>CM056197.1:147868663-149068663 GCA_029692085.1 Gymnothorax javanicus | reverse complement strand
TGTAGCGACGAACTGTAGTTACTGACAGTGGTTTTCTGAAGTGTTCCTGAGCCCATGTGGTGATTTCCTTTACACACTGATGTCGGTTTTTGATGCAGTACCGCCTGAGGGATCGAAGGTCACGGGCATTCAATGTTGGTTTTCGGCCTTGTAAACACGTGCAGTGATTTCTCCAGATTCTCTGAACCTTTTGACGATATTACGGACCGTAGATGATGAAATCCCTAAATTCCTTGCAATAGCTCGTTGAGGAATGTTGTTTTTAAACTGTTTGACAATCAGCTCACGCATTTGTTCACTAAGTGGTGACCCTCGCCCCATCCTTGTTTGTGAATGACTGAGCATTTCAGGGAAGCTGCTTTTATACCCAATCATGGCATCCACCTGTTCCCAATTAGCCCGTTCACGTGTGGGATGTTCCAAATAAGTGTATGATGAGCATTCCTCAACTCTCTCAGTCTTTTTTGCCACTTGTGCCAGCTTTTTTGAAACATGTTGCAGGCATCAAATTCCAAATGAGCTAATATTTGCAAAAAATTACAAAGTTTACCTGTTCGAACATTAAGTAACTTGTCTTTGCAGTGTATTCTATTGAATATAGGTTGAAAAGGATTTGCAAATCATTGTATTCTGTTTTTATTTACGATTTACACAACGTGCCAACTTCACTGGTTTTGGGTTTTGTAGGTGTTTCTGTCATATAAGTCAATAAAACTACTCTGTGACAAACAAATTTTTCTGTAATGATTTTATTAGTGGAAAAAGTTGACTTGATGAGAAATGAACTTTGAAACAACTGTGAAACAACATGGCATAACCGCTACAAAGTAAATTATGTCCATACTACTACAGGGTGCACTTCGAGGGCAATATTCCCTCCTAAAGGCCTACACCCCTGCAGTCCGCCTCTTTTTGAGCGAGAAAGACCTGAGGAGAGATGTCCGTCTCTCACGGGAAACTGTTAATGCCTTGCTGGAGGCTCTTGGCACCAGCAAAGACCATGGATGGGCAGAAGACCTGGAGGTTGCCATTTATCTGTACTGGCTTGCCAGTGCAACCTCCTACCGCGTTGTGTCAGAGGCGTTCGATGTCCCCCTCACCACAGTCCATGATGTTGTCCATCGGACAGCAGACAGCATCATGGCCATCTTCAAAAGAGTCGTTCATCTCCCTGCTGAACATGAGTTGGAGGGGATCGGGGAAGGCTTTGGCCAGCTGGCTGGCTCCCATGCTTTCCGTAATGTGGCAGGGAGCATCGCCGGGACCCGTGTCAGGATAAAGCCACCTGCAGCAAACAAGGACGACTTCCTTAACAGGTACACTGCATACAAATAGCTACTTTACGTATAACAGTCTGTTTTCATATTTAAGTTGACTCAAGTCAAGTCAAATATATTTATAGAGCCAATTAGCATTTTGCTCTGCTACAGTTACGGTATTTTGCTGTGCTGCAAAGGTGCCTTATAATCCCATACACATTTATATATATATATATATATATATATATATTCAAATAGCCTCAAATAAATTTACACTGTATAGCAGTAGAACATCCTCTGCCAATTACAGGAAAAGAAAAAATGAAAAGTTCACAACTATTAGTGACTGCCTCTTTTTTCCTTTCCCTCTCTCTCTCCTTTGGTGGTAATAGGAAGCTTTTTCACTCCATCCAGCTGCAGGTGGTCACTTCCTCAACACTTATGCAGGTATGGAGGGCGTCAGTATTGCATCAACAAGTTGATGCAAAGTTATTTATGTAAAGATAGGATTGTGTTTTTCAACCAAGTGAAACCATTTCAAATTATAATTTTTGGGGGGGGCTGGATTTGGGCTGCTACCTGGTACAGTGCACGATGCACGGGTGCTGAGATGGAGCTTCATCTACGTGCAGCAGCTCTACCCTCCTCCTGGGTGGTTTTTGATCGCGGATGGAGGTTATCCCTGCCTGGCCGCCCAAATCCGCCTAATAATGCCATACAGGGAGCCTGTCCAAAATCCTGTCCAGGCACGGTTTAACCGGCATCATTCAAAGGCCAGATGTGTGGTAGAGAGGGCCGTCGGGGTGATGAAGACCTTCCTCAGGGCTCTTGAGGTAAAAGAAGGCATTAGATGAGATGCAAATGCATGTGTAACCAGATGAACTGCAGTACAGCAATTCATTTCAATTTAAAGTACTTTATTTATTATTTATACAAAACTTCTCTGTGTTCCTGTAGGTGAAATATACCTTTGTGCCAGTTGTGATATCCACCTGTGCCTTCCTCCACAACCTCTCCGTTTCCAACAGGGACTTGGTGGAACAGGATGAGGAGGAGGAGAGGGCCGCCCCGGGCGAGGGAGAGGATCAGCCAAATCCTAACCGGCCAGAGGACCGAACATCGGGGGGACAACTTGAGAAGTCAGCTGGCGGCAGAGCTTTCTGCTCCTGGTGCTGCCATTATGATTATTAGATCACTCTGTTCTTTTTTGTACGTAGTTTGTATTCCTCTGAGTTCCTATAGACCGGCTGTGCACAACTGCCCTAATTTTCCAGTTGTGCACAACTTCTCTGCCCTATTTATTTTTTCCAGTTAATGAAGAAAAATTGTTAATGCAGTACTGACAGCAAATTCCTCTCCTGGTCATTAATAAAAAGAATTGAACAAGTAATTAATCTTGCCACCCCTTTACATTTATTACTTTTGGGTCAGAAAGACCCAAAACAGCTATAAAAAATTCTATATATAAATTTCCAGTTTCATAAACTTTATATTCAAAAATAAATATTATTTAAAAAAAAAAAACCTTTAAATGCCACTTCATTAGAGAGCACCACCTAGTGTTTTTTATGATGAAATACACAAGAAGTGAGGTATTTTCTGTATTATGAATGGGGACTGGATTTTTAATATATAGTTTTAATTACAGTCCTGTATATATTGAGAATTATCAATAACTCTGATTGTGATGAATTGGTATTTTTTGAGCAATTTCACATTTGTCACACCTACACCCCTATGGGTCATAAAGACTTAAAAAACACAAACCTTTATAAGTGGTTCAGCTTCGGTTTGCTGAAAATGATTACAGAGCAGACCATAGAATGACTAAAATTATCAACATGACAACAAAGTTCAACTTAAAACTTTTATTTTTTTCTTCTACTTAATTTTTTCAAAATTCTTTCCATGAATGCCATCAAATCTTGCTGTCTCCTTTCCTCTCTCTCCCTCTTCTCCTCTCTGTCCAGTCGCTCTCTCTCCCTCCTTTCCTCTCTCTCTGCATTCTCCCTTTCCCTGTGTTCCAGCCACTCTCTCCACTCTCTCTCCCTCTTCTGCTCTGTCCAGTCGCTCTCTCTCCCTCCTTTCCTCCCTCTCCGCATTCTCCCTTTCCCTGTGTTCCAGCCACTCTCTCCCTCTCTCCCTCTTCTCCTCTCTGTCCAGTCACTCTCTCCCTCCTTGCCTCTCTCTCCGCATTCTCACTTTCCCTGTGTTCCAGCCACTCTCTCCACTCTCTCTCCCTCTTCTCCTCTCTGTCTAGTCGCTCTCTCTCCCTCCTTTCCTCTCTCTCCGCATTCTCCCTTTCCCTGTGTTCCAGCCACTCTCTCCACCCTCTCTCCCTCTTCTCCTCTCTGTCCAGTCGCTCTCTCTCCCTCCTTTCCTCTCTCTCTGCATTCTCCCTTTCCCTGCGTTCCAGCCACTCTCTCCACTCTCTCCCTCCTTTCCTCTCTCTCCAGCTGCCCCCTCTCCTTCCTCTCCTCTCTCTCCGGCGCCTCTTCCTCTCTCTTCGTTCCTCCCTCTCCACAACGGTCCTCTCCCCCTCCTCATCTCTCCCGGTCATCTTTTTTAGTCTCGCGTGGCCCTCTGCAGCCTGGCCCCTGGGTGAGGGAGGAGAGACCCCCATTACATCCTGGTTGGATGAGTCCCCTATAACCGGAGGCCTAATGCTTGGCCTTCAGCCAAGTGTCTCATCCAATAAAGTTTACCACCTCCAGGATGAAGCAGTGGCTTCTCCTCCCTCTGTGCCAACCCCTGTTCTTAGTGCCTTCAACTCCTGCACAACACACACACACACACACACACACACACACACATCCAAAGCACAACCAGCCACTATTACTCTCATAGCTTGGTAGCTCTCAGCAGAAAAGCAACCATACTTTAAAATGCAGCACCGTATGCTTAATAGACGACTTAGCAAGCTAACTTACTTTGTATTTTTGTTTTAGGTTCTCCCACTTCCTTTTGACCTTTATGGGGTCAGTTTTTCCCTCAAGGGAGTATTCTTTAACAAAGGGTCTGTCAAAAAAACAGCAAGTTACTTCAATTAAAATACTGCAAACTCAGATAATGATGCAAAAAAAACTTTCAGTGTCTACCTGATGTCAAGTATAATACGAGAAAATAAGCCTGAAAAAACCCGAACTTACTCAAATCCTTTCTGCGCTGCTTTTCGCCGTCCGCTGAAGAAGGCCTCATTCGCCGCTCTCCAGCAGATCAGGCTCTCCATGTCCTTTTCTGCGCCTAACAACAACAAAGACACCAAGAAACTAGAATTATATTAGACATAAGTGAACGCTATAATGTTATTATGTTATTTCCTCAATGACAAAACCATACCCTGATACAATCTGGATGCGAGACACATTTTAATGGGAGGTGTAAATGGGGTCATAGTCTGCAGCAAAGTCACAATTGAGAATTGCTCGGTGTACAAGATTAAATAAGTTATATGTTAAGAGTGGTGGACCACTTACATTTATATTCACCTTGTCCCTGTACCTTCTCACTTTCCCCAGCCATGTTCTCTGAGACAGAAATCAAAGTAACGTTAGATCTTAAATGTTACTCAAATATTACTCAAAACAACACTTCTATAAACCTACACAATACCATATACGCTTAATAAAAATCCTAAATGTAACCTCTAACAATTTTGCCTGCATGCGACTTGCTGGGGGATCGGTCTCAAACACACGGCCAGCCAGCTCACAGCGGGCGGGCCTCTGAGCTCAGTGGCCGGCTGGCTACGGCTAGGCGCCCCCACGGCGATAGCTTGCTGTCGTGCCGGTATATGAAGCTTTTTCAACTCCTAAAACCTTATAACTAACTTTTCCTCTACGTGGTACCGGCACTACTCTACTGTACTCGCATTTTTAGCTTTTCCATTAGGGAAAAGTACCTGGTACTTTCTGGTACCTGCTCTACTGCGGTTCCAAAAAAAGCCGACCGAGTAGAGTAGAGCCAGTATTACATGGTGGAAAAGCGCCATACATTTCGATTTGCTTCGAATCATCCGCAAAACTGCACTGCACACCGCCCGCGGCTCGGCTAACGTTAATAGCCCCGGCCGCCGGTCGGCTCACACGCCGGCTGTCAGCTAACGTTACCCCCTCAGGTGCTACTGCTTGCTAGCTGTCACGGCCGTTTAAGGAGCTTCTCAGTTCTGAAACCGAGGGGAAAATTTTCAATTTGCCATCTATCTTCGTGAAACTGCCAATTTTTGACACCTACCAGTTGATTTCTCGCCTCAAAAAATATCAAAAGCAATTTTCATGAAAAAATAATATACGAAATTTACTAAAAACTTACCATCTTCAACTTTCGCACCGCCACTCCTCGGATGTCTTTTTTTGTGACGTCCCAGCGCTTTGCATTGTGGGATATCGTATGCGAAGTAGACTGGTCAGCTGCATACTGCCAGATTCTCCCCGAATCAGTGTACATCTGGGTATTTTTGGCATACTGCAGATTTTGCTTCTGTTGTCATACTACATTTTGGTCAAATCGGTACGTACTGCTCGTATAGTATGCAATTTCGAAAAAAGCCAGCCTTGCTGGTGTATGTGATTAGACCGATGTGCCACTGGGGCGCCCCGAGTCTCATGCTTTTTAGTGGCATATCACATTCTCACGCTGTAGTCAGCAATCTTACACAAGAAAAGTGAAGATTGAAAATTTTACCAATATATTTAATTGCAGAGTCCCACTTTTTAATCAACTCACGCTGTACTGAGAGTGAAGGGTGATATATCATTGGAACGCAGTCATTATTCAATCAACGCGCATTTCAGAGGTTCTCATATGGAATTGTGCATTGAAGTTTTTCAGTTTCATGTGCATTCACCGCGAGTAACATGGAAACCAATTATGACTCTGGACTTCTCACGCTTTTCTCAGGGGTTAGAAGCAACAAAATTGCATAAAGACATTTCAAATGTTCTTTTATTTCATTAAAATGATCTAGAAGCGCAAGTTAAATCACCTGATGTGCAGAAAAGGTAGAGCATAAGTTTCAGAGCAGTTTGTCTTCATAAAGCATAGGCTTATAAGCATAGGGTAAATTATTTTTCAGTTCTGAATTTAGCCACGGATTGATCGCACGGAGAGAGATAGGCCGTGGCTTAGATTGAGAAAAGATTATTATTATAATTGGAAAACGTGTAAAAGAAAATGACTGAGGACAAGCCAGGACTAATAATTGTTGTAAAGGGATGTTCTCGGTACCACCAATTTTCAGTTCTGGTTATGACACTGAAAGTCTGTGCACTCAAAGTTAACCGAATGATTTATGGGAAAGACAATTGGACAGTTTATGTTAAGTTTGCATAACTTAACTAGATTATATAAATTACTGATGCAGATAAAAACCATTACTTTTTATGTTATCAAAGTGTGACACTAGACTGAGATTAGAAGCTCTGTTCAGTCTGTTGTCGTGAAGTCCCACTTTGACGTGCGTGACGTCAGGCAGCGATAGTTTCCGAGTGGGTCCGGGAAAAAGGTTTAACTTTTGGAGCTGTGAAAAATGCGCAGAACATGCCAAATTCCTTCTTTACCAGAATGTAATAGAGTGAAATTTCATGCTTTATATTCAGTTTGCACCAACCTGCACCAAAACTTTATTGTCGTTAAAACATGTACACTTGATCTTTAAACGCAATAGTATGACAGAAGGAGCTCTCTGAGATTGTTCGTTGCGGAATTGTGGTCTTATATGATGCTAATTGTTCTGAAGACATTATTGAAGACATTAAATACTGCCTTGGCACTGTAAGGAACACCATCAAGCATTTCAAAGAGACTACTTCACTGAAAACTAGTGGCAATAGAGGTGCAAAATGGAAGTTAAGTGCCTCTGATGTTATCTGTGTACGACAGGTAAAAAAAAAATGGCGATAGAGAGGGCTACAACTCCGTGATGATATTAATAGCACCAGAAGTGAAGAGAATTAAGTATCCAGATCAACTATTTCCAGATGCCTGCGTGAAAATGGTCTGATCGGTCATGTTGCTGCTCAGAGCTGGCAACATCAAAAAAAGAATTGAGTTTGCCGAGAAATTCAAGGATTGGACGCCAACAGACCAGAAACAAATCCTTTGGACGACTGAATCAAAATTAGAAATTTTCTCATGCAGACGCAGAATTTATGAGCACCATAGAGTTGGAGAACGTTTCAAATATGACTGTTTAACCCCTTCAGTAAAACATGGAGGTCCTAATATTATGTTTTGGGGTTCAGTCTGCTCAAACAAAGCCGGTGATCTCATAAAAATCAATGTAATCATGGATCATAGCATCCTTGTGAGGCATGCATTGCCATCTGGAAAGAGACTGATTGGTCAGGGATTTTTTTTTAAACAAGATAATGACCCTAGACACAATTCGAAGTAGAGCAAGAATTATCTCAGTTGAAAAGAATCATCTGTTGGCATGAAAGTTATGACTTTGCCTGCTCAAAATCCAGACCTTAATCCAATTGAACAAATCTGGGATTTGCTTGATACCAAGATAAGAAATCTGTTGTAACATCAAAAGAATCTCTTTGGGATGAACTTCAAACCATATGGAATGGTTTAGTGAGAGAGGAAATTAAAAAATGTGTGAACACTATGCCTGAAAGATTGAATGCTGTAGTCAAATCAAAGGGTGGCCATGATAGATATTGACTCTCTCAAGAAGACATTGTTATTTTTGTTTTTACCATATATTGTTATCTTTTTACTGATGTTCATCTGTATGATCCAATATTACGTGAAATAAATACTTGAATACTGCATACTTGTACATGGTTTCTGATTTATCATCAGCTAAGTGTATAATCATCACTGCACACTACTGTAACAGTGGCAAAGCGATTCAGTCCAAAAATGGACTATGCTACTGTAAGATAAAAGGGACTCACTAATTTTCTGAGATTCGCTTTTGTCCGAAATGCTGGCAACCCATAAAAAGAGCTGTGCTTCGATATGTATGGTATGCAGTGATTGACAGAAGAGTGCGGAAGTCTCGCTCCAACCAATGCAAGTCCTATTACCAGCCTCCAAAGTCCAGACACAGTGGCACCCAAATATTTTCCGCCCCCACATGCTCTAGCGCCTGGGAACTGTTGTAATTTTTGGCCTCTTACCATCAGAAGATATGATAATATGGTGACCCGTAATGTTCTTTGATGTAATGTTTTCAATAATTTGCCACCATCTAAAGGCCCCTTGGAAGTTTTCCTTTGGACAGCCCCCCTCACACCCCCCCCATACCCAAACTGCAAGTCTGTGACGAACAGAGATGCAGCATATCTTCCCTGGTAATGCCAGGCCGGCACTGCGGCCATCTTCAGTTCATGCTGGGTTTGAGAACTGTTTCTCTTCAGCATGTAATATTCAGGCTCAGCTGAAGTCAGATCCTCTGGTTAACTTGACCGACAGAACCAAAATAGCATGAAATATGTCACTGCCTTCTGAATTATGATTTTTACAGAGAATACAATTTTGTAGCAGGTGTATTATCACACCTACTAGAATGTTCTTATGGACTAAAGACCAAAGTATGGAATCACTATATGCCATGGCAACTACTAAATAGCAGTAATGTTCCAGAAAACTGGCGCAGAGAAGACCTACTCCTGAAAGATGCAGCAGGCTTGTCACTCATCTGTACAAACAAACAGAAGTGTGGTGCCTCTGGGAGATGCTTTGGTAACTGATTCCCAGTCAAACTCTCTGTCTCAGGTGTGACATCCTTAATTGAGCTGCTAATGAGGTGATGTCTCTTTTCTAAAGACTCTCGAGGACTTTTGATGGCGCAGTGATGCACACACGCACGCACACACACACACACGCACACACATGCCCATGGGATTGCCATCTTCCTCCAGCTCATTAGTCTAAGAGGATGAGACAACAGCACTGTGTTCTTTATTTACTTAAATCATTTACTTTTAGCTGCCAGCAGCTCATATAAGCTAAATGATTGATCAGATTTATATCCTCCTAAAATCCTGATGAAATTAAGCTATATTTCTGTATTTGTGTGCAGGACTAGGAAAACTGAGATTTTCCAACATAATCAAAGAGTGATCCAAGTTTTTCATTTGACCCCGTTAATCTCAGAATGGAAAAAAATCCAGTGGCCCCTTTTCCTAGTCCTGCACACATTTAGAGGAGTGTGTTGGTTGTAACGATTCAAAAAAAAATTTTTTAATAAATACTAATAGTTTATGTAATTGTACTGGATGCCCCCAATATCTTATCCAATATGGGAGTGTTTGCAGATTGTTGTTGAAGCCCGACACAAATACATGAGATTCTACTTTTCAGGGAATCGATTGAATGCGCTTGTTAGTGAACTAAATGAATCAAATATCATAGTGTTGGGCTAAAATGAAAACCTGCGCCCACACCTGCCCACTGCAGGTAGCATTAGATGCCCCTTCCTATTGTTAATGCACATGAGGTCTTCACTCATTAAGTGCACTTCAGGGGGTCATAATTTCATTCCCACATCTTTAGTGGATAGAGCTGGGCATTTATATACTCAGAATCGGTTCAATTTTTTAAGTTGATGATTGGACCTCTACATTTTTGCAATTCTACCGACAGATTAATGGGGGAAAAAAGTCAAAGGAAATGAATAAGTTATACCAAATTTATAGAAAAAAACTGTTGCCTAAGACTTCTTTTGGTAATGTGCACCCACTAAAGGGAAATATAAATGAATTTTCGAGCATTTGGGATACAGCTGGGTATTTCATTAAGCAAATCATAATCATTTTTGTCTCTGAGGCATAATAGCTTTGCACCCACCTGGGATTAGTACCTTCAGCTGTACTGTCATTGCCCCTCTGCACCTTTAATTCCAATAATAATTAATAACATCCTATAATTGACCCCCTCATGGGATTCTCAGACTAACATGGAAACCAAGGTTGAAGTCCTATATTATCGCTCATTGATGGTGCATGTACAGCGGGCTCCAAAATTACTGGCACCCCTGACTGGCAATGCACAAACAATTCTTTCAAAAATATACAGTATGTATAGAGAAACTCTAAATAACAACATGCAAGAAATACTGCACGATATTAATGTTTCAATGGAACCAACCAAAGTCGATTTCCACCAAATCAAGGTTTCACAATTAATGGCACCTTAAAGATTATTGTAAATAACATCTACCAAAATTAAACCAGCAATCAAATTCCATTTATTTAAGTGTTAAGGCAATATATTGAGCCATTATGTCACTTCCTGTTTCACCAGGGTATAAAAATGAGGTAACACACATGCAGTATCCATTTGTTATCCAACTCCATGAACAAAACAAAACAACTGTCAGTTCTAAAGAGGCAGATGGTTATAGACCTTCATAAATCTGTAGTAATGGCTAAAAGAAGATTCATGAATGATTACATATGCCACTAAGCACTGTCAGGGCAATTATTAAAAATTCCAAAGCTATGGAACTATTGAAAACCTCAAGGGTCGAGGGCGCAACTGCATTTTGCCTCCGAGATTACTGAGGAGAATGGTGAGAGAAGCAACAAAATCTCCAAGAATTGCTGTGACCTTGTGGAATTGCAGACCTTGGTGGCATCTTGGGGTCACCAGGTTTCAAAAAGCACCATCAGGCAGCACCTCCACAACCACAGGCTGTTTGGAGGGGTTGCAGTTTTAATGCTCACTATACATATTAAACATAAGTATTTTTGCAGAGCTATTTACCAACATTGCAGTCCATAAGCAGTTGGGTAGTGACACAATTTAAAGGGCTATTATTACCTACATGGTGAACTCAGTGTGGACGGAAGAAATGGAGAGTGGGTATGTTGCTTCCAGTCAGTGTGACACAGATGACAAACTTATGTGAACGCCCTCCTTCACCAGAGGTTAAAAATCCTAGAGGTCAGAAAGTAGAAGTCTTGCCATGTTTCCACTTTTTGGCAGGAGAATTATGCCTATTGGAGAACTCTGGTGACTGGAACAAAAATACTGGACAGGTCTTAGACTTTAACCTGGATTTCCCACCTCTGTCCATCACCTAACCCTTCTTAGAACAGTCTTGGGCTCCTTGAAAGATCAACTTTATCTTGATCTGAAATTATGCTCATTTGCAGTTATGTTCGTTGTGGAGTTTTTTTCTATTTTTAGTGTTAATATACTGTTAATATACTGCTTAGCATCTGATATAGACTGATAAGTAACAGAAGCAAACCATTGATATTGAAGCAACCCTGCGTATTTCAGAAAGTACTCAACACCATCTTGTGCAACTACCCAGTGGGCCATATTGAACAATCTTGTGTCATCAAATTATGGACTGGGACAATCACACTATCCAAAACAATAGCTGTGTGCATAGCGCATACCTCTGGGCGATGTTTCATCATTATCACGCGAACATTGTAGCAGACGACAGCTAATTAGGGGGAATAAAACCTCATTCATCTAGTCTTTGAAAACAAAAAATCCACATTTTTGTATTTCACAACATTTATTTACTAATTATGTTTGTATAAAACAGCATAATGCATTATCCTAGAGTTCCCCTTTAAAACCACGGCAGGAGAGGTGGGCACTTCTCTTTACTCATTTCAATTTTTCAATAACCTATCGCCCAGGCTCGGAGAACATCAAAGCAGATGCACTACCCCGAAGATACGAGGTAGAGAAAGATCCGGAGGCAGGAGAGCCGATCCTACCCTCCTCCTGCATCCTCGCCCCGATCAAGTGGCAGTTGGACCGGGAAATAGCAAAGGAGACCAGGAGAAATCCTCCTTCTACCTCGGTGCCAGCGGCTAAGATGTATGCTCCCGCTAACCTTTGAGAGCGAGTGATTCTGTGGGACCCATACATCCCCTGTCAACAGGACACCCCGGAGTAAAAAGAACAGCACACATCATCAGCCGAAAATATTGGCGGCGCCACCTGGTGACAGATCGTTGCGGCACATCAAGTTACTTGGAACTGGCTTTTACTTTACAACTGTACAACTTACTTGTATAACTACAGTATTCCTATGGCCAGCATAGTATGACTTGAGTAATACCATAGCCGTTATATTACAATTAAGTTGCCCGTAAGGGCAAAAGACCAACTTTAGCTGTTTAGTATTAAACTTCAATATGAATGAAATTCATGAAATAATGAAATTCATGAAAGGATTTGGTAACATGAGCACATTGCTGGTTTACTGCCAACTAAAGTTAGAATAACTGTGGTATAACTACAGCTTTTAAGAGTATAACCATAGTATTACTTTTATATCATTGGACAGGTGTAGTCAGGGCTCTCAACTTTCACGCATTCGGCTTGAGTTTAAATGACATATTCACGTTCCCGTGCTGTAGTCAGAAATTATTCAATCAGCGCGTTTGTAAGAGTTTCTCAGGTGGAATTGAAGTCCTTGTGCATTGAAGTTTAATCAGTTTCACAATGGAAATCAATTGTGATTCCGAACTTCTCACGCTTTTCTGCACTCGGGTTGGAAGCAACAGAATTTCATAAAAATTTTCAAATGGTATTATTTCATTTAAACCATTTGAACAATCGTGAAACACATGCATTGCATTGATTGAATAATTGCTGACTACAGCACGGGAACCTGAATGAAGCACTAAATCTCACGCCGAATGCTAGAGAGTCGGCAGCCCTGTGTAGTATTACTATAACCTGCATAGTGTAACTAGAGTAGTACTAATAATATTACCATAGTATTACTATAGCCTGCAGTGAACAACAGTATTGCTATAGATATCCACAATATCATAATAGCTTTTGCACTATAACTGCAGCATTGCTGTAGCTTTACATAACTATATTACTATTGCTCTCACAGTACAACGATGGATATACTTTTCACATTACAACTAGCATTGCTATAGTTTTACAAATGCCAACAACTACAATACAGCTAGCGTCATACAGCCTCAAGAATAAGTACAGCTTATTACAGCTTACTGCTAATTGCAGTGTCAACATAACTTTTCCAGCATTATGCAGCACTGTTAAAGCTTTCTTATTTTTATGGTAACTAGTATACATTACCAGCATAAAACCAGCTTAAGTGCTTAAAAAGGTACCAAGAGAATCATAAGCAGTGTTTACATTGCCTGCCAAACTTGTTGTAAGTGGTAATTACACAGGATGTCAGAAGTTTTAAAGCAAGTCCAGTTTTATTTGTTTATATAGATATTAATACAGCAAATGTAATTTATAAGACAAGATAAACAATCACAATTTGTGCAGGACACTAATACATCTGTCATGGAGAAAATATGACAGAAAAACATACAGTGAAGTGAATATTTCAAAGGGCATACAGTTTACACAAAGAGAAGGTGTTTTGCTACATCTCCTCTTCCAAAATCAAATATATTTTCTATCAACAGTTGAAAGTAAGTTCCTGGAACAAAGTGATAAAATTGGCTCAGCCTAGATAAGCTTGACCACTGCTTTCATGGTCGATGAAGGTCAAATCCAATGGTTGCAACAGACACTCCCCATATGAGTTTATATTTGTGGTTAGTAGGAACTATCGCTCACCGTTTGGTAAGCACAAAGTGACAAGGAGATAAAATAGGCACAAATTTGATAAACATAACCTCAACTTTAAAGGTAATTCAAGGTCAAATCCAGTGGTTGCAACTGTGGTATTACTATGTTCCACCACATTACACAAGAACTGTGCATAACAGTAGTGTATCTATCATTTCTACAGCTACAGTATGTCTATAGTCAGCAGTATCATGTTATCACTGTAGTTTAATCAGCTATAGTATGGGCAGCAGAGGGTAGAACGGGTCATCTGGAAATCATCAGGTTCCTGGTTCAATCCCTGGCTTCTCCGGTGTTTAAAGGGGACCTATTTTGCTATTTTTCCAAGTTTATATTTTGGTCTTTGACTCCCCTAGAGTACTCCTGATCGCGCAAAGTAAAAAAAAAGGTATTTATTTCGCTCATACTGCCATCCTCAAAAAACTGCATTTGTAGTACATTGTAGTCTCTGCCTGAAACGCCTCACTGGGGTGGCTCATCCGCTATGGCCCCCCTCTCCCCGTGTACCCACTTTCTTCTGACTGGCCAGCTCTGTGGAGGGCGGAGTTAGGCGGGATGAGGCTGCAGAACGCAGTTTTCCGTGTCCGGCTCCCCAGAGTGAAACCTGAGACACGTCTGCAATCTGATAAGGAAGCGGCGGGCAAATTCCGCAATCTAACGTTATACTTGAATATAGATCTAATGACATGATCTTGTTCTAACAAACGCAGCGGCAAAAGTGGAGGACGAAAAGCGAATATCTGTCAGCGCAAGCTCAAATTTGCTATCGGCTACAGTTTGCTACGGCAACAGTTGGTGAGTACCGCGTTTTTCTACTCCTAGCTAGGATGCAGGGGAAGCTAGAATCCACCCCATATAGACACATTTGTAGAACGGGTCGACATGCCCAAGTGTAGACCGGAGACCGTAGAAATCCGGTGGGTCTGAGTTTAGAGGGAAACATGGACAGTGAGGAGCAGCTAAAAGTGGACCAACAGCTTATGGACTGCTTCGGTGTGTATTAGGACCTGCTGGGTCGTGTGCATAGCTGTGGTGTGTTGTTAGCGAGGAGCAACGAACAGCTTCTGCACTGGTATATGATGGAGGGGCGAAAGCTCCAGGCTTAACGGCCTTTTCGGAAATTGCCCGTGGTAATGGTTTACTTACTGTGTCGGAATGACAAGCGTTTCCTCGCGGAGAATGGGCGCGTTATGGATTGAGCGCGAGAGCAAGCTAGAGTTCCGGTTATGTTATGAGCATAATACAGGTTTTACAGACCGTAAATTCCGTCTGCGTTAACCGTTGCTTATGTGGAGCTAGCGAATCGATCACTTTTACAGGAAATAATTTAATATTCAGTCGCCGATTTAATATTCAATCGACAGCAATGCAGAGAAATCGTTTGTGATACCATAAACATTATAGCCTGTGCTTTTCCCTATTGCTTTCACCGGTAGCATCAGAGAGCTTGCCCAGACATTGGGGATGTATCAGGCTGACCCCAGTCAGGGATAAGTAAAGCGATCCTTTCACAAGCACCCAAAAACTCACCCCAAGCTTTGCAAAACCTACATCTGGTCTAACTGCAGCCCAACTCGGCAGACACATACAGCACCTCTCCGGTTAGCTTCAACTGTGGCTACAATCAGGCAACGTTATGATGAAACTGTCACATTGATGCTTACTGAAGTAACACAAGCATACCAATCAGAATCGCTGCATATAAGTTAACCAGGAGCATTTTTAATTAGCAGCGCAGGGGAACTAACATGCAGTTGCTGATAAGTGGCCATGACTTTGAATGTAATCTGTCGCGCGAAAAATTCGTTTCGTGTCCGATGTGAAAGCAGCTTCATGGATAGGAGGCGACAGCTTGAGAGAGCACGGTTATGTTATGAACTAATACAGGTTTTGCAAACCGTACGTTCCATTAGTGCGGACAAGTTGCTTATGTGGAGCTAGCGAATCGATCACTTCTACAGGAAAGAATGACCTATTTAATCTCCGCCTTTTTCGTCTTTTTATTAGCCACAACAATTTCTAAAGGGGGATGAAATTATGTCAAGGTAGTGCAGAGAAATCATTTGTAAACCGGTAGAGCTTCTGCGTTTCGCATTGCTTTCACGGTAGCACCAGAGAGCTTGCTCAGACATTTGTGAAGTATCCTGCTGATCCCGGTCATGGATAAGTGAAGCGATCACTAACTGTAGAGGCTACAATCGGGCAACGTTATGATGAAACTGCCACATTGATGCTTACCGAAGTAACACAAGCATACCGATCAGAATTACTGCATATAAGTTAACCAGGAGCATTTTTAATTAGCACGACACGCAAACTAACATGCAGTAGCTGGTAACCGAGCGGTCAGTTCTGTTACTGTGAACAGTTGTACCAAGCATCCAAATTACAAACAAGTATTAAAAGTTAGCTTCAAATGAGGTTTATGTTCACACACCTTCTGTAGAATTTCCCCTGATATCACTCTTGCATATTTAGGACACAAACATTAGCATCAGTAACTTGGCTACGTTAGCCGTTGTGCTACAGCCACAATCAACTGTCTATCACGTCAGGTTGGCTTATGCAGTAAAAGCAACTTACAGCTTCTGTGTCTGTGAGTCATGGACAGTCGCGACCGATACAGGCTTTATCTTCAGATATTTTACCAAGCCTGCGTTTGAGGCCAGTTGTTAGTGCTAACTATCGCTAGCTGTCCTGCTAGCTACCCGTAACACGTTAGCTTCACTTACATTATTTGCTGTTATATGGTTACTTACAGCTTGTGGCTCCAAGCGCTTGATCGATGCAGCTGCTTCAGGTTTGAGAAGCAGCTGAAACGCTTATCCTGTGTCGAATTATCCTTTATTGACAAAGCTGTCTTTGGTGAAATGCTGAGCACAATCAGCTAACGTTCCCTTTGGCCATGGCTGTTTGCTGCCAGCAAACAAAAAAAGCTACCCATTGATTTCTGGTGGCATCGTCTTTTCGAAGAGAAACATTTGTTTTTCTTCGTGTCCAAAAGTAAACGGACAAGTAGCTTTGGGAGAGATACTAACAAAATTGCACCTCAAATGATCTGCGGTTCTTCTTTTGTATTTCCAAAAGTGTCAACGCTACTAAGGCATAGTATGATCTGCCGTTGTTAGTGCCTGCTAGAATAGTTTCCGGTGTGGGCAGGTCCAGCGCCATGATTGGCTCTGGCTAGGTCTGTACTAATTGGATGGCACAACCTGACGTCAGGTTTTACCCAGATCTTGTGAAGATCTCAGGAGGAGCTGTTCAGAGAGGAAATCACGCTCACGAAATCACGTTCTTGGCTTACGGCAAAACCCCTGTTTTATGTTTAGAAACTTTTCAGAGGTTCAGCTTGGACAACCAACATTATAACATTACTAATATGTATTAAAAGAAGGATCAGCATAATAGGTCCCCTTTAAGTGTCCATCAGAAAGACACAGACCCCTGGGCAGTTCCTGATGGAGCAGGTTGTCGCCTTGCATGGCAGCCTCTGTCATCAGTGTATGAATGTGTGTATGAATGTGTGTTTGAATGGGTGAGTGTGAGGAACACTTTATAAAGCGCTTCCAGTTGTCGGGAAAACTATAAAAGAGCTATGTAAATGCCGTCCATTTTAGCATTACTATGGTCAGCAGTAACATGGTATGACTAGTCAATATGGTCCACCAAATCATAATATTACTGTTAATTAATGGCAGCATGGTCAGAGTTTTTTAGCACCTCACAGCAAGACGGTCGTGGGTTCGAATCTGACCTTGAGCCTGTCTGTGTGGAGTTTGCATGTTCTCCCCGTGTTTGCATGGGTTTCCTCAGGTTACTCCAGTTTCCCACACCACGATAAACATGTGGCTCCTAATCATAGGATGGGTTAAATTCAGAGGACAAATAACCCCACTGGGTTAAATAAAGTCTATCATATCTAATGGTGGTGAAAATACCATTGATTTACGAAATTGCATAGAACAATAGGATGAATACAGTTTTGAAAAATAGTCATTTTTCTTAAGGGTGGGTTTTAAGTAATCATTAGAAGTTGACAGAGGAAAGCCAAAAACCAGTAAGCTGGATTCTGGTATTGTGTGTTATTGAGTATTTGACAAAGCTGTTCATTAGACTGGAGTGTGTGCAAACTTTTGGGCACGACTGTGAACACATGCACTGGATCTGATTGAATGATAAAGAACAGGGAGTTGGGTCAGACTGTGGTGCATCAGATAAGACAACCAGCCATCAAAAATAATGGAAACCATCAAAAGACACGATTATGTGTCATCTCACATGGCTCAGGGTCAGAATCTCAGCTCATTGAGCTCCAAGTTCATCGCTGTTGGTAAACCCTCTCAGCGTTTATCCTTTCTGAAGGAACACATCAGTTTAAGATTCAAAATTCTATGTCAAAGTGTTTCAGAATTCTCTTGTTTTCAATGACCTGTTTTGCGACATTAAGTTAAGAATATTCTCATCGCATATCTGTGACCGTCCACTGTAGAGGAAAACAGAAGATAATAGTTTTAGTCGGACATGACATTAAATAATGTATTGTGTGCAGGACTAGAAAAAGGGGTCACTTGGGTCATTTTATGAAAACTGAGATTTTCCAACAAAATCAAAGAGTGATCCAAGTTTTTCATTCTGAGAAAAACATTGGGTGAATTTGTGCACAGCAAAGTGTTGTAAATTGACAGTACAGTAGTGCTGGGATATCATTATCACTGGGATATCACTGAGATACCCCGTTAATCTCAGAATGGAAAAACATCCCAAGTGACCCCTTTTCCTAGTCCTGCACACTATTATTTCTTTCTAAAAGTCATAGTTTTCTGAGTCCTGGCCTTATACTTGGTTCAGTTAAACTGTGAGCTCCGATTAGAACCAAGTGAACATAAGAAGAAGTACTTTAGTGCAGGTCTATGACTTCGTGCCTGTTTGTATTTGGGTGATTGTGGGAGAGACAGTTGCATCATCCTGTCAATAACAGACAATAATACATCATTTGCACAGGTGTGAGGTCCTGAACTGAGCTGCTAATTAAGACCTGTTTACTCTGTGCTGAGGACCTTGAGAATAATGATCAAGGTTCTCATGATGATGAGCATGAAGACTTTTGAGACCGCTAATGTCGTTTACTTTTGTTTGTTTGAACTGGTCGGCAGAGTGATGAAATGCCACCAGGGGTGAATGCGTGTTACCAATTTTGTATGTGTTTTGAGCGAGAGCTTAGCCTCTAAGGAGAAAGAAACTGCTCTGAGACTGAGAGACTCCCTTCATGTATGTCAGTGATCACAATGTCTGGGAATAACTTTGTTCATTAAGAATGAACACCAGGTGAGCAGATCATTCAGTCCTCTGTGGCTGACATGACTGTCAACTACTGAACTCAAGCGCTGGCATTGCCATGGATACGCATACAAGCACAACAGTCATTTAGCAAGCTTATATATTAACAAAGATATAAAATATGTAAATTGTAGAGGGCTGGTCATTATTGGACATTTATCAACTGTTATGTTGGAATCCCGATTAAATGTAAATGATATTACAAAAATCAAATCAGATTGTTTGAATTTTTAAAGGAATTTGGGGTTGAAGAGAAGAATGTCATTTCAGCCCTTATTATTGGGGTTGAAGGTAATAAAGATATAAAATATGTAAATTGTACAGATTATTCCAAAGTTATGTTGGATTGATATACAAAAATGATTTACAAAAAATCAAATCAAAGTGTTATGTTTAAAAAGAAAGAAAAACTACCCTTATTATTCATAGTCCTGCAGGACACAATGGATGATGGAGTATGCAGTAAAAAAAAAACAAAAATGATTTATTGTTGAAGAAGGAATGGAGTCAGCAAATGAAGTTGAAGATAAAAGCAGGTAATTGCAACACGAAAGCAAAGAAAGTCAAGTCTGACATTTAGACAAATTTCTCAGTTGTTACTGACAAGGACTGAAAGGAATTGGACTTTGTTAGTAGCTATGGTGTCTTTAGGGAATGGGAAGCTAATTGCATGAATTCAGTTGAAAACTGAATTACATAATTAGTATTAAAATGTGAATGACCCCTAAATATATTTCTAACGGGGCTATTGACTTGAAATTTTCACCAGGTGTCGGTAACAACCCAAGTAATTCTCACATAAAAAGAAATCAAAACAAGTAAGTCCATAAATTTATGTGTAATAAAGTGGAATGACACAGGGAATAAGTGTTGAACACATGAAGAAAAGGAGGTGTAAAAAGGCATGGAAAGCCAAGAAACCAGCTGAAATCTGTCAGTAATTAGAAAGCAATCCAGCCCCCTATTAGTTCAAATTAATATCAGCTGGTTTAGTCCTAATTGATGGCCTATTAAAACTTTTCTCATGACCAAGGTGTCACACAAGAAGCATGTCATGATGGGTATAAGCAAAGAGCTCTCTCAAGACCACTCCAGTGATCTGGAAAAACCTAGTGAATTTATCAGTGGCAAGTATTCTAGCAACTGAACAAAAACCTTACGATTCTGGACTTTCCTTAACCGAAAAAAATAATAAAAACTTGATTTTGACAGTTCAAAAACTGTAAAAGCTAGTGTTTTAAGATTCTTACCAATCTTAATTACTGCAAATGAGGTTCAAACTCAGTTTCTCCCAAAAGTGACATATGTACGAGGGGGGTAAACACAGGAGTAAAACAAATAATCAGAGGAGTTGTCCAAGAGCTAAGGACCACTCGTGGAGAGCTTCGGAAAGACCTGGAATTAGCAGGTATTGTTTCAAAGAAAATAATAAATAATGCACTCAACCACCATGGCCTCTATGCACGCTCACCGCGCAAGACTCCAATGCTGAAGAGAAAGCATGTTGAGGCTCGTTTAAAGTTTGCTGCACAACATTTGGACAAGCCTATGAAATACTGGGAGAATGTAGTCTGAACACATGAGACCAAATTGAACTCTTTAGATGTCATAGCACACACCAAGTTTGGAGGACAAACAGCACTGCACTTCACCCCCAAAACACCATACCGACAGGTGAGGTGAGAACAACATGGTATGGCGCTGTTTTTCAGCATATGGTAATGGCAGACTTCATATAATAGAAGAATAAATGGAGAAATGTACCAAGACATTCTTGATAAGAATCTGCTGCCATCTACCAGGATACTGAAGAAGAAAGGAGGGTGGACATTTCAGCAAGACCATGATCCCAAAAACACAGCCAAGGAAATTCAATTGGTTTCAGAGAAAGAAAATAAAGCTGCTAGAATGGCCCAGTCAATCACCCGACTTGAGTCCAATGGAGGCGTTGCACTGGATGCAGCAACCGTAGTGTAAGTCACGTGATCCCGAAGTAACCCAGGAAGATAGCTTTGATGGAATGGGGATGCATCGATGAAATATTAATTACTCATACAAAAAAAAAATGATTCCCTTGCTCTGAAAGGTTGCATGTATAACCGGATATTGAACCCCGGTTGCTCAGGTCCAAATGCTCCGCCTTATCCACGACACTAGCTCAACAGACTTTATATTGACTGGTTGATTTAGCACTTGTATAGCTGCGCTGTGTTTGAACTTGAGCATATTGGCGCAAGGATTCTCAGTCTTAAAACAGCTTTTGAAAACAACAGTTGAATATTTAGCAGTTAATTACAGGGAAAATATTAAAAACAAACCATTCAAGCGATTATACTGCTGAGTTCTTTGAGTGCATAGCATAATGGTGCGAGGACTCTCAGATAGACTGGCTAAAACAATAGCAAGCGCAGATTTACCCCCAAATTGTTTTTATATCAAAGGTAAGAAAAAATTTCGCTGATCTCTCTAGACTGTAAAGTGTATGCCTGCTGTTCTTTGAGTATGGTGTCGGTTTAAAACGACATGGCTTATATTGTTGGATTCTGTGGACTGTCCTCTTTCATTTGACGTATCGTTTGTATGCATAGCACAGATTCAGGTTGCTATAAGGAAACGTGCTGTATTTATTATGCAAATTCATTGCCCCCGGTACCAGAGCCGCTTGGGCTTCAGCTTAATATTTGTATTTAATATATCTTTTCCACTAATTTCTTTGAATCTTCGCTTTAAAACCAGTTTTCATTGCAACAAAGCCGTTGACTTACTTGTTAACTTCTGGTGCGTGAAGCAGCTTCTCTGGAAGTTCTCTGAGCAAAGAACTGAATGTTTTGTTGGTTTGTAAGGCTTTCCGCGATCAATTTTTCTCAATTTAACAAGCAATTCTTTCAAAAGGGCTTCATTATTTTGTGGAAATTAATGGAAACTTATTTTGCCGTATTCTCCGAATGATAAAATGGCATCATTATTAGTGCAACCAACAGCAGCACAAGATTTCCCCATTTTCACTATGCTGCGATCAATCTTTGTGTATGTTTTGCTTCGGGGATCACGTGACCACATATGTAGATTGCAACAACCTCATTGGAAATATATGGAAAGAACTGAATAAACCCTCTCCTGAACCCACTCCTGAAAAAAAACCCTCCCTTGACCCCTCAGTCATTCAGAACTTCCGCCCAGTCTCCTCAAAAACTCTTGAACGTGCTGTTGCTAACCAACTCTCCTCTTTTCTTGCAGATAACCTCTTGGACCCTCACCAGTCTGGCTTTAGAGCTGCCCACTCCACAGAGATTGCAAACATCTCCGTCAGCGAGGCACTTCACACTGCACGTGCGACTTCCCTCTCGTCCAACCTGATCCTCCTCGACCTCTCCGCCGCATTTGACACTGTCGACCACTTTATCCTCCATTCTTTCCTGTCTGCACTGGGTATCTGTGGTACAGCCCTCAACTGGTTGAAGTCATACCTCTCTGGTCGCTCCTACCAGGTTGCCTGGGCTGGTGAAGTATCAACACCTCGCCCCCTTACCACAGGCATCCCTTAAGGCTCAGTTCTTGGTCCACTCCTCTTCTCTCTTTATATCCAGTCTTTTGGCCCTGTCATTTCTGCTCATGGTTTTTCGTATCATTTTTATGCTGATGACACTCAACTTTTTCTCTCTTTTCCCCCCTCTGATGTGCAGGTCTCCACCCGCATCTCCGCCTGCCTGCGAGACATCCAGAGCTGGATGGACAACCATCATTTGAAGCTCAACCCAAGCAAGACGGAGATGATCTACTTCCCTCTTCCATCCTCCCCCCTTCTGGACCTGATCATTACCCGGGGGAAACCACTATTTCGCCTTCACTCATTGTGTGTGAAGAACCTTGGGGTCCTGTTCAACGACAGGCTCTCCTTTGCTGCGAACATCACAGCAGTGACCCGGCCCTGCAGGTTCTTCCTCTACAACATCCGAAGAATATAGCCCTTCCTCACCAGCCAAGCACTGATCCTCTCCTGCCTGGACTACTACAACTCCCTCCTCGCCAGCCTCCGAGCATCTGCCATCAGACCCCTGCAGCACATCCAGAATGCTGCAGCTCGCCTGGTTCACAACCCCTCGAGACACTCCCACATCACCTCCCTGCTCACAAGGCTCCACTGGCTGCCTGTCACAGCTTGCATCAAATTTAAGACATTGGTGCTAGCCTACCAGGGAGTCAACGGAACAGCTCCAGCATGCATCCGGAGACTGTTCAGACCATACACGCCCTGAATAACTCTGTCATTACATCCCTCATTGCTTAATTGTTTATCCTTAATTTTTTTTTATTTTATTTGGTCTTTATGTCAGTATATTTGGTGTTTGCCTATTGGTTTGGACTTGTAACCACCGATAGATGTGTTCTCTGTCACTTTTACTGTTAGCACTTGTACTTGTCTCCTAGGAGCTCTGCACTTTTCAAATAATCTTTTGCACTTTTTGTACATCTCTGTGGATAAGAGCGTCTAAGAACCTGTAATGTAATGTAATGAATATTAGAGTTCATAGAAGAGGTTCCCGGAACCTTCAAGATTTGAAGACAGTTTGAGTGGAAGAATGGGCCAAAATCACACCTGAGTAATGCATGCATCTGGTTTCTCCATACAGGAGGCGTCTTGAAGCTGTCATTATCCAACAAAGGCTTTTCTACTAAGTAATAAATAAATTTCAGTAACCGTTTTCAACTTTTTCCCGGTGTCATTCCACTTTATTACACCTAACTTAATTTATGGACTTATTTGTTTTGGATTACTTGGGTTGTTACCGACATCTGGTGAAAATTTCATGTCAGTAGCCCCAATAGAAATATATTTACTGAGGAAAATGTTGACGCGTTCAATACTTATTTTCCCCAATGTGATTCACTTTGTTAGTCCTGTTAACCCCTTAAGCCCTGAGTCCTTTTTCGAAAATGGCAAGCTCAAAATGAATTGAGTATATCTCGGCAACTATTTGATCCATTTGAATAATCTTGGTATCATAATAAAGGTAAAACCATTTGGGATTTCTGCCACGGTGAAAAATCAGTGTATACGTCACTTAGTCAGAGTAAATGAAGATGTAACACAGTATAAATCAAAGACCTCATTTTGCACCAAACAAAGTTTTACTTCGATTCCTTGTAAAATTAATCAGTTGCAGTCTGAAACCTCTAAAAATTTACAGCACAGAATCTCACCATTATCTGTGCCAAAGTTTATTCCAATCAAGTAAATCAGAACACAATTAGAATTAGAGAGGAATGTCTAGGTGGCTTCTCCAAATTGGCAATTCAGGTACCTTGAGTGCCAAATCAGATTTCTCAGATATTATACTGTAAAACTCATCTAATTTCACTTATATGTCACTACAGGCATACATTCCTCAGAAATACAGCCATTTTTTTAATTTTTGAATTCAGGAATATTTTTTAAATTATTATTTCTGCCAGTCCTATAGCCTATACCATTCCATTCAAAGACAATAAGTACAAAAAAATGAAATTTGGCTCCTCTTGAGCAGGTTTTTTTTTTTTTTTTTCAAAGCAAATTAATAAGATTATGAATACAGCGGAAAGGTTAAAAATGGGAAAAAAGTAAAAAGAACAAAAACCCATCAATCATTTGTACATGAAAAAGTTACTACCATCCACGCTGACTGGGGATCGAACCCGGTCATCTGTGTCGATTCCAATGCTTTTAATTACTTTTTCGAGAAAACAAGCTACTCACTTTGTACTGTTCTTTGTTTTGTTTGTACCCTCAGTATTCACGCTGCATTTTCTGTCAGAAAACGACTTTCAAAACGACGGTTGAATATTTAGCGAATATTTATAATGAAAATACCACAAACAAACCTGTTAAGCGTTTATATTGAGAAATCTGCTATTTAAGTACATTCCAATGGCCCATGGACTCGGCTTGACGTTCTGACTGGGAAGAATAAAGGCTGTAGCTTAGGCTAGCTTTGTGCTATAAAGCTGGTTCAGAGCAGATTTCGTTGAAAACATAAGAAGCCATATAATCAAATGGCTAGCAGCAAAGTTTTACTGACTGCATCACAAGATCACAGAGAGGAAAATACATTGCAAGCAGGCTGAATGCTGAGGAACTGAGATTTTTGCAGCAATGCTCCAGAAGAAAAAAAACATGCTTTCAGACTCGCAGATCTAGTTTCTTTATAACACGGACAGATTGGGCTAAAGTGCAGAGGCTCAGCAGTTTTTTTTATTACAAAATATCAAAGGTAAGAAATTTCATTTGCAGACTTTGCATGCCCCTCGGTTTAAAATGACAAGGTGGTGGACTTTTTTGAGGTATCATCTGTATGCAAATTAATTCAAGAGAAAAGGTAAGAAATTTTTCTATGTTTTTGCTCATGCTTGTTTCTGTTTGATGCTTGAACTGAGGTAAAAATGGTGCATGCCTGCTGTTTTGTGTGGTGTCGGTTTAAAATGACAAGGCATACATTCTCTTAAGCCTGCTGATTGATTCTGTGGATTTGGAAACATCCATTTGAGGTATCATCTGTATGCATAGCATTAATTCAGGAGAAATTTTAAAAATCAGTTGATATGATTTTTATTTATGTTTTGCTACATGCTCAGCTCGCTTGATGCTTGTTCTAGGTTGATATAAGTCCTTTAAAAAGTAAGAAAATTTCTTCGTGAAATCCTCCAACAATCAAATGGTCAATATTTACCATTAAGGGCGAGTTGTGATTCACTGCAGAGACAGGTAAGATCACCAAAGGGGACAAACTAAGGCAGAGCGGGGTGCAACATCAATCATGACAATATAGAACAGACTGGTTCTTGACACAATGCTTGGAGAATCTCCGAAGGGTAAATAACACTGGGAGATAGAAGGGGATGTTTTATGAAAAATAAGTAAACAACAAAAAAAAAAGGAGGTCCAAAATCCTCTCTTTGAAAAGGATTGCCAGTTGGTAACTATTCCAAAAACCCAGCTGGGTAAATCAATTTTGGGAAGATTTTGTCAAGCAAACGGGATAATGAAGGATGCAGAGATTGGTCACAAGGGAAGGATTCATCTGGAGAAATGTCCATGTCACAGTGCATCGTGCGCAACATCAAAAAAGGGACAAGCACCTGGGCTGCCGAGGGAAAAAACACCTCTCTTAAATACTATGAGCAGACAAGAGAAGGTTATCCTGCATAAAACCTATAGTGTCTAATCATGAACTATGAAGCTGCATGCTATCACTTTAGAACCTGGTCTTTAAATGTCTTTGTATACACAAAATCAGACCACACTGAAGTACTTCTTAGTAGCAGGAATGACTATTTGATGTTCGGAGTAGTAAGAAAATTTCAATCCCTCCAACAATCAAATGGTCAATATTTCCGAGTTGTGATTCACTTAAGATCACCAAAGGGGGACAAATAAGGCAGAGATAGCGATTTAAAAACTCTGGTTTAATTATTCCTGCGTGGTAAATAATAAAATCCATTAAGAACATCAAAAAGGACAGAAAACAAAACTTGGGCTAAAACTGAACGCTAAAACTTTAAATGTGACCCTTCTCTGAATCAGGTAGAACCCCCATTATATGAGTTTGGGAGGAATCCAGCAAACGGGGCACCCAAACTGGGGAACCCTCAAGCGGTGTCACCAAAGGCCTAAAATGAATTCACACCATTATATAAAAGGCAATTCTGGCAAACTTGTAACTAAGGATGTGGAGTTACAATATGACAATGTACCAGTCAGAAATGAGTAATATTTGGTGAGGTAGAAAGTGTCACCACACTGAGGGAGGAGTCCGAGACCCTGATAGAAGCAGCAGTTCGGACAGTCAGTGGTCAGTCTGTGTCGGGTGAGTGTTGAAGAATGAATGCTTCTTGGTTTGCGTAGAGCAGCCTGGGTTTTTGTATTTCACTTTGAGCTACTTACAGTAAACCCAGTTGCATCAGACTCTGGAGAATGTGTCCTTGAGAACAGTTGCATCAGACTCTGGAGAATGTGTCCTTGAGAACAGTTGCATCAGACTCTGAAGAATGTGTCCTTGAGAACAGATTTACACCTGTGGGAGGAACACTTGGTCCACTTGCCCAGACTAAGTTTTTTTCTCCCGCACCATCTCTTCCCCAGGTAAATGGTGCACACGTACCCAGCCACAGCGCATGATGTAAAATAAAATGGGATGCACAGGACAAGACAACCTTCTTCAACTGGTCCAACGTCCAGTTCTGAAGCTCATGTGCCCATTGGGGGCGCTTTTCAAGGTCGACTGGGGTTTGAGTGGGCACACTAACTGGTCTGCAAGCCAAAAGTGCAAAACACAGCAGGGTATGATGCACTGGGTGTTGTAACACATTCCTTTTGTAAATATTATTGAAAGACTGAAAGACTCGTGCTGCAGTCACTCCTATGTTTGTTTGGACCAGATGGGATGGCATTCATAACCCTCATGAAACATACTTAAACTGTCCCTTCAGGACACTGAAAAAATGGTTCACATGTTCAAGTCCTCTTGGCTCGACTATTGTAATGTCTTACTGTCTGGTTGCACTAGCTCGGCCCTGAAACGCCTTCAATTAGTGCAGAATGCTGCTGCTAGGGTTCTGACTAGGACTAAGAAATATGATCACATTAGCCCGGTGCTCAAAAATCTTCATTGGCTGCCTGTAAAATTTAGAATTGAGTACAAACTACTAACTTACAAAGCTTTAAATGACTTGGCCCCGGAATATATCCGCAGTCTTCTCATTCCATACTCCCCGCCAAGATTACTTCATTCACTTGGTGCTGAGTACTTGAAAACTTCAAATATATCCAGAGTTATAACTGAGTAGGCTAAAAACTTACCTTTTTAGTCAAGCCTATGATTAGTTCATGATTAAGTGGCAGGCCGAAGGTGGGCCCGGGCGGGGAATTGAACCCCAGACTCCCGAGTAAGAGTCAAAGCGGCTGACAACATCGCCAAAGAGCCAGGCTCGTCACATCTCTCCCCCTTCAATGTGACAGTTGATGGGTCCTGTCACAAGAAATGCCTCCTAATAAGTACGCGCCCTGGCTACCTTACATACAAGCCTGGTTCTTTGGCGATGTGGTCCGCGCGTTTTACTCTAACCTGGGAATCTGGGGTTCAATTCCCTGCCTGGGCCCTCCTTCGGCCTGCACCATTCTGTTTTTTTTTTTTTTAATTTTGCATCTCCAATCCCATCCGAATCTGGAATGTCCAATTGAGGAACTATGTACAAGGCTTTCGCATATGCGACCCCCTATTGCCAACACGGGAGAGTGCAGACAGCTCGCGGCTCTCCTCCAAAGCACACGCCTGTCAGCCACCGCTTCTTATACACTCATTGGCTGAATCGTCGCAAGTTCAGAACGAGGGCGGAGAATACCCGGACATGAACAGGCTTAGAATCTCACTGATGAGCGCCCGTCTGGCCAACAGGAGGCGCCTAAGGAACGAACAAAGCAACTTATATTACCCTTGCCGGCAGAAGCTCCCCAATTTGCATCCCTGTAGCACATTGGCTAATTGTGCGCTACTTCTGAAAAAGCTGCCAACTACTGCCGGATGGTACGACCAGGGCTCGAACCCGCGCCGTGATAGTCACTTTGGCTTTGCAATGCAATGCTTTAACCGAGTGAGCTATCTGGCAGCTGGCCTGCCGCATTCTGGCGTAATCGGCAGGATCTGGGGGATCCTAATGGATGGCAGCATGTGTAAAGCATGGAGCGTGGGGACACACTCCCAAAAGAGGGGGAGAGATGTGACAGTTGAAGGGTCCTGTCACTAGAAATGCCTCCTAATAAGTACGCGCCCTGGCTATCTTTCCAATGAGCCTGGCTCTTTGGCAATGTGGTCAGCGCGCATGACTCTTACCTGGGAGTCTGGGGTTTAATTCCCCGCCCCAGCCCTCCTTGGCCTGCCACAATTAGTTATGTATAAATATTTATTTGGTTCTGGCAGGACTGACTACAACCCAGTTTTATGGTGGGTTCACATGATATTTGAAGCCAGTGTTAAGTAAATCCATGTGGAACCAGTGGCACTGAGCATGCATTAACGGTGCCAGTGGGGCTTGCTACAGCATTAGTCACTGGGGAGGTCCATATGGCACTGGTGGTAGTGTAAAGTAAATCCATGTGGAACCGGTGGCACTGAGCGTGCATTAACAGTGCCAGTGGGGCTTGCCACAGCCTTAGGGTGTTTTCACACAGTCTCATTTAAAAGAACCAAACTCAGTCCTCTAAAAGTGGACCAAAAAGAGGACCAACAGAAAATGAACTCAGTTCTTTTTGTGTTCACATAGTGAGTTTATTTCAAAGAGGACCGGATTCTCTTTCTGGTCCACTTCAGCTCTGCTGGGGCCTCAGTCCTCTTTCTGTTCACACTGTAGTTCCTCTAGAGCTCTCAGATCTCTACAGCACTGTATTCTGGGTAGTTTTTACTCGGAACAAAATGTCTGCTGCCATGCTTTTTGTCAGTGCCCTATCCGTACCTCCTGCCCGATTGGTTCTGCGCGAGCACAAACTTTCTGCGCATGTGCATAACTCATATTTGCGACACTGCCCGATGTGTTCCATGCATGCAAAAAACCCTTTAACGGTTGGATTGGCGATTCAAGTGCTAGATAAGCGATAGAGACTGTGGCTGCGTCTCAAGTCTTTTAAATTGCATCCTAGTTCCCCTCACTTGCGTCCTATCCTTGCGTCTTCGTCCCTCCCACCAAGGATGCATGGAGGAAACAAGAGAAAGAACAGATGAAACAAGGACATATGTTTTAAGCGACATGAGATGTCCTTTCCTCAGTTGCGTTATATGAAGCGACGCTCGTTTCTGATGACGGCCTTGGCTGGATCTGTTGCAATATAATCCGCGGGAATTGGCTCGCTTGTAAACCGTGAATTAATGCAAAATTTAATAATCAAAGTAAGAAATACAGTTCAACTGCCGCATGTAATATATCAATAAAAACGGCACAGGGTAGCCTAAATTTTAATTGTGGTAGTTTAGTGATTAAAATGTTCTCATAAAATATTTAAGTTCTCCAGTTAATGACTCCCCCTAATTTTTTTTTTTTGCATTGTGCGCGACCATATTGATAATATAGACATAGATAAATTAGTAGCCTATTTTAAACTCAGGCATTCAGGATATCTGTACCCTCATCAGAAAAAAAATCAACCTCCCCTATATAAAAACCATTTATTTTCGTAGCATCCACGAATCTCCATTTCTCATCCATTGTAAGCTGTAAGGGATAGTCTAGACGTTGTTTTTCAGATCACAGTGGGGAAAAATAAAACCTCCGCCGGGTGCCTAAAGAGCAAGAGAGCGGTATGTGGAAAATGCACCGTCAATGTGCCGAATGTCTGTTGAGGGACATGTATTATCACATATTCATAGTGGCAAAGGAGGGGTTTCGTTAATATGCAATTTTGGCCCACATGGTTTACATTCGGGATCAGAAAAACGAATTATGTATTAATACTGTCAAACACTTCCATAAGATTTCACGCAATAGTCCATATTTTGCCATGACTTGTGCTGGAAGTGATGAACATACACGATTTTTTGCAAAATGTGGCAATACGCCTATTCAAATAAAAAATCTATTCATGAAAGGACCATGAAATAAAATATGATCTTTCTAAAATGTCCTTGTGTTGTAGTTAATTTGTATACTATTATGTTATTAAAGTAAAAATGAAGTCGCTGGCTACACGAAGGACCACAAAATAAAATATAACCTTTCTGAAATATCCTGGTGTTGTGGTGAATTTGGATACTATTTTGTTATTAAAGTTAAAAAAGTTGCTGGCTGCCGTCAAGTAAAATGTTTACGCATGTGTGGAACAAATTGAGAGGGAATTCTATGCACTTGTGCAGAGCTAGTATTGCACATACAGAGAACCGATCGGGCAGCGATCGGGCAGGAGGTACGGATAGGGCACCGACACTGAAGGTAACAATACAGTGCAAAAAGGCGATGTGAACCAGGCGCGCTTTGTTTTCACAATGCGTAGCTTAAGCGAATCGTACTGTGGCTGTTTAGCGAACCGTACTGAGACCACCTCCTGTGGTGGTCTCAGTATGGTTCATTTTAAAGGGTCTGAGTGCGGTTGTTGTGTTCACATATGCACAAAAAAATGCTGAATCATCGATCTGAGTTTTTTTTGAGGGCTGAAAAGGACCAAGTGTGAAAACACCCTTAGTCACCAGGGAGGTCCATATGGTACTGACAGTAGTGTTAACCATATCTATATGGAACCGGTGGCACTGAGCATGCATTAGCGGTGCCAGTGGGGCTTGCTACAGCCTTACGTCACCGGGGAGGTCCATATGGTACTGGTGTTTAGAAAATCAAAGTGATCTTGCAGCCTGGTGTAAGTATAGGGCCTCTGTGCTGTAGGAAGTGGATAGAGGGGTGATGACTGTTTCCTGACCAGTTGCTCCTAAAATCTTTATTTGGCACATGACACAGGACTGTATTTTTATTAATGTGCAGTAGTTTTATCCAGTGCCTCACCCCCCTTTTTTCTGGGTCTTCCTTCCAGTGATATTTTCCCTCCACTACCCTGAGTCCTGGACCGTCCGAGCCCTGTCCCTCACCATGAGCGCTGGCTGCTGCTGTCTTGCTGTCCTGATCCGGTCCTGATCCAGTTCTGCACCATCCTCGACATGCCACTTCCTGGAGCTACCAATGCCACTGTTTAGATGGACTTTAATGGAACTCTGTTGCCATTTTATTCTATTATTACTTAATTCTGTTATAAATTAGCTAGCCAGCGGAGGATGGGCTTCCCCACTATAGTCGGGTTCCTCCTGAGATTTCTTCCCCCTGGGGAGTTTTTTCTCACCAATGTTTGAGGATTTTTCTCCCTACTGGGAGTTTTTTGCCTCATTTGCTGTAGTGGGGAATAGGCTGGGCACTGCCCTTTCATTTATTTAATCTCTCACTGTAAAGCATCTTTGTGACAGTCTCTGTGAAAAGCGCTATACAAATAAATTTAATTGAATTGAACTGAATGAGACCTGGGCACCCAAAACCCTGTTGCTGGTTCATGGTTTGTCCCTTTGCGTGCCACTGTCAACAGGTACTCACATCTGCTGACAGGGAGCACCCCAGAAGTCTTGCCACTTCAGAGATGCTGTAACCCACTCTTCAAGCCATAACAATTTAGCCCTTGTCAAAGTCCTTCAGTTCTTGCTTCTCCCACATCCAACACGTTGAATACAAGAACCGACTGTTCGCTTTCTGTCTAAAATCCGTCTGCAGACCTTGACATGTAGCATTGTTATGATATAAATATCAATATTCTTCCCTGCATCTGTGAGCAGTTTTAATGTTTTGGGTCATCAGTGTGTGTGTGTGTGTGTGTGTGTGAGTTTGTGTATGTGCCACATGCCACATGAGAGACTAATTTTTAAAATAAAAAGAGTAGGAATTTCTAGAAGGTATTTTGGAATAGATTCAGAACTGGTTATGGGCAAGATCACTGAGAGTTGTGATCAGAGGGATCTCCTCTGTGGGAGGCATCGTGGGAAGTGGAGTCCCTCAGGGATCAGTGCTCGGACCTCTGCTCTTCCTCATCTACATTGATGACTTTGACAGCAACAATTAAAATAAATTAGTCAAATTTGCATATACTAAATTGGGGAGTTTGGCGAACAGTTTAGAGTCTACTAAAGTGATTTGGGATGATTAAGACAGAATTCAGACTTGAGCTGAAACGTGGCAAATAAAATTCATTGTGAATGAATGTAAAGTTCTGCATGTAGGAAATAAAAATATCAGGCAGGATTACGTAATGGAAGGTGTAAAACTGGAATGAAGAAACTGAAAAAGATCTCAGAGCAATTTTTGACCAAACCCTTGCAGGTTCTAGCCTCTGTGCTGTAGTACCAGAGGCGGGAGATTCTTTCTCTCTTCAATCTCAGTAAAAGGAGACTTCAGGGCAATCTGATTCAGGTCTTTTAAAAATATTAAAGGGATTAATAATGTAAACAATGCAGACGACTTAGGCCAAGTTCTGTTAGCAAAACTCGGGGTCACGGATGGAAGTTAGCTAAGGGTTAATTTAGCGCTGATATTATGAAAGTGATAGAGAGTGATGTCAGTGTGCAATAGCCTGCCTGGCCATATTGTTCAGGCAGAAACTAAGGAGTTTTCCTGACCAGGCTTGCTTTACTGCTTAACCCTTTCATTACCATTGTCACATTTCCGCAACAGCGCCGATTCTGCATCACTTACCAATGTCGCTATTTTGCGCCTAGAGAAAGTCCCTCACAAAAACTGTCAAAGCTCCACAACAAAACACCCCTTTGGACAAGTCTGGTATCGCACAACACGTCAGTGATGTCATCAGGCTTCCCGTAGTTCCCAATCCTCCGATTATGCACAGTCCCTCGCTGACTTCACCGCCATTGCAGGCAGAGCATGCTGCAGCACATGTATCTCCGTTTGCACACAAATGCATGTGTATCTCTGTTTGTGCAGAAATGCGCGTGTATCTCTGTTTTAACACAAAGGCACGTGTATCTCCGTTTGTACATAAATCCCATGGAGGAGAAATCGTCTTGTCTGACAAACCGAAATACGGTTTTTATCCTCATTTTCTGTTTTTACTTTTGGAAAAACTAAGCAAAGATATGTGTCAATGGAAAGGTAAATGTATTTTGAACATGTTTTCTTTACATAAAATTGTCAATTTCTGGCATTTTTAGTTCTAAAAAGGGGGTAAAAATCCACATGCAATATCATGCTGTGATAGCACTAAAAAATTTATGGTAAGCAAGGGTTGTCTTATTCCCAGTACGCGGTAGTGAAAGGGTTAATAGCTCTCAGTCTTCATATTTGAAGTTGAGGTTCACTTTCTTGAAAGGGTTTGGCAAGCCCAGATGGGCTGAATGGCCTGTTCTCACCACTCATGTTATGTTATGCTTTGTTTATGTATAAATAATTTGTAAGATGTATACATTCATCTTACAAATGCTCATCATAAAATCAAAATTTTACTGTTTAAGTAAAAAAGAAAAATAAACCCTTTTGTTCACATTTCCTGTTTAAGAAAAGCAACATTATTGATGTTGCTCACCCAATTACTGCAAATGCCCACCCAAAGATGACATCCAAGTAACATATTGGAAAAATAATTCTAATAACAAGAATCTGATTTAAAATAATAGGGCTACAGCAAAAATAGGGCCTCAATTAATCACATATGATGAATATCGTAAATCTTCTGGTTTCATTGCATCATTTCATGTTGATTTGACATGAGTTTTTTTTTTTTCATCGTTCCTTGGTGCATTGCTCATAACCAACACAGCAAGATATCAGAGTGAACACTGACCCACCACAGCCTGATCTAACATTAATTTCAAGGATAGTGGGTCAATGAAGAAAGAAATTCTGAAAGACATTAGATAACTAGCAACAAAAAACAATTAAACAATTATTCCATGTCACTGTTTTTGCTGATGCATGGTGTTGGTTCTCGACACATTTGGTGAGTGCAAGTTTGCTTTTATAGAATGCCAATTATTTTAACTGAGAGGGAAACTATTATTACTCAAACAGAATGTTAAACGGGGGAAAAAATTTGTTGCATCGTAAAACTTTAATGAGGCCAAACGATGTATTTCTGAGTGAAAATGTAAAATGTCAGTTATTTTGGTGAATTGATACTGCTTTCTTAACTGTCATTATTTTCATTTTTCTAAATGCTTGGCATAGGAATTGATTTTTAAATTTTCACACATACTTCTCTAACGGCCAAAAAAAGCTCTGGGCTAATTTAAAGGGCAATTCTATGAAAAGAGGGACATGATAGGCAAAAAATAAATCTGTTTTATATCCAGCAAAGGGCCTCAAAATATCCTCAAAACCCCAAATATTAAGAAATAATATATAGTTATGGCTGAACCACTCTTTTTCTTCAAGAATTATGATTTCAAACAGATGGTGCAAATTTTACCCTGAAATCAGCCCCAAAACAGGTAATTAGGACCTCTGAAATCACCAGTAACCAAATGGGTATTACAATTCATATCATACAATTTGTTATGCCTTGAGCATCCATTTAAAGGGGAGCTTAAAACCTCATGTGGAAGTTTGCCCGCCAGAAGGTAGTGGTGACTTCATCTTCCCAGTCAATGTAACGTCCGTCACAGAAATTCAGAATTTTTTTTGTTGGAAGAAAATGAGACAGAATATTGACCTAACCTTTTCAATTCTCTTAGCTGTAGCTAAGGCAAAGTCAATAATAGTCTAAGTCTGCCTGAACGTTTGACAAACATGATTTGTCAGGGTATCAAAAACGGTAACGTCCGTCACATGTTACGTCCATCATGGGAAAAGGGTTCAACTTCAGAGAGTGAAGGAATGCTCAACTTATCCAGATAATAAAAGGGAAAGAAGGAATTCTTATTGGGGCTCATTTTTGAAGGATGAAGTTTTACTCTGATTGTCATTTGACTCCAAAGATTGTGAAAGACTGCCACAAGATTTTCAACATTAACTGGGCAGTTAGCTTTATTATACTCTTTCAGCTTTCTAGAACAAATGATAGTTCTACTAATTACTGGCTGCTGCAGCAGGGCAAAATTTACCCACAATGCAGTTGTATTTCTATCATTTCCAAGGCCATGAAGGTGGGCTTTTAAAAATGCTGAATTTCAATTTTAATCAAGCAACGTCATCCAAATTAACGGTGTGTATCCAATTATTTGTGCTTTAAAGCACAGAAATAGACAAGGACAAAGATATTATAAATCGTGAAGTCGGCCGAAATGCAGGTTTTCTGCGAAAATAAGACAAGTGCAGAGATTGGGAAGGTCGTGTGCCATGCGCGTATGGTGTATAAGTAAAGAAAATTGAGTATTAAAAAACTGCTTACAGGGCCCAAGATGTGACCGAGTGGCATAATGATGTTTATCCCATAAATGATTAAAAATCGATGTAATACAACCCATTAGATACAGGTTTGGTATCACACATGTGTAATACAGCTTTCTTACATTGGGATTGTCCAGATTCTGTTCATTGGCAAACGTCAACTAATATGTTCGTAAAGCCAATTCTACTGGAAACATTCACCATTACTGGCGTTTGCATGCTAGCTAGTGAATTATTCATCCCATTGACTTTGATAGACTGCCAACTAGAAGCCAATGCTTCTAAGCCAATGATAAACAAGACAAAATATTGATCACTGGATCGAATTTTGTCTTTGTTTTCAATTGGCGACCTGTCCTGTTCATTTATTTTCGTCCCAACCTCTGCTAGTCAGTCAGAATACCCAATTTAACCTGTGTCATTTATCATTCGCTACAAGTTTTAATGCTAGTTTTGTGACGTCTAATCTTATAGTCTTACAGAGTTAAGTTAATGATTATCATTCAGAATTGTTTCTCCGGTTCTCTTGGGAGTAAGCAATGTATTAAATAACTGGATTGAGTCTGCAAAGTTATCGGGTTACAGTTAAAGAAACAGGATTGTTTCAGCAGAGTAAGGATATAAACACCTTCATATGTAAAGTGCATTGATTACCCTACTCCTGAAGTGGACAGCTGTTGAGTTTGACTGATTTAAGTGTAACCTGAATAGAACTATTTCATTATAATGTTAACTGCAAAATACTGTCTAATTGGTGCACACTACCAAATAAAAGTCATAATGATCTTATAACTTACAGTGACACATAGATGTGCTTATTTCATCTTTCCACTGGGCAATGTTGACTTTTTTCAGCAACACGTTTCTTTTTCTTTCAGTGGACAAAATGTAACGTCTGTCACGTAACGTCCGTCACAGAGGATTTTGCCAATTTTATAACTGCCCGCTAAGAGACTCATTTGGAGCTATATATAATTTGTGTATTAAGTGGCCTAATCTGGTAATACACATAAGGTCAGGTTTCGTGGGGCAAAGCTTTAGCTGTTAGAGTAGGTGGGATGGCTATAAGTCCCTCTGAATGTAATGTCCATAATGGTGGAACTGCCCCAAAGATTTAGGGGGAGACTTTTTTCAGAAAATATTTGATTTTTTTCATGCACTCATTTTATTTCCATTCATCTCATGTCACTATTAATGCAGCTTTTAAAATAATAGACTAGCCAATGTTAATTGAATGAAAATTACTGCAAAATTGCTGAGTGAATTTCCGTGGAACCCTGCTATTTTCATGAAATACTGGCTCACAAGTAAAACACTCTAGTCCCCTTCAGAGATAAAAATATAAAAAATTTTCACCAGCCCTCTTGGCGATTAGATTTAGAGGTTGCAAAGGTAATGAAACTTACAATTGCCCGTCAATTCTTCCAACCTGTTATGACATTTGCATCTACCCAACTTACGGCCTGTATCATCCCAATTGCGCGTTCTCCTTGAAATTCCGTTAGTCGTGGCGTTATAACCCATCTGATTTTTACTCATTGTAAAACCCCACAAAACAATACCAAACACGGAAATTGCAGGGGGCGAAGGGTCCACGTGTTCTTTTGGCTGGTATTAGCACGCGCGACCTCCTGGCTGGTGCGAATCACAATAAAATGGATATATTTTCTCCGTTCAAAGAACGGGGCACGAAAGCACAATGGTTACAATTAATCTGACTCCATAATAAATTTAGAATACCAAATTTGGTCATACTCTCGTTAAATATCTGACTCCAAATTAGAATTAGAATTTATAGTTTAGGGACACATGCGTGAATCTCGGGGCAGCTACATCGCCAGACTCTTCAGTGAAAACCAGTTACTCAACCGACGCCCCCGGGTAATAACGCAGTTGCCGGATCTTAGTTCGCTGAGAGTTCTAGAGGATGGAAGAAATTACCATGATAGTAGCACCTTTGGCATAAACATATCATGAACCCAGATTTATGTGCACCACAGGGCCCCTTAAGGGGATCGGCCAGGCACCGGCTTATAAGCCCAAGGGTGCCCTTAAGGCCAGATCCCCAGGACCGGTACTACATAAACCCTTTATATAAGTAGACCGTAATCTGCAATCCAACTTAAAACCCATCACTACCTATAAACATCAGCTAGCTAGTCTGGAATGGTAAGGAATCGCCCCTAAGTACCGGTCGTAACGTGGCAAGAAAGAATAAAAGGGTTAGGAGTCACGGAGACCACGGAAGCTTAAAGGAATAACAACAATTTATTCACCAGGGAGGCAAACGCTTAAATCAAACAAATCAATGTTAAACCAATCACAAGTTACACACAATTTAGAAAGAGAGAATAAAGTCATACCTGGAGGAAAAGCTACACGCACTGACGTGCGCGGCAAGTACGAATTACGATATTCCATAATTGAAAAGGCTACTCATGCACTAACATGCACGGGGAGAGATCGGATACGATCTTCCCTGACTATATAGATTGGCTACATACGGCATAGGGATGCATATGGGAAGCCGACTACGATCTTCCATAATTTAAAAGGACTACTCATGCACTTACGTACGCGGGGAGAGATCGGATACGATCTTCCCAGAATGGATTGTTTCTCTTTGCTTTAAGCCAAATCACGCCTTTGATCCAGGCGGCATGGCCATAAACACCTGGAAGGGGGGTCGAATCCGGTTTTTGGGTTTCCACCATTGGGAGGATGTAATAAAACAGTTCAGCAGAGAGAGGAGAATAGGGTGATTACCAGAGAGGATTCTGACCAAATTCCCAGGAGTTTCCAAAAGGGAATGAACCATAATTTCAATGGGAATGAAACATACTCCATTCAACTCCTTGGATTCCCCCGAGAATAACAAGACCAAACATGATATGAATATGTACTAATATGATGCAGTTGTCATGCAAAAGTCTTAAGATTAATTATTATATAGTTTAATTGGGTTATAAGTCCAGGAGTGATTTCTTAGCAGAATATTGAACATATAAGCATATTGTGAAATTCCCAGAGGTTTAGATTATTTGAAACAGATTAATATAACTGGACATTAACTGAAGAATAAGGACAGTAATATGACTCCCACAGGGGCATTATGTCAGCCAGAGCCTTGCACCTACCCCCCCGTACAGAGTAACAATAAGACCATCGACACCTTCCACATGCAGGCTGTGCACGCATCCTGGGGGGAAGGCCCTAAAAGTTTTATTGCTATTTGGCCAGGCTCTGGTCCGAGCTTATCAGCCATATGCAGAGACGTCTCCAGATTCTACATCATTTTCGGTCGGACTTTTATAGGCCCCGGTGACTACGAAGAACTAAAAACAAAAATGGGAGAGTTAGAACAATGGTAGTACTCGAACCCAAGCACTGCCGATTGATTGGTTCCGGACGAATGGTGGCTCCAGAATACGCACTGTGACCGCGAAAATTTGTATGGTAGAAGTACTCAGCTCCAAAACTCAGAGCAAAAGCATCTTTCTCAATGGGTTTGTCGAAATTTGGCACCGGATTACATAATTGCGATTCTTTTTTTGGTCAGTATTAGCAGTTAGCAGTGGAAGACGTCTATCAAGCAGGAATTGATAAAAAAATAATTCAAAATTGGAACAATGTCAGTTCAAACTAGATTTTTTTTAAGGCAAAAACAAATGCCTCCCCCACCCCAATGTAGCCCCCCCCCAATTCATGTTCTCAGACAATATAAGGCGACATCTATATACATCGTTTAAAGAGTGAGCAAGGTTTGATGTAAATATCTTCAATGGTTTCCGAGATACAGCCAGGAAATGGTGGGAACGCTGATGCGAACGCTGACGGGAAACCATGAGAAAACAATATGTCTCCCCTCCCTTCTGGGGGAAAAAAAATAATTACTTGGACGGCTGTTAAAAGGAAATGCGACGAGCACTATAGAAAACACACCTCTGGCTCAATTTTTCTGGATTATGCTGCAGGCATAAAATTTGGAATGGGAGTTTATTTCTTAAAAAAAAAAACAAGGCACTGTTTTAACGTTTTATTTACGTTTCTCATGTCATTCCAACTTTTCAGAAATGTGTTAAGACAATAGATGAGCGTATGTTTTATCTGTAGGTAAGTAATAGCTAAAAACACCAATTGTTCATCACTTGTGAGAAATTAATGAGAGCACTGAAATGCTTTTAAATTTTACTTTCAGGTACAAAAGGGCTGCTTTTTAGGCGCGAGAAACGGTGAGGACCAAGCAAGCCTGCAATGAGCCCCCTGAATTCAAAAGTCTTTACAAACAACACCATTGTACGTCCGGATTTCTTTATCATAAGTGGTTTTGCCGGGATTCCACACACAGATTACTACTATGCCTTCCTGTGCTTTATTTATGCCCTGACAGTACTGGGAAACACTTTTGTTATGTTTTTATTTGCACTGACCACTGTCTTCACACTCCAAAATATATTGTAGTTTTTAATTTGGCTCTGTCTGATTTGTGTGTAAGCTCTGCACTAGTTCCTCAGATGATTGACATCTTTCTGTTCAAATCACAGCAAATCTCCTATGAGGCCTGCTTAACAAACGTGTTTTTTTTAATTCATTTCTCAGTATGCCATCTCTAAATCTCACTATTTTGTCCTATGATAGATGTGTTGCAATTTGCTTTCCACTGAGGTATAATGAGATTGTGACAAATAAATCAATGCTGGGGATGACAATTATATCATGGATTTTTGCTTTATTGTCGAATCTCATAGTAGTGATGTTTCTCAGTAAACTGTCATTCTGCAGATCCATTGTGATAAATAGTTATTTCTGTGACCATACACCAATATTTAGTTTGGCCTGCAATGACAACACTCCAAGTGCTGTCTTTCGTTGGACTCATCCAGTTATTATTCTCTGGTTCCCTGCACTTTTTTATCATAGTTACATACATTTGCATAGCAAGAGCATTATTAAAAATTGCAGCAGCCTCTGACTGACTCAAAGCCATGAAAACATGCACCTCTCATTTGATCTTGGTCAGTGTGTTCTACCTTCCAATTTGCATCTCAATAGCACTGGGCCGCAACATTCACCATAATGCTCGAATTATTAACCTGTCTCTTGGAACCGTCTTACCACCTATGCTGAACCCAACCATCTACTCACTGACCACAGAAGAATTCACAAAATCTATTCAAAAGCTGTACAGAAAAAGGAGACTCACATGAATGTAAGGAATAAATGTTAAAATCTCAAACGAATTACTGACGAATTACACCAATATCAGTTCAGACTTATTGGAAAGAATGGGGGGAGAAATGATATAATCTCCTGCTTAGAGTCTTAAATAAATAAGTACAAGATTAATGAATTTCACTTACAAGAAACAAAATTGGTTATTGCCATTGCATGATTTTGCATTTATTTTGTATTATTGAGCATTTCTTTCTGTACTGTAATTCTTCTGATGCTTTGCTCTGAATGAACACTCTGAGAAGTAGCCATCACATTCTTCCTCCTGATCGATCATCAAGGATAAACAAATACATCCACTGAAAGAGAAATACAGAACAGGATTGGATTTCTTGATTACACCAGGATTGAGATAAATAATGACAAAGATTTTTGGCTCCTAAAAGTTTTAAATTAAGTTATTGGCAAGTTTAAAGCGCAAATAAATGTATTACTCCATTTATTTATTCTAGTGCTGCCAATAGTTTACACAGCTTAGCAAGGTTTTTTCCTTGAAACTGGAGCTAAAGTAAGACAAATTTGCTTTAAATGCAACCCACAATAGTTGGGAATGGTGTGTTAAATTAAAATTCAAGCCGAAAGCCCTGATTTGTAAATTGTTGCTGACCTGTATTACATTGACAACTGTACAACAACGCACTATTTGATGTTTCATCACATAATTTTTATTGATTTTTCAAAATAAACACATTTAAATTTTTATTCTGGCAACAGATTTCAAAAAAGTTGACTGTACCTTTTAACGACAATTCAATGACCCCGAAGATTAACCTCTTTGTGCAGATGTGTGAGCCAGCGGACATAGAGCTGCAAATTTATGCATGCAGTTACAATTTTCTATCACTAGATGTCAGACCCAGATCAGTTATTGAATATTCACAGGCAAGCCAAGCTCAAACACTGTTTAGAATATGGACGAGTTCAGCCCCAACCCTGTTATCAGGAGTTACATGAATTAAACTCCTCAGCTAATCCTGACATGCACACTGCTCAATATACTTGCCCAAAGTATCTATCCAGCAGTTCAAAAATGATCTCTTGCGACAGGAAAAATTGATGTCCTCTGTAGCAAGCACTTCAGCTGCAGTGACCCAATGGTATTCTAATTAGTAGTTAATAAAAATAAGTTTACGCCTAGATTCCTCCATCAAAAAATTCAGCACTCCTTTATATTGACCTAAGTACTCATGTTGATAGCCAATCACAGAATTATTTACTTTGGCTCATCTGCGTAACTGCACGCTTATAGTTCACGCCGACTTGAAGCTTCCCCGGGTCGTGATATCTTGATTGATTCATTTCTTATCCAATGCCAGAGTGTTTAAACTTTACAAAGTAACCGAAAGACACTGATTGGACAATAAGAAGAGTATATAAGCCTTTGCGCAAGAGCAAGGTAGGTTGCATTCTCTTAACGTTGGGCATAGTTGCGCAACTGGAAATGAAGCGATTTAAAGATAAAAAAAGACTTCCAAATCCTCCCTGAAGTGTTCAGTTAAATTCACGGGATTTAAATGAGGTACGTACATGATCAATGGAACTATTCTGAATGAAACAGGACTGGAGGGTTCCTTCATATGTCTTCTGGAGGAGGGATTCAATGAAGAGATGCTGCAACTGCTACTGTGGTTGCATTTTGCTCAATGTGACTTTTTGTTTTGGAATTTATAACGTATTCAACTTAATCGAATGCCGATATTTTGGCTTCTTTATTATGCCAACAGCCTAAAGGACTTCTGTAGACCCCCTCGTAGGTTCATTGCACCATTCTGTTTAATCTAGGGTAGTATATTACCTGATTTTTTTTCTCTGATAGTGGAACGTCTGTTCTGTTTTAATAAGGTGTATTTCAGATATCACTGAGTTAGTGAGTTATACTTCTTCCTTATAAGGTATGGAAAGTGTTTGTTGTATAAGGTAGTGAGCTCATAAGCGGGAACTGCTTGCTTTTCATTGCAGAAAAAAAAACAAGCATCATAGGAACACTCCTACCAGTACCCCTGACCAAGGAACTGGCTTTAGAACTGGAGTTGGTCCCCGGGTGCTGCTCTGTGGCTGCCCACTGCTCCTAACTATAGGATGGGTCAAATGCAGAGGACAAATTACCCCACGGCGTTCAATAAAGTGTGTATATAGCGTGCAATGAAAGTTCCGACCGTTAAATAAGCAGATCCTTTAATGAGTCTGTGTGCTGGCTTGTGGGAATCTGAAGAAAAATGGACAAAACTCTAAACTTGATCATGAAGAAAAGGCATGTTTTGTGACTGGAGAGGTTACTCGTGACCTCTGGTGTCCAACTACACCTATATTGATGAACTCATGCAAAATTCAACTAGAAAGTCATTCATTCCAATTGAATTTCATGCGCCAAAAGTTGATTTGCGTTAAATATATGATTATTTTAAGATTTGATTGTGCTCCATTTTGAGGGATCTTGAGCTCGGGGAGGATAGTTCCAGGATAGTCTGGAAAGTCTTATTTGGCTCCATGAGAGTAGGTAATTTAGAATGTAATGCTCAAATGAATTATGCTTGTGGTCAAGGAGTTTATGATCCTAGAAATGTATAGCTTTAACCCCCAGCCATTTTCTAATTCTCAGTATTTTTTTTACAACTTCAATGCTGAATTGTCATAAACATTTTTTATGTTTGCAGCCCTTTTTCAATACCAAAATAATGAAAATAAACTGAAATTCGATGGATTTCTAAATGTTTCAAGTGTCTTGACTCAGTTGAGCCATTCTTTTCCTCCCTGTGAAGCTGCAATCTTGAATTATAAAGCCTTAAATAAGGTAACACATAAATAGTCAGATTTGGCTTTTGCACAAAGGGGTTAATTATGTGATCAGTTGTATCCTGTGAAAAATATGAAGAATTATTCAAGAACAGTTCTTGAACACTAAATGGCTGTTTGTGCACTTTATGCTCGAAAAACATTCATGCACTGTTCACAGACTTATTTCCCAAAAATCACGCGTAATTCACTTGTAACATTACACCTGTAATTTCCTTGAGGCGGCTAAAAGTTAATAATTGCCACTTCATTGTCATCACAAATCAATTTACTTTTTTCAGGACACTCCAGAAAACATTATTTTTACATTAGATTACCTCAACTAGATGCCCATCCTCAGCGGGGCTAAAACCAACGACTTGTCATTCATGAGACAAGGCTCATACCAAGGCTATCTTGCCGCTGCGATGATCCTACAGCAGTGGTTTCAATTAAAAGCTCAAACTCATGCTCACCACACTCCGTGTGTGATGAGATGTTAAAGCCGGGGTCAAGCATACTTGTCAACTTCCATGGCATGCCCTTGAATTATTCAGATTTTGTTTCTTGTGACATAAGTTTTGCAGTCTGGGAGTCTGCGTTTTTGCATTTTGTGTTTCACATGCACCAAATATTCCCCATTTGGGTGAAGTTCAAACTGCAAGTTGGGCAGCTCAGCACTTGCACTTCTGCAGCCATGCCTTTGTAATAAGTGCAGAATGCGGTTTTGTGTTGTCTTGTAGAAATATGCATGGGGGTCCCTGGTAAAGCTATCACCTGGAAGACAGCATATTTTGCTCCAAAACCTCAGGGTCGTTCTCAGCATTAATGTTCTTTCACAGAAGTTCAAGATAACCTTGCCAAAAGCACTAACACAATGAACAAAATGACCTTTAACCACTAGTGGTTGCAAATATCGATCAAATTTAACAGAATCTAATTTTCAACATTTCAGCTCCACGCCCCCAAAAGTGGGCATGGCAGGGCAGTCATTCTAAAAAACTGTTGTCCATTTTACACCTTTGAAATAGAGAACAGCTGAAACCTGGAATTTAAGTAGCATACGACATGTCTTAATATAATAAATACAGTAGAACTTGGGTCCTGCCAAAGCCATAGATATTCTCAGAGTTGCGACCACAGAGATATAAAAAACACAAGAGTAGACAAAGTCTTCGGCTGTGTCCGAAATCACTCCCTACTCACTATATAGTGCACTACATAGTGGGTTCGCCATTTTGTATGGCTGGCCGAATTGTTTGTAAGAATTTTTATCCCCTATATAGTGAACTCATTACATCCCACAATCCACCGCGAAATGTCGTGAACATCCGATGGTCAGCTATATATCCCATCATATACTGCACACAAACCGAAAAGCTCCGAAAGAGCTGCGTTTAGTCAATGGAGTTTGAAAACAGGCACGAGACATTTATTAGCTTCAGGCGCGAAAATGTTTTTTTTTTTTTTTTTTTTTTTTGGAAAACCAAGCAGTGCAGGAGACCTGTTTTTTTCCACAGGATATAAACGGACATTTAGGTACTATTAAAAAGAATAATGATGAGTTAGAGGACAAAAAATAGATGACGATATTAAAAATTTATGGCCAATTTTATTGTTTAAACGATAATGGTAAACACAAACACAATGGGAAACATACTCCATTCGGTTATTACAGAAATATGCCCAAATCCTTCAACTGAAGTTGAATAGGTACGATTTAATTTTGCGACAGCAATGACGCTATTAACAGCTGCGACAAAACGAGCCAGGTAGTGTCCGAAAGCGTTTCTTTCCGCTGCCAATGAGCTCACTATACAGTCACCTACATAGTGAGTCCCTATATAGTGAGTAGGGAATAGTGAATGAGTGAGTGATTTCGGACACAGCCTTCGTTTCTGTGGCAGCACTCGGCCGCCATCTTGTGTATGTATATCGGGGCAGACGTTCATAGGAAAATACTACAGTAGAACGTGCCTAAATCGTCCTCGTATAAAAAGGAAACTCGCTCATACCGGACAACAGCTAATGTCCCGATTTTTTTCTGTAATGTTTTTCCATGAAATAAACATCGAATATACCAGATTTAATATAACGGATTTTCGCTTACATCGGACAAAATGTCCAGGCCCATCACAATGCATTTCTATTCATAAGCACTCATGTATACCGGGAAAGCTGGTTTGCACCATGCACATAATCTGTCGCAACAGAGCAACAAAATGAAGTTCGGCTTTCCTACACTGTTATAAACTGACTGAATTTAACCGTCGAATTAACGCAGTCTCCTTGTCATTTTACTGTAAGAGGAGTCCTGCGCGCATTTAACCGTGTTTTACTCTGAACATGCACTGAACTCTGTGGCAAACTTTTTGTAAAATTACAGTTAACTGACTGGCAAAAAGGTGCCAGTTAAATTACCTGGCAAAAAGGCTTCAGTTCATTCGTTTATTATTAACAGTGTATTCGCGGAAACTGAAACTGGCGCGGTTTCATCTACATACCTTAGTTTTGAGACTTCTACATTGATCCCATTTGGGGCAACACGCAATATCATCCTGTTATCCATTGTGTCAGGGCAAAGGCAGATTAAATGAAGGCAACAGGTAGGTATGAACACGTCACAATGAAGTTGTTCCGATCATAATACACAAAGCATTCATCTGAGTAGTTACACTTATTTAAGTTGTCACTACCTCACTATAAAAGCATGACCTCTATAAAACGTATGTAAATAATGTAATTCATTCAGAGAAATACGTTTGCGGCAATTGTGTGCGGTTAAATTTAATATTTACCGTTCAGTTACGCAATCGCTGCTGTCTGTCCCATAGGAGATCATGACAGCGCCGCGTTTGTTTGGAACGATAGTGTTTCCCACGAACCACGTGACCTTTCAAGCAAGGAAGTCAATGAGTGGCGCCACTCTGAGTTATCTATTGCTCTGGGTCCTGCTAGTAAGGCGCAATAGATGACGTAACCAGCGCGTCATGGCCTGTTTTGGGGCTACTCGGCCTGCAAACAATTTCCCCAATTTCAAAAATTTATCGGACCTTTTTATCAGATAAAATGCACCTATCGGATCGATAAAAAATGACGTCATTTCTCCCCAAAACGGCCGATATTTTATCGGTCCGATAAATATCGTGCATCCCTAATCGTTTCATTAAAACAATTAGTAGTTCTGACTCGATCCCAATCATTTTTTCTAATTAACTATACATTAAATCTGAAAACAAAGATTTAGAGACAGAAAACTACGATTCAGTTTTAGTCATACACACCTCTGCATTAGCAACCCGCTGAAATATAGGTACAGGCACCCTAACTTGCTCTCTCATGGCTTCAGGCCCCTCAGGAACTCTTTGAATTGGGGCTGGAGGGAGGACACTGGCTGTAGTCATCGCAGTGCACACTTTCTGACGGTGCACTTCAGTTTGGCAGTGCGCCAAAAGAGCACGAGAGCCTTTATTGCCATAATTAATTTCTTTCGAACAAAGCCTGCACTTTGCATGTCCTGCTTTGTTGATCTTCTTGAAGAAATTTCACAACGGGAATCTGTGCTTAACGTTCTTCACCTCAGTCTCCACCTCAACTGTCATCCAGGCCCAGCTCCATTAACATCTGATGCCTGACTCAAGCTGTGCCACATATAGAGCGTCCTCCTCCTTAAGCGCTCTCATTCTGGAAAGGAATCGATGACATACTAGCTGGGTCACGGATCCTTTTTTATCATCTCATACCAAATATCATTCATTGTATGCTAACCCAACTGCATCATCTGCTAGACGTCACATAATTCACTAGACTGGAACAGGCGTTTGGGTTAAATCACTTAACAATTGTGGTCTACAGCAGAAACGGGTGTATATAGATTCCTTAACAATTTGTTTTCATTTCCATGATCTCATGACAAAGGCATACATTAAACCTCTTAACAATTCGGATGCAGTGGAGATAGTCTTCCGAAAATCACTAGCAATGCATCTATCTAGGGTGGCTAACGTTAACACAATTCAGACGAGCAATTCACAATTACGTTAAACATGAGAAACGGATCACAACACACTTTAGGAACTCCTTACTTTAGCAAGTAGAATCTAGACACATAACCCCCATTTAAACAGTATATTATAGTGGTGACAGATAAAGAGACTTACCTCAGATCTAATGCAGGTGTCCACTGAAGTAGGTTATGGTAACGTAGTAGACCTTCATCAAAAAGTTGCAACTTGCCGCCATCGAAGCGAAATCCTTATCTTGACTGGAGCAAAAAACTTGTACGATGCGTTCCATCAAGGCTACTGAAGATTCTGATACTCCAATCGCGTGGCGCTCTATGAGCTTTGATTCTATGGGTTCAGCAGCGCCAGGCAGATGTTCCCTTCTTCGCCTACGGGCCATGTATGCGGGGAGTGAACTCTCCTGTCTCCCCTGACAGCAACACCCCCCCAAAAAAAACTCCTTGGATTGTCGAGAAATTTTCACTTCATGCAGAAAGTCAGTCACATGTCCACACAGTGACAGTGTGTCCCCAGGAAAGGAACACTGTAGCTTCACAGCTGTCCTCATTTGTAGCCAGGCAACAGAAGGAATCAAAACATGCATTACTTAAGATTGTGGGATCCATTAAGTTCTTAGCCCGACAAGGTCTAGCTTTAAGAGGTCATGCTCAAGACACGGAAAACCTATCCCAGCTTCTTAAAGAAAAAGCAGGGGACGATACAACTTATTAAAGGTGGCTGGAAATCCACAAACAAGATTATATAAGTCCCCTCATACAAAATGAAATACTCAGCATAATGAGCAATAATGTCATCAGAGAAATAGCCAATACCATTCGATGTCTTCCAGGCACCCAGTTTGCCTTCGTTGTTGAGGGGCAGCAGAGGGGCAGCAAGGCTCAGGAGGTAGAGCGGGTGATGTAAGAATTGAAAGGTTCTCAGTTTGATCCCTGGCTCCTCCAGAGAATGTGTCGAAGTGTCCTTGAGTAAGACACTGAACCCCACTCTGCTCCTGATGTGCAGGTTGGCACCTTGCATGGCAGCCTCCGCCATCAGGGTGAATGTGAGGCATAATTGTAAAGGGCTTTGTGTCATCTGACTAGCAAGGCGCGATATGGGTCTGTCTCAGAAACTGGGCACATCAGTGGGTACCTCTCTTGAAATACTTGTAGCTAATAAAATATTTCATTTTGAATGGTGGCATTTGTTTTTATTTGAAATATGATAATCAAATAAATAGTAAACACAAATGTGGGTAGTTTAAGTGAATATTACATTCCGTGATTGGAAAAAAAAAAAATTAGTTGCAAAATGGCTGCTTGTACCGTGACATGGAAGAGGATGAATTACATTTCTGTTGCCTGAAATATTTGTGGTCCACGATAACATTCACAAATTTTCATATAAGTTATATTATTTAATTTCTTTACACAATGAAATATTGACGTTTCCGCATAATCATGTGAGTAATGTTAAAACCTTCGACGTAACATTTGATCACTTTCGTAACGCCTTTTTTTCCGACCAGTCTTACCCCACGAATGTGAGTTTATTTACTCAAACGAGAAGCCTCGATGTCATATTATATACGTCACCCAAATTGTAATTGAAAATCACAACACTTCATGGAATTTAAGTTATAATGACGCAATTTTGTCTTTCGTAGCAGGTGATGAAGTATGTGTTCTGTGTATGTTTCCTAGATATTATGTTAGGACAGTCGACCATCTTTCCCGTATTAAAAAGGATATATAATTATTAGGCGATAATTTCTCGCTGTATGGTGTCTCTTTTTTGCACAGAGGATATCAATTAACATTCTGTGTCTAGACTGGAATTTCCCCTCGCGAGAGGTCATGTTTGTATATGTTTCCGCACGTGAGGTGGCTGTTACGCGAGTGATATCGGCGGTTATCAAGTTGGTCTGCGACAATATTCACACGTTAAAGGTGAGTTTTTCCACTCGTTTTTTTTTTAATTTCCACTACATATCTGGAACAACTGTGCTTAATTTTTCATTTTGCTTCCATGTTTGTATTGTTTAGTTATTTATATCTGCAATAAAAACGTATTCGACTTGACTGTCGAAGCTATCTAGCTGTTCGTTTTATGTCAGTGTCGGACTGATTTTGAGATCACTGGCTATTAAATTGAGTACACATGGAATAATATAAGCCTTAATAAGTAACATTTAACGACCATAAGACCTACCTATGAGTAATACGTTGATCATGTTTCTTTGTTACGTTAGTGATGACAAAGTGTATTACTCAATAATTGACATTGGCTTTGCATAATGATTTCAAGTATACATGTTTATATATCAATATCGTTATGACTTATAATCTAGTGCAAAAAAAGGTTGTACCTCTAGGACCATCTGCACACACAAAAAAAAAACCTGAGAAAAAAGATGAATATTGATGGACCTCTGAACTTATGATTAAATTTAAAGGGAATAATGATAACAATATTAAGTATATATTTTACTTTAATGTCTGCTACATGTATATGTACAATAAAAATTATATAATCGTTATTAAATAGAATTTTTCATTCCATTTTCGTTTCCATGTTACGCAAGTGATCTGCTAACACGTCATTAATGTTTTATATGACCACATTGCTGGTCATATAAAACAAGATGCTATGTTTTTCTTATTAGACATGAAAGAAGACCCCTAGAGGTATATATAAATACCTAAAAACATTATGTTTTTTAAAATTAATTTTTTAAAAATAATGTCAAAAATGAGATTCCAGATTCTGAGATGGACCCCGATAAATGCAGTCCATTTAGAGCATATGTTGACAATGACTTAATTCCTCATGAGGAATTCATTGGATTTTATTCTCTGCCTCGCAAACATGGCCTTACAGTGCTATGCAGGTAAAATTTGCCTCTGTTTGCATTTCATGGCCAGACCTATGACGGTGTCTGGGAAGTACTCAGGAGTACAGCCTTTGATTAGACAGAAACAGCCCTGAGCTTTATATGTGCACTACGGAGCACACTGTGTTGGTTACACAAAAAGCTTGCACAGCTTCAAGGATGGTAAAAGATGCACTTGACTGGGTTCAACAGTTGGGCCGTTCTTAGTCACTTGTGTGACCAAAAATGTAACAAAGTGTGAAATAATCTCTTCCAGTTCTAAAAGCATTGGAGGTTCAGTATTGTGGTCTTAATATTGAGGGTTCAGAGCCAGGATGGTTTATCTCCAAAATCGGGCATTTTGGGTTAAGTGCAGCTGCAAGTTACAAAACATGTCTAGTTTGTCTGGAAAGAAGGTTTTTATCTCTATATGGAAATTCGCTACATTGTGATATCTCTGCTCCAAAACCTTCCAAGTCCTGTGTTTTTGCTGTGTCCACGTCTTGTCTTCCCTTAGTCCAAGTCTCTCAGTGTTCCTGTTCCGTCATTTAGGTGAGGTAAAGTTTTTGTTTTCTAGTTTAGATTCGTTTTGCCACTCTTTGAGTGTGTTCCTCAGTTTCAGTGTACTTTAGTTTTCTCCCGTTTGTTCAGTGCATTGGCACGGTGATTTATTTCTGACCTGCTTGCCTTCCTTTCTCCCTTAGTGTTTGGTGTTTTTCAATAAACTCGTTTTTTCCCTGCATCTGGTGTCCCCCTGACCACTTCTTGACAATGACTTGTTTTACTCGGAGATCGAGGATATGCCCTGGCCTCCTGGTTCATGACACCGCTCACCAACCCTCAGACTCACCAGGAGGTTTCCTTCAGAAGCGACACATGTACACTCGCCCCACTATCGAGCGCATCAATGGCATCCTAAAATTTTGGATGTGTTCCGACAAAGCAGAAGCGGCTTTAATAACTAGGGAAGGTGTGTATAAAAACATTTGCTAAGAAATGTGTTCTATTCTTGGGGGGTAGAGCCTATGGGGTACAGCCTATAGACTACAGCCGAATTCTATCGTAATTTTTGCATTTTATAACCTTTTTATGTTTGTAGGATAATCGTGGCTTGTTGCATATTGCACAACATCGCCATGACACATGGTGTAGCACTTCCCCCTCAGCCATCCCAACAAGAGAATGTGAGTTCTGACCCACTCCAGGGACCAGACAGCAGACTTGCTGTCGAACTTCGACGGAAATAAATTGATCGATTGTAGTCCAAAAAAAGGCTTTAACTCATTTAGCGCCATTGACATAGATCAACGTCTCTGACGTGAATCTGTTAATTGCGCTTGACTTTATACTATTTGCCAGAATTTCAGTACCACCTATCTCCGCCAGATGGCACTGTAATTTCATCACCACACTCGTGGTCGCTCAGAATGTTCTTGTGTTTATACACTGCCCGGCCAAAAAAAAAAGTCACCGTTTGGACATTAATGAACAAATTCTATAATTGGATCATTATTGCGGTTATTAATATGTTTCAGCTGGCAATAATCATTTTAACTCTGACTGATGAAGCGCGTCGCTACTTATTTCTTACAAAATCACGTCGGAAGACACATCCCTTGATGGTGGAGAAGATGTTACAGTATTTCAGAACGGGCAAGTTATTCACCTGTATTTAGCAAAGAAAACCATGAATGACAAAAACAAGTATGAGGAATCATTTTCACAGACAAATTTTCCACCACAACGTCCTGACCTTAAACATATTAAAAATTATTGGGATGTGCTCAAGAAAGACCACCAAGTGGTTCAACCATTATGTTGAGAGGACAAGATCTCGGCCAAAAATTATGGCATTTTTGATCGAAAGTAATCTGATCTGGCATTACATATTGTTGTCAAAACAATGACAAGACGGATATGCACTGTAATCAAAGCTACAGGGGTTCCAACTAAATATTTGAGTGTGCAACTTTTTTTTTGGCCGGGCAGTGAATTTCCCCCCCTGTATTCAGTGCATAAAAATGGCCTGCTGGACCATTGAAAGTGTGGCGCCAATTGAGTTTAAATGGACTTACACTGTGTGATTATTTATAGCTTTGAATTCAAGAAAGACATCACTTAAAATCAGGTTTCAGTGAATTTTCTTTTTTTTAAATTTGTATTAATTTCTTGAAGTGTTTCAGAGATTTTGGCCAGTGTTGAGGCTATCTGCCATAGCGTTTGGGCTATTCTAAAGGATGATTATTTGCTCAGATTTTCCCTCGCTAAAGTAAGCTAGCTAGCTGGCTATTAATCTAAAAAATGATATGCAATTGCACACATTGCAGAATAACGGGCCATCATGGCATAATCGGGAAGTAAGCTATGAAGTTGGTCCACCTATATTAACAGTTTACTGATAACCTCATTAATCTTCAGTGCCGAACATGTTGCCAAAAGTGCTAAATCGCTAAGAAATTACATATATCTGGCTTGTTTATGTTAGATATTGGAAGCTACTTTTCTATGTTGCAGGAGGTTGTGTGGGTGTGTTCTCGTTGAAAGTGACCAATCATAAGAGGGCAAGCGTTCTCCTTTGGTCTCCGCCCCTAATTGTCAAAAGTCTGTGCTCCGCGTGAGCAGTAATCAGTTTCAAGCGAGGAGGTATAGCCCGCACGAGCGCGCATGCCTTCCGGCACGGGCAGAAATGAACTTCACAGGGGAAATATGAATTTGCGAGGGCATGCATGCCCTCCAGCGCGTGTGAAGCTGAAGTTTCCTCGCGCGTGCTGGGTGTTTTGTGCGCTCGCTGCAAATTTTTATGTGCGTCGTAACATAATTTGCGCTTGCAACTTTTGACACAAATTTGATTCCATACGCATCTGTGATCAGGCGCACAGGGGCAGAACGGGACCTGGGCGTGCGTATGGTACTGCTACACGGAGGTTCGCCAGGTGCCTCAGTCCATGACTGCCTCAGCGGGAGGTCATGTGTCAAAGGTTAAAAGATATATACCGTAAAATGGGGTAATAAGAGACACTTTGAGATATTTCGTTTGATTCATCCTAAAGCATAATAGCTTTGCAGGCCAGGTATGTGTCACAATGGCTGTGTTTACATGGAATGTTTTCCTCAATCTGATTGAAATCAAACTGATTAAATAAATCTGATTCGATCTGTATACATGAACGCGAAGGAAAGCGATCCACGTTCAATCCACGTATACATGGCCCCAGCTGAGACCAATTACAGTTTCTTTGACATGCGCAAAAGGTCCCACTACCTGAACGCGAACGTCATTACATCATTACATGACTACTACGTACTAGGGAGCGCATGCGCAGAACGAATAATCCAATCCATCAACCGAATCCACTCTCTTCAGCCGTTTATATGCGGCATCAAGCTGATTATCAATCGGCGTAGACTACCTCTTTCAATCCGATCGAAAATTTAAACCAATCTGGGTGAATCGGATCAGCTAAGGTGGTTACATGAGACATTTTGAATCTGACTAAACTGTCAATCCGATTATAAGTAGGATTTTTGGACCCATGTAAACGCAGCCACTGTGACTTAGTGCCCAGGCTTTATATTACTGCTGGAAATATGGCGCATATGGAGTCACGTGAGTTTATTTTTATTTGTTAGTCAGTGTCCCTTTTCAATTAAATAAGTGTGTGTGATTTTATATAAATTTTTAATGTAAATATGTTTCTGTTTGCTGATGTTGTGTTTTGTTGTTGTTACGTGATTTTATGTACTTCGACTACGAAATATAGACATATATAAAGACATATATATAGCCCATGCAGCGGGCTATAAGTGACACCCACTCATTTGAGTTTGTGACAACCAGTCTTGCCTGCCTCCGTAACCTCCTTTTTATTGCGCCCAAAACACGTAGTTCGGACTGATTTGTCCCCGTATGGAGAGGTCTTTTTCTGTTTTAAATTCCACCGTTTGCAAGTCTCCTCATAAACAGATGACACAAATTTGGTGTGAGGGTGTTAGTTGTTAAAAAAATAACTGCATCCTTTGTGGGTGGACAAACAAACAAACTAAAATCTCTTATGTCAGGAGAGAGACCTGGCTGGCACTCCAAAACCCCAACCTAAAAGTAGGGTAAAAATAATAGTCAAACCGTCACAAGTTGATGGCTGCATTATACACATAATGAGGGTTATAAGGGACACAGAATGGCCCACTCTTCTCCTGGCATGTTGTCTTTGAAGCTCTTGATGGTAATCCCACGCCTGTCCAAATATCCTTTTACAATCAGACGCAGATCAATGTAATCTATTGGATAACCCCATTCACCACAGGTAACAATGTGTTTCATCTCTTCAACTTTGGCATCAATGCCCACTGGTTTGCCAGGATTCCCAACATGAAGGTCTTATGTCTCTGTATCACTGCCCTTGGTATGTTAAACATCTTCTCTGCTTTTCTATAGGACATACCTCTATCTACCGCTTCCACTGCCTTTAAAACATCCTCTTTCTCATGTTTTTTGCGAGTCTTGTGCCTAACTTTGGTTTATATGTATCTGGCATAGTGTCCCTTACCCCAGATTTCAGTCAAATTTTACCAAAAAATATAACATAAAAGAAATTTGAACAATGAATTATAATTTTATAACACTATCCAAAGTACACATACCTTGTAGTCTTCTCTTTCCAACGAAGCTCTTATTTAGCTTGTAAACACTTTGGCTTAGCTTGAATTAATGAAGTTTTGCAAGTCAAAAAATTTTCAAAAATTTCATATATAGCTGTTTATTGCTATCAGTCATAAAGAAACAATAGAATCATATTGTGAGAGATATTTAGTAATAAATTGTTTATCCTCATAATTTATCCTTGTAACCTAGCTTGCGCGTAATTGCTTATCCTTGCAATCTAGCGCGTGCGTAAACAGAAGTGTTATGAGATGTGTTTGTCGCCTATTGATCCTTGAGTGTGTCTGCAGAGCTGCATGTTCCTTGTGCGCCTGGAAGACCAGAGGCCCTGAGAGATAAGGCCTCGGAGTGAGATAACTACGGGGGGAGTCTCCTCTCCCCAGCAACTGATGAGGTTGTCGGGACCAGATGTACGTGGGATATGTGCACTCAGCTATGGAATGCTGGGAGAATATACATCTGCATAAATCAGTCCCAAGGGCAGGGGATTTGAATAATAAGTGTTTGGGAGAAATTCACCAAAGGGGCGCACATACATTATGACATTCTGCTCATACATTTATCAAAGCAAAGGAGGAATTCCTTTGTCCTTGTTCCTACATTTAACCTGGACCATATATGCATATAGTAAAGACTGGATCCTATTTACTGTCTCTGTCTCTGAGTGTTTTCTCACAGGAATAAATAAATATTTCCACGACACATATCCAACTAACCTTGCAATTTTCAAGTACCTACCAAGGTATCATAAAAATAATGTATCATCACAGGGAGTGTCGAAACAAAACTTGAATTTGCATTTGAAAACTTTCCGGGGAAATTGGTCCTTGTTGCCCGGCCGTCCCTTATTACCCCATTTTATGGTATATATTTTGGGAGGTTTCAATTCTGCACGATACCTTCAGAGCTACTGAAGTTTTTTTACGTTTTATGTCCGGAATTCAACTGTCTTTGGACCTTCGTTCAATTTAAGAAGGCAGTGGAATTCATCAATATGAGATCACCGGTGCAAACAATTCTGCAGTGCAAGAACACGTCATGAATCTGACGTAGACTTTTCTTACAAACTTTCCTTAGAAGAAATTTAAGAAAAAATTTAGGAAGAAATTGGTGAATGAGGCCCAATGTTTCTCAACGTGCAATGCCCATGACTGTCAGTCCCTCAGGCGGCACTGCATTAAAAACCGACATCATTCTATACAACATATTACCATGTGGGCTCAAGAACACTTCGGAAAACCATTGTCAGTTAACACAGTTTCGTCGCTACATCTGCAAGTGCAAGTTAAAAAACTCTACCATGCAAAGCAAAAGCCATCAATCAACAACACCCAGAAACACCGCCAGCTTCTCTGGGCCCAAGCTCATCTGAGATGGACTGACGCAAAGTGGAAAAGTGTGTCCCTGCTTATTTCAGCAAGACAATGCCAAGCCACATTCTGCACGTGTTACAACAGCGTGGCTTCGAAGTAAAAGTGTGCGGGTAATAGACAGGCCTGCCTGCAGTCCAGACCTGTCTCCCATTGAAAATGTGCGGCGCATTATGAAGCACAAAATACGACAACGCCGACCCCGGTCTGTTTACCAACTGAAGTCGTACATCAAGTAAGAATAGGAAAGAATTCCACCAACAAAGCTTCTTCAGTTAGTGTCCTCAGCTTTCAAACACCATTTGAGTGTTGTTAAAAGGAAAGGCAATGTAACACAGTGGTAAACATGCCCCTGTCCCAGCTTTTTTGAAACGTGTTGCAGGCATCAAATTCACAATGAGTGAATATTTCCAAAAAATATTTCTAAATTGTTCTTAAACTGTTGGACTGTTTGCTCACTTAGTTGTTCACAAAGTGGGACACCTCACCCCATCCTTATTTGTGAACGACTGAGCCTTTTCGGGCGATGCTCATTTCATACCTGATCATGTTAGTCACCTGTTTCCAATTAACCTGTTCACCTGTGGAATGTTCTAAACAGGTGTTTTTTGAGCATTCCTCAACTTTCCCAGTCTTTTGTTGCCCCTGTCCCAGCTTTTTTTTGGAACGGCATCAAAATCAAAATGAGTGAATATTTCCAAAAAACAATAAAGGTCCCTTATTATGTCACCAGCTAATTAGTTATTACAAGCCATTTCAACATCTTTTCCCTCTTGACATCACATGGGGAAGTAACCAAGAAGAACTGATTACCTTCAGCCAAGCGGTCAATCAGATTTCATTATTCTGGGTGGTCACTCCCCCTTGTGATGTCAGGAAGGGGAGACTTTGAACTGGCCCATAATGGCTAATCAGCTGTGCACCTGGTAGCATAATTGGGGACCTATAGAGTTTATCAATTTCAACATTAAATATCTTGTCTTTGTAGTGTACTCAATTGAATATAGGTTGACTAGGATTTGCAAATCATTGTATTCTTTTCTAATTCACGTTTTACACAAAGTCCCAACTTCATTGGAATTGGGGTTTATAATCCAGTTTATTATCTGATTCTTACTCGGAAATAGGTTGAGTGTTAACCTGCATTTTGGTAATGTCACTGGTTGTAAACAGTTTTATTTTCACGAGCAGCCTTAACACGCACACTTAAGTCGGCAAAACCTATTTTTACTCGTGGATAAGCAAAGCTGAGGAAGATGTTGTGTGATGAGACTCGAGCGTCACTCACTAATCAATCAATCAATCAATTTGTTGTTAGCATGACCACGGGCGGTAAGATTCACCAACAGCTTATCCAGCAGTTAATGATAGTGTCACTTTGATAAGAAACATTTTCTTCGGCATATCAAGCTGATCGGACGCGGACGCAGAAATAAATAAATTCCGTTTTGTGAGCTGCAGGAATTTAGAAGCTTCGTAAGACACTGACATTTTATGTCACCTTAAATGTGGATTGGAATAATGCTAGATAATTATAGCAATGAACTATAAGGCAAGCTGAGGGGAAATTGATATGCATTTATCCTCCCAAATGAATAAATTATCACTTAGTTGGTAATTAGGAAGCCTAAATGGGATTGGTTTTGGGGATATAATGCGGTTTAAGGTGAGGTGAGATATCTGTCCGATGACATTTCTGAAATAGAGGAGGTTAATACTATTCAATCCTCGAGTATTTGAAGTGGAGGTTTTCTTTAGTGAAAGGAAATTGGCGAGCCTACTTGGGCTGAATGGCATGTCCTCGCTACTCATGTAATAAAATATATATATATATTTCAAATAAAAAATATATATATGTCTTACAAATGCCAATCATAAAATCGCAATTTTACTGTATAAGTGAAAAAAATATTTACCTCCTTATTCACATTTCTTGTTTAGGAAAAACAACATTATTGATATTGCCCACCCAATTAGTCCAAATGCCCACCCAAAGATGACATACAAGTAGCTTGGAAAAACTATTGTAATTCAAAGGTTCTGACGTAAAATAATTGGGCAGCAGCAAAAATAGGGCCTCAATTAATCACAAATTTTAAAGGGATCATAAAAATAATGTATCATCACAGGGAGTGTCGAAACAAAACTTGAATTTGCATTTGAAAACTTTCGGGAAATTGGTCCTTGTTGCCTGGCCGTCCCTTATTACCCCATTTTATGGTATATATTTTGGGAGGTTTCAATTCTGCACGATACCTTCAGAGCTACTGAAGTTTTTTTACGTTTTATGTCCGAATTCAACTGTCTTTGGACCTTCGTTCAATTTAAGAAGGCAGTGGAATTCATCAATATGAGATCACCGGTGCAAACAATTCTGCAGTGCAAGAACACGTCATGAATCTGGCGTAGACTTTTCTTACAAACTTTCCTTAGAAGAAATTTAAGAAAAAATTTAGGAAGAAATTGGTGAATGAGGCCCAATGTTTCTCAACGTGCAATGCCTATGACTGTCAGTCCCTCAGGCGGCACTGCATTAAAACCGACATCATTCTATACAACATATTACCATGTGGGCTCAAGAACACTTAGGAAAACCATTGTCAGTTAACACAGTTTCGTCGCTACATCTGCAAGTGCAAGTTAAAAAACTCTACCATGCAAAGCAAAAGCCATCAATCAACAACACCCAGAAACACCGCCAGCTTCTCTGGGCCCAAGCTCATCTGAGATGGACTGACAAAAAGTGGAAAAGTGTGTCCCTGCTTATTTCAGCAAGACAATGCCAAGCCACATTCTGCACGTGTTACAACAGCGTGGCTTCGAAGTAAAAGTGTGCGGGTAATAGACAGGCCTGCCTGCAGTCCAGACCTGTCTCCCATTGAAAATGTCGCGGCGATTATGAAGCACAAAAATACGACAACGCCGACCCCGGTCTGTTTACCAACTGAAGTCGTACATCAAGTAAGAATAGGAAAGAATTCCACCAACAAAGCTTCTTCAGTTAGTGTCCTCAGCTTTCAAACACCATTTGAGTGTTGTTAAAAGGAAAGGCAATGTAACACAGTGGTAAACATGCCCCTGTCCCAGCTTTTTTGAAACGTGTTGCAGGCATCAAATTCACAATGAGTGAATATTTCCAAAAAATATTTCTAAATTGTTCTTAAACTGTTGGACTGTTTGCTCACTTAGTTGTTCACAAAGTGGGACACCTCACCCCATCCTTATTTGTGAACGACTGAGCCTTTCGGCGATGCTCATTTCATACCTGATCATGTTAGTCACCTGTTTCCAATTAACCTGTTCACCTGTGGAATGTTCTAAACAGGTGTTTTTTGAGCATTCCTCAACTTTCCCAGTCTTTTGTTGCCCCTGTCCCAGCTTTTTTTTGGAACGGCATCAAAATCAAAATGAGTGAATATTTCCAAAAAACAATAAAGGTCCTTTATTATGTCACCAGCTAATTAGTTATTACAAGCCATTTTCAACATCTTTTTCCTCTTGACATCACATGGGGAAGTAACCAAGAAGAACTGATTACCTTCAGCCAAGCGGTCAATCAGATTTCATTATTCTGGGTGGTCACTCCCCTTGTGATGTCAGGAAGGAGATTTTGAACTGGCCCATAATGGCTAATCAGCTGTGCACCTGGTAGCATAATTGGGGACCTATAGAGTTTATCAATTTCAACATTAAATATCTTGTCTTTGTAGTGTACTCAATTGAATATAGGTTGACTAGGATTTGCAAATCATTGTATTCTTTTCTAATTCACGTTTTACACAAAGTCCCAACTTCATTGGAATTGGGGTTTATAATCCAGTTTATTATCTGATTCTTACTCGGAAATAGGTTGAGTGTTAACCTGCATTTTGGTAATGTCACTGGTTGTAAACAGTTTTATTTTTCACGAGCAGCCTTAACACGCACACTTAAGTCGGCAAAACCTATTTTTACTCGTGGATAAGCAAAGCTGAGGAAGATGTTGTGTGATGAGACTCGAGCGTCACTCACTAATCAATCAATCAATCAATTTGTTGTTAGCATGACCACGGGCGGTAAGATTCACCAACAGCTTATCCAGCAGTTAATGATAGTGTCACTTTGATAAGAAACATTTTCTTCGGCATATCAAGCTGATCGGACGCGGACGCAGAAATAAATAAATTCCGTTTTTGTGAGCTGCAGGAATTTAGAAGCTTAAAAGACACTGACATTTTATGTCACCTTAAATGTGGATTGGAATAATGCTAGATAATTATAGCAATGAACTATAAGGCAAGCTGAGGGGAAATTGATATGCATTTATCCTCCCAAATGAATAAATTATCACTTAGTTGGTAATTAGGAAGCCTAAATGGGATTGGTTTTGGGGATATAATGCGGTTTAAGGCGAGGTGAGATATCTGTCCGATGACATTTCTGAAATAGAGGAGGTTAATACTATTCAATCCTCGAGTATTTGAAGTGGAGGTTTTCTTTAGTGAAAGGAAATTGGCGAGCCTACTTGGGCTGAATGGCATGTCCTCGCTACTCATGTAATAAAATATATATATATATTTCAAATAAAAAATATATATATGTCTTACAAATGCCAATCATAAAATCGCAATTTTACTGTATAAGTGAAAAAAATATTTACCTCCTTATTCACATTTCTTGTTTAGGAAAAACAACATTATTGATATTGCCCACCCAATTAGTCCAAATGCCCACCCAAAGATGACATACAAGTAGCTTGGAAAAACTATTGTAATTCAAAGGTTCTGACGTAAAATAATTGGGCAGCAGCAAAAATAGGGCCTCAATTAATCACATATAATAAACATAAATCTACTGGCTTCATTGCATCATTTCATGCTGATTTGACATGAGCATTTTTCATTGTTCCTTGGTGTATTGCTCATCACCAACACAGCAGGATATAAGAGTGGACACTGACCCACCACAGCCTGATCTAGCATTAATTTCAAGGATAGCGCGTCAATGAAAAAAGAAATTCTGATAGACATTTGATCACAAGCAACAGAAAACAGTTTAACAGTATATTCCATGTGACTGCTATTGCTGATACATGTTGTATGTTCTCAACACATTTGGTGAGTGCGTTTGCTTTTCTAGAATACCAGTTATTTTAACTGAGAAGTGAACTATTATTACTCTAATAGCGCATTCAAAGGGGGCAGAAATATGTTGCATTGTAAAACTTTCATGAGGCAAAACAATTTATTTCTGAGTGAAAATGTTACTTCTCAGTTATTTTGGTGAGTTGATGCTGTTTTCTTAACTTTGATCATTTTCATTTTTCCATTTTCATAGTTTGGGAATTACTTTTTTATTTTCAAGCATACTTCTCCAATGGCCAAAAAAATCTCTAGGCTATGTAAAAGAATTAGGGGGCTACATTTTTATTTAAAAAATATTTGATTTTTTCACACACTCATTTTATTTCCATTCTTCATGTATCACTATTAATGCAGTTATGAAAATAATACAAGAGCCAATTTTTATTGAATGAAAATTAATGCAAATTTGTTGAGTGAATTTAAGTGGAACTCAGTTATTTCAAAGAAATACTGGCTCACAAAGTAAAATGCTCTCTTCCTCTCCAGACATAACAAGAAACATTTTTTCCACCAGCCCACTTGGTGATTAAATTTAGAGGTCGCAAATGTGATAAATGTGTGCGAATAAAATAAGTGGTTGGCCGCAAATGTAATGAAACTTGCAAATATCATAAGAGGCTGGCTGCAAATATAATAAAATTTGCAAATGTAATCCAGGTTGGTTGCAAATGTAATGAAGCTTGCAGATATAGTAGGAAGTTGGCTAAAAATGTAATAAAGCTCGCAAAAACAATACCAGTGCAAGTCTTTATATAACAGAGCTCCCGCATAGGCCTTGAGAGTGACCATACTATTGAAAATATGATAATCAGTTAAGTCCATTTTAGATGGTTTGTACCATATCCTTCCGCGGCGGCCGTGTACCCGCAGGGTACCCGATGTGATGTCTACACCATGCAACGTGTCTGGTCAACACACTCTCACTCTGACTTGCCATATAGTGACCCTGCCTGACCAAGCGTCAATATACGATGCAAAAGGAGGCTTTTAGTGTCCTTATTTGATGCTTACGGTTATGGTTCTGGTTAGGGGTTGGAGGTGGGGTTTGTTTTAATCTGGCGTCAAATAAGGACACCCAAAGCCTCCTTTTGCGTTGTATATTGACTCTTGGTCATGTAGTGTCACTATATGATGCGTTGGGATGAGATTGGGCTCGTTTGGTAAGCTATTGACCACCAGACATTCAAACTGAATAAACCTGAGAAGGGGAAAAGAGGGTACTGCCGCATAGTCACCTGTAAGACATCATCAGTGTCGTCATTAAGAGAGAAGCAAAGTCAGACGACCAAAAATGGGACACCATTGTATTACAAGGGCACAAGGGGTGCTACCATATAGTCACGTAGTATGACTTGAAAAATTCAAGACAACAAGCCATTGTTACTAAATTGGCTATGTCCCCCACCACATGTAGTTTCAATATAACACTGACGCATTGGACGAACAATAGACAAATTTACCCTCAGTTTTTTTAACAAAATAACAAAGGTAAGGAAAAAATTTTGCTCATCTCTGTAGAATGTAATGTGTATGCATGCTGTTCTTTGAGTATGGTGTTGGTTTAAAATGACAAGGCTTATATCATTGGATTCTGTGGAGTTTCCTCTTTCGTTTGATGTATTGTTTGCATGCATAGCACAAAGTCAGGAGAAATGGTAGTGATGGAGCACTGATAGTATTTTATCCTATGTTTTGCTTCATGCTTAATTACTTGCTTGGTGCTTGAATTGTGTTCGGTTTAGGTATAAATGGTCATCATGAACTTTTCGCCGAGTTTCTCACGTGTAGGAGGATATGCCGCACGACGATGATACTATCAGGAGACATGCTGTATGGGGGTGATCGGGTTAAAGAGGGTAACGCTGATGCAGACACTGACAATGCCCCCCATGTAATGGCGTATTCATGAATAAATGATTACACCATTAAATGCACAAGAATAAAATATATTTTCTTTTCACATTTATATACAGTGCCATGAAAAAGTATTGCCCCCTTCCTGATTTCTTCCTTTTTTTGCATATTTGTCACACTTAAATGTTTTAAATCATCAAACAAATTTTAATATCAGACAGACAACCCGAGTAAATTCAAAATGCAGTTTTTAAATGATGAGTTCATTTATTAAGGGAAAAAAGCTATCCAAACCTACCTGGCCCTATGTGAAAAAGTAATTGCCCCCTACATCCTAATAACTGATTTTGACACCCTCGGCGACAACAACTGCAATCAAACGTTTGCAATAACTGGCAATGAGTCTTTCACATCACTGTGGAAGAATTTTACCCCACTCTTCTTTGCAGAATTATTTTAATTCAGCCACATTGGACAGGTTTTGAGCATGAACGGCCTGTTTAAGGTCATGCCACTGCATCTTAACAGGATTTATGCACGGACTTTGACAAGGCTACTCCAAAATATTCATTTTGTTTTTTTTAAGACATACAGAAGTGGACTTGCTGGTGTGTTTCAGATCATTGTCCTGCTGCATAACCCAAGTGCGCTTGAGCTCGAGATCACAAACTGAGGGTTGGACATTCTCCTTCAGGATTTTCTGGTAGAGAGCAGAATTCATGGTTCCATCAATTATGACAAGTCGTCCAGGTCCTGAAGCAGCAAAGCAGCCCGAAAACATCACACTACCCCCACCATGTTTGACTTTAGGTATGATGTTCTTTTTATGAAATGCTGTGTTAGTTTTACGCCTGATGTAATGGGACGCATACCTTCCAAAAAGTTCAACTTATGTCTCGTCAGTCCACAGATTATTTTCCCAAAAGTCTTGGGGATCATCAAGATGTCTTTTGGCAAATGTGAGACGAGCGTTCGTGTTCTTTTTGGTCAGCAGTGGTTTTCACCTTAGAACTCTCCCATGGATGCCATTTTTTGCCCAGTCTCTTCCTTATTGCTGAATCATGAATACTGAGTTTAACTGAGACAAGTGAGGCCTGCAGTTCTTCAGATGTTGTTCTGGGTTCTTTTGTGACCTCCTGGATGAGAAGTTGATGCGCTCTTGGAGTGATTTTGGTAGGCCGGCCACTCCTGGGAAGGTTCAACACTGTTCCAAGTTTTCTCCATTTGTGGATAATGGCTATCACCGTGATTCTCCAGAGTCCCAAAGCCTTAGAAATGACTTTGCAACCCTTTCCAGACTGATAGATGTCAATTTCTTTGTTTCTCATCTGTTCTTGAATTTCTTTCGTTCGCGGCATGACTTGTTGCTTTTTGAGATCTTTTAGCTTACTTCACTTTGTCAGACAGGTTCTATTGAAGTGATTTCTTGATTCAATAGGTCTGGCAGTAATCAGGCCTGGGTGTGGCTAGTGAAACTGGACTCAAAAAATGTGGTTAATCACAGTTAATTTATGATTTAACAAGGGGGGCAACTACTTTTTCACAAAGGGCCAGGTAGGTTTGGATAGCTTTTTCCCCTTAAAAAATGAAATCATCATTTAAAAACTGCATTTTGCATTTACTCGGGCTATCTTTTTCTTACATTAAAATTTATTTGATGATTTGAAACATTTAAGTGTGAAAAAAATATGCAAAAAAGGAAGAAATCAGGAAGGGGGCAAATACTTTTTCACGGCACTGTATATGCATCATTTTGTAGTCGCGTCTTCTCCCCACTTATAATTCCAAATGTCTGTATTTCAACGTAGTCTTTTAGAATTTGGTAATGCTTTATTTTGCCGTGCATCCCCCACCCGCCCCCCACTCATATTACCAAACACTTGTATTTCATCATAGTCTTTTTCATTTTGCGATTATTTTTGTCATTGCCTTACGGGCGTTTGGAGGTGAGAGTTGGGAAAAATAGCAAAATAATGCAATAAGAAATACTGTGTATTCTATGAATTCTAATATTTTCATACTTAATTTAAATGCAGATGTTATGATGTGTTTTTTGAGGTATTCAATCCATGTATTTTCCTGCCCAATATTGTGTTTATGAAATTGAAATAAAAAAATTGCAACGAAAAATTGCAACAAAGAAATGTTAAGAGACTACGCTGAAAAACAAACATCTAGAAATGCACGTGGGGGGAAACACAATGATAAAATAATACATAAATAAATGTAAAAAAAATTCTCTCTCATTTTGGTGCATGTAATGGCATGCACCATGCCACCATGTAATTTAGAGCTTTATTTCTTTATTTATTTTGAATTTGGCAATTTTGGTCCTCCATACTAGCTAGCTCTCATGTATGAAAGTGGGCTTGGGGGAAAAGGAGTTTATTTGTGAGCCATTAGCTTCTTGCCCTCGGTATAAGACGGGCGTGTTATCTCAAGATCCTGCTTCAGTTTTTTTATCAACAGGGTGATGCTTTTCTCATAAGCAACAACTTGCTTTCTTTTGACAGCAATAATTTGCATTTTTGTGTGGATTTTTTAATTATTCTTGGTGTGCTTACTGGACTTAATCTGCACTTGCTGAAAATCTACATAAAGCGAACATTCCAGAGTAATGTAACTGGCAAGTTAACTTTCCAAAAATAAACTTTTACTGGCTCCAAGCCTTCGGTTATACTGAAGTTGCACTCCTTTACATGTTCCTGTAAATTTTATTTGAAAATTATTATTAATTCAGCCTGCTGTACTGGCAAATGATAAATCTCTGTTAGATTCCAGACCAGGAGTCAAGTGCAGCAGCTGAGTACAATCCAATCACAGGGTTCATTGATAGTAATATCGTAATGGTGGGACAAATAGCACGGTTATTTTGGGTGAAGGAGTTTAGGCGTTGCCCATCTCCAGCCAGTGGCTTTCCAGGATGACTGCCTGATGGAGTTCACAATTCGCCAGAGCTGAACTGTCAGATGGCTCAATGGAGAAGTTAGAAGGAAGAGAGTCCCAATGCTGATGACCATAGAAGGCTGGAAGAGCTTGTTCCTATTAAACTGGACCGGGTATCAAACTGACAGTAGATTAACAGGAATGTGGTTCCCAATCCAGAAGACCGAAAGAGAGGTTTGGGAGCTTATTCCTATTAGCTAAAGAAAGACGAGTACTTCCGTGAATTACTATCAGGGCATGGGTAACTTGAACATTCATGGTTGAACATAGACGAAGCAAATAAAAATGAGTCAAAACTGTTTGACTGTTTTTTTTCTTTTTTTTTTTTTCTTTTGGAGTAACATTTGGAAATAACTTCAACCCCGGAGTTCAGAAACCAAATTAGCCTAATTAATGACAGTTTTGAATTTATACAGTTGAAACATTTTACCACCTCGGCATGACTTAGTTGGAATATAGCAAAAAATAAACACTAGATGAACATTCCACTTCTAGACATCATGGAAAACACAGCCATTTCATAATGTGGTTCAAGAGAGTGAAATATCCCACTATCCTGAAAAGCAAATAATTAAGAAAAATTCACAGTTTGTAACAATTCTGATATTGTAACTGTGGTTGGAACAAAAACCAGAATACATGTAGGGTCCTCGGGACCGAGTATGGGAACCACTGATCCAATCAATAACTTCTCAAGGACTGCTTGTATCAATGAAACAACAGAAAGCCATACTCTGAGTTACAACATACAAAATATCTATTATTTGTGAGTTACAACAATGTGCCTGCCTATGTCAGAGAGTGTGACTGCTTGATTGGCCTTCCTGAAGTCCAGACCTGTTTCCAGCTGAAAATATGTGAATACCCAAACATCTTAGCAGTGGAAGATGTCTATCAAGAAAGAATGGGTTGAAAAAACTTGTCAAAATTGGAACAATGCTTCCGGTGGCATGGCGTGACTACGCTCTACACGCACTCGCAGCTTTCCCTCTAAATTTATGAAAACTAGCTGATAAACTAAATTAACTTATTTTCTTTCTCCTAATTTTGTTTATAACCAGTGCATTTCTACCAGTCTAGCAAGTTGAATTGCTTGATTACTTCTTTGCGGGGGATATTTTACGATGGCCATGCGTACTCAATCAAAGCTCGAGAGAGAGAACGCCGAGCTGGCAGCCCTCATAAGAACTGTTGTCCGCGAAGAAATTACGACAGGGCCTGAGATTAATCTAAAGCCCATCAAGGATGACCTTAAAAAAGTCCAGCTCGGGGCGCCCTGGTGGCTCATCGGTCTAAGCGCGCGTACCATAAAGGCTGTGTCCTTTCTGCAGCGACCTGGGTTCGATTCCGGCTCGGGTCATTTGCTGCATGTCTTACCCCACTCTTCTCCCCAACCTTCCTGTCTCTCTACACTATATGACTATCAAATAAAGCAAAAATTCCCAAAAAATAATCTTTAAAAAAAAAAAAAAGTCCAGCTCAAAGTCTCAGAATGTAATGAGAAGATTATGGGCTCTATCTTTCACACTGCCTTACCCGTTGCCACTACCCGCAACCCGTGAATTACGCATTTAGCAGCTTCCACTATCCCTAAACGATATCTTGTGGCCACACTACCCGCTATGCATTATGCCGAATCCTTTATTTGCGCCTGGAGGTGTGCCCATGGGCGCGTTTAGGCGCTTTCCCTACAATTGCTATCTTGACCACACACGTTAGGGGAAAGCGTATAGCGGTCCTAAAACCCCCGCTACCCGCATTTGGGCTTTCACAGAGCGCTATGCACTAGCACTCAGCAACGGAAATTTTTTTTTTTTCCAGCGAGAGCGGCATTTCAGAACTCTCTTGCGAATGAAGGTAATTTTATGACAAGTATGTACACCTGTTTTTGCAGCACGGTCACGCAACTTGCTGTAAAAAAATAGACAGCTGTCCGATTGGAAAATATAAACGGACAAAACCACGTACTTGTCACCAGAATTACCTTAATTCGCTGAAGAGTTCTGAAATGCCGCTCTCGCTGGGGAAAAAAAAGTTACGTTGCTGAGTGCCAGTGCATATACCTAATTTTATTTTTCTAAAATGGGATTTTGTTCTATGCTTCATTTCAGATGGGAGAGGAGTTGGAAGTGCATGGCTTAAACGCATTTTTTTTTTTTTTTTTTTTTTTTTGAAGTTTCCATCACGAAAGGGGTAGGCTTGATTTTTTTTTTTTTTTTACTACATACCAAACATTAAACAATATGTCAATGTCAAATAATAATAATAATAATAATACTACAATTCATGATTAACTTAACAAAAACAGATCCTCCCCTGACTGGATTTGACCGCATGCACGAGCAATTAACTTCGTCAACGGAGAAACGTGGCGACCTTCCTCTCTCCATCACGGATTTCGGTTTGAGGATTTGGGATAGCTCAGCCTGCTCCGAAAGGCAGTGGCACCTGGCACACTGATTGGTTTAACTGGCGTAACGCCCAAACCACGCCTATGCATAATATAACAGGTAGCGCTGGTGTTTTAGGGATATAGGCAGGTGTGCAAGATAGCAACTTTCACGGGGGAACGCCTCTTACGCAATGCAAAATCCCCAAATAACGGGTTTAGGGACTCTGGCAAAGATAGGGTCCTAGATCGTTGGAAACAACTGCCAACGAAACTGAAGAAAGATTGGCGACACTGGAGAAGGACAGTAAGAAACTAAAGGAGGATGTTTCTCAGCTCAAACAGAAGACTGAATCCCTCAAGAATCACAGCAGGAAATATAATCTGAGGATTCTCGGACTACCTGAGAAAATCAAACAAGGTAGACCAACAGCTTTTGTGAATGAACTTTTGTGTGAACTTTTTGGCCAAGAACTTGAGGAACTCGGACATGGACAATTATCACCTGCGAGCATAGCGCGATGAAATTCTACGAATCTACAATCAAGCTCACCCTATCTTGAACGGCAAGCTATGTCCTCGCTGTCCCAAAGTTTTCCGTTTTCCTTCTTCTCGGATCACTACACTGGACAGTTTTGCAGAGGTTGACTGGTTCCGGGATGATGGGGCCCAGTGGGTCCACACCATTGTCATCATTAATGTGGACTATCAGGACTGAAGTCGTCCCCTCTGACTCTACCAGTAAGCAATTGTCTACGTTATTCTATTTTATTAATGTTGTTACTATTATTATTTTTTCATTCCCTCCCCCGATCTGTGTGCCCGACCTCACTGAAAAAAGACCGAGGGAGTCTTATAGAGGGAGCTGATGTATCGCGTGTACCTTGTCACAGCTCTGCTAGACGCAGCAGAGTTAAGGAGGTCAGAAGATGGCTACGTGGACCTTGTTCCACGGGTCTGTCTTCGGGTGGGATGAGTATGGGGGTGGTGTGGGTGGTGGGTATGAGGGAGGGTGGGTGGTGGGTATGAGGGAGGGTGGGGGGGTATGCAGGTAGACAGGAGGGGTATGGGGTGGGTGGAGGGGTATGGGGTACGTATGAAACGTCTGTGGCAGTCCTTACTTACAAAGGTAACTGGTATTAATGTTAACAATCAGCTTATGTCGTATAACAAAATACACATTGGATTTGCAACATTGCGGGAGGTAATGTGAATTATTTTGCTGGTGAAATCTCTTAAAAGTCCAGTTTATGGCACCGCGGCACTCTCTCTGCCAAAGTTGTCTCAGCCGTTTTCGGGTGGCTTGCAAGACGTTCAACGCTGACCTTTACCCCAGAGATTGTCCATTAACCCCGAGGCTGGGGGCCGCTCCAGCTGTCGTGAGTGAAGTTGGCGCCATACAGACCCTAATTCAGTCTGCTCCCATGACTCAGGAGGGGCTCTGCAGGATGCAGATGGCTTTAAGACAATAGGAGTAAATTTACCCATCCTGTGTCTCTGAGAACGGCCCAGAAGTGTTTTTGTCAGGAAACGTGCCATTAAGATAAGGCTACCAGAGCCATGCTCTGTGACAAAGTGTACAGAGTTTCCCTGTCTTCCCAGCGCGGCTTACATCTTTGTTTACATTTTCCATGCCATCCCAACTTTTCAGAAATGTGGTTAATTAAGACAATAGATGACCTCGTGTTTCATCTGTAGGACAGTAGTAGCCGAAAACACCTATTGTTTGACACGTGAGAAATTAATGACAGTAAAGAAATGCTTTTAAATTTTACTTTCAGGAACAAAAGGACTGCTTTTTAGGGGTGAGAAACGGTGAGGACCAAGCAAGCCTGCAATGAGCCCCCTGAATTCAAAAGTCTTTACAAACAGCACCATTGTACGTCCGGATTTCTTTATTGTAAGTGGTTTTGCTGGGATTCCACACACAGATTACTACTATGCCTTCCTGTGCTTTATTTATGCCCTGACAGTACTGGGAAACACTTTTGTCATGCTTATTATTTACGCTGACCATGGTCTTCACACTCCAAAATATATTGTAGTTTTTAATTTGGCTCTGTCTGATTTGTGTGTAAGCTCTGCACTTATTTCTCAGGTGATTGACATCTTTCTGTTCAAATCACAGCGAATCTCCTATGAGGCCTGCTTAACAAACATGTTCTTTTTTTATTCATTTTTTATAATGCCATCTCTGAATCTCACTATTTTGTCCTATGATAGATGTGTTGCTATTTGCTTTCCACTGAGGTATAATGAGATTGTGACAAATAAATCAATGCTGGGGATGACAATTATATCATGGATTGTCGCTCTATTGTTAACGCTCATAGCAGTGATGTTTCTCAGTAAACTGTCATTCTGCCGATCCATTGTGATAAATAGTCATTTCTGTGACCATACACCAATGTTTCTTTTAGCATGCAATGACGTCACTCCAAGTGCTGTCTTGCGTTGGACAAATCCAGTTATTATTCTCTGGTTCCCCGCACTTTTTATCATAGTTACATACATTTGCATAGCAAGAGCATTATTAAAAATTGCAGCAGCCTCTGACCGACTCAAAGCTATAAAAACATGCACCTCTCATTTGATCTTGGTGAGTGTGTTCTACCTTCCAATATGCATCTCAATAGCACTGGGCCGCAACATTCACCATAATGCTCGAATTATTAATCTGTCTCTTGGAACCGTCTTGCCACCTATGCTGAACCCAATCATCTACTCACTGACTACAGAGGAATTCACAAAATCTATTCAAAAGCTGTACAGAAAAAGGAGACTCACATGAATGCAAGGAATAAATGTTAAAATCTCAAATGAATTACTGACGAATTACTCCAACATCAGTTCAGACTTATTGGAAAGAATGGGGAGAGAAATGATATTTATTTAAGACTCTAAGCAGGAGATTATAAGTACCAGATTAATAAATATCACTTGGCAAGTTATGGGCAAGTTTTATGTGCAAATAAATGTATCACTCCATTTATTTATTCCAGTGCTGCCAATAGTTTACACAGCTTAGCAAGGTTTTTTCCTTGAAACTGGAGCTAAAGTAAGATAAATTTGCATTAAATGCACCCCAAACAAGTTGGGACGGTATGTTAAATTAAAATTCAAGCCGAAAGCCCTGATTTGTAAATTGTTGTTGACCTGTATTACATTGACAACTGTACAAAAACACACTATTTGATGTTTCATCACATAATTTTTATTGATTTTTCAAAATAAACACATTTCAATTTTTATTCTGGCAACAGATTTCAAAAAAGTTGACTGTACCTTTTAACAATTCAATGACCCTGAAGATTAACCCCTTTGTGCAGATGTGTCTGCCAGCGGACATAGAGCTGCAAATTTATGCATGCAGTTACAATTTTCCCTCACTAGATGTCAGATCGGTTATTGAATATTCACAAGCAAGCCGAGCTCAAACACTGTTTAGAATATGGACGAGTTCAGCCCCAACCCTGTTATCAGGAGTTACATGATTTAAACTCCTCAGCTAAGCCTGATGTGCAAACTGCTCAATATACTTGCCCATAGTATCTATCCAGCAGTTCAAAAAATGATCTCTTGCAACAGGAAAAATTGATGTCCTCTGTAGCAAGCACTTCAGCTACAGTGAGCCAATGGTATCCCAATTAGTAGTTAATAAAAATAAGTTTACGCATAGATTCCTCCATCGAAAAATTCAGCGCTCCTTTATATCCACCTAAGTACTCATGTTGATAGCCAATCACTGAATTATTTACTTTGGCTCACCTGCGTAACTGCATGCTTATAGTTCACGCCGACTTGAAGCTTCCCCGGGTAGAGATGTCTTGATTGATTCATTTCTTATCCAATGCCAGAGTGTATAAACTTTACACAGTAAATGAAAAACACTGATTGGACAAGAAGAAGAGTATATAAGCCTTTGCGCAAGAGCAAGGTAGGTTGCATTCTCTTAACGTTGGGCATAGCTGCGCAACTGGAAATGAAGCGATTTAAAGATAAAAAAAGACTTCCAAATCCTGCCTGAAGTGTTCAGTTAAATTCAGGGGATTTAAATGAGGTACGTACATGGTCAATGAAACTATTCTGAATGAAACAGGACTGGAGGGTTCCTTCATATGTCTTCTGGAGGAGGGATTCAATGAAGAGATGCTGCTACTGCTACTGTGGTTGCATTTTGCTCAATGTGGCTTTTTGTTTTGGAATTTATATCATATTCAACTAAATCAAATGCCTATGTTTTGGCTTCTTTATTATGCCAACAGCCCAAAGGACTTCAGTAGACCCCCTGGTAGGTTCATTGCACTATTCTGTTCAATCTAGGGTAATATATTGCCTGATTTTTTCTCTGATAGTGGAATGTCTGTTCTGTTTTAATAAGGTGTATTTCAGATATCACTGAGTTAGTGAGTTATACTTCTTCCTTATAAGGTATGGAGAGAGTTTGTTGTATAAGGTAGTGAGCTCATAGGTGGGAACTGCTTGTTTTTCATTGCAGAAAAAAAAACAAGCGGGGCGCCCCGGTGGCTCATCGGTCTAAGTGCGCATACCATAAAGGCTGTGTCCTTCCCGCAGTGACCTGGGTTTGAGTCCGGCTTGGGTCATTTGCTGCATGTCATCCCCCATTCTTCTCCCCAACTTTCCTGTCTCTCTACACTGTATAACTATAAAATAAAGGAAAAATTCCCAAAAAAATAATCTTTAAAAAAAAAAAACAAGCATCATAGGAACACTCCTACCAGTACCCCTGACCAAGGAACTGGCTTTAGAACTGGAGTTGGTCCCCGGGCGCTGCTCTGTGGCTGCCCACTGCTCCTAACTATAGGATGGGTCAAATGCAGAGGACAAATTACCCCACGGGGTTCAATAAAGTGTGTATATAGGGTGCAATGAAAGTTCCGACCGTTAAATAAGCAGTTCCTTTAATGAGTCTGTGTGCTGGCTTGTGGGAATCTGAAGAAATATTGGCAAAATTCTAAACTTGATCATGAAGAAAAGGCATGTTTTGTGTTTGGAGAGGTTACTCGTGACCTCAAGTGTCCAACTACACCTATATTGATGAACTCATGCAAAATTCAACTAGAAAGTCATTAATTCATATTTAATTTCATGCGTAAAAAGTTGAGTTGCGTTAAATATATGATTATTTTAAGATTTGACCGTGCACCATTTTGAGGGATCTTACAGCTCGGCGAGGATAGTTCCAGGATAGTCTGGATAGTCTTATTTGGCTCCATGAGAGTAGATAATTTAGAATGTAATGCTCAAATGAATTATGCTTGTGGTCAAGGAGTTTATGATCCTAGAAATGTATAGTTTTAACCCCCAGCCATTTTTCAATTCTCAGTATTTTTTTTACAACTTCAATGCTGAATTTTCATAAAGATTTTTTATGTTTGCAGCCCTTTTTCAAAACCAAAATAATGAAAATAAACTGAAATACAATGGATTTCTAAATGCTTCAAGTGTCTTGACTCAGTTGCGCTATACCCTTCCTCTCTGTGAAGCTGCAATCTTGAATGATAAAGCCTTAAATAAGAACACATAAATAGCCAGATTTGGCTTTTGCACAAAGGGGTTAATTATGTGGTCACTTGTATCCTATGAAAAATATGAAGAATTATTCATGAACAGTTCTTGAACACTAAATGGCCGTTTGTGAACTTTATGCTCGAAAAACATTCACGCACTGTTCACAGACTTATTTCCCAAAAATCACGTGTAATTCACCTGTAACATTACACCTGTAAGTTTCACTAATTTCTTCGAGGCGGCTAAAAGTTAATAACTGCCACTTCATTGTCATCACAAATCAATTTACTTTTTTCAGGCCACTCCAGAAAACATTATTTTTACATTATATCACCTCAACTAGATGCCCATCCTCAGCGGGGCTAGAACCAACGACTTGTCATTCACGAGACAAGGCTCATACCAAGGCTGTCTTGCCGCTGCGATGATCCTACAGCAGTGGTTTCAATTAAAAGCTCAAACTCATGCTCACCACAGTCCGTGTGTGATGAGATGTTAAAGCTGGGGAAAAGCATACTTGTCAACTTCCATGGCATGCCCGTGAATTATTCAGATTTTGTTTCTTGTGACATAAGTTTTGTAGTCTGGGAGTCTGCGTTTTTGCATTTTGTGTTTCAGATGCACCAAATATTCCCCATTTAGGTGAAGTTCAAACTGCAAGTTGGGCAGCTCAGCATTTGCACTTCTGCAGCCATGCCTTTGTAATAAGTGCAGAATGCGGTTTTGTGTTGTCTTGTAGAAATATGCATGGGGGTCCCTGGTAAAGCTAACACCTGGAAGACGGCATATTTTGCTCCAAAATCTCAGGGTCGTTCTCACCATTAATGGTCTTTCACAGAAGTTCAAGATAACCTTGCCAAAAGCACTAACACAATAAGCAAATCGACTCTTAACCGCTAGCGGTTGCAAATATCGATCACATTTAACAAAATCTAATTTCCAACATTTCAGCTCCACGCCCCCAAAAGTGGGCATGGCAGGGCAGTCATTCTAAAAAACTGTTGTCCATTTTACACCTTTCTAATAGAGAACAGCTGAAACCTGGAATTTAAGTAGCATACGACATGTCTTAATGTAATAAATACAGTAGAACTCCCCTAAATAGTCCTCGTTTAAAAAGGAAACTTGCTCATACCGGACATCAGCTGAAGTCCTGATTTTTCTGTAATGTTTTTCCATTAAATAAACCATAAATAATTGAATATACCAGATTTCATATAACGGATTTTCAAGTACATCGGACAAGATTTCCAGTCCCGTCACAATGCATTTCAATTCAAAAGGACTCCTGTATACCGGAAGAGCTGGTTTGCACCATGCACATACACAGTTGCAACAGAGCAACGAAATGAAGTTTGGCTTCCTAACACTCTAATAAACTCTCTGAATTTAGCAGTTAAATTAGCACATTGTCTCCATGTCATTTTAACTTTAAGTGGAGTCCTGCGCGCATTTTACCGTGGTTTACACTTAACATGCATGGAACTTTGTTGTAAACTTATAACAAAATTACAGTTAAAATAACTGGCACAAAGGTGCCAGTTAAATTAACTGGCAAAAAAAGACGCAAGTTCATAACAGTGTATTCGCGGAAAGTGAAACTGGCGGTTTCATTTACATACGTTAGTTTTTAGGCTTCTTCATTGATCCCAGTTGGAGCAACACAAAATATCATCCTGTTATCCACTGTGTCAGGGCAAAGACGGACTAAATGAAGACAACAAGTAGGTATGAACACTTCAGAATGAAGTTGTTCTGATCTTAATACAAAAAGCATGCATATAAATTCATTTATGTAGACGGATATAATCTGTTAAATGCATAAAGCAGATATAATCTGTCTTATGCGTAAAACGGATTTTGTCTGTTTATGCATACAGCGGATTTCGCTTATAATGGACAAAATAAGCTGGTCCGACTGGATCCGTTATATGCGAGTTCTACTGTACATTTTGATGAGTTCTGAAAAATGGCGGTTCTGTGACCTTTCACACTGCTTCACCCTTATACCCCACCAAAAAAACCTGATGCTAGTGCCGTGCTGGTGCTAGTGCCAGGGCTTAGTTGGTTCAACTCACGCACCTCCTCAGAACCTCTCAGAGCCACGCGATTACGTCAGCATATCATTATCACGTCAGTACGTCACTGTATACGTGTCTGCCCCTTGTTCCTGAGAGTCTTGTTATGGCAAACGCGGTAGTTATTTTAACAACCGGTCTAGAGCTATCGTTATGCCCTCACTAGGCAATAGTTAGGAAAAAGGCATGATACCAGTGACTCAGACAGTTCATCAGTTTGTTGCATCAGTACATAAGATTTTTTCCACTGTTGGAATCAGTGGCGAATACGGAGAACTTGGTCCCACCGAACCTATTTGCACGCACAACTCAATCTCTCATGATTTCGAGTGCACAGGAAAAAAAAACAAGCAATTCTAAAGCTAAAGATGATGTTGAAAAATGTTGAAAAAGACCAGTGAGTCGAAACGTCCGTATACTGCTTCTGTGTATTTTAATATTATTTAATTGTCCCTCAATTGGACCCTCTCGTGAGTGCTGGTCATCTTTTGAATCAGTGGCATCGCCAGAACTTTAAAACTGGGTGAGCACTAAACATTTCATTAAAACAATTAGTAGTTCTGACTCGATCACAATTATTTTTTCTAATTAACTATACATTAAATCCAAAAACACTCCACACTATCAGGAGTTGCTTGTTCACCTCGTTAAGGCAAAATGACAATAATTCATTTGAACGCGCAATTTTATGCATTTACACTCTCTGTCCTTGATTCACTTTAAAGAATTTAATCGATCATAAAGCACAGGTTAGATCGCCTGATGTGCCAAAAAGGTAGCGCAGAAGTTCCAGAGCAGTTTATCTCTCGAAAAGTAGCCTATAGGCCAACTTGTGAGTGACTTATCTTTCTGAACTGAATGATGCCTATTGATTAGTCGCCCTTAGATCGCACCACAAAAAAGCCGTGTTTTTAGTTGCCAATTAATTATTCTTATAAATAGAAATGGTTTTATCAAAGGATGATGACTGAGAACAAGCTAGGACAAATAATTGTAGTAAAGTGATGCTGTGTGGCCGCTCAATTTTCACTTCTGGTTATGCCACTGATTTGTAATGCATAAAATTCCACGTCCAAATGAATAATAGTCATTTTGCCTTAACGAGGTGAATAAGCAACACCTGATAGTGCAAAGTGTTTTCGGATTGAATGTATAGTTAATTAGAAAAAATGATAGCGATCGAGTCAGAACTAATAATTGTTTTAAGCAGATATTTAGTGCCCATCCAACTTTAAGTTCTGGCTACGCCACTGCCACAATTTAATTTTATATTGGCGTCAGGTATACAAGAACAATGACGCAACGACGTTGTTTGTTGGTTTTGGTAACGATCCCTCTGGCTTCGCCTAACCATAGTTGTCCCTCTCGCTAGGGTCTCGGTAAGTGACCTAATGATATCGTAAACTGCAACTTTTACACTGGCTTCGGGAACATGGGCCCACAGCTGGAAAATGAAACTGTTCAGTGTTTGTGCTGGTGGGCTTGTTGGTCACAATAACAGCCCCTGACAAAATTGGTGCTTGGCTTTAAACCAGTAAAGAGTTGGTGCTGCTCAGGCACCAGTTTTGAGAGCCAGGAGCTGGTGCTTTGACTGTGGAAAAGCAAAGAACCGGTACTAAGTCAGCATCTGGCTCTGAACTAGCACTGGAACCAGCTTGGTGCAAAAGGGGTATTAGTTGCCAAATTGAATGACCTGAAACTGACCAGTCACAAATATCAATCAAACTTTGCATACAGCATCTTGAGAATTTAGGCCATGGTTACACTCATCTTTTCCATGCAACTTTTGTCATCGGATGTGCCAGATCAGAACTTAGCTGTGTTTGCATTTGTTTGTCCACTACGGTTGTCACCTGTCCCATATTTTACAGACCCCGTCCGTCATTGAAAAAAATTTGTTGCGTTCCTTGAAGAATCAATACGGAATGCCATTTGTTCCGTATATTATATCTAATTGATTAATTATGGAAAAAAATTTTGACAAGCCGATTTTCTCAAAGAATTTAATAAGAGTGGCGATTAGTTAAACGAATTAAATTTCAGGCAAAATGGTCACTTTTTAAGCTTGGCTTTGGGTGTGCGTGTCCAGAGCTGAATCTGAAGGAAAGGTAAATAAGGGACCTGAACTTTAAGGAGGCGCCTGAATTACGATCAATTAAGTCCGCGGCAATGTCAAATCTCTAATATGGACCTCATGAAACCCTCGATTAACAAAGCACCATCCGGTGTCCACCGTTCGAGGAGTTAAGGTAGCTACACGCAAGTTTATTGAAGTGGATTTCCAGGCACTTTTGGCAATTCTCAGAGGAACAAATGTCCACCCGAGTCTCAAAAGAGGATAAAAATCATTCAGAGGTCAGGAAAAGAACACATGACAGTGGTTAGTGGTATAGGTAATGACCGATTCATTTAGCATGATTAGACCAATATAACTTAGCCCCTGCCTGGACAGGTCAGCCATATACAGCAGTCAACTGGCTAGCTCACCAAAGGAATTGGCGAATGGTTTTGACTTCATCCAAAGTGAACAAGTAAGCTTTTAGCCCTCGCTATCTTTCCATTGAATTTTTTGTTTTGCGAGCAAATATCCAGATTGCTCCAACTTTTGAAGTATAGCTATGTAGATTGTTGTTGCTGAAAGCTAAACTTATCAGCCCGAACTAATTTTAGGAAGCACTTATTTTTTGCTAATTGGCTGGTTGGCTTGACCTTTTATACAGAATATATTTTGTTCTTATTATATTCTTTGCACAATTTTTAAAAGTGAAAATACATTTTTCCATTCTACAAAATGTTTTTTGATTGATATTGTGACTGTTTGCCCTGATGGCAACAAGGCCTTTCTTTCCTTATGCATTTTCATACCAAAACCTGAATGCCTACACTGCAAAAAATGAAAGAAAAAAATACTTGGTAAGATGAATTTAATTAGCCTATTTTAAGAGTGAAAACACTCATTTCTATCACAATTTTTCTTAGTAAGACAAAAAAAAAATTGTCCTTGATTTGAGGTAATTTTGACTAGCTTGCCAATGGTATAAGTAAATTTCACTTGTCAAGCAAATAGTTACTTAAAATAAGTAAAAATTTTAACTTAAAATAAGTTACTATTTGCTTGACAAGTGCAATTGACTGAGAGACTGGAGACTGGAGGGAGGACACTGGCTGTAGTCATCTCAGTGCACACTTCCTGACGGTGCACTACGGTTTGGCAGTGCGCCAAAAGAGCACGAGAGCCCTTATTGCCATAATGAATTTCTTTTGAACAAAGCCTGCACTTTGCATGTTGAAGGTAGACCTTCGAGCCCACTGACCGCACCGAGGTCTCGACCAGACCGCCGTCCATCATCGGTACAGACTCGACTGGGGCAACCATAACCTTCACTGGAGGCTTGGATGGGGATGACTGTATGGGACTGTTGGCCCCAGAAATAGAAGTGTCCGTGGGTGGTGGCGATACACAGTGGGTGTACCGTGTGTAAACAGTGGGAGACATGCGTGCGGCTATGGAAGGGTGTCCCCATCCGCAGCAAGGGTACCAGGCGTTCCGTGTATGGTTTTTACCATTCGTAACAAGTTATCGTTTAAACGCTACTGAAACGGAGCGCTGTTTGGGTCTGCTATTGAAGCAGCAATGGAGTTAGTAAAAGCAGGAGTTTAGCCATTTTAATGGCTGCGGTTGGTTAAAGTAAGTGGAATTAATTTGGATGGTAAACAGAGAGCAGGAGTTTAGCCATTTTAATGGCTGTGGAGTAGTAAAAGGACAAAGTTGCAGAAGTGAACAGAGTAGTTATTCCTTATGAAACCAAATAAAAGTCTCTAGTCCTCGACTAAACAAATGTGTACCCTTCTTGAATGATCAGTTACTATAAACAGAGGGAAGTTTAGAGCAAGTAACAATTGAACGTCAATTACACAAATGTGGAAAAGTGTTTCTAAGGTTGTGGCGAATTGAATTGCTTTGAGTAAAAAGTGAGGATTGGGGAAAATGATTAATGTACGAGAAAGAAATACATTGCCTAGTTCTAAAGAGCTAGAAAATCTAAGCAGTTTTTTGAAAATAATTAGACTGTGTGAAATTGATCTGCCAGAACTATATCTCTGAAAAGAAAATGAAGAGAAAATAATGCCAAGAAACAAGAGGAATAACACAAATTGTTAAAAATTTGTGAAAGTACTGTTAAACACTATAAACAGTGAGAGACTGTGTGCCAAATTTAATTGATACAGCGTTTTCTGTTCCAAGAATTGGAAAATTTCGATTGCTATTTGAAGGTAAAAAAATTAGGGTAAAATGATCAGAAAAGTACCAGTAAATATAAAATATAGTTAGAAATTTAATGGTACGTATTAGATTTATAAAAGAAAAAAAAATCTAAGTGAACTTGAGTCTTGAGTGTTCAAATAACAGAAACAGACTGAGCTGATGATTATTTACCTCTGTGTTGGGATCCCAATAGAAAAAAAACTAGCACAGTTGAATATTAAATATTTATCCATGTTTTTGAATTAAAAAAAAAATGCATACTGTAACGCGGTCTAAAGCAACTCCACCCAGTTCTGCTGATGACATGGTGAATTTTCACAATGGCTGGGGCTAATAAGCCCTGACTGTGCATCTCCTCCATGCGTTTAGCGGACCCCTAGATTGAGATGGATCGCTAAATCTTAATTCATTGAAAAAAAAAAACACTTTGTAAAGATATTATTGTTACTGCCCCATTTTTGAATGATGAATATCAAATTTTATAACAAATGCTGCATTGTGATTTAAAAAAATGTGACTGAAAGCTTTCCTGACCAAGGAAATGCAATGAATGATTAAGGAAAGATCTTTTCTCCATTTCGAACTGGAATTAAGTGTCAACGAGTGGTTCTACGTGGCAAAGAAATTGAGTCACTAATAGGCTTGGGCGATATCCAAAATTAAATATCTCGATATTGTCCCGCCCAAATTTCGCGATAGACGATATTATCGTCGGGTGGTGGGGGGGGGGTTTGCTGGTTAAAATTGCGTAGCCTTAGCCTATGAATAAATTATGGCTAAGAGGTTGATATGCTCAGGACTGTACAATGTGACAGTTTTGCTCGCATTTGCTGTAAAAAATTAATCATATGTAAAGATAAATGTAAAATATTTGCATATATGCAATAGGTTGCATAATCGCTATTGATCAGCCCCAACTTGGTTTCCTGCTAAAGACGAGTGGGTGTGCGTATACGATCTTTGACATGAATGAGCAATGCATCAAGGGAAATGTATTTTGAAGTATCTACAGACCATTTCAATGCTGCTACTAAAAAAACCTCAATTTCCCAAACTACATTGCGCCACACTGTCAAACACGGATGTGGCGGATTTTAATCTCAAATGAAAATGAAGCGGTTTTTTTTCCGGTTGTTTGTAGATCATCAAGCAGCTAGCATTTTCGGAAAAATACCACATTTTGAGGACTCCTTTGTAACATCAAACGTTAAGCAATCAGATCTGGGATGCGTTTCCCGAAATCACAGATGCTAACTTACATAGTTGGGCCCATTGACTATGAATGGACAAACTATGTAAATTGCTGACTTAGTTAGCAACAATGCTTTTGAGAAACGTTCCCCTGGATATGTCGGAGGCTGCATTTTGAGCTATTTACGGTATACTGAAAAGTGTGGGTGCACTAATCACAGTTTAGGCAGTAGTGTGATCCAAAATGCACAAGCAAGCTGTTCTTAACACTAGAACCGTCATGATGGTCATTTTGACGGTTTTGAAAATAAATATAGGTTGTTAAAAATAATAGGGCATATTTACACAGCGTTAAAATTGTGATTACCGGTTGATCCATCTCATCATCTCAGAAATTCTGAATAATTAATGTTTTCCCAAATAAAATTTAACATACACAGAACAGTGGTGGAGTAGCCAATGTAAAATCACTTGGCCCAGCAGCCTATTGAAATATCTTACCGTTTGATGATCATTTGGCTAGCCTTTTCGCCCACTCAGAAAATCCATCTATGGCCCAGAACCCATGGCAGACAATCCAAGCAATACAGATTTTCCTTCTTGGCTCATCCTGACATGGGTATCGCGCGTAATTGCTGGTGTTGATGCCTCTCAAAAGCCTTGGTTTTTTGTGCCAAATTAAGGTCTGGTGTAGGTCATCCCTTGTTGATTAACTCCAACTTCTCATTGAATGTTAATCTGAAAAACGGCGTGTTTAGTAAACTCGAAACGATATCGTAATAACTTGCAGCGCTGAGCGCTACTCACGTCTTCCACCATGAAACAAGAATACAGGGGGTGCATCTCAAAGCATAGGCTGCAGCCTTTGAAGGCTCCATTTTCAGGGGTCGTCACTTAGTTACATCCGCGAAACTGACATGACCTCATTTCATCTCCATTAAACAGCTTTGTTTAAAGAGAGCTGTCACTGGTTGTCCTAACCCTAACCTTAACTCTAACCTCTCGCCCTAAACCTAGCCCCAAACCTAACCCTAAATTTATCCTTATCTCTAACTCTAAATATTAGTGTGGCGGATAGAAGTATATGACAACACCTAAAAATGCAGCTTTCGAAGGATGCAACCTATGCTTTGAGATACACCCAGGGTAGATAGCTTATTTACTGCTGTTTTTTTTTTTTTTTTTTTTTTTTCAGGCTCGTGATTTACCCGAGGGACAGTGGCGGAACTTTTCATAGTTCGCGAGCCCATTCATAGGGGAAATATGATTTATGAATATACATATGTATATTTATATTCATATGTATATATAAATATGATATAGGAATAATAAATATGAAATATGAATATGTCAATTTTGCTGTCATTTGAAATTACACTCTATGGGTGCATCTCAAAGCGTAGGCTGCATCCTTCGAAGGCTGCAATTTTAGGGGTCGTCACTTACTTCCATCTGCCAAACTAACATTTAGAATCAAGGATAAGGTTAAATTTAGGGTTAGGTTTTGGGTTAAGGGTTAGAGTTAAGGTTAAAGTTAGAGAAACCAGTGACAACTCACTTAAACCAAAGCTGTTTAATGGAAATGAAATGACGTTACGTAAGTTTGCAGATGGAATTAAGCGACGACCCCAAAAAATACAGCCTTCAAAGGACGCAGCCTATGGTTTGAGATGCACCCTTTGAGATGCACCCATTGAATTACTACTGCTAAAACCTCTGTGAATTTACTGCGGGTCAGCTGCAGGGGGAGACAAAGGGCTTCTTTCCTTTTAACCATTCACACTCCAACACAAACTTTCATTTTCCCCTGGTTGAAAGCCGAAATGTTGCCAAATTTGCGAGCTCGTATTCTTCTTTGGGACTAAATCCGCCATGTCTGCGTATTGAAACGCTGCATGCCGGCTAACCCAAATGATTCAGCAGTTATTTTCGATCAATTGTCACGTGGAAAGAAGGAGTATAAAAGTAAAATAAAAGTCCGAGGATGCCATAACAGCTGTTCGATGGTCGATATTGTTAAAAATACTGCATATGATGACAAATATCACGATATTCGATAATATCGAAAATTGGCCCAAGCCTAGTCGCTAATAACCTTTCCCCTGTTAATTTAACTTTTACAGGAAAGGATCCAAGCGAGTGGAAAAGCAACAAAAATTGAGTTTTTGTTCATTGTTCTTTGTATCTAACTCCTCTTGGAACTTTTCCACAGAGAGCTCACTGCAGAAGAGAAGAGATGAAAACAACCTTGAGTGAAAGTGATAAGCTGGCCAGCTAAGGATTCAACTGCGGGTTTGCAACTTAAAAGTTTACCTTCTGAAATAGATTTGGGGAAATCAAATTCGGAGTATTAACACAAGGCTAAATTCAAGAGGTGGTACCACCATATAATCCCTGAAAAAGTCCACTAATAACGTGATTACGTAGTATTTTTCTTCCCATTCTAAATTTATTTTTGATAAGTCTGACGTGTTAAAAGAAGTCCTATATAACACCGCTGCGCGTCCGGGTTTAAAAGATACTCCTCCAGCGCATCCTGACATTGAATACTTTGTTGATGGTTCGGCGTCACAAGATGACAAAGGCAACCCATGTGTTGGATATGCTGTCTGTACTCATGATAGCTGTGTTGATAGTGGCCCTCTGCCATCTACCCACTCGGCACAAGCAGCAGAGCTGATAGCTCTTACTCGGGCATGTCAGCTGGCTAAAGGTCTGTGAGCAAACAAATATACTGATTCTGATTCAACTTGTCATGTTTTTGCTGGTCAGTGCCGTAACAAGGGCTTGGTTACGTCAACAGGGAAACCCATAACTCATGCCCAGATGATAGTGCAGCTGCTACAAGCTCTCCAATTACCTTAGGAATTAGCCATTCTCAAAGTGCAGGCTCATACCAAAAATGTTGACCCAATCAGTTTGGCGAACGCCTTAGCAGACCAAGAAGCAAAGGCGGCAGCCAAACATCCTCTTGTGGGGCTACTTCTCCAATCTGAAGAGTCAATTTCACAGAACCTGCTACGAGCGGAGCAAGATGCCGCTCCCCCACAAGAAAAACGTCAATAGACGTCACATGGAGCACAACACACTGATAAAGGGTGGATGGGACCCATTGGTAAGCCTATATTGCCGAAATCTCTCTCTCATATTACCGCAGATTTGATACACGGGCAATGCCACATATGTAAGGGGGGAAGAATGAAAGGGTTAATAGATACCATTGGGCTCACCACCTATCTTAAAATTTTTTCTAAGGAATGTCCAACATGACAAAGTTATAACACACGAGGAGGGGTGGTAACACAGAAAGGGGCAATTCCTACACCCCCGGAGCCATTCCATACATGGATGATGGATTTTATACATTTAACACCATGCAAAGGGAAAAGGTATGTGTTTGTATTTGTATGACTTTTCTCTAAATGGGTAGAAGCCTTTCCAGTAACATCTATAGATGCAATCACAGTAGCTAAAATTCTGAGTTGAGGAATTATTCCTAGGTGGGGAATTCCAAAGACGTTGTATAGTGATAATGGGCCAGAATTTAGTAATGAAGTGTTGACCCGTCTAGGAGCAAAATTGGGAAAAGGATTGAAAAAACGTTGTGTGTATCATCCGCAATCAGCAGGATTAGCGGAAAGAACTAATGGAACCCTAAAAGCAAAATTGCGCAAAGCTATGGCAGAAACTAAGTGGAATTGGGTTGCATGTCTGCCATTAGTATTAACCAGTATCAGAATAACACCAAAGCGGTCATTGGGGTTGTCACCTTACGAAGTAGTACATGGGAAACCTTTTTAATCATTACATTTATTGCAGAGAACACAAATAGAGGAAGCAACTCTGGCAGAGTATATGAATAGAATGCTGACTAACAAGAGTGAGATTCGAAATTTGCTTCCCCCAAGATCAGTATCGGAGCTGCCGGAGTGTCAGTAAAAAGAAGAAGTGGAGTGAACCGACGTGGAAGGGTCCATATCAAGCGCTCCTGACCACACAGACTGCAGTGGGGATACAGGAGAGAGAGACGTGGATACATCAGTTACACTGCAAGGTAGTATTTCCTTCAGCTGGTGTGTAGGTGCATGTGAATAAGTCAGGATAGACTTGGGGGGAGTCCAGCTATAAAGGGGGGTGTGGCATATAGAGCTCCGTCTCAAACCTGGTGAAGAACTTATTTACGCTCCAAGTCAGTAGAGACTCCAGACTGGTTTGCAAGATGGCTCACTTCTCCCTGTCTCTGGTGATCATAGGAACATTCTGCACATTCTGTAAACCGCACTGAATGTTATGTGTGCACAGACCTACCAGCCTCTATATCTACACCCAAGGTAGAGGTGTTAGAAGTTGCAGCACACACAGTAAGTCTGAATAGTATGATTAAGTGCACTATTGCAGTGTCCACTGCTCGTAGTACATGAACATCAATGGATCCCAGCGCACCCCCGCTCGACCAAATAATGAACTTTGGGTTAAAATACTGCACCGACAAAGATGGATATCTGAAGTTGGGAAATATGAGTTCAAATATCCTGCTCATGGTAGTCCATTATAGTCCGGGGCAGAAGTTTTGGTAATGTGCTAAAGGAAATGGCACAGAATTTGTGGTAGTAACGCAGGGGTGTCTGGGGAAACTAATGATTTTCTGTGGATATTCGAGTATAACCGACGAGTCCTTTTTCCCTGGTAGAGGAAACAGTCGAAATGGCACAATATGTAACCCGTGGGCACCGCACTGGAACGGAACGAGAGTTGTGGACAGTTGGTATTGGTTGTGTGGACATCGGATATATGTAGCATTGCCACCAAATTGGGAAAGGGTATGTGCTTATGTACAAATAAATTATCACACGTACATTGTGAGTGCGGATAATAAGACCACACGACGGAGACGAGATGCAGCAGCACCACATGATCCGATCTGGGGACCCACTGTTCCAGCAGATGCAAAGCTGTGGTCAACAGGGCGTAAGATCGCTCTCTCCCTGTTCCCACAACTGGGAGTTGGAAAGGTAATGCTGCGAATGGAAACTGTGAACTATTTTCTATGCGCACTCATAAATGAAACCCGGAATATAACTAGAGGCATACAGCGAGAGTTGACTGCCTTACGATTGATGACCCTGCAAAATCAAATGGTACTAGATCTGTTGACGGCAGCACAGGGTGGAGTTTGTCAAATAATAGGAACTTCATGTTGCACCTACATACCAGCAAATGATGAGGAGGGAGGAGAAATATACCAAGCCTTGCAACGTTTAAAAGAACTATCAGATGCACAAAAGAATGACTATGTACTTGATAGTACCTGGTGGCAGTGGCTCGTTTCTGGGGGGTGGAAAGCAGCAATAACATCTATACTGAGCCTCATAGCAGCGGGATTCAGTGCTGCTATGGTGGCAGTGGTGGGATTGATATGAAAAATGTTGAATGCTAACCCACAGTATCAGATGTTTATGTTACAGGACATCGAAGAGGGACATGCTCCGCCAGAGAAGCCGAAGGAGCAATACGATGATGTGATAGAAACAGGGGACCTGTTTGAACAGGAGAATAAAAAAATAAAACATTTCACACGAATGAAGCACATGCTGAAAATCAAGAGAAGTGGCATGTAAGCAGATAATCAATTACAAACGGGGGAAATGTGAGAGATATTTAGTTTTAATAGTTTATCCTTATAATTTATCCTTGTAACCTAGCTTGTGCGTAATTGCTTATCCTTGCAATCTAGCGTGTGCGTAAACAGAAGTGTTATGAGATGTGTTTGTCGCCCGTTGACCCTTGAGTGTGTCTGCGGAGCTGCGTGTTCCTTGTGCGCCTGGAAGACCAGAGGCCCTGAGATAAGGCCTCGGAGTGAGAGAACTACGGGGGGAGTCTCCTCTCCCCAGCAACTGATGAGGTTGTCGGTACCAGATGTACGTGGGATATGTGCACTCAGCTATGGAATGCTGGGAGAATATAAATCTGCATAAATTAGTCCCAAGGGGAAGGGATTTGAATAATAAGTGATTGGGAGAAATTCACTGAAGGGGAGCACATACAATATGACATTCTGCTCATACATACATACAAGCAAAGGAGGAATTCCTTTGTCCTTGTTCCTGCATGTAACCTGGACCCTATATGCATATAGTAAAGACTGGAATTTATTTACTATCTCTGTCTCTGAGTGTTTTCTTACAGGAATAAATAAAAATTTCCACCACACAAATCCAACTCAGCTTGCAATTTTCAAGTACCTACCAAGGTATCATAAAAATAATGTATCATCACAGGGAGTGTCAAAACAAAACTTGAATTTGCATTTGAAAACTTTCCGGGGAAATTGCTCGTTACCCGGCCGTCCCTTATTACCCCATTTTATAGTGTATATTTTGGGAGGTTTCAATTCTGCACTTTACCTTCAGAGCTACTGTAGTTTTTTTACGTTTCAAGTCCGGTATTCAGCTGTCTTTGGACCTTCGTTTGGCCATTTTTGACTTCTCACGAGCTTATCGGTTTCGGTGTTTGCACACCGCCCTGAAGAGTAATGCCCTTTTATGGGGATCAGCGAGGCGTCTACCTATGCTAATTAGGATCAACTGGCACGCGCTTTCAATTTAAGAGGGCAGTGGAATTCATCAATATGAGATCGCCGGTGCGAACAATTCTGCAGTGCAAGAACACGTCATGAATCTGACGTAGACTTTTTCTCACAAACTTTCCTTAGAAGAAATTTAAGAAAAGATTTAGGAAGGAATTGGTGAATGAGGCCCAATGTTTCTCAACGTGCAATGCCCATGACTGTCAGTCCCTCAGGCGGCACTGCATTAAAAACCGACATCATTCTATACAACATATTACTATGTGGGCTCAAGAACACTTCGGAAAACCATTGTCAGTCAACACAGTTCGCTGCTACATTTACAAGTGCAAGTTAAAACTCTACCATGCAAAGCAAAAGCCATATATCAACAACACCGAGAAACGCCGCCGACTTCTCTGGGCCCAAGCTCATCTGAGATGGACTGACGCAAAGTGGAAAAGTGTTCTGTGGTCTGACGAGTCCACATTTTAAATTGTTTTTGGGAATCATGGACATCATGTCCTCTGGTCTATAGGGGAAAAGGACCATCGAGAATGTTATCAGCCCAAAGTTCAAAAGCCAGCATCTGTGATGGTATGGAGATGTGTTCATGCCCATGGCATGGGTAACTTGCTCACCTGTGAAGGCATCATTAATGCTGAAAGGTACAAACAGGTTTTGGAGCAACATATGCTGCCATCTAAGCAACGTCTTTTTCAGGGACGTCCCTGCTTATTTCAGCAAGACAATACCAAGCCACATTCTGCACATGTTATAACAGTGTGGTTTTGAAGTAAAAGTGTGCGGGTAATAGACTGGCCTGCCTGCAGTCCACACCTGTCTCCCATTGAAAATGTGCGGCGCATTATGAAGCGCAAAATATGACAACGCCGACCCCGGTCTGTTTACCAACTGAAGTCGTACATCAAGCAAGAATGGGAAAAAATTCCACCTACAAAGCTTCTATATTTAGTGTCCTCAGTTCCCAAACGCTTATTGAGTGTTGTTAAAAGGAAAGGCAATGTAACATAGTGGTAAACATGCCCCTGTCCCAGCTTTTTAGGAACGTGTTGCAGGCATCAAATTCAAAATGAGAGAATATTTGCAAAAAATATTTCCAAATTGTTCTTAAACTGTTGGACTGTTTGCTCACTGAGTTGTTCACAAAGTGGTGAACCTCGCCCCATCCGTGCTTGTGAACGACTGAGCCTTTCGGGGATGCTCCTCTTATCCCTTATCATGACACTCACCTGTTTCCAATTAAACTGTCACCTGTGGAATGTTCCAAACTTTTCCAGTCTTTTGTTGCCCCTGTCCCAGCTTATTTGGAAAGTGTTGCAGGCATCAAAATCAAAATGAGTGAATATTTCCAAAAAACAATAAAGGTCCCCTATTATGTCACCTGGTGCGCAGCTAATTAGTTATTACAAGCCATTTCAACATCTTTTTCCTCTTCTTCATGGGGAAGTAACCAACCAGAGGCAAGAATAACTGATCAACTTCAGCCAAGCAGTCAATCAGATTTCATTATTCTGGGTGGTCACTCCCCTTGTGATGTCAGGTAGGGGAGACTTTGAACTGGCTCATAATGACTAATCAGCTGTGCACCTGGTGGCATAATAGGGGACCTATAAAGTTTATCAGTTTCAACATTAAATATCTTGTCTTTGTAGTATACTCAGTTAAATATCGGTCAAAAAGGATTTCCAAATCATTATATTCTCTTTTAATTTACACAACGTCCCAACTTCATTGGAATTGGGGTTTATAATCCAGTTTATTATCTGATTCTTACTCGGAAATAGGTTGAGTATTAACCTGCATTTTGGTAATATCAATAGTTGTAAACAGTTTTATTTTTACATAAACAGCCTTAACACGCACGCATAAGTCAGCAAAACTGAATTTTTACTCGTGGATAAGCAAAGCTGAGGAAGATCTTGTGTGATGAGACTTGAGTGTCACTCACTAATCAATCAATCAATCAATTTTTTGCCAGCACGACCACGGGCAGTAAGATTCACCAACAGCTTATCCAGCAGTTAATGATAGTGTCACTTTGATAAGAGACATTTTCTTCGGCATATCAAGCTGATCGGACGTGGGCGCAGAAATAAATATATTCCGTTTTGTGAGCTGCAGGAATTCAGAAGCTTCGTAAGCCCATATATTTTATGTCGCCTTAAATGTGGAGAGGAATGATGCTAGATAATTATAGCAATGAACTATAAGGCAAGCTGAGAAGAAATTGATATGCATTTATCCTCCCAACTGAATAAATAATCACTTAGTTGATAATTAGGAAGCATAAATGGGATTGGGTTTGGAGATATAATGCGGTTTAAGGTGAGGTGAGAGCAGTGCCAATATCTGTCCGATGACCCTTCCGGAGTAGAGGAGGTTAATACTATTCAATCCTCGAGTATTTAAAGTGGAGGTTTTCTTTAGTGAAAGGAAATTGGCGAGCCTACTTGGGCTGAATGGCATGTCCTCGCTACTCATGTAATAATATAAATATATAATATATTATATATATATATCTTACAAATGCCAATCATAAAATCGCAATTTTACTGTATGAGTGAAAAAAATATTTACCTCCTTATTCACGTTTCTTGTTTAGGAAAAGCAACATTATTGTTGTTGCCCACCCAATTAGTCCAAATGCTCACCCAAAGATGACATACAAGTAGCTTGTTGGAAAAACTATTGTAATTCAAAGATTCTGACTTAAAATAACTGGGCAGCGGCCAAAATAGGGCCTCAATTCATCACATATAATTAACATAAATCTACTGGCTTCATTGCATCATTTCATGCTGATTTGACATGAGCATTTTTTCATTGTTCCTTGGTGTATTGCTCATCACCAACACAGCAGGATATAAGAGTGGACACTTTGACCCACCACAGCCTGATCTAGCATTAATTTCAAGGATAGTGCGTCATGAAAAAAGAAATTCTGAAAGACATTTGATCACAAGCAACAGAAAACAGTTTAACAGTATATTCCATGTGACTGTTATTGCTGATGCATGTTGTATGTTCTCAACACATTTGGTGAGTGCGTTTGCTTTTCTAGAATACCAGTTATTTTAACTGAGAAGTGAACTATTATTACTCTAATAGCGCGTTAAAAGGGGGCAAAAATATGTTGCATTGTAAAACTTTCATGAGGCAAAACAATTTATTTCTGAGTGAAAATGGTAGTTCTCAGTTATTTCGGTGAGTTGATGCTGCTTTCTTAACTGATAATTTTCATTTTTCCATTTGCATAGTGTGGGAATTACTTTTTTTATTTTCAGGCATACTTCTCCAATGGCCAAAAAAGTCTCTGGGCAATTTAAAAGATTTAGGGGGCAACTTTTTTTATTTCAAAAAAATTTGATTTTTTGACGCACTCATTTTATTTCCATTCATTCTATATCACTATTAATGCAGTTATGAAAATAATACAAGAGCCAATTTTTATTGAATGAAAATTAATGCAAATTTGTTGAGTGAATTTAAGTGGAACCCAGTTATTTTAAAGAAATACTGGCTGACAAAGTAAAATGCTCTCTTGCTCTCCAGAGACGACCATAAATATTTTTTTCACCAGCCCACTTGGCGATTAAATTTAGAGGTCGCAAATGGGTCATTCCATGTCAAATCAACCAAATTTTAGGAACTTTCCCACCAAAAAAAAAATTATTTTTATTATATTCCCCACAGTGGATGATTTATATTTCTTGTGTGAAATGGTAAAATAATTCAGCTCAATTATTGCCAGTTCCTGAGATTTAGCTTCTTTTAGGGAGGGGGGGTCAGTTGTAAGAAAATCGCCATAATTTTGGAGAGAGTTTGAGGTCCTGAGATAAGCATTTGCTGAGCAAACTGACCAATAAGTTTTCATTTTGTGATTATTTTTGTCATTGCCTTACGGGCGTTTTGAGGTACGAGTTGGGAAAAGTAGCAAAATAATGCATTAAGAAATGTTAAGAGACTACGCTGAAAAACAAACATCTAGAAATGCACGTAGGGGGGAAACACAATGATAAAATAATACATAAAGAAATGTAAAAAAAACATTCTGTATAATTTTGGTGCATGTAATGGCATATTCATTTAGTGTTTTATTTCTTTCAGCAATTTGCAAAAAGTCTAAACTAATGAAAATGAATTTGTCTGCCTCTGAACTAAAATGCCTAAATGAATTGGAAAAGAGAAAAGACATTGTTATTCGTTCAGCTGATAAAGGTGGCTCAATTGTTGTGATGGGTATGAACCAATATGATGATGGTATCAAATCCCAGCTGAGTGATCACAACTGTTACACTCCCCTTACTGATAATCCCATTGATGAATTCAAGGCTGATATTGATCAGATTCTGGAGGCAGGGCTCACAAGAGGGTGGATTACAGAGAAAGAAAAAGATTTTTTAACTGTACAACATCCTATTTGTCCCGTGTTTTATGGGCTGCCAAAAATACATAAATCACTTACTAATCCACCTCTTAGACCAATTGTATCAAGTATTGGTTGTCTCACTGAACCCTTGTCACAGTATTTGGATTTTTTCCTTAAAAAATATGTTTTCAGCCTTCCGTCCTACCTTGGAGATACGACGGACATTTTGAAAGTGTTGGACTCCTTTAAATGTGATGTGGACTTTATTTTGGTTACATGTGATGTTCAAAGTTTATACACTTGTATACCTCACTCTGAAGGCATTGAAGCAATGTCACATTATTTTAAATCAAGACCTACCGCAATTCTACCACCTAGCGAATTCCTAGTAACGCTTGCAGAATTTATCTTAACCCGTAATTATTTTCAATATGCGGGGTCCTACTACCTACAGAAGCGAGGTATAAGCATGGGCAGTTCATTTGCTCCGTCTTTTGCATGTTTAGTCATGGGTCTCTGGGAGGAGAAGTGTATCCACAATTTAACTAATAACCCGTTTTTCTCGAAAATTTCACTTTGGAAGAGATACATTGACGATATCTTATTGGTTTGGACTGGCACTTCGGAAGAATTAAAGGGCTTCGCAGACTATATAAACTCTACTACACAATATTTAAGGTTTACGATTGAGGAATCCTTGGAAAAAGTGCATTTTCTTGACTTGACAATTTATAAAAATTACCAAGGGGGTTTGGAAAGTACCATTTACCGCAAACCATTAAGTAGAAACACTCTTTTCTTGAGCGGATAGCAATCACCCCAAACAACTTATTAAAAATATTCCCATTGGACAATTTTTGCGTTTGAAAAGGAATTGTAGCAGAAATGAGGAGTTTGAGCACAAGGCAGTGGAGATGTCTGAGCGCTTCCGTGAAAGAGGTTACGTGGAAAAGGATATCATGTCAGCCTACCAGAGGGCGATCGCACCCCTCGGGCCCGCCTCCTGAACAAGACTAGGCGCCGTCATCAACACGGGTTTGTTTTTCTACTGAGTATTCCCCATAGCGGGTGAAATCAAATATATTATTAAGAAACATTGGCATGTTTTACAGAGTGACCCAGCCCTCAAACAAATATGCGCCGAGCCTCCCTTAATCTCCTTCAGAAGATCTCATTCGCTTAAGGACAGATTGGTGCATTCTGTAATGCCTTCCCCTCCCTAAATCTACATGGCTGCCCCCCCCGACGACAGGCTTCTATAGATGTGGGCACTGCATTCACTGCTCCAATTCCTCGAACTCGAAATATTTTTCTCATCCACATACAGGCATGAAATACAAAATCAATTCATTTATAAACTGTAACACAACACGTCATTTACATTCTCAAATGTCCGTGTGGGTTGGTCTACGTAGACCAAACAAAACGTGTCCTCAAACTCCGCATTGCCGAACACAAGGCTGCTATTCGTAATCAGAATATGGACTACGCAATAGCAAAGCACTATGCCCAAGCAAATCATGGTTCTGCAGCATCTCTTAAATTTTGGGGTATTGAGAAAATTGTTCCCTCCCAGAGGGGTGGGGATATCATTAACAGACTGCTCAAAAGAGAAGCGTATTGGATTTATACATTGAACACTGTGGAACCACATGGATTGAATGAAGAATTAAATCTGTCCTGTTTTCTGTAAATGTATACATGTGTAATTTATGTCCTGTATATATACGATGGCTGAAATTTGTGTTAATGGGAGGAAATGTTGGTATTTGAGATTACACCCACTCACTGAGCGCTATCACAGTATTGGTTCATTATGGATACCTCCCAACTTAACTCTTTTCCAATAGGAGGTCATTCTCTGTGTGGAGGAAGTTATTTAACTGTCCCAACTTCACCAATACTAGTTTGACTCTGAGGAAGACGCTGTGCGTCGAAACGTTAGTCTTGGCATCTCAATAAACTGATGCAAGTGATTCGAGTGCTCCAGTCTGTTCCTTCATTTCTTCTGAATTTGTCCTTTTCTGTGAGCACCGACCTCTGGCAAGAGAGGGGCTGAAGCGCAAGGGGTTCCTTTATTTTGTTTTATTTCTTTATTTATTTTGAATCTGGTAATTTTGGTCCTCCATACTAGCTAGCTCTCATGTATGACAGTGGGCTTGGGGGAAAAGGAGTTTATTTGTGAGACATTAGCTTCTGCCATCGGTATAAGACGGGCATGTTATCTCAAGATCCCGCTTCAGTTTTTTTATCAACAGGGTGATGCTTTTCTCATAAGTAACAACTTGCTTTCTTTTGACAGCAATAATTTGCATTTTTGTGTGGATTTTTTAATTATTCTTGGTGTGCTTACTGGACTTTATCTGCACTTGCTAAAAATCTACATAAAGCGAACATTCCGGAGTAATGTAACTGGCAAGTTAACTTTCCAAAAATAAACTTTTACTGGCTCCAAGCCTCCGGTTATATTGAAGTTGCACTCCTTTACATGTTCCTGTAAATTTTATTTGAAAATTATTATTAATTCAGCCTGCTGTACTGGCAAATGATACATCTCTGTTTGATTCCAGACCAGGGGCCTCATGTATTAAGAGTTGCGTGGATTTCCTACTAAATTTTTGCATACGTGGAAATCTGGGAAGTTGTGCTCACACAAAAAAAATTCAGATGTATCAAACCGTGCGTAAGCAGGATTTCACGCACTTTCTCTTTGTACATCCCAATCAATGTGAAATTAAGCGCACATGCACGAGCACAATGCTCCACCCCGTCTCCTCCCAATATTACTATAATTTCAGTATGCAAATAAGTATAAATTGCAGTGACGTGCCGTCGGAGGTCAGTTAGAGGAGGCAGAATCCTCACTGTTAAACAAACAATAACTCACTATTACTTTGCTTGATTAGCAATCTGAGGGTTGATTAACTCATTTACAAGACTAAATGGCAGAAATGGCGTGCCAATTTAATCCACGACATTATTGTTTAGTGCATCTAACTTTAAATACTCACAAGACAGCAAATGTTCATATTTGCTTACAGGAAGCTAATGCAATGCCATTAACAAATGTTAACACCTTATGCGGCGTTCAATGTGTGGTCAATATGTTTATGATAATGTTCCCCCCCTTAAATACGTACTTTTTAATGCCATTCAAACAAAAATATAGGGAGTTTATCTCCAGTCTTCTTTCGTAAACCGATAAACAAAAGGTCAAAACGATACACGGAATTACCAAGGGAGTTGAGGTTTTTTCTAATTTATTAGATTTACATACTTGCAGTCTTAAAGTGCCCCTTCCCCGAGAAAATGGACTTATCTGTTAGTATTTGAATATGGTAGGTCCATAATCAGTTTGTGACATGTCGTGGTTCTTGAACTCCAACACCACTTGAAGTATTGGTTTTTGCGAATAAAAGGAAATAGGCGGAGAATTTACGTCAATAAAAAACGTGTTGCAGTATTAGGAAACACCGCAGATTGAATATTCACATTCTCGCCGGTTCTTGCCCACTCTGGAGTGTAACTGCCCACACAAAGATTCGAACAAGGTGCCAACTGTCAGTGTCATCCACAGTCTACGGCAGGGGTCGGCAACCCGCGGCTGTGGAGCCGCGTGCGGCTCTTCAGCCCTTCTACAGTGGCTCCCTGCAGCTTTGAAAAAAATTAATAACGGCTATTTAAATTTATTTTTTTCTTCCAAACAAAATATCGCTTATTTTGGAGATCAGGGTGATACTGTGACACTGAAAAAAAAATGTAATATTTGTGACCCCGCCCGTGAAAACACGGCTAAACTCGCCTGATCTAATTTTGAGATAAAGACCGTCAAGTAGTCCCTGTGATAAAAAGTGACAAAGATATGAGATGTGAGTTTATGGCTGTAAATGATAGGTTACATATTGGGGTTTTGCAATAAAATCCAAAAATTAATTTCTAACATCATACATAGGCTATTAAAATCAATGAATTTATTTACTCTTCGTTTACGCGGAAGTTGCTTTCCACAAGCCTGGTCTATTCTTGGTGTGCACGTGACGTCACGCATAATTTCCAAACAGGAAGTCCGCCATGATGGATGATAACAACAACCAAGATAGCTGCGCTTCACCATTGAGCTCCTGCAACGCTCCGTGATTTTCTTCGGATTTGCGCTTCCTTTTAAGAGAAAACAATGCCTACTTTGTGTGTGGTTTTTAATTAAGGCAATAATGCAACTCGTGATAAAGACCAGAGTTTCTTCAGAATCCCATTTCATTGAAATCAATGTAAACACCAGCAAATATGGCACTTTGTTTACTATGCGCTGGCAGCCACTTGCTTTTTACTTCAGTACATGTTCTCGAGTTCCCGATTCTATATCAGTGGCGTAGCCAGCGGGGGTGCTTTTTGACTGCAATTAGTAGTTCTCAATCATTTTCCTTTATCGACGCGTTTTCCAATTATCGTAATTGGCAACCGAAGATAAAGTTTCTCTCCATATGCGATCTAACAGCGATTAAATCATGGGCTAAATTCAGTACAGTTGCGGAACAAGAACAGAGAATTGGGCTGCACAAAACTTCTGTTTAAAACAATTATTAGTCCTAACCTGTTCACAGTCATTTTAATAATTTTACCGATTACGTAAGACGACAATCATTCATCTGGACGCGCGTCCAGATGAATGATTGTCGTCTTACCTAAACCGGGAGAACAAGCAGCACCTGTTAAGTGTGGAGTGCTCTCGGAGTGAACCTTCTGTTAATTATGAAAATACGCCACTTTATTTCCAGCTTCAGTGGCAAAGAGCAAAGCTCCAATGTGGGAACAAGCCTCGCTTAATCCAGCCATGCAATCACAATGTGCGAGGATCACATCGCCATTCTTATTGCTCACAAACCAGGGCTTGAGCGGTGTTTCTCGAGTTCTTTGAGAATGGTTTACCCGAACATAAACCAGCTCCCTGTTCTTTCACTTCTTTAGTGAGAAGAATACCAACCCAGCCCGACACAAAAAAAAGTTATACGCATCTAGACTCTTATAAGCCTTCATTTGTGCGTTGGTTGCCCACGAGGTTTGAATAATGAGATGGTTTACAATATCGGGGCATTCAATCACAGGTAATGTTGCCAAATCCTCCATATAATCAGACGGCTTTAACATAATATGGGTCAAAACCACAAATTTAAACCTTTTCTCTCTATCTTGACTTGGCAGAGGACTCCAGCGAGTCATAATATGTCAAAAAATTTGGAGATGTATCACTGTTATTGTTCGCACGAGATGCCATTTTTGATTTGAATATCATCGAACATGGCGGCGCGTGCTATTTAATCACGTGGTTGCACACCAAGAATTATGTTTTCAATCAGCTTTTAGTTTACCTTCTGCGGATGAACGCCTGATAGTTTGGGTGTCATTTGGTTTAGGAACTTCTTTTCTACCATTGAAAATGAATGTAGACGATAATGCGCACCATCGTAAAGCAGGTAAGTCTAAGGTACGGCAGATGAGTTGCGATTTAAGCCGGGTGAGGATTTCTCCACGGATTGCGTCGTATCACCACGGAAATTTCAGAAATGAAGTGTTTGCATTTGTTGGTTAACGTCTTGTGAAGCTAACCAGCCTAGTTTGAGGACATGTCATGCCTGCCAAAACTTTGAAATGACCTCACTCAGTCAATATTAGAGATATCAGTTAGATTTTTTCACGGAATACTCCTTACAGGATGTAGAATGACCTCGCGTAAAAAATAAAAAACTGTTCATCACCAGTAAATGACTTTAGCTGGGTTATCACAGGCAGGGATATAGGTGACCTATTGGCAATTGCAAACGACAAGACATCTGTTTCGTTGCGTTTTCATTTTGGCAAGGTGGGATGATGCATTGGGGCTCGATGCATAGGCTACTAACGTGAAAGCCCATCCGGGTAGGCTATTCCGAGAGCAAGGCCACTTTTAGAATGTCTTAAAAAAATCAATAGCCTAATCGCAGGGCTGCCAAATTTCTCACGCATACGGCGTAGGTCTCACGTATTTTCGAGACATATTCACCGAAGTCAGCAATTGTTCAATCAGCGCGTATATTAATGAGATTCTTAAGCGTAATTGAAGTCCTTGTGCATGGCAGTTTCAGTTTCACCAGCGTGGCGGTGGATTTCGCCACCAGTAACACGGAAAGCGATTATGACTGTCTTCAATGCGCATGCAATAATTGCTGACTACAGCACGCGAATGCCACTAAGAAGCGTGAGACTTGAGCTGAATGCGTTGGAGTTGTCAGCTCTGCAATCGAGAGAGCTGCGAGACATTTCGTCTAATTTGTTGGATAGGCTAGTAAAATAACCACTATGAAATGTCCATTGTTATACGTGTTGATGGCATTTCCAGCATTGCATCGGCCTCCTCCTCAGTTTCGGGGTCATATATATACATAAGGCAATATTGTGGACGTTGTGTAGCCATTGCCTCGCTGAAGTCTTACTATGCTACCTGTAAAATCTGTTGTCTTTCACCGTCTATGGTTGTAGCTGGCTCGGCTCTGGGCCTGAATGGCGTTGGGGCTGTTTACACATTGAATATTCACGAATGTAGCTGAACTATCCAATCAGCGCGAAGCTCATTTAAACGCCGGATATTCATGAGGGAACTCGCCTGTCTTCTCAGACTGCCTTTCTGTGATGCTTTAAAGGTCATCAAATTAGCGATCCAAGGCACTTTTCCCACAAATAATGGTATGAATACGATGGCGGAGCATTGGGGATTAACACAAAATGTTGGGATATGTCTGGTAGGGGCACTTTAAATCAAAGCGGAAACGTAAATGAATCTTTTTGTCACTACCTCTTAATCATTACAGGATACTTATTGCCTAGGCTGGGTCTTAATTGTTTGGTAAAAAAAAAAAAAGTTAAAATTGATTGATTGTCAATCAGGCATAGTACATGGAAACAGACTGACAAACGAGCAAATAAAAGGAGAAATCACTGCTTCCCCTGACTGCACGTCTCTGATAAATAGGCCTGGCTGCGCGTTGCACTCTCAAGGAAAATGGCAAAAGTTAGAGCAAAAAAAGCAAAATTTCACTGATTGTGAATTGGAGGCGTTGGTTGCTCACGTGGCAACCAAAAAACAGATATTAATGGGGTCTATTCATGGGAATAAGCAACAAAACTAAAAGGATGGAGTGGGAAAGCGTAACGAAGGCTGTAGACGCCGTGGGGTCGGAAAACCGCTCCCTTTAGGAAGTGACAAAGAAATGGTAGGACATTAAAACCAACGTCAAACGAAAAGTAGCTGCTCATCAGCGGAGCGTGGCTCAAACGGGCAGTGGTACCGGCGTTGAAGAGCACTCACAATTTGAGCAGCGCGTGGCAGGTGTCTTAGGGGATACCATTCTCTTTGGCGTGGTCCCTCCGAGTGTGGGGGATACATATGCAACGTCGGATTACCCTGAAGGTAATAAGATTTATTTGCTGAACGTTCCATGTGTTTGTACAAGGCAATGCCCAGGCTAAGCATTGTTTGGTGTGTGTTTTAAGATTTAAATGGCCAATTGAGGCCAACACCATCCATTTAATAAAAAAGTCAAGATGTTGGCTTGTTTTCATCAATTGGATTTTCATTTTCATTTTAATATACAGATGGCGAAACATCCACCAGGGGCGTCTCTCCAGTCGACGCAACCAGAGCCCAATCCTGCTGTCGCGCCTGTTGAGCCTGGCCCCTCCAGTGAACCTGACACGTATGAACAGTTCATACTTAACCCTCAACATAGACCACCCCACAACCCTAATAATTTCACTCGTTAATTTTTCATGTTAGGCCTACTTACCAAGTAACCACCCATCACGCACTCTGCCAGCCTCCAGCCTATTCCCAACCATGCTGTTTGTTAAGATATAGGAATCATGCGTTGAGCCAGGCCACCTTGCCACAACATTTGTGAGGCGCATTTGGGCATCGCAGATAATTTGCACATTTATAGAATGGAAATGCTTTCTATTCACGTTAGCAAATTCCCTGTCAGTTGGAGCCTTTATAGCAATGTGTGTGCAATCAATAGCTCCGATTACATTGGGAAAACCGGCTATTGCTGCAAATTGCGCTTTGATATTTGCCTGGCTAACTGCATCATATGGGAACCAGATATACCTGTGCGACATATTAATTATGCCATCCAAAACAGCTGGCATGGCACGGCTCAGAGACGACTGACACATACCAGACCGGTCTGCCAGTTCCCTCTGAAAGGATCCTGTCGCAAGGAAACCAAGGGTTGTGAGCACCTGTAGGGGCACTGGCAATGCGCGGCTCCTCGTTGTCTCTCTCTGCAACGTCAGACCCGGTTCAGCACACAGTTCCAAGAGGACAGCTCTTGGCAATCTGAATCGGCTAATAAGCCAGTCATTATCATGGGTCAAAAAATCATAGTGATCACAGAAAACCCGTTCTCTTCGAATTCGGCCATTGGCCACATCCTCCAATAATGCCAACGCTGCCATCCTCAACTCATCAATATGCTACCATAATGCGCATTTGTATACTCCTTCTCAATTGGGAGACATGCTGTGATAGGTTGTTCCAGTAAACCCAAGGTGACAACAATTCGTAAATAAGGTGAATTATTTAATGGATTCAAAGGTTGATTAGTTGATGGAATGATTAAGTAGGCTGGCTTATCATGGCTTTCGCTTGTAGTGCGATGGAGTCCTTAAACAACTATTTGGGCCTAATATGCCATTTCAAGACATCGTCACCGACTGTCGCCAACAACACAAAACTGTCTTGAAACATGCGTACGCCAGCCTTGAGGTTTGCGTGGAGAACCGCTCATTTTCACGTTCAATTCATCTTCGTACATCCCAACGTGAGCGCGAGAATGGGCGTACGCACATTTTTTGTGCAAACGCAGGCTTTGTACATGAGGCCACAGGAGTCAAGTGCAGCAGCAGAGTACGATCCAATTGCAGGGTTCATTGATAGTAATATGGTAATAGTGGGACAAATAGCATGGTTATTTTGGGTGAAGGAGTTTAGGCGTTGCCCATCTCCAGCCAGTGGCTTTCCAGGATGACTGCCTGATGGAGTTCACAATTCGCCAGAGCTGAACTGTCAGATGGCTCAATGGAGAAGTTAGAAGGAAGAGAGTCCCAATGCTGATGACCATAGAAGGCTGGAAGAGCTTGTTCCTATTAAACTGGGCCGGGTAGCAAACTGACAGTAGATTAACAGGAATGTGGTTCCCAATTCAGAAGACCGAGAGAGAGGTTTGGGAGCTTATTCCTATTAGCTAAAGAAAGACGAGTACTTCGGTGAATCACTATCATGGCATGGGTAACTTGAACATCTGCATGAGTAGCATTGTTGCAGAAGAACAAATATACATTTTGGAGCAACTAAAATTGACTACTGTTTTTATTAAAAATTCATAGACAAAGCAAATAATAATGAGTCAAAACTGTTTGACTGTTTTTTTTCTTTTGGAGGAACATTTGGAAATAACTTCAACACCAGAGTTCAGAAACCTAATTAGCAACTTGCTGATTAATGACAGTCTTGAATTTATCCAGTTGAAACATGTTGCCACCTCAGCGTGACTTCATTGGAATATAGCAAAAAATAAACACTGGATGAACATCCGGCTTCTAGACATCATGGAAAACACAGCCATTTCATAATGTGGTTCAAGAGAGTGAAATGTCCCACTATCTTGAAAAGCAAATAATTAAGAAAAGTTCACAGTTTGTAACAATTCTGATACTGTAACTGTGGTTGGAACAAAAACCAGAATACACGTAGGGTCCTCAGGACTGAGTATGGGAACCACTTATCCAATCAATAACTTCTCAAGGACTGCTTGTATCAACAAAACAACAGAAAGCCATACTCTGAGTTACAACATACAAAATATCTATTATCTATGAGTTATTCATGAGTTACAACAATGTGCCTGCCCAGTCGGAGAGTGGGACTGCTTGACTGGCCTTCCTGCAGTCCAGACCTGTTTCCAGCTGAAAATATGTGGATACCCAAACATCTTAGCAGTGGAAAATGTCTATCAAGAAAGAATGGGTAGAAAAAAGAAATTGTCAAAATTGGAACAATGCCAATTCAAATAATTACTTGGATGGCTGTTAAAAGGGAAGGCAACAAACACAGTGGAAAATGCACACCTTTTTATTTACATTTTCCATGCCACCCCAACCTTTCAGAAATGTGGTTAATTTAGACAATAGATGAGCTTGTGTTTCATCTGTAGGAAAGTAGTAGCCAAAGACGCCTATTGTTCATCGCGTGAGAAATTTATGACAGTAAAGAAATGCTTTTAAATTTTACTTTCAGGAACAAAAGGACTGCTTTTCAGGCGTGAGAAACGGTGAGGACCAAGCAAGCCTGCAATGAGCCCCCTGAATTCAAAAGTCTTTACAAACAGCACCATTGTACGTCCGGATTTCTTTATTGTAAGTGGTTTTGCAGGGATTCCACACGCAAATTACTACTATGCCTTCCTGTGCTTTATTTATGCCCTGACAGTACTGGGAAACACTTTTGTCATGATTATTATTTACGCTGACCACGGTCTTCACACTCCAAAATATGTTTTAGTTTTTAATTTGGCTCTATCTGATTTGTGTGAAAGCTCTGCACTAGTTCCTCAGGTGATTGACATCTTTCTGTTCAAATCACAGCAAATCTCCTATGAGGCCTGCTTAACAAACGTGTTCTTTTTTTATTCATTTCTCGTAATGCCATCTATGAATCTCACTATTTTGTCCTATGATAGATGTGTCGCTATTTGCTTTCCACTGAGGTATAATGAGATTGTGACAAATAAATCAATGCTGGGGTTGACAATTATATCATGGATTTACGCTCTACTGTCAACGCTCATAGCAGTGATGTTTCTCAGTAAACTGTCATTCTGCCGATCCATTGTGATAAATAGTTATTTCTGTGACCATACACCAATATTTCTTTTGGCCTGCAATGACAACACTCCAAGTGCTGTCTTGCGTTGGACAAATCCAGTTATTATTCTCTGGTTCCCTGCATTTTTTATCATAGTTACATACATTTGCATAGCAAGAGCATTATTAAAAATTGCAGCAGCCTCTGAGCGACTCAAAGCCATGAAAACATGCACCTCTCATTTGATCTTGGTGAGTGTGTTCTACCTTCCAATATGCATCTCAATAGCACTGGGCCGCAACATTCACCATAATGCTCGAATTATTAATCTGTCTCTTGGAACCGTCTTGCCACCTATGCTGAACCCAATCATCTACTCACTGACTACAGAAGAATTCACAAAATCTATTCAAAAGCTGTACAGAAAAAGGAGACTCACATGAATGTAAGGAATAAATGTTAAAATATCCAATGAATTACTGACAAATTACTCCAATATCAGTTCAGACTTATTGGAAAGAATGGGGGGAGAAATGATATAATCTCCTGCTTAGAGTCTTAAATAAATAAGTACAAGGGTAATAAATATCACTTACAAGAAACACAAAATTGGTTATTGCCATTGCATAATTTTGCAATTATTTTACATTATTGAGCATTTCTTTCTGTGCCGTAATTCTTCTGATGCTTTGCTCTGAGTGAACACTCTGAGAAGTAGCCATCACATTCTTCCTCCTGATCGATCACCAAGGATAAACACATGCATCCACTGAAAGAGGAATACAGAACTGGATTGGATTTCTTCATTGTACCAGGATTGAGATAGATTATTGGCAAGTTTTAAGTGCAAACAAATGTATCACTTCTTTTATTTATTCCAGTGCTGCCAATAGTTTACACAGCAAGGTTTTTCCTTGAAACTGGAACTAAAGTTAGATAAATTTGTTTTAAATGCAATCCAAGAAAGTTGGGACGGTATGTTAAATTAAAATTCAAGCCGAAAGCCCTGATTTGTAAATTGTTGTTGAGCTGTATTACATTGACAACTGTACAACAACGCACGATTTGATGTTTCATGACATAATTTTTATTGATATTTCCAAATAAACACATTTCAATTTTTATTCTGGCAACATACTTAAAAAAAGTTGAATGTACCTCTTAAAAACACTTTATGACCCTGAACATTAACCCCTTTGTGCAGATGTGTCCGCCAGCGGACATAGAGCTGCAAATTTATGCATGCAGTTACAATTTTCTCTCACTAGATGTCAGACCCGGATCAGTTATTGAATATTCACAAGCAAGCCGAGCTCAAACACTGTTTAGAATATGGACGAGTTCAGCCCCAATCCCTGTTTTTCAGGAGTTATATGAATTAAACTCCTCAGCTAAGCCTGATTTGCACACTGCTCAATATACCGGTACTTGCCCAGTATCTATCCAGCAGTTCAAAACAATTAAATTAAATTAGGTCTATGCACTGGCACTCAGCAACGTAACTTTTTTCCAGCAAGAGCGGCATTTCAGAACTCTTCAGCGAATGAAGGTAATTCTGGTGACAAGTACGTGGTTTCGTCCGTTTACATTTTCCAATCGGATAGCTGTCTATTTTTTACGGCAAGTTGTGTGACTGTGCTGCAAAAACAGGTGTACGCACTTGTCGCCGAAATTACCTTCATTTGCCCAAGAGTTCTGAAATGCGCTCTTGCTGGAAAAAAAAATTACCGTTGCTGAGTGCCAGTGCATAGACCTATTTATAATTAAATTATTTTTCTGTACTGAATGTAGCCCATTATTTTGTCGCTGTTAGATCGCATGGGGGAAAGAAGCCGTGTCTTCAATTGCCACTTGATTATTCTTGAATTGGAAAACGTGTTAATAAAGGAAAACCATCTAGAATTAGCCAGGACTAATTGTTGTCAATAAAGGGATGGATAATTGCCCCGAATTTTCAGGTCTAGAGCCGGCCCTAACCCGCCATTACGAGTTATCTCGTAGTTGGCAGTCAACGTATTAATCTTCAGCGCCAAACATGTTGCCGAAAGCGCTAAATGGCTATGAAATTACAAATATCTGGCTTGTTTACGTTAGATAATGGAAGCTGCTTTTCTAGGTTGCAAGAGGTTGTGTGGGTTGAAAGTGACCAATCATAAGAGGGCAAGCAGTCTCCTTTGGTCTCCGCCTCTAATTGTCAAAAGTCTGTGCTCCGCGTAAGCAGTAATCAGTTTTGAGCAAGGAGGTATGGCCCGTGCAAGCGTGCATGCCTTCCGGCACGGGCAGAAATGAACTTCACGGGGGAAATATGAATTTGCGAGAGCGTGCATGCCCTCCAGCGCGCGCGAAGCTGAAGTTTCCTCGCGCGTGCTGGGTGTTTCTTGTGCTCGCTGCCAAGTTTTATGCGCGTAGGTACCATTCTGTGCGTGCGCAGTAACATAATTTGCGCTTGCGACTTTTGACACAAATCTGATTCCATACGCATCTGTGATCATGCGCACAGGGGCAGAACGGGACCTGGGCACGCGTAGGGTACTGCTACAGGGAGGGTCGCCTCAGTCCATGACTGCCTCAGCGGGAGGTCATGTGTCAAAGGTTAAAAGATATATACTGTATAAATGGGGTAATAAGAGACACTTTGAGATATTTCGTTCGATTCCTCCTAAAGCATAATAGCTTTGCAGGCCAGGTGCGTGTCACATTGTGACTTAGTGCCCAAGCTTTATATTACTACTGGAAATATGGCTCATATGGAGTCACGTGACTTTATTTTTATTTGTTAGTCAGTGTCGCTTATAGCCCATGCAGCGGGCTGTAAGGGACACCCACTCATTTGAGTTGATGGCTCTATTATACACATAATGAGGGTTATAAGGGACACAGAATGGCCCACTCTTCTCGTGGTATGTTGTCTTTGAAGGCCTTGATGGTAATCCCACGCCTGTCCAAATGTCCTTTCACAATCAGACGCAGATCAATGTAATCTTCTGGATAACCCCATTCACCACAGGTAACAATGTGTTTCATCTCTTCAACTTTGGCATCAATGCCAACTGGTTTGCCAGGATTTCCAACATTAAGGTCTTATGTCTCTGCATCACTGCCCTTGGTATGTTAAACATCTTCTCTGCTTTTCTATAGGACATACCTCTATCTACCGCTTCCACTGTCTTAAGAACAACCTCTTTCTCATGTTTTTTGCGAGTTTTTGTGCCTAACTTTGGTTTATATGTTCCTGGCATAGTGTCCCTTACCCCAGATTTCAGTCAAATTTTACAGAACAAAAACATTAAAAGAAAATTGAGCAATGAATTATTATTTTATAACACTATCCAAAGTACACATACCTGGTAGTCTTCTTTTAACAACGAAGCTCTTATTTAGCTTGTAAACACTTTGGCTTAGCTTGAATTAATGAAGTTTTGCAATTTTTCAAAAATTTCCTATATAGCTGTTTATTGCTATCAATCATAAAGAAATAAAATAATCATATTGTGAGAGATATTTAGTTATAAATTGTTTATCTGTATAATTTATCCTTGTAACCTAGCTTGTGCGTAATTGCTTAGCCTTGCAATCTAGCATGTACGTAAACAGAAGTGTTATGAGATGTGTTTGTCGCCCATTGACCCTTGAGTGTGTCTGCAGAGCTGTGTGTTCCTTGTGCGCCTGAGATAACTACGGGGGGAGTCTCCTCTCCCCAGCAACTGATGAGGTTGTCGGTACCAGATGTACGTGGGATATGTGCACTCAGCTATGGAATGCTGGGAGAATATAAATCTGCATAAATCAGTCCCAAGGGGAGGGATTTGAATAATAGGTGATTGGGAGAAATTCACTGAAGGGGAGCACATACATTATGACATTCTGCTCATGCATATATACAAGCAAAGGAGGAATTCCTTTGTCCTTGTTCCTGCATGTAACCTGGACCCTATATGCATATAGTAAAGACTAGAATCTATTTACTATCTCTGTCTCTGAGTGTTTTCTTACAGGAAAAAATTAAAATTTCCACCACACATATCCAACTCACCTTGCAATTTTCAAGTACCTACCATCATAAAAATAATGTATCATCAAAGGTAGTGTCGAAACAAAACTTGAATTTGCATTTGAAAACTTTCCGGGGAAATTGCTTTGTTACCCGGCCCTCCCTTATTACCCCATTTTATGGTATATATTTTGGGAGGTTTCAATTCTGCACTTTACCTTCAGAGCTACTGTAGTTTTTTTACGTTTTACGTCCAGTATTCCACTGTCTTTGGACCTTCGTTTGGCCATTTTTGACTTCGGTGTTTGCACACCGCCCTGAAGTCTAATGCCCTTTTATGGGGATCAGCAAGGCTTCTACCTATGCTAATTAGGATCAACTGGCACGCACTTTCACTTTAAGAAGGCACTGGAATTCATCAATATGAGATCACCAGTGCGAACAGTTCTGCAGTGCAAGAACATGTCATGAATCTGACGTAGACTTTTCTTACAAACTTTCCTTAGAAGAAATTTAAGAAAAAATTTAGGAAGAAATTAGTGAATGAGGCCCAATGTTTCTCAACGTGCAATGCTCATGACCATCAGTCGCTCAGGCGGCACTGCATTAAAAATTGACATCATTCTATACAACATATTGCCATGTGGGCTCAGGAACACTTTGGAAAACCATTGTCAGTTAACACAGTTAGTTGCTACATGTACAAGTGCAAGTTAAAACTCTACCATGCAAAGCAAAAGCCATATATCAACAACACCCAGAAACGCCGCCGGCTTCTCTGGGCCCAAGCTCATCTGAGATGGACTGACGCAAAGTGGAAAAGTGTGCTGTGGTCTGACAAGTCCACATTTTAAATTGTTTTTGGGAATCATGGACATTGTGTCCTCTGGGCTATAGAGTAAAAGGACCATCGAGATTGTTATCAGCCCAAAGTTCAAAAGCCAGCATCTGTGATGGTATGGAGATGTGTCTGTGCCCAAGGCATGGGTAACTTGCACATCTGTGAAGGCACCATTAACCCTCTAAGCGCCAAAGTCACAAAATTGTGACAAGCAACTTTGCTGCATAGATCAGGCTGTTGTTCCAAATATACTGCCAAATCTCGAAACTACTCTGTACCACTAGATGGCAAACATGTGTAGCAATAATCCTGATGTAATTTAGAGATGTGTCTTTATTCAAAAAAATCGAGAAAACAGAACTTTAAATAGGGTGGAGCGAGCGGAGTGAACACAGCGAGGGTGCCCCAGTGAGTGGAGACAGAGAAAGCTGAGTGAGAGACAGCAGATAGAGAGCGAAATACCGCAAACATACACTGAATGCCAAAAGGATTTTTTTTTTTTTACCGTTGATGAAGTACTTCGTCAGGTACTAGCTGATTCTGATCCTGACAGGAAATACCCTCAGATGACGATTGGTCGCCAAGTGATGAAAGTGAAAGTGACGGTGCGTCTGTGCATAGCATGCGCAGCGACAGTCCACAAAAAGCAGCACGTCATTGATCATACCCAGACTTCAGAAATGTATATTAACCAAGGGAAATGTGACTGGTTTTCGGAAAATCAAGAAACAAGAGTGCGTTGACAGTTATAACTCCTTTATGGGAGGAGTAGATACAGCTGACCAGCGAATGAAAACTACAAACTATGCCACCTTTTTCAATAGACAGATTAGGCTTCTGTGCTACTTGGCTGGTGGGCTACTGGAAAACTACATTTTATTACTGTCTTTTACCTTCTACTGATTCCTGTTCCTTATTTTGAGGATGAGAAGACAAAAAAAATAATAGTAATCTGTGTAAATATGTTCAAAATTCAGATTTACTGAGAGTTATGTTATCCAATATTTCCGCTGCCTATAGACGTCATAATATGCAATTTAGATGAGTAAATTTACTCCCATCAGATTCCTTTTCCTTTATTTTGAGGATGAGATGACAAAAACAAAGCAAAAAAATCTACTGTGTAAATATGTTCAAAATTCAGTTTTATTGAGAGTTATGTAATCCAATAGGGCCGCCGCCTAGTGACATCACAATATGCTAATTAGATGAGTAAATTTACTCCCATCACAAACTTTGGGTCATAATGAATATTTTTGTCATTTACAGTATGCCTTTATCTCTCACCACTTTCAAGCTACATCCTTTTGAAATCTTAAAATGAAAAGGCATATTTTCCTAAAATAACTCCGGCACCTAATGGGTTAATGCTGAAAGGTACATACAGGTTTTGGAGCAACATATGCTGCCATCCAAGCAACGTCTTTTTCAGGGATGTCCCTGCTTATTTCAGTAAGACAATGCCAAGCCACATTCTGCACGTGTTACAACAGCGTGGCTTCGAAGTAAAAGTGTGCGGGTAATAGAGTGGCCTGCCTGCAGTCCACACCTGTCTCCCATTGAAAATGTGCAGCGCATTATGAAGCACAAAATATGACAACGCCGACCCCGGTCTGTTTACCAACTGAAGTCGTACATCAAGCAAGAATGGGAAAGAATTCCACCTACAAAGCTTCTACAATTAGTGTCCTCACTTTTCAAACACGCACACTTAAATCAGCAAAACTGAATTTTTACTCCTGGATAAACAAAGCTTAGGAGGAAGTTTTGTGATGAGACTCGAGCGTCACTAACTAATCAATCAATCAATCAATCAATTTGTTGTTAGCATGACCACGGTCGGTAAGATTCACCAACAGCTTATCCAGCAATTAATGATAGTGTCACTTTGATAAGAAACATTTTCTTCGGCATATCAAGCTGATCGGACGCAGACGCAGAAATAAATATATTTTGTTTTGTGAGCTGCAGGAATTCAGAAGCTTCGTAAGACTGAAATTTTATGTCACCTTAAATGTGGAGAGGAATGATGCTAGATAATTATAGCAATGAACTATAAGGCAAGCTGAGGGGAAATTGATATGCATTTATCCTCCCAACTGAATAAATAATCACTTAGTTGATAATTAGGAAGCATAAATGGGATTGGGTTTGGAGATATAATGCGGTTTAAGGTGAGGTGAGAGCAGTGCCAATATCTGTCCGATGACCCTTCCGGAGTAGAGGAGGTTAATACTATTCAATCCTCGAGTATTTAAAGTGGAGGTTTTCTTTAGTGAAAGGAAATTGGCGAGCCTACTTGGGCTGAATGGGATTTCCTCGCAATTCATGTAATAATATAAATATTTATAAGATATATATATGCTAATCATATATATAAATGCTAATCATAAAATCTAAATTTTACTGTATAAGTGAAAAAAATATTTACCTCCTTGTTCACATTTCCTGTTTAGGAAAAGCAACATTATTGATATTGCCCACCCAATTAGTGCAAATGCCCACCCAAAGATGACATCCAAGTAACTTGTTGGAAAAATAATTCTAATAACAAGAATCTGATTTAAAATAATTGGGCAGCAGCAAAAATAGGGCCCAATTAATCACATATAATTTACATAAATCTACTGGCTTCATTGCATCATTTCATGCTGATTTGACAAGAGCATTTTTTCATTGTTCCTTGGTGTATTGCTCATCACCAACACAGCAGGATATAAGAGTGGACACTGTGACCCACCACAGCCTGATCTAACATGAATTTCCAGGATAGTGTGTCATGAAAAAAGAAATTCTGAAAGACATTTGATCACAAGCAACAGAAAACAGTTTAACAGTATATTCCATGTGACTGCTATTGCTGATACATGTTGTATGTTCTCAACACATTTGGTGAGTGCGTTTGCTTTTCTAGAATACCAGTTATTTTAACTGAGAAGTGAACTATTATTACTCTAATAGCGCGTTAAAAGGGGGCAGAAATATGTTGCATTGTAAAACTTTCATGAGGCAAAACAATTTATTTCTGAGTGAACTTGTTAGTTCTCAGTTATTTTGGTGAACTGATGCTGCTTTCTTAACTGTGATAATTTTCATTTTTCCATTTGCATAGTGTGGGAATAGCTTTTTTTTATTTTCAGGCATACTTCTCCAATGGCCAAAAAAATCTCTGGACAATTTAAAAGATTTATGGGCCGACAATTTAGATTTAGGGGGCTACTTTTTTTCAGCAAATTTTAGATTTTTTGACGCACTCATTTTATTTCCATTCATCATATATCACTAATAATGCAGATATGAAAATAATACAAGAGTCAATTTTTATTGAATGAAAATTACTGCAAAATTGTTGTGTGAATTTAAGTGGAACCCAGTTATTTTCAAGAAATACTGGCTGACAAAGTAAAATGCTCTCTTCCTCTCCAGAGATAACCATAAACATTTTTTTTTTCCACCAGCCCACTTGGCGATTAGATTTAGAGGTTGCAAATGTACAACGTAATAAAACTTGCAAATCTAATAAGTGGTCTGCCGCAAATGTAATGAAACTTGCAAATATCATAAGAGGCTGGCTGCAAATATACTAAAACTCGCAAATGTAATCCAGATTGGTTGCAAATGTAATGAAGCTTGCAGATATAGTAGGAAGTTGGCTGAAAATGTAATAAAGCTCGCAAAAGCAATACCAGTGCAAGTCTTTATATAACAGAGCTCCCACATAGGCCTTGAGAGTGACCATACTATTGAAAATATGGTAATCACTTAAGTCCATTTTAGATGGTTTCTACCATATCCTTCCGCGGCGGCCGTGTACCCGCAGGGTACCCGATGTGATGTCTACACCATGCAACGTGTCTGGTCAACACATTCTCAGTCTGACTTGCCATATAGTGACCTACCTGACCAAGCGTCGATAAACGATGCAAAAGGAGGCTTTTAGCGTCCTTATTTGATGCTTACGGCTATGGTTCTGGTTAGGGGTTGGAGATAGGGTTCGTTTTAATCTGGCGTCAAATAAGGACACCCAAAGCCTCCTTTTGCATTGTACATTGACTCTTGGTCATTTAGCGTCACTATATGACGCACTGGGATGAGACTGGGCTCGTTTGGTAAGCTATTGACCACCGGACATTCAAATTGAATAAAAGTGTGAAGGGAACAAGAGGGTACTGCCCCATGGTCACGTGTAAGACATCATCAGTGTCGTCATTTAGAGTAGGGGCTGTAACGATTCTGAATAGATTCTGAATCACTGTTTTTTAAGGCATAGGACCGCCATGGGGCGAACATCCGAGCTTTCCCTTTTCCTCTATTAAACCGGACCAGTCTTGAACAAAAGTACCAAACATCAAAGGGCATGAGAAATGCTTCCGGAAAAAAAACTTGACTGATTAGTATTTTTCGGCGACATGTTGCACGGAGCCAAGTAAAGGACTACAGAATCGTCTTCTTTTAAGCAATTAGTTTACTCTAATCTTGTCCCTGTTTACTCTGCTCAATTAGCAGTCAATCAGGGGATTCGCTTATTTACTTTGCTGAATGTGTACAGCTGTTTATTGAGACAGCATGTTTGATTGCCGCATTCTGAAAGTTAAATGGGCATAGATTTGCAAGAATGCGTATTTGGCCATTTCGTGTGATTGTGATAATTTGTAGCTCACATTCACGTTTCATCCGCTTTAATGTTTTCCACCTTGTGTATTTTTTAGATGCTTGAAATCCAGGGCAATCTGAAAATAAATCTCTTTATTTTTATTTTATCATTATAGATCTCCTAAAAATACTACAATGAGAGATGAAATGCTGAGTTGGGATGTGGTGATGTTGAACAAGAATTTTTTTAAAGTGTGATGAGACAACTTGCTGTCATGGGGTGTGTAGGCAGTCGCGTGTAATTTCTTTAAACATACACGCCTGAAGCGGCTTCAAGTGATTTAAAATGCCGTCGAGAAGAAGCCTGAGTTTAGATTTCGCTAATTGCAGGTGTTCCGCCCTTCCTTAAATCTGCTCCAGTGTACTTAGCCTAAATAACAATCAAGAAATTTAGCCAGTAGCCTATAACGATTAAGATGTGATGGTGAAAAGCTGACAAACCTAACTAGGCTACGGTGTTAAATTGAAAGAATGCCAATTTGAATAATTAGAAAAAATCTTCCTCTGAATTTCATCTCTCATTGTAGCATTTTAGGACATTATTCAAGATAAATTTAAAACAGATTTGTTAAAAGATCGCCCTGGAGTTTAAGCATCTAAAAAATACACAAGGTAGAAAACATTCTGAAAAGCAGATGAAACGTGAATGTGAGATATAAATTATCACAGTCGCATGAAATGGCGTGGCAATGGCATTCATTTTCATGCAAATCTTTCCTATTCTATGGCCATTTAAATTTCAAAATGCCGCAATCAAACATGTTGTCTTAATAAACAGCTCTACTCATTCAACTTAAAGAGTAAATGAATCCACCATTTGATTGCTAATCAAGCAAAGTAAACGGGAACAGATATACTTTTCTTAGAGTTGCCTAATTGGTTAATAGGAGAAAATTTTGTTTTCATTTGTTTGGCTCCTCTCAGCACGCAGCCGAAAAATACTGATGTCAGTCAAGTTTTTTCCGTAAGCATTTCCCATGCCCTTTGATGTTAGGCACTTTCATTCAGGACAGCACGGGGGTTAATAAAGGAAAGTGGAAAGCTTGGATGTTCGCCCCATGGTAGCAGGTGGTAGCACACTTTAAAAAAACATCGATTCAGAATCGTTACACCCCTAGTTTAGAGAGAAGCAAAGTCAGACGACCAAAAATGGGACACCATTGTATTACAAGGGCACGAGTCACATAGTATGAATTGAAAAATTCAAGACAACTAGCAGTTGTCATTAACTTGGCCATATCTCCCACCCCGTTTATGCAATATGAATATGAAAACATCAATAGCAAAAAAAAAAGTGTGAAAATACAACTCGCTCAGAAACAAGCTAGAAAAGGCCCAGAACATAAAAAAGCCTCTAAATGTTAGCATGGATACCAGAAAAAGTATCATGAATTACACATATGTTATATGCTATAACACATTTTGTATCCTCTAAAAATGCCAAGTCATAAATATTTTTTGGATAACCCACAAGGTACGAGGGATTATGGAAGTAATTTCCTGAGTGTAAAGTAAATGTTTAAGGACCTGGTCGACAGCGAGTGACTTTATGCATTTATTTTACAAGGAACATACGTATTTTCCATAATCATAAGTATGGTATAGGTTATCCTAAAAATATTTCTACCCATACCCATACATGGTCGTACCACATTTCCTGGAGACTAGCACGAACAATGATGATGGCCTGTTGGACATTTGCAACAGTCTCCGATTAATGTGGTAACTATCAGTTTTCTTGTTTGGAATTGACAGATGAGGTAAGTTCTGTTGTGACGCTTCTTTCCATGGATAATGTCACCAAAGTAGTATGAAGGTTGCAAATCCCCTGTGTAGGCCTTAAAACCAAAAATGAGTGAAAGCCTTCATATTGTTGAGATGCCATGTTCAAAAAAACAACATTACATTCTCGTGATAAAATTAGTGTATTTTACTTGTAAAAACAAATGTCTCCCCTACCCTATTACTTTCTTCACCCAAAGAGTAATTTCGATGTGGAATAGCTTGCCTGACCATATTGTTGAGGCAGAGACCTTGGGAGTTTTCAAGAGCAGGCTTGACTTAAGGCTAGACACCATTGAGTCATTGAGTATCTGAAGTGATATATTCACAATAGTATAAAGAAACTGGCGAGCCTAGTTGGGCTGAACGGCCTGTTCTCGCCATTCATGTTATGTTATGTTATGTTATGTTATGTTACCCTCCATCTCCACAGAAACCCAGTTATACCAAAAGGCATCAGCTTCATAGCCGATTAATGCGCCAATAAAATTTGGGAAAGACATATTGAGCTGTTTCTGAGTTATTGTACGGAAATAACTCCGATAACTTTGCTTACCTCTTAAGCCCTGAGCCTCTGGCTCCAAAATGCCCAAATGTAATGAGTATATCTCTGCAACTACTCGGTCCATTTGAATAGTCTTGGTATCATAATGAAGGTAACACCTTGGGAATTTTTTTCATGGTGTTAAAAATCATTATTTCTGTCACTGAGTCAGAGTAAATGAGGATGGAACACAGCATAAATGAAAGATCTCATTTGTGCCTAACAAAGTTTTTCTTTTATCCCTTGTCAAATTATTAAGTTGCAGTCTGAAACCTTCAAACAATTACAGCACAGAATCTCACCATTATCTGTGCCAAAGTTAATTCTAATCGAGTAAATCAGAGCAAAGTTAGAGAGGTTTAAGTTTGGGATTGTCTCCGTGGCATCTCCAAATTGCCATGTCAGATCGGTCTAAGCGTGCGCACCATAAAGGCTGTGTCCTTCCTGCGGTGACCTGGGTTCGATTCCAGCTCGGATCACTTGCTGCATGTCTTCCCCATTCTTCTCCCCAACTTTCCTGTCACTCTCTACTATATAACTATCTGATAGAGGAGAAAATCCCCCCAAAAAAAAAAATCTTGAGAAAAAAAGATTTCTCAGGTACCAAACTGTAAAACTCATTTAATTTCACTAATATGTCACGACAGGCATACTTTTCATCTAATTAAAACTTTTTTTTTTTTGCAACCTGCCCTATATACATTTTCTCATTCAAAGAAAATGTAGTTTGACTCCACTGAAGCAGATTTTTTTCAATAAAACAGCATATAAACAAAATTATTAATACAAAGATAAGGTTAAAAAATGGGTAAAAGTAAAAATGACCAACACCCAGCAATTATTTATACAGGAACTATGTCCTTTCTGCTCAAAATGAAAATCTTCTACCTGAACCCAGATTTGAACCGCGGACCTTCAACGTTTGAACCCAATGACAGTCTTGCTCTTGCCGCATTTAAATTTCAAAAGTGAGTCTGCAAAACACATCATGCCCTCCGATCAAGCGCTTGTATTTCAGCATTCTCACAATAATTGCACGTAACTGTGCAAGGATTCTTGCGAAAGACGATGCCTAAAATGACTGTTGAATATTTAGTTGACAATCATAGCGAAAATATCGAAAACAAACCGGTTTAGCGACTGAATACTTGTGCTTATTGAGTCTTTGCCCGTATTGTGGCCTGATAGCAGAATGCAGGAAAAAGGAAAAAACAGCAATCACAACAAACACCCCAGCAACTACATACACAAAAACTGTGTTTGCAGTGGTGTGTGCTCAAAATGCAAGCATATACAGCCGCCACCTGCACAGTAGCTCAATGACTTACCCACTAAGCTATTTCCAATGAGTCAACTAGTAATGCTTCATTGCCATCTGAAGAGTCAGGCGGAAAGCCATAGAAACTACTTTGATGATGTCTGCTGAATGTTTCTTAGATAATTATAGCGAAAATACCAGCAACAAATCAGTTTAACATTTATATTGAAGCGCTCTATAAAGAAATGTGCGAAATGGCGCATGGACTCTGAATTTCACGCACTGGGAGTGCAAGGCTCCTTCTCAAGCTAGGTTTGTGCGATTACGGTCGTTGGAAATGTCAGAGCCTATAGAATCAAATGGCCACCCCAAAAATCAGATTGATTGCATCACAAGCCAATCACAGAAGAGAAAATACATTGGTGCGATGGGAATACTCAGGGCTAGTACTCTGTGGGATTAGTGCCCCAGAAAAAAAACAGGCATGAAGACTGGGGGATGTACAACCCCAATTCCGAAATAGTTGGGACAAAGTGTAAACTGTGAATCAAATCAAAATGCAATGACTTTCAGATCACATGACAATAGACAATAGAACATAGACAACATTTCAAATGTTGAAACTGAGACATTTTACATTTTTATCCACAAAATGAGCTTATTTCAAATTTTCTGGCTGCAACAGGTCTCAAAAAAGTTGGGACACGGCAAAAAAGGGCTGAAAAAGCTATTAATATATCAGAGAATCAGCTGAAAGAACATTTAGCAAGTAATTAAGTTAACTGGCATCAGGTATGTAATATGATTGGCTATAAAAGGGATGTCTTAGAGAGGCTGAGTCTCTCAGAAGTAAAGTTGGCCAGAGGCTCTCTAACCTGTGAAGGCTGGCGTAAAAAAAATTTGTGGAATACTTGAATAACAATGTTCCTCAAAGTCAAATTGCAAAGGCTTTGAAGGTCTCATCATCAACAGTGCATAATATCATCAAAAGATTCAGAGAAACTGGAAAAATCTCTGTGCATAAGGGACAAGGCCGAAGGCCTTTACTGGATGCCCATGATCTTCGGGCTCTCAGACGCCACTGCATCACTCACCGGCATGATTCTGTCATTGTCATGACTAAATGGGCCCAGGAATACTTCAAGAAACCACTGTCTGTAAACACAGTCCGCTGTGCCATCCACAGATGCCACCTAAGACTCTATCATGCAAAAAGGAAGCTATTGTTGAACATGATCCAGAAGCGTCGCCATGTTCTGTGGGCCAAGGCTCATTTAAAATGGACTGTAGCAAATTGGCATAGTGTCCTGTGGTCAGACGAGTCCAAATTTGACATTCTTGTTGGAAATTATGGACGTCGTGTCTTCTGGGCTAAAGAGGAGAAAGACCACCCCTCCTGTAATCAGCGTTCAGTTCAAAAGCTAGCATCTCTGATGGTATGGGGATGCATTAGTGCATATGGTGTGGAACACTTGCATGCTTTAAAGAGCACCATGAATGCTGAAAGGTATATAAAGGTTTTAGAGCAACATATGCTCCCCTCCAGGCAACATCTATTCCAGGGAAGGCCTTGTGTATGTCAGCAGGACAATGCAAAACCACATACTGCAGCTATTACAACAGCATGGCTTCGTACTAGAAGAGTCCGTGTGCTGAACTGGCCTGCCTGCAGTCCTGATCTTTCATCGATTGAGAACATTTGGCGCAAAATTAAACGAAAAGTCCGTCAAAGGAGACCCAAAACTCTTCAGCAGCTGGAAGCCTGTATTAAACAAGAGTGGGATAAAATTCCAATGGCTAAACTCCAGGAACTTGTCTCCTCAATGCCCAGACGCCTCTACTCTGTGTTAAAAAGAAGAGGGTATGCTACACCATGGTAACCAGGCCCCCGTCCCAACTTTTTTGAGACCTGTAGCTCATTTTGTGGATAAAATTGTAAAATTTCTCAGTTTCAGCATTTAGCTATGTTATCTCTATGTTATTTTTTTGTGAAAAAAATACTGGCTGGTCTGATTTGAAAGTGCATTTTGATTTTATTCACAATTTACACAATTTACACACAATTTACACAATTTACCAACTATTTCGGAATTGGGGTTGTAGTTTCAATATAACACTGACGTATTGGACTAACAATAGGCAGCGCAAATTTACCCTCGAACGCAGTTTTTTATTACAAAATAGCAATACATTTCATGTTTACATAATCCTGTAAATTTTATTTGAAAATTATTATTAATTTAGCCAGCTGTACTGGCAAATGATACATCTCTGTTATATTCCAAACCAGGAATCAAGTGCAATCCAATAGCAGGGTTCATTGATAGTAATATGGTAATAGTGGGACAAATAGCACGGTTATTTTGGGTGAAGGAGTTTAGGCGTTGCCCATCTCCAGCCAGTGGCTTTCCAGGATGACTGCCTGATGGAGTTCACAATTCGCCAGAGCTGAATTGTCAGATGGCTATTAACTAAAGAAAGATGAGTACTTCCATGAACTTGGCCTACACTGTCGGCGGCTGACAGCAAGGGGTATATCCCCGAAATTCCCCAATCCTCAAAGCCCCCTTTATTAGATTCCCCTTTACTAGACCTACAATATGAGGCAAATTTGAGGTCGGTGTAAGGAATTGTTCCAGAGATATGGTTAAAAAACTGATTTTTTCAATATATAGCGCCACCTGGTGGCAAACCTGGGAGTGCATACTTGCCCAGAATCTAATCAGTTCATCCTCTCTACCATATCTACCCATATGCTAAAATGAGAAGCCAATGTAAAGTATTTTGTGAGTTATCGCGCTAACGGCTAAAATCTGCGGACGTGACGATGGCGGCGGCAGCGGGTGGGGCGAAACCATGAAACTCGTATTTCAGAGATACAATAATTATTATCATGGCATGGGTAACTTGAACATCTGCATGAGTAGCATTGTTGCAGAAGAACAAAAAAACATTTTGGAGCAACTAAAATTGACTACTAATGAGGTTATTAAAAATTCATAGACAAAGCAAATAATAATGATTCAAAACTGTTTGACTGTATTTTTTTTTTTTCTTTTGAAGGAACATTTGGAAATAACTTTAACACCAGAGTTCAGAAACCTAATTAGCAACTTGCTGATTAATGACAGTCTTGAATTTATCCAGTTGAAACATGTTGCCACCTCAGCGTGACTTCATTGGAATATAGCAAAAAATAAACACTGGATGAACATTCGGCTTCTAGACATCATGGAAAACACAGCCATTTCATAATGTGGTTCAAGAGAGTGAAATGTCCCACTATCCTGAAAAGCAAATAATTAAGAAAAGTTCACAGTTTGTAACAATTCTGATACTGTAACTGTGGTTGGAACAAAAACCAGAATACATGTAGGGTCCTCAGGACCGAGTATGGGAACCACTTATCCAATCAATAACTTCTCAAGGACTGCTTGTATCAACAAAACAACAGAAAGCCATACTCTGAGTTACAACATACAAAATATCTATTTTTTATGAGTTATTCATGAGTTACAACAATGTGCCTGCCCAGTCGGAGAGTGGGACTGGTTGACTGGCCTTCCTGCAGTCCAGACCTGTCTCCAGCTGAAAATATGTGGATACCCAAACATCTTAGCAGTGGAAGATGTCTATCAAGAAAGAATGGGTAGAAAAAAGAAATTGTCATAATTGGAACAATGCAAATTCAAATAATTACTTGGATGGCTGTTAAAAGGGAAGGCACCAAACACTGTGGAAAATGCACACCTTTTTATGTACATTCTCCATGCCACCACAACTTTTCAGAAATGTGGTTAAGACAATAGATGAGCTTGTGTTTCATCTGTAGGAAAGTAGTAGCCGAAAACGCCTATTGTTCATCAGGTGAGAAATTTATGACAGTAAAGAAATGCTTTTAAATTTTACTTTCAGGTAGAAAAGGACTGCTTTTCAGGCGTGAGAAACGGTGAGGACCAAGCAAGCCTGCAATGAGCCCCCTGAATTCAAAAGTCTTTACAAACAGCACCATTGTACGTCCGGATTTCTTTATTGTGAGTGGTTTTGCCGGGATTCCACACGCAAATTACTACTATGCCTTCTTGTGCTTTATTTATGCCCTGACAGTACTGGGAAACACTTTTGTCATGATTATTATTTACGCTGACCACGTTCTTCACACTCCAAAATATATTGTAGTTTTTAATTTGGCTCTATCTGATTTGTGTGTAAGCTCTGCACTAGTTTCTCAGGTGATTGACATCTTTCTGTTCAAATCACAGAAAATCTCCTATGAGGCCTGCTTAACAAACGTGTTCTTCTTTTATTCATTTCTCACAATGCCATCTCTGAATCTCACTATTTTGTCCTACGATAGATGTGTTGCTATTTGCTTTCCACTGAGGTATAATGAGATTGTGACAAATAAATCAATGCTGGGGATGACAACTATATCCTGGATTTTTGCTGTGTTGCCTAACGTCCTAGCCGTGCTGTTTCTCAGTAAACTGTCATTCTGCAGATCCATTGTGATAAATAGTTATTTCTGTGACCATACACCAATATTTAGTTTGGCCTGCAATGACAACACTCCAAGTGCTGTCTTGCGTTGGACAAATCCAGTTATTATTCTCTGGTTCCCTGCATTTTTTATCATAGTTACATACATTTGCATAGCAAGAGCATTATTAAAAATTGCAGCAGCCTCTGAGCGACTCAAAGCCATGAAAACATGCACCTCTCATTTGATCTTGGTGAGTGTGTTCTACCTTCCAGTATGCATCTCAGTAGCACTGGGCCGCAACATTCACCATAATGCTCGAATTATCAACCTGTCTCTTGGAACCGTCTTACCACCTATGCTGAACCCAATCATCTACTCACTGACTACAGAAGAATTCACAAAATCTATTCAAAAGCTGTACAGAAAAAGGAGACTCACATGAATGTAAGGAATAAATGTTAAAGGTCCCCTATTATGCTGATCCTTCTTTTGATACATACAAGTAATGCTATAATGTTGGATGTCCATACTCAACCTCTGCAAAGTTTCTAAACATAAGATACAGGGGCTTTGCTGAAATTCGAGAACATGATTTCCTGAACGTTATTTCTTCTCTGAACAGCTCGTCCCGAGATCTTCACGAGATCTGGGGAAAACCTGACGTCAGGTTGTTGTGTCCAATCAGGACAGACCTGGCCAGAGCCAATCACGGCGCTGGACCTGCCCACTCCGGAATTTATTTAATCAGACACAAACAAGCCCAAATCATTTAACGTGTAGATTTATCAGTATGTCTCCCAAAGCTTTTCGTAGGTGTTTTTAGCTCCGCTGTGACAATAGTCAGCAATCAGCTGAGCGTTTCTAATGCCGCATCGTCCGGCGTCCCTCTGTCTGTTCGGCGTCAACTTTTTGAATATCTCAAAAACTGTCTGATAACTATTTTTCTAATTTTGTTTTGAGCCTTTTTTATGATATTCTAAATATTCCCTGCGAAAATACGAAAATCCTACCTCCCAATTTTTGAGAAATTCAGCTTTTTGGACTTAAAAAATCAGTGTTTGTGCTCATTTTTTCAGTCTTTCATTAATATCTCAAAAACTGTCTGATAACTCTGTCTAATTTGTTGTGAGCCTTCCTTATGATGTTCTGATGATCCCCTGTGAAAATTAGAAAATCATACGTCCTGGTTTTTGAGAAATTCAGCATTTTGGACTTAGAAAATCAGTGTTTGTGCTCATTTTTTCAGTCTTTCATTAATATCTCAAAAAGTGTCTGATAACTTTTTATCTAATTTTGTTTTAGCCTTCCTTATGATGTTCTGATGATCCCCTGCAAAAATGAGAAAATTCTATGTCCTGGTTTTTGAGAAATTCAGCATTTTGGACTTAGAAAATCAGTGTCTGTACTCATTTTTTTCAGTCTTTCATTAATATCTCAAAAACTCTCATAACTTTTTGTCTAATTTTGTTGTGAGCCTTCCTTGTGATGTTCTGATGATCCCCTACGAAAATTAGAAAATTCTACACCCTGGTTTTTGAGAAATTCAGCATTTTGGACTTAGAAAATCAGTGTCTGTACTCATTTTTTTCAGTCTTTCATTAATATCTCAAAAACTCTCTGATAACTTTTTTTCTTATTTGTTGTGTGCCTCCCTTATGATGTTCTTAATATCACCTGCGAAAATTTGAAAATTCTACGTCCCGGTTTTTGAGAAATTCAGCAATTTGGACTTAGAAAATCAGTGTTTGTGCTCATTTTTTCAGTCTTTCATTAATATCTCAACAACAGGCCTGTTGGCCTAGAGAGCTCCGGTGAGGATGAGTGAAATGTCCATGTCATAACTTAATTTCAGAAATCCTTGAAAACTAATGCAATATGAACACATACGACACATTTGGTCGCCAGAATATGCTGTGAACCAGTTTGGTGTCTCAATTTATGTAGTATAACAATAGAACCACACTACAAATTGCAATCATTTATTTCAATCATCTTACCAGCAAGCAATACTAACAACCAATAAATACCCCCCGTACAGATTAGGTCAGGTTATTGATTGCAATTTGTTGGTTGCAACTGATTGTAATTTGCAGTGTGGTTCTATTGTTATACTACATTAATTGAGACACCAAACTGGTTCACAGCATATTCAGGTTACCAAATGTGTCATATGTGTTAATATTGCAATAGTTTTCAAGGATTTCTGAAATTAAGTTATGACATGAACATTTCACTCATCCTCAGCGGACCTCTGTACGCCGCCAGGCCTCTTGTTTTGGATGCAAAAAAAAAAAAGCACAACAATTTTCTCTTCCAAGAGACAATGCCACCAGAAATCAGTGGGTAGCTTTTTTGTTTGCTGGTGACAAACAGCCACACTCAAAGGGAATATTAGCTATTTGTGCTCAGCATTTCACCAAAGACAGCTTTGTCAATAAAGGATAATTCAACGCTGAATATGCATCTCAGTTGCCTATCAAACCTGGAGCAGTTGCATTGATCAAGCGCTCGGAGCCACAAGCTGTAAGTAACAATATAACAGCAAATAATGTAAGTGAAGCTAACATGTTACGGGTGGCTAGCTGGAACGCTAACGATAGTTAGCACTAACAACTGGCCTCAAACGCAGGCTTTGTAAAATATCTAAAGATGAAGCCTGGATCAGTAGCAACTGTCCATGACTCACAGAAGCGGAAGCAGTATGTTTTACCATCTTGTGTTGCTTTTCTGCATAACCCCTCGTTTACATCGGACGCGAAACCGCTCTGAAGCGCAAGCAGTTTCCATTCGGCGCCCATGTTAAACGATTAAAACATTTACATGAGCTGCGAAGCGCCATGAACGGCTCGCGAACTGCAGCGATGGTTTCGGCGTCTGGTCTATTTATTCCGTGTGCGAATCTGACAGGAAAACACACTGAAAAGTGATTATAAATGATAGAAAATATTATTATACACGTTATATATGCGTGCGTGTGTGTGTGTGCGCGCACATGTGCGATGACGGCAAACAATAGAGGTGGACTTATTACAGGTTTAAGGAATTTCTCGTATGAAAACAAAAAAAACTTTGCAAAAATACAGTGAAGACAAAAGCATATCAGAAACAAACCACAAAACAGCTTCTTAAATGAGAGAGAGAGAGAGATATTCACTTACCCATTATAAGAAATCAGACCAGAGAGGTTCAAGCGCTTGTTGGTCGGCTCGGTGAAATGCATGTCTGGTGTAAACGGCCAGGCGCCCGATCGTACACGAATTTACGCTTCGGAGCGCTTCAGCGCGCTTTCGCGTCCGATGTAAACGAGGGGTTAGCCAACCTAAAGTGATAGCCTGTTGAATGTGGCTGTAGCACTGTGGCTAACATAGCTAAGTTACTGTTGCTAATATTCATGTCCTAAATATGCCAGAGTAAATAATATCAAGGAGACATTCAACAGAAGGTGTGTGAGCATAAACCTCATGTGAAACTAACTTCTTATACTTGTTTGTAATTTGGATGTTTGGTACAACTGTTCACGCTAATGGAACTTACTGTCTGTAAAACCTGTATTGCAGGGTAACGTTTGTCTCTGTCATTATGATGACCGCTCGGTTACTACCGTATGTTAGTTCGCGTTCCGTACCTCTTAAAAAATGCTCCTAGTTAATTTATATGCAGTAATTCAGATTGGTATGCTTGTGTTACTTTGGTTAGCATCAAGGTGGTAGTTTCATCATCACGTTACCTGACCGTAGCCACTACAGTTGAAGCGAACTGGAGAGGTGTTGTGCGTGTCTGGAAAGTAGGGCTGATAAGGCTGCAGTTAGACCAGACGTAGGCTTTGCGGAGCTTAGGGTACGTTTTTGGGTTTGTTTATTGCTGCTGTGAAACGATCGTTTTACTTATCCATGACCAGAGTCAGCCGAGTACTTTGCCGTGGTGTGGGCTAGCTCTCTGATCCTACCGTGGTGAAAGCAATCGCAAAACGCACTATAACGTGTCTGGTATAACAAACAATTTTTCTGCATTGCCGAGGCAGAATTTCATCCACCTTTGTTCTGGCTAATAAAAAGCCGAAAAAGAAGTGGAGGTCGGATACGGATTTTCGGTAGAAGTTATCGATTCGCCAGCTCCACATAAGCAAGGCTTACACAGTTCGTGTGTTTTTGCTACAAACTAATTTAGTAGCTTGATGTCGGAATTGTGTTTTGTTTTTGATAGAAATGGTTAACAGGAGCTTTTAGCAAAGTTTCCTCCGGATAGCTCAATGGGTATATACCATGACTATATCACAGTACAGCTACAATCGCATGCATGCAAGGTGAGACAGTACGAGCAAAACACTAAAAATTCGACTTGCCACTCATTGACATTTTGCTGTTAATGTTGCTGCAATTCTTCAATTGCTTGCTTCTCCCATTCAGGGTCGGATTCGGGATCAAACAAGTACGGCAGGCCTGCCCAACCCTGTTCCTGGAGGGCTACCATCCTGTAGGTTTACACTCCAACCCTAATTCAACACACCTGATTCAGCTCATTTGCAGCTCATCAAGATCTCTAACTGGGAAAGCAGGTGTGGTTTGCTTTGGTTGGAGTGATTACCTTCGGGATGGTAGCCCTCCAGGAACAGGGTTGGGCTGCCCTGAAGTACGGTCTTAGAGCAATAGATGCCGTGGAGAGCTGTCCTGAAATACCAGCCAAATTTCCTGTTTTTTTTCGGGTCTTCACCCTCCCCCAGAATCGAAGCAGCCAGGCAGCCAATCAGAGCAGTGCCTTATTAGCATAGCCTCCCCGCCCACTCAAAAGAGCTTGTGTTTCAGGCCGACAAGGTGAGAGAAGAGGTCTCACTAGGCCTAGATGTGTGTGGTTTTTTCTTGTAACTGAATTCTTCACATTATCTTTAAGACCCATTGGACATATTTGAAACAACTAAATACGGCATAATAGGGGACCTTTAAAATCTCAAAGGAATTACTGAAAACTCCACTCTCTCCAATATCAGTTCACTCTCATTGGACAGAAATGATATAATCTCCTGCTTAGAGTCTAAAATAAATAAGTACAAGATTAATAAATATCACTTACAATAAACACAAAATTGGTTATTACCATTGCATGATTTTGCAGTTATTTTACATTTTTGGGCATTTCTTTTTGCGCCTTATTCCTCTCCTCTGATGCTTTGATCTGTATGAACACTCTGAGAAGTAGCCATCACATTCTTCCTCCTGATCTGTTACCAAGGATAAACACATGCGTCCACTGAAAAAGAAATACAGAACAGGATTGGATTTCTTGCATTAGAACATTAGTCTTCCAGGTTTGAGACAAATAAGGACAAAGATTCTTGGCTTGTGAAAGTTTACATGAAGGTATTGTCAAGTTTCATTTTAAGTGCAAATTAATGTTTTGCTCCATTAATTTATTCTAGAGCTGCCGATAGTATAAACAGCTTGGCAAGTGTTTTTCCTTGAAACTGGATCTAAGATAAGATAAATGTGCTTCAAATGCAACCCAAAATTAGTTGGGACTGTATGTCATATTAAAATTAAAATTGAAAGTCATGATTTGAAAGTTATCTTTGACCTGTACTATACTGACAACCATGCAACAGCACATTATTTGATGTTTCATCTCATAAGTTTTATTGTTTTTTCAAAATGAACTCATTTCAACTTTTATTAGAGGAACACAATTCAAAAAAGTGCACCAGTCCTTTTCAAAACACTTTATTAATGTTCAGGAACTAAAGAAACCAAGTGATTAAGTGTTTTGGCGTAATTTTGAGACATTCCCCTTGCAAACAAGTCTGAAGTTGGGCAACAGTGCGGGGGCTTAGGGTATTGCATTTTATGTTTCAAATACACCAAATATTCTCAATCGGAGTCGGGTTTGGACTGCAAGCAGGGCAGTTCAGCACTTGCCCCATCTTCTTTTGCAGCCATACCTTTGTAATGATGTATATTAGAGATGGGACTGATCCAATCCAGTATCAGTATTGGGTGCTGATACTGACATCACTCAGGTATCGGATGTCGGCTAGAAGTCACCGATCCTCCAATCGATCCACAATCAGTATCTGCTGTTTTTCAATATTATTAATGTAAATTCAAGCCCATGGCCAACACGTTTAAGCATACTAGTACACTTCAACTAAGTTACCCAGTGTCCCCCTCCCCTCCCAGAATAGCGCTGCGCAGCCAGTCCATTATTAGACCTGTGAGAAGTCAAGATCACATGACGTCATGCCATGCGGTTCCAGGTAGGACAAACACAGGTTGATGCTGCAGTTTTGCATTGTCACTGAATGCGGATACTCATCGCCAGCACTTATTTTGCGATTCTCGACTACCATAAGCGATAGAAAACTCATCTACCAGCGCATAGACAGACAATGGTTTACTGATATTGTTGTTTGGGAACGTGCAATAGTGACTCTCGGTACAGTGATAGGCCACATATGAAGGATGTTTACTTCAACTTTCCAAGACCAGCAACAGTTGATGAAAAATGTCTACGGTGGGTCAATATCTGTGGACGACCATCAAATCAGTTTAATGCGGGAAAAGTCACCAAATTTACGAACATCTGCAGCCAGTTTATTGTAGGTGGCCATTTAGTTTAATGCTACAGTCAATACTGAGCAAACGCTCTGAATTCCCCAAATGAAGGTGCACTAAGTAGTTCAACAGGTAGAAATGAGACGCAGACATGCCAGAGACTACTGTGTGAATGAACTATTTGGATTGAATTTCACTTCGCTTCCTTGCTATTTGTACAACGGTGTAGGATAAAAATAGGCTTACCAACCATAACCATGATCACACACTTATTTTTTTCACATCATAAATAGGCCTAAATAGATCTATCTGCAACAATAAATTAGCTTCTCCACGTGCCGAAACTAAACCCATAGAAAGTGAAGAAAGATGTTGTCAACAACAACATGGTGAAGCCGGAACATACCGCTTAATCAGCGGTGCGTTTCCCGAAAGCACAGATGCTAACTTCCATAGTTTGTTCATTCATCACATTTAATGGTTCCTACTTTGCAAGTGGCTAACTTAGCAACAAGCCTAGTCTGCATGCAAGTCTATCCACCTGTATAAAATGGGCCTGTAACTATACAAGAAGTTGTTTTGTGAAAAAAATGCCAGTTTCGTATACATTGGGAATGTTTGTATATTCATCCAAACCAGTTCTGACTCTTTAAAAGCGTTCACATACGTGGATGATTCCGGATAAAACCTCAGATTGAAAAAGTGGCTTTTCAATAGTCTGAAACAATGGAGTAAACAGGAAGTACTCGTGGTGCCCTCAATCAATAATTGATGTAACTAATGAAACCACACATATGCCAGAGATGATTAAAAAATCAAGAACCATGACCTGAAATAAGGTCAAGTCCATCACTGGACCTGTTCTACTGGGACACACCATCGAAATGCACCTATAGCAGCTTATATTGACATGCGCAAAGAATATCCCATGATTTTTGTCATTGGAATTTCATTGATAAAGGCTAAAGACATAATTCATGAAAACATCTTTGGGATAATGGCTGCGCATTTCATAACTTGACCAATCATGAGCAATTTTGAGCGGATACTGCTTTACACGTTGTACCAGTACATCTGTTAATAAAGCGCCACCTATTATCAACAGTAGTCCTTATCCCGAGAAATGGCTTTCATAAACTAAAAGGGTGATCTCCATACTTCATTATGCAATAAACCTTTGCCCTGTAGGTCGACCGTGCACACCAACAGGTGGCGCTGAAATACGTCAAATTTTACCATTTCGCCATATTCGGTGCCACCTATTGGTGTGCGCATACATTATCCCAACTTTTTCTCACCTCAAATAGATAGTCTAACTACATACCAATGTGGTGCAGCTGTAAAAGTTCTGGGGCACTGATCGCGCATAGAGTATTAGGGGTGCAAACTAGTGACGAAAATGGATTGCGGCCATATTGGAGCGCCCCCTGTATGTTGCGCGAAGAAGATCCCAGGCCAAGAATCGCTCTTTCCACTGACCATCCTCCCTATAATTCAATTTTCCAACTTTTACTTTGGGGTAAAGTTTGCACAGTCAATAAGAGCAACCCAAAAATCTAATTTTGGTAATTTGACATTTTAGGCCCTGTTCGGCTCACACTTGATTGACCCCTAAAACCCCAACTGGTGCAGGTAGGGCCAAAAAATTTGGGGAATTTTCTAGTTAGGGTAGGGACATAAAACCACCAAAGTTTCAGCAAAATTGAAGAAGGTGACTATCACCACCTGCCTGAACCTTACAAACAATGGCTCTTAATTATCAATGCATGGTCACGAAATTGAACTATTTATTTGAACCAACAAACAAGGCGCACCACGCACAACGTATAAATCTGACTTGTATTTTCGAGCTGATTTAGTCGTTAAAAACAGTTCTCAAAAAATACCCAAGAACATATTTGAATAGTCGGGGCAGTTTACTTTTATTGAGTAAAAGATGAAAAAAGGGTTTTCTTTTCCTTTCATTAAATGTGCATTTTCCTATGCCTGTTTGTCTTCCTACCAGCTGTCTGTCCCTCTGCTGTGTTTTGTTCCCTGGCCAGATGTCAGCCATCTTGTTCTTTTCTGGGCCAGAACTCCTATACTATACAACATTTCCCAACGATATTTCATACATGGATGCACTTTTTCATGTAGATGTGCCTTTTCATATGACTGTTCGTTGTCCTGTCTGTCTGTCTGTCCCTCCACCATGCTTTGTTTCCAGGTCAGATACCAGCCACTCTGTGTCGGGGGGATCCGACTATGTCATGCATGTTTGTTCTTATTTCCATTTTCCACCTTGTACCAGCTTTTCGGAAATGGTGATTTTTGATAATTAAATAATGGAGCTAGTATCTATGGCTCAGTAATTGCCAGAAACTCCCATTTTTCTTCATGAGTGAGGAATTAATTAGTGTAAATTTTTTCCCATTTTTTTGTACGCTCAGGTACAAAAGGACTGCTTTTTAGGGGTGAGAAACGGTGAGGACCAAGCAAACCTGCGATGAACCCCCTGTATTCACTGTATTCCACTGTATTCCAGAGTCATGTAACTGACTAAGTTAACTTCCCAAAAAATAAACTTTTACTGCTTCCAGGCCATCGGTTATACTGAAGTTACACAATCCAATAGCAGGGTTCATTGATAGTAATATGGTAATAGTGGGACAAATAACACGTTTATTTTGGGTGAAGCAGTTATGGGGTTGCCAATCTCCCACCAGTAGCTTTTCAGGATGACTGCCTGATGAACAATTCGCCAGAGCTGAACTGTCAGTGCCAGTTCAAATAATTACTTGGATGGCTGTTAAAAGGGAAGGCAACAAACGAAGTGGAAAACACACCCCTGGCTCAACTTTTCTGGAATATTTTGTCAGGCAAAAAATTTGGAATGGGTGTTTATTTCTGAAACAAAAAGAAAAAAGCAGAGACACTGTCTTTTTATTTACATCTTCCATGCCACCCCAGCTTTTCAGAAATGTGGTTAATTAAGACAATAGATGAGCTTGTGTTTCATCTGTAGGAAAGTAGTAGCCAAAAACGCCTGTTGTTCATCATGTGAGAAATTAATTACAGTAAAGAAATGCTTTTAAATTTTACTTTCAGGTACAAAAGGACTGCTTTTCAGGCATGAGAAACGGTGAGGACCAAGCAAGCCTGCAATGAGCCCCCTGAATTCAAAAGTCTTTACAAACAGCACCGTTTTACGTCCGGATTTCTTTATTGTGAGCAGTTTTGCCGGGATTCCACACGCAAATTACTACTATGCCTTCTTGTGCTTTATTTATGCCCTGACAGTACTGGGAAACACTTTTGTCATGCTTATTATTTACGCTGACCATGGTCTTCACACTCCAAAATATATTGTAGTTTTTAATTTGGCTCTATCTGATTTGTGTGTAAGCTCTGCACTAGTTCCTCAGATGATTGACATCTTTCTGTTCAAATCACAGAAAATCTCCCACGAGGCCTGCTTAACAAGCATGTTCTTTTTTTATTCATTTCTCACAATGCCATCTCTGAATCTCACTATTTTGTCCGATGATAGATGTGTCACTATTTGCTTTCCACTGAGGTATAATGAGATTGTGACAAATAAATCAATGCTGGGGATGACAACTATATCCTGGATTTTTGCTGTGTTGCCTAACGTCCTAGCCGTGCTGTTTCTCAGTAAACTGTCATTCTGCCGATCCATTGTGATAAATAGTTATTTCTGTGACCATACACCAATATTTCTTTTGGCCTGCAATGACAACACTCCAAGTGCTGTCTTGCGTTGGACAAATCCAGTTATTATTCTCTGGTTCCCTGCAGTTTTTATCATCGTTACATACATTTGCATAGCAAGAGCATTATTAAAAATTGCAGCAGCCTCTGAGCGACTCAAAGCCATGAAAACATGCACCTCTCATTTATTCTTGGTGAGTGTGTTCTACCTTCCAGTATGCATCTCAGTAGCACTGGGCTGCAACATTCACCATAATGCTCGAATTATCAACCTGTCTCTTGGAACCGTCTTACCACCTATGCTGAACCCAATCATCTACTCACTGACTACAGAAGAATTCACAAAATCTATTCAAAGGAGACTCACATGAATGTAAGGAATAAATGTTAAAATCTCAAACAAATTACTGAAAGCTCCACTCTCTCCGAAGTCAGTTCAGTCTTATTGGAATGAATGGGGGAGAAATGATATAATCTCCTGCTTAGAGTCTTAAATAAATAAGTACAAGATTAATATCACTTACAATAAGCACAAAAATGGTTATTACCATTGCATGATTTTGCAGTTATTTTACATTATTTAGCATTTCTTTTTGCGCCTTATTCCTCTCCTCTGATGCTTTGATCTGAATGAACACTCTGAGAAGTAGCCATCACATTCTTCCTCCTGATCGATCACCAAGGATAAACACATGCGTCCACTGAAAGAGAAATACAGAACTGGATTAGATTTCTTGCATTAGAACATTAGTCTTCCAGGTTTGAGGCAAATAAGGACAAAGATTCTTGGCAAGGTATTGTCAAGTTTTATTTTAAGTGCAAATTAATGTTTTGCTCCATTAATTTATTCTAGAGCTGCCGATAGTACAAACAGCTTGGCAAGTGTTTTTCCTTGAAACTGGATCTAAGATAAGATAGATGTGCTTTAAATGCAACCCAAAATAAGTTGGGACTGTATGTCATATTAAAATTAAAATTGAAAGTCATGATTTGAAAGTTATCGCTGACCTTTACTATACTGACAACCATGCAACAGCGCATTATTTGATGTTTCATCTTACAATTTTTTTTTTTTTAATTATTTCAATTTTTATTAGAGGAACATAATTCAAAAAAAGTGCACCAGTCCTTTTCAAAACACTTTATTAATGTTCAGGAACTAAAGAAACCACGTGATTAAAAGTGTTTTGGTGTACTATTGTCGGCAAAATAGAAATGAAAAACTCCTGCACACTGTCTTCTCTGCAAAAAAGACTATTGTCAACAATGTTTCGGTCGTGTGACCTTCATCAGGTTGATTTACATGGGTACTGCAGTGAACCCATTTTAAAAGAAAGGGAGGCACATATTAGCCAATCAGAAGTCAGTGAATCCACCCAAGTAAGAGATATTAATTGGCTTATTTTTTAATTAATGACATAGATATCTATTTCTAAAAAGAAAATGAAAAAATATCCCCCCAAAAAAAAACAGTGTATAGGCTACCCAAAAAACATCAAAAACAAATACAGCATATTTCTGGTACCGAAAAAGGATATCTCATTCTTTTCTTTTTGTTTCAAAGAACAGGATTTATACATCTTTTTACATTCTGTCCCTAAAAAGGGAAGAGAGAAGAGGATCAAGGCATTGGTTGTATAGAAATCAAAGCATGACGTTGAATGCCACATATTGTTCTTCCTCAGCGCGTTTCTTTCTTTCTTTCTTTTTATTTTCCATTTCAACAATCCGGTTGTCCCGTATCAACTGCCCGAACGTTTGTGATAGAGACGCAGTTCAAATGCCAAAACGTCCAACCGTGTCCCCCGGCCTTGTATAAATGGTTGCATAACCCCTTTTCATTCTTTCGCAATCCCTCTTTTTCATCAATTCTTTTTTCCAATACAAGTCAATGGGTGGAATGTTTGCATCAATGTTCGCTCACTCTAGGACAGGGGTTCTCAAACTTACTTCTCAAAGGTCCATATTTTATGATTGTTTAAGGTCAGAGGCCGGAACATAATAAGATTGTCTTTTTTACTCACGTAACTTTTTTCCAACTCATTTTTCACATTTAAGCAACACACAAACATACACATGTCTAAGGAACATACAAAATAAATGTTTATTGGTCAAACTGCTGTGGTATGAGCTCTTCAACATATTAATTGTGGAAAATGCAGAACTGAAAATGGAGACCTGAACATGGTCAGCACAACACTTTCTGGCCACTAACTTTTTTGGCAGTTGCTACAGGTACGGCAGTTTTCCAGTGCATTTCAATGTAGAGAGGTACGGCAGTCCTAATTTCAAACCCTGCCCTAACCTAACCCTGACCCTAACCCTAACCTTAACATTAACCCTGACCCCTACCGAACCCAGTCCCAGGAGGAGTGGCCAACACTGGGTCAGGCCCACTCCACTAGGAGTGGAACACCAACCAGGCACACCAGGGGGACCCACCTACCACAGGAAGCGTCACGCAACCTGGGTGGGAGAAGAGACAGGGAAACCCCAAGATTCCATAGAGACTGGGAACCGGAACCGTGCCCACAAAGACCCCGGAAGACCAGACGCAGACGGGACCAGGACCACTCTGGCCCCATCCCAGCCCCCACACCCAATCCTAACACTAACCTTAACCCCACCCCTAACCCTAACCCCAACCCCACTCCTAACCCTAACCCTAATTCCTAAAATTCATAAAGATCCTGGATCATGGACAGTATCCAATAGGGTACCAGCAGGAAGACCGATCGTCTCGGACTGTGCAAGTGAATCCTATGAAGTAGCAGAACATATTGATCATTTTTTGAATCCTTTATCACAAAAACACCCTTCTTACGTTAAGGATACATATACTTTCGTTGAAAGTTTGAAAAAAGTGACATTTCCTCCAGGTGCATACCTCTTTTCCATCGACATAGATGCACTCTATACAAATATTGATACTGACTTGGGACTCAAGGCAGTCCAGAAGGTTTTCAACCAATATCCAGACCCCTTGAGACCAGATTAAGACCTCCTGGAGTTATTAAAATTGGGACTTACCTGCAATGACAGGTGCATGGCACAGCAATGGGGAAGAAGTTTGCTCCTGCTTATGCCAATATTTATATGGCTGAGTGGGAGCGAACTGACTTCCCCAAATGTCAGAAAAAACCTATATTATATCTTAGATATCTAGACAACAGTTTTGGGATTTGGCCACATTCTGAAGCTGACTTTGTAGCTTTTATGAGAATTTTGAATACTCATCATGAATCTATCTCTTTAAAATATGACCTACAATTGGATAAAATAAACTTCTTGGACACAGAGGTTTTTATTAAAAAGAACAGAGACGGCACATGGGGACTTGGAACCCGAGTCTATTTTAAACCTGCCGACACACATGCCCCTGCAACACAAATCATCATATCATCCATGACACACGTATAAGGGGATAATTAAATCCCAACTAATAAGATTCCACCGAATTTGCGTAACAAAAGAAGACATTGAGTTGGCTACAAAGACTCTGTTTCAGGCTCTCAGACCCAGGGGATATAGCAGAAGCTTCCTGAGAAGTATAAATGGAAGTAAAACAACTTTTTCAACAAAACAAATCAAACAATTGATCCCCATGATTACAACATACTCACCTGCCGCCACAGCTCTCAACAATGTAGTTGAAGGTCACTTTTTAAAGTTTCAGGAAACGGTCATAGAATTCCAAGGTTATAGAGTCATTGCAGCATATTGTAAAAATAAGAATTTAAAAGATATCTTAGTACGAGCAACCTTATCTGAAAAAAAGAAGGATCCCCTCTTACCTTATTTTAAGATACATAAAATCATCAACAACACACATACTAACCAATACCTACCTGTTATACAGGATTTCAGCCTGGACTCGAAGATTTTAATTTATGGCATAAAATGTACCAAGTGTAATAAATGGTACATAGGTCAAACAAAAAATTCACTACGAGACAGGCTTAAACAACACCTATATTTGATTAGAAAACCAATAAAACCCGCAATACTGTATGAACATTTTCGCGCCCATGGCTCTGAAGACTTATATATGGTGGGCCTAGAAAAAGATAGGAACTGGAGTTTGAGAAGGAGGTTGAGAGAAGAGAAAAAATGGGTAATAAAATTACAAATGTTACACCCATTTGGATTAAATGAAAAAGAATGGGAAGGTGAAACTTAGTTCTTTCAAATTAAAAAGTCTACCTATTCTACTTTCCTTTTCCTCCTTTGACATCCTTACCCAATAAATATAGTAATAAAGTATCTTATTTGAGCTTCTCAAAGGCCCGGGATACCTAAAAAAAGAAAAATAAAAAACATTAAACAGTTATTTGCGTGCCAGTGCATTTTCTGATTTAAATCAGACGTTTATGATTCCCTAATCCCTAACCTAACCCTTCCCCTAACCAGAATCCCAAATCCTTATCCTAATCCCTTCAAATCGACTGCCGTACCCATAAAACTGCCGTATCTCTAGACACTGCAAACTTTTTTTTGTCACATTTTACTTTTTTCAACTCACTTATTACTTTTAAGCAACACACAAACGTCATAACAGTCAACACAGTCAAAATACTTCCAAGCCTAGTGGGAGAAATGGCACTGTTTGTCTGCAATCAGTTGCTTGAACCTTGGCACAAAAGGTGTGATTGCCAGCCGGAGACATTGATCCAAATGCAGAGGTGTATAGTAAGGAAGTACGATGTACTTTGTTACAGTACTTAAGTAGTTTTTTTGAGGATTTTAACTTTACTTGAGATTTTTTTTTTTTTTTACCGGGACTTTCACTTTTACTCTACTACATTTAAAACATAAAAAGTATACTTTTACTTCATTACTTTGACACTGGCCAACTTTGTTATTCATTACAAATTAAAATATGAATGTAATTCATCATTTAAAGATGATCTAACAACTGTGCTCGGCAGGGTATCTTTGTGCAGATGTGTCCACCAGCGGACATGGAGCTGCAAATTTATGCGCGCAGTTACAATATTTGATCACTAGATGGCATACCCGGATCAGTTATTGAATATTCACAAGCAAGCCACACGGTTTAGAACATGGGTGGGCAATTCCGGTCCTGGAGGGCCGGTGTGTATGCAGGTTTTTATTTTTATCAATTACTCTGACTAGTTGACTTAATTGGTTGCATACACAAATATAGATTTGTCCAATGATTAGATCAAAGAAAAATGTTTTATGAAGGGAGACAAGAACAGTCTTTGGTGGTCTTCATGATAAAGCAATGCGCCTGAAATGTCAGATTTCAGAAATGATTATATAAACTAGCCAAACCAACTAATTAAAGGCCAGAAGTTGGTGTGAAAATCAGGGACAGATACGGCCTTCGTTGCCCACCTCTGGTTTAGAATATGGACGAGTTCACTCCAATTCCTGTTTTTCAGGAGTTGCCTGAATTTAAATCCTCAGCTAAGCCTGATGTGTAAACTGCTCAATATACTTGCCCATAATATCTATCTAGCTGTTACAAAAAAAAAATTCTCTGCTACAGAAACAATCATTGTCCTCTGTAGCAACCACTTCACCTATAGTGAGCCAATGGTATTGCAATCAGTAGTTAAGAAAAATCAGTTTTCCGAAGCAAAAATTCAACATGGCATTGATCCTGTGTCATTCTACTATTAATTATAGTCAATTTTAGTGGTTTAATGGTAAGCAAAGACTGCCTGTCTGTTTTTTGAATACTTTCATTCACCTGAAAATTGATTAAAGAGAACAAGGAGAGAACAATGTGTGGTTGTTTTGCTTCTTTTGTTATGACTTGAAAATCACAACAAAGAAAACCAGCAATGACAACTTAAACAAATTTATTCTTCACTGATAAAAAAAAAAAACTTCTATAATACAAATAATCCACTGTTTAATCTTATAATAACACTCTAATGCCACTATGTAACTCTGTTGCCAAAACAAAAACTCTGCCCCTGGTGACCAAAATCACAGCATTTATATAGACTAGCAACATTCTGGAAAGATCTACATGATTCCTTGGTAATCCCGCTCCCTCCAGGCAGGAAGATGCCAGAAGCTTCTAGAAAGCACTAGTCTATTTCATCACAAAGAAGTGGTATGGCATCAGATCATGTTTTTCGACAGACATACCACCAGAGGGTGCTAAATGATAACCAAAGTAAACAAATCGCTGACCAGTCATAATGGGCATTAAAATAGTGTCTAACAAATCTCCATTTACAAATGATATACAGTGCTGTACACAAAATACTCATACATAACACCTCCCCTCTTTAAGAAAAGTAAGGTTTGCTAAAAGCTTTTGTTAAAATTAACACAGCTTTCTAATCAGTATAATCTTGAACTTTACACAAAAAGTATCACTGATCATTATAACAATCATATACATAACAACCAGTGCAATTTTCACAATCAAATAGAAAAGTAAAATTACATGCGTGAAAGTGCATCTGGAATAACATTATCTTTTCCCCTGATGTGAGAAATATCTAAATCATACTCTTGCAAAAGTTAACTCCATCTCAGTAATCTTTGATTCTTGTTTTTGATCTTATGCAAGAATGTGAGGGGATTGTGATCACTGAAGACCTTGATGGAAGTAGCTGAACAAGTCAAATAGACTCAAAAATGTTGTAAAAGCCAAAACAAGTGCTAAACATTCTTTTTCAATTGTTGAATAGTTTTTCTGATGTTTATCAAACTTTTTGGAAAAGTAACAAACAGGATGATCTACTCCATCAGTGCCTTCTTGCAGTAAAACTGCGCCTGCACCAATATCACTGGCATCAACAGCCAACTTGAACTCCTTTGTGAAATTGGGAGATAAGAGAACTGGTGCATTTTTGAGGATAGCTTTCAGTTGATCAAATGAATTTTGACATTTTTCATCCCAAACAAATTTTGCATTTTTCTTCGGTAAATTTGTCAAAAGTTCAGAAATGATAGAGAAATTTTCACAGAATTTTCTGTAGTAGCCAGCCATCCCTAGAAATCTCATTAGTTGTCTTTTAGTTGTAGGCTCAGGATATTCAGTGATAACTTTTACCTTTGCATCAATTGGTTTGACTTGACCCTGTCCTACAATATGTCCCAAGTAAAATAACTGTAGCTTTACAAAAGTCACTTTTAACAAGGTTGATGGTCAGCTTGGCATCACTCACTCTCTGAAAGAAGTCTCTGATGTAGTGAGGTGCTCTTGGATGCTGTCGCTGGTGATGATTATGTCATCAATGTAGGCCTCACATCCTGGTAGACCTGCGATCACTCTGTTTACCAGACGTTGGAAGGTGGCCGGGGAATTTTTCATTCCAAAGGGCATGACCTTGTATTGGTATAATCCATCTGGTGTGACGAAGGCAGAGATCTCCTTTGCTAAGTCTGTTAGAGGGATCTGCTAGAAGCCCTTGAGGAGATCAAATTTGGTGACATACTTTGACTGTGCAACTTTGTCAATGCAGTCATCAATCCTGGGAATAGGATATGAGTCCGTTTTTGATAGAGCGTTCGCTTTCCTGTAGTCTGTCACCATTCTATATGTTCCATTGGGTTTCGGAACTATGATGCATGGAGAACTCCAGTCACTGTTACTTAGTTCAACAAAGTCATTTTCAAGCAGATATTTGACTTCTTGTCTAAGGTATTTCTGCTTCTCTGGATTCATTCTATAAGGATGTTGTTTTACAGGCTTGGCATTATCTTGTAGGATCACATCATGGTAAACCATATAAGTCCTTGATGGAAAGTCAGGGAATATGTAACTATATTCAAATATGAGCTGCTTTAGCTGTTGTTGTTGAAAAGGGTCCAGGTGGGACTACTTGCAGTCAATATTTTGAAGAATGTCTGAATTTTCAAGTTTAGCTGGACCAGGTTCATTTTCCAAGGGGCAGTCACAATCTTCTTCAGAATTTTCCAGTTCAATCATATTTACCACATTGACTGACTTTTGCTGAGTGTCTCTGTCAATGTATTCTTTGAGCATGTTGATGTGACACATTTCTTTTTGTTTCCTCCTTCCAGGGGTTAAAATTACGTAATTTAGATCACTGACCTTTTTGAGGACAGTGTAAGGGCCAAAATATTGGGCTCTTAGAGGGTTTTCAGGCACTGGTAAAAGCGCAAGGGCTTTGTCACCAGCTTTAAAACTTCTATCTTGGGAATGAAGGTCATATCTTGCTTTCATTTTGCCCTGAGCCTCTTTGAAATTAGACTTGGCAAAGTCACAAGCCTTAGAGAGACAATTACGGAAGTCAGAGACATACTGAAGCAAGTTCATTGGGAAATCATCTTCGGCCAGCAACTTTTCCTTTAGAAGCTTCAGAGGTCCACGGACTGTATGCCCAAAAACAAGCTCAAAAGGACTGAACCCAAGAGACTCCTGAACAGCTTCACAAGCAGCAAGCAGAAGAAGATGGACACCTTCATCCCAGTCTTTCTCTGTGTCAAGGCAGTAGGTCCTTATCATGTTCTTCAGGGTTGGATGGAACCTCTCCAAAGCACCTTGACTCTCAGGATGGTAAGCTGATAACCTGTATTGCTTAATACCAAGCTCATGCATAACTTGTTGAAATATGCCAGACATGAAATTTGACCCTTGATCAGACTGAATAGACTTAGGAAGACCAACAAAGCAGAAAAACTTAGTAAGAGCCTTGATGATAGTCTTCGCCTTGATGTTACGAAGTGGAATTGCCTCAGGAAACTGGGTGGAAGCACACATGATAGTCAGTAGGTACTCACAACCAGATCTAGTCTTCTGCAATGGTCCAACACAGTCAATGATGATCCGACTGAATGGTTCTTCAAAAGCGGGAATGGGCTTAAGTCAAGCCTTTGGAATATTCTGGTTCGGCTTCCCAACCATTTGATAAGCATGACAGGATTTGCAGTACTCCTGTACATCGGACCTCATGGAAGGCCAGAAGAAATGATTCCTGACACGTTGAAGGGTCTTCTTGATACCCAAATGACCTAACATAGGATTGTCATGGGCCAGACTAAGTGTTTCTTGACGATTAGACTTTGGAAGAACAATTTGATGGGTGATCATCCACTCTTCATCCGCAGAAACATCAGGTGGACACCACTTTCTCATAAGCACACCATTTTTGTAGTAAAAACAGACAGGAACTTGAGTAGCCTCTTGTTCACTTGCAGCCTGTGGTAGAAGATGCGCTAGATCACGAGCTTGTTGTTGCTCCAGAATAAGTTGTTTCCGAGACAGAATGTCATTAGAATGACCTGACAAGCACAAGTCTGAAGATTTCCCAGACATCTCAGGACTGGAAGGTTCCTGATGAAAAGACTGCCCAATGAAGGTGTCAGCCAGGTTGAAGTCCAGGTCAGCATCATCTTGAATAGCCTTTTTGGCCATAGAACCAGTAACTGCACATGAAGGATAGAGGTCTGGAATTTCCTCCTCTATAGATTCAGATTCTTAATCAATCAAAGGAGTGTCAGTTACAACAGGGTAGGGCACAACCTTATCCCCAGCAAGGCCATTACCAAGAAGCAAATGAACACCTTCGAAAGGAAGAGAAGACCTAATGCCAACAGTAACAGGCCCAGAGACTAAGTCTGATTTGAGATGAACATTATGGAGAGGAACACTTATAAAACCACATTCTACTCCTTGAATAAGGACATTAGCATGAGTAGACGATTTGTCCGAAAAAGGCAGAATATCTGCAAGAATAAGAGATCTGGAGACCCAGTATCCCTTAGAAGTCGAACAAGAGCAGATGAGGAAAACTCATGTGAAAGTGAGACAAAACCATCGGTGATGAATGGCTCAAAACTCTCCGTAACAGAATCAGACACAGAAGGTAGAAGATCAGGCAAACTGACCTTTGATAGAGATTCTCTCCTAGTGAAAGCAGTTGGCTTGGTTCCTTCTCGTTGTTGTTTTTTCTTGAGAGCATAACACTCAGAAATAAGGTGACCTTTCTTTTTGCAGTATTGGCAAGACACAGAGACACAGAGACAAGACACAGAGGGTAAAGATTCAGAGGTTTCCTCTCAGAAGTGGCCTTAGAATCATTAGAAGTGTTATTAGAAGTCTTGGACTGAGACTTGCCTTGAAATTTAGAAAAAGTGGATTTTTGGACAAAAGAAGACTTTTGAGTTAATGTGTAACTATCAGCCAGGGTGGAAACATCTTGCACAGTATTGGCTTGTTTTTCCTCAAGGAAAATCTTGATATCAGGCTGGATACACCTTTTGAATTCCTCAACCAGAATAAGTTGCCTCATTCTGTCAAAATCTTTCTCAACTTTCATGGAATTACACCACTGATCAAACAACTGTTCCTTCAACCTGCCAAATTCAACATGAGTTTGACTGGCTTCCTTGCAAGAATTCCTGCATTTTTGCCTGTAAGCCTCGGGGACCAATTCATAACCCTTCAGAATGGCAGATTTGACAAAATCATAATCAGAACACTGTTGGACAGATAACTGGTTATAGATTTTCCTAGCTTTCCCAGTAAGAACTCTTTGTAACATCATTGTCCAGTGCTCTTTTCGCCGTTTCAAATTTTCAGCAATTTTTTCAAAATGGGTTAAGTATTAGTCTACATCATTTTCTAGGAAGGGAGGAACAAGTCTGATAGGTTTAACCACATCAAAATTATCAGAAAGTCCAAAAGATTTTGTAGCAGTACCTGCTTCAATTTTCTTCATTTCCAATTCGTACTGCAAGTGCATCCTTCTTTCTTCCAGTTCTCTCTCCTTCTCCAACCTTCTTTCTTCCAGTCTTCTTTCTTCTAGTTCTCTCTCCTTCTCCAACCTTCTTTCTTCCAGTTCCAGTTGTTTCAGGCGTAGCTGCATCTCAAGTCTTTGCATCTCTGTTGCAGACACTTCCACATCTTTAATCAATTCTGCTGCTTCTTCCCCAAAGATATCTTCATCGATGAAATGTGCACCAAAATGTTCAATATTTCTTGTTTCTTCATTGATGATTTCACATCAGATAATCCACAGGTTGAGGCTATTTGCAGCAAGTCCTTCTTCTTTACCAGCACAATTGATTCCTGGGATGGAGTTTTCAGTAAACTTTCAACATCAAAAGTCATGATTGCTGGTTTTTCAAATAGTCACAAGATTTAAAATAATAGTTCAGCTTTAAACTTTGGTGAATCCAATCGTTGATCCAATGAATGATTTATCTCGGTGGAACCTCTAATTTGTTATGACTTGAAAATCACAACAAAGAAAACCAGCAATGACAACTTAAACAAATTTATTCTTCACTGATAAAAAAACTTCTACAATACAAATAATCCACTGTTTAATCTTATAATAACACTCTAATGCCACTATGTAACTCTGTTGCCAAAACAAAAACTCTGCCCCTGGTGACCAAAATCATTGCATTTATATAGACTAGCAACATTCTGGAAAGATCTACAGGATTCCTGGGTAATCCCGCCCCCTCCAGGCAGGAAGATGCAAGAAGCTTCTCGAAAGCACTAGTCTATTTCATCACAAAGAAGTGGTATGGCATCAGATCATGTTTTTCGACAGACATACCACCAGAGGGTGCTAAATGATAACCAAAATAAACAAATCGCTGACCAGTCATAATGGGCATTAAAATAGTGTCTAACAAATCTCCATTTACAAATGATATACAGTGCTGTACACAAAATACTCATACATAACACTTTCTATTTATACTATGAAAAATACTTTGTGCTTGTACTTGCACTTTTGATAACTTTGATAACTTTTTGTCATTTTTGCTAAAACTGTCACTGTGTACAGACAGTATTCCATAAAACTAGTACTCTGTAATTAAAAAAAGGCTCCATTAAACCCACCTACTGCTCCTACTGCAATTTAAAAGAATCGTTCGGACTGACCAAAAAGAACCAATTAAAGCCAGGATGGTGTCTGACAGCCGTCAAACAGTGCACATGCACGCGCTGCAGACAGCCTCCTCCCCCTTCCTCCTCAGTTCACGTCAGTGCTCAGTCAAGCTCAAATCTCCGAGAGAGGGATCAGGAGCTTAGAGAAACTAATGGCGCAACAACAGCCATCAGCGAGGAAAAAAATACCGACGCCTCCGTTACCGACAACAGCATACAGAGCTAAGACAAGTAAGAAGAGGAAGCCAGAAGAAAAAAAGCATAAAAGAAAGAATTAGACAAAGCCCAGGATAAAACAAGAGTGAACATCGGAGTGGCTTTTCAGAGGTCACATCTTGTATCTCAATGGGACCTTCCTGGCTAAATAAAGGTGGAGGGAACTCCACTGGAAGGATTAAAAACCGACGCAGAGTTGGCGACTTTTCTGCTTGACAGGTAAACCCATTTTATTCGTTGGTTCATTTTTGCTCCGCAATGCTCTGCAAATAAGCGAGTTGGCGTCGCTCACATGCACAGCTGATACTAACCCCAGTACTAACCCCAGCCCTAACTGGCATCAATTCATTTTCGCTCTGCAAATAAGCAAGTGAACGTCGCTTACAAGCACAGTCGCTGTTCGAATAGCCAGCGTCTTGCAATTGTTACAGTACTCCGTAGTGCATGTGATGTTACTGTGATGTTGCAGTCGTGCTAACGCTGGGCTTGTTTCTGATGCTAGGGCTAACGTTACTGGCGTTGTTTCATTAGAAAGTAGCAGAAAATATCTTTATGAAGTGGCCTGGCAGTCTTATCGGTTGTGTTGTTGTCCTCTTAAATATGTGTAACGTTTCTGTGCTCTCACAGCTAAATGCTGTCATGCATGGTTTACTTAGCCTTTCAGCAGGATTCACGACAGTTTCTGTACTCAAAAAAATGGGTAACTTACTGAAATAAGCGTGTGCTGGGTTTTTACTGAATACATACTGCTGTAGATTACTTTTCACGTCGACATGATTTATTTATGCTCGTTTGTTGGCCAGCAGTGTTGACTGTTCACAACAGTAATGTCTAGCCTCGGCAACTTGGTTGCATGCATAACAGCTCACGTGCCTTTGCGTGCATGGCAGCCTTCTGGGGGAGGGTCTTAGGGTAGGAGTGCAGTGGAGAGGGGAGGGGGAGGGATCTGAAAGTTGCATTTTTTCAAATTTTTATGCCAAGTCCTCTCTCTTCTCAAAGTTACCAACTGCAGCTTTAAGACTTCTACTCAAGTAATTTTCTTATAGATGACTTCAACTTTTACCAAAGTAACTTTCAGTCATGGTAATTCTACTTTTACTTAGTTATTTTTTGAGTGGTTTATACACCTTTGGTTGCCATCCTGTAATGAAAAGGAGGAACTTACTTTTTGTTAGAACATGGCTGTCTTAAATACTCAATTCTGATTGGTCAATCACCAAAATTCTGCGGTGTTTATTTCCAGAGGTATGACCTCTGTGCTGCTGTCCGTTGCTAGGGAAGCCAAGCCATAGCAACAGCAGCCGCAATTAACGTTAGTTCACACAGCCTAAATAACTATTTTTGCCAGCTGATTGACTTTTTTGACATTTACTTTCCTGCAAGCAGTTTATTTTTTTTTTATCAATCAAATTTGTTCTAATCATTATTTTGTGTTACATTATTTAATGTTTTAGCCATGTTCTAAGCGGGATAATGTATAGTGAGCCAGTGATTGTCAAAAAATAACTCCTGACAGGGGAATGGAACCCCATGCCCCTGAAGGGAGATATTTTTCAACAATCACCGGCTTCATTAAATCCCTTACTTAATGAATCATTGAGATGTTATGTGACGGGAAAACACCATGTTTTCATCAACACTTTGTTATTAGACTGTTATATTTCCTCCAACTTAATACTCTTTGCTCCTGTACTGTAACTGAAGCACTATGTATGGGTAAGCAACCTTAGGTGTGCGTGATATGGTTAGAAGATTTGACTAATGACTAGTGAAGGGGAAAAACTTGTGTCTTTGCCTTAGTATAATATACACTGGGAGGACTTAAATAGCTGTAGCAGCACTTAGCAAGCATAGAATATGGCTATTGATTTGGCGTTAAAACCCAAACCTGAATGGACTACATTACCCATGACTCTCTGCAGTAAATAACATCATTGTTTTCATGATCCGGGAATTCTGACTTTCAACGATGTAACCGCCGCTTTTCGGGGTTAGGTAGAAACAGGCCCAATCCCACACCGGTCCCTATCCACTCGCCCTATCCACTCCCCCTCCGTTTGTGCAATCCCTCGCAGGGTCCGCCACATTGAGTGCCATCCCAAACCAATAAGTGCGGAGTGTAAGTGGCTTATTAAACCCTCTGCAGCGAGTCTACACTAATGCAAGCTAACAAACCACCCTCCTTTCAAGTGCAGCTCTTATTTTGTGTCCGGGATGGAAGAAACGCTGCATATCTACAATTAGAACATGGCACTGTAAAATACTCGATTCGGACTGGTCAATCACCAAAATTCTGCGGTGTTTATTTCCAGAGGTATGACCGCTGCGCTGCTCTCCGTTACTAGAAATATTAATATTTCAATATTTTTAATGCTTTAGCCATGTTCAAAGTGGGATACCATATAGTGAGCCGGTGATTGTTGAAAAATATCTCCCTTCAGGGGAATGGAACCCCAACACGCTGTCAGGAGTTATTTTTCAACAATCACCGGCTCACTATACGTTATCCCTTACATGTCAGTTCTATGCGGCTATTTTGGAAAGATAAGTAAAACATTACCTAACCCCAAACGGACATTTGATTGACTATTTCGTGCACATCACGGAACTAAAGGTTGTGTTTTGAAATGAACATGCAGATGAACACCTGAAAAAACACTGAGTTGTTTTATTTATCAAATCAATGATTGATCTGATTCACAATATACCATTTCATGCACAAACACTTTCATCTTTGTCAATGCTGTGTTTTAAATATTTTAGTACAAATTTTAGTTACATTATCCTCTCTAAAGTATTTTGGGCAAGAAGTGTATCATTAGGGAACTAGACTGTCGTATACAATGCAACGCACCTATCGGTAGGCATGGTGATGATTACCTCTGCTTCCCGTTGGATAAGGGCACGGGCAAACCAAAGTTTATTCAGGTTTTTAAACACCCTCCCCCTTCACAAAGCTCCCTCCATAGCGGTGAGGGAGACGTCACACGGAGTGACGCTCAGTAGTGAAGTGCTAGTGGATGGGGACCAGTTTGAGATTGGGCCACAGAGTAAACAGATATGAGACGACCATTTCTGCTGAATCTAACAATCTGATTGATATTACGGTTCGAAATAAAGGTGTTTACACTACAGCCTGGTGCTGAAAGGTAATGACTTTGAAGGCTTTTCCTCTTCATGAGTCAGGCTGCAGCCTTAGGTTAATACTGTATGAAATCATGCCACTTCATCCTTCACCCTGTAAAGGGGCGTACTACTCAAAACAGGTGCTGTCTGATCAGAACCTTAACATGCGTAAAGTACGTACTGCTTTACTGAAGCTGAAGGACATTCATTCTCAATACAGAGGAATCACTTTGCAGGAAGATACTGAGGAGGACTACTTTGGAATGACAGAATTGGCACCGACACATGAGAACAACAATGAAAATGCTGCTGAGGGAAATGTGGAACAAGATGAAGAGGCTGGCTCGGACACGGAAGAACAAGCCGTTGAACAGGACGACACTGTGGCACTACAGCATGCGGTTGCTTTCGATTCGTGTCTTCAGCCGGCTGATGTTGACCAAGAATTAATGTCGTTTGGAGACAACATCTATTCGATTGCGCCGGCAGAAGGTAATCATCCAGTGAGCTTTTTCAAGACACTGAAGCTATAGTCAATGGCGTTTCCGGTGCAATTTAGCACTGGCAGAAACACACTGGACGAAGATGACAGGTCGAGAAAGATTTCTCCAAGCAGATATTTTAACACGAGGCTTTTCAGCACAGACAATCGCTTTGCCATGGACACAAATTACATTTTCTTCGCTCAGTTTGTCACAGAGATGCACCTCGCCTTGTCGAGTATGTCAATTCAGCTGCGCAAAAGGTAAGGTCCTCACCAAGGATGAACGAAGGATCACCACATCCTTGTTGAAAAATCAACATGAGGTGCAGAAACTTGTGCGACATGGAGATGCCACTAGATTCATGCAACCCTTACGAGGAACACCTGCCTTCTGGGAGAGGACGATGAAGGACCTATTTACCTGTTTGAAACAGTGTGGACTCCCAACTTTCTTTGTGACGTTCTCGGCAGCTGAAATGCATTGACCAGACATCATCAAAGCCATCAAAAAGCAACAAGGAGAACCCGTAACCACCGCCTACCTGGACTGGACCACCAAATGCGACATTCTGAGAAGCAACCCTGAGATGGTCGTAAGGATGTTTGAAAAGAGAGTGGAGGCTCTGATTAGGGATCTGATTTTGTCACCTGCACAACCCATCGGCGAAGTGGTGGACTATTTTTACAGAGTGGAATTTCAAGCAAGAAGATCAGCCCATATTCATTGCCTATTTTGGATTAAAGATGCACCAAAATTTGACGATGACCCAGATGTGAAGATTGCTTCATTCATCGACAAGTATATATCTTGCCAACTACCTGACGAGAGGATGGATCCTGAACTGCACAGTATTGTGAAGGAAGTGCAGTCTCACAGCAGAAACCACACAAAACCTTGCAGGAAATGAAATAAACATTGTCGATTTGGATATCCTAAGCCCCCCGTGAAGGCCACTTTCATCGCGAGACCACCTGAACCAAACGAGCCTGATCAACCGTGCCCACAGAAACAAGCGAGGAAACGGCTGAAATCTGTTTGGGATCTGCTACATGATCCTGCAGCATCATTCAGAGATACAGAGGACATTCTGGCACAGTGCAACATGAATTATGAGGAGTTTTCCACTTGTCTCAAGGAAATCAATTACAACAGCGTCATCATGATGAGACGCGACCCCAAGGACTGCTGGATCAAAAATTACAATCCACATCTGCTGAGAGCCTGGAATTCCAACATGGACATTCAGTACATCCTGAATCCGTACAGTTGCATCATGTACATGGTCTCATTCATAATCAAAAGAGAACGCGAGATGAGCGAATATCTCAAATGCATTGTACAGGACTCGAGCCATCAAAATGCCTCTGACCTTGATCAAATGAAGCAGATCATGCAGGCGTACTCCAAAAACCGAGAGGTGAGTGTGCAAGAGGCCGTCACTCGCGTCTGCAGCTTGAACATTTCGAAAGCAATGGTTCTACTTTCATCTTTCACCAGAACTGCAGCATTCAACATTTCAGGAAACACGCTGCATTCCATTTTGAAACTGCCCAAAGATCTGAGACCACCATATTATATAGGACTTGGGAATTCGCTCGACGACGTAAGAATCATTTTGTCACACCTGCTACTTGTTGTGATTGACGAAGTCTCCATGGTCTCGAAGGAACTTTTTTCATATGTGGACCTGAGACTTCAGCAGATCAAAGGCAGCAAGAAGCCATTTGGTGGGATCTCCCTCCTCTGCGTTGATGATTTTTATCATCTGTCCCCCATGGGAAAATCAAAGGCACTCTGTGTCTCTGAAAATAACACAGTGGATATTTGGAAAGATTACTTCCAGATAATCACAAATACTGAAATAATGAGACAGAGAGAGGATGCTGCATTTGCGGAAATGCTTAACAGGCTCCGTGTCAAGAAGAAGAAAGAACCATTACTAAAATTGTGACCGAGAGCTCCTGACCTCAAGGATTTTTGCTCGGAAGGAGGATTGCCCTTTGGATGTTTTACATATATTTGCGACCAACAAGGAAGTGGATAAGCATAACAACGAGGCCCTGACTGCCCTCAATCCCAACATTGTGCGTGTAGATGCTGAAGACCACATTAAAGATGACAGAAAGGAAGGATGGTGAAGCAGGCAGCTCCTTTTAAAGGAAGCAAAGGAGATCTTCCTGATTCATTGTTGTTATCAGAAGGTGCAAGGATTGTCATTACGAAGAATTTGGACACTGCAGACGGCTTAGTCAGCGGGACGTTCGGAAAAATTTCAAAATTCATGAGCAAGACTGACAGCAATGGAGAGCCAAATGTACATTTAATTGGACTCGAACTGGATAACCCTACCGCCAGAGCCAAGAGACGTAAGGAAACACCTGGCTACAGTGATCAAACTGTTTATATTGAGAGAGTAGAGGACCGTTGCAAGAGGAAAGGGGTGGTTCGCCATCAGTTCCCCATGAAACTGGCCTACTCTTGTACTGCACATAAGGTGCAGGGAATGACCTCTTCAGCAGCTGTGGTGTCTCTGAAGCGCATTTTCGAAGCTGGTATGGCTTATGTAGCTCTCAGCGGAACCACCTCTTTGCAAGGACTACACATCATCAACTTTGATGAAACCAAGATATACTGCAATGAAGAAATACTGAGTTCCCTGGAGAGTATGCCAAAAGCAGATATTGACACAGTCATGCCGCTTTTGACATATACCAAGACTGCACCGAGCGAAGGTATAACCATCATACACCACAATGTTGAAGGCTTGATGTGTCATATCGACGACATCAGGAAACACCACGAGATAAGACTAGGAGACATTCTGTGCTTCACCGAGACACACATGTTCGGATCATCTGTCCCAGAAGAGCTTCAAATCGAAGGCTATAACATGTTCAGGAGGAATAGACACGTCTCTTCCAGCAACTTTCCACATATGGCAAATTAAAAGGGTGGTGGTGTTGCAATATACAAAAAGAACCACATAAGCGCCCAGCCTTTGCAATATGTGGTGGGTGGCACTGATTTAGAGTTTCTTGCTCTGAAAATCAGGGACCCCATACAAGCTGTAGTGGCTGCTGTATACAGACCACCAAACTTCAAGACGTCAGACTTCTTGGGAAATATGAAGAACCTTTTGGATGCCATCGAAATCATGGACCAGAACCAAATTATTATTTGTGGAGATTTCAATGAAGACATCAAGTCAACATTTTCAAAGCTCACCTGTGACTTCTTTGTGAAAAGAGGGTACACGCAGCTCATACAGGGAGCAACAACCGAGAGAAACACAACGCTGGACTTGGTTTTCGCCACAAAGCCGCAAAAATGCCTTACTTCAGGAGTGCTAAATTCATATTACAGTTACCACCGGCCTGTCTACATAGTTTTAAGGAATGAACTCATTGTATAGATGTAATTGCAGCAGCCCCGCCAACAACAAACTTGCATGGATATGTTGCTGAGTGGATCATAAACGGCCCCAGCAACCAACAATCGACTTTACCTCATGAAATTGCAAAGCCTCTTGCTTCAGCCACACTTCCCGAAACGCATGTTGCTGAGTGGATCATAAACGGCCCCAGCAACCAATGAACATCAAACTCCCTCTTGAAATTGCAAAGCCTCTAACATCAGCCACACCAATTGCATCAAATGTTGCTGAGTGGATCATAAACGGCCTCAGCAACCAACGAACAACTTCAAAGCCTCATTAAATCACAAAGCCTCTAGCATCAGCCACACCACCTGAAACACGTTGCTGAGTGGATCATAAATGGCCCCAGCAACCAACGAACATCAAAAAGCCTCTGAAAATCGCACAGCCTCTTGAATCTGCTATGCCAACTGTACCAAATGTTGCTGAGTGGATCATAAACGGCCCCAGCAGCCAACGATTAAATTAAAAGCCTCACAAAAAAGCCTCTTGGAACGTTAAAAGCCTCGATGGACGGAGAAAAATATTCAAAGTGTAATGCCGCACAGGTTAACTTTTCCCACCCCACAAAGCCGAACGAACGCCTGGAGCTAGTTTCTTAATAGGCACCTTTTATTTATACAACAGGTTAAAAACGGATCTTTGACGGCGAGCAGGTTTACAATTAATACACATTAACCCCCTAAAAACAGTGACATAGGCCCACCGGGACACCTAAAACACACAAACATAACAGTCAATAATTCGACCCAAACATTCAACACATATATATCCACAACAACATCCAGGCACACTGCATACCGGTCTGGAGGTGCTCCTACAGCATACAACCCCCATGAGCCGTTACCAAACGCCGCACCTTTACAATATAAACACACGCCGTACAATCAGTCTTTGACAATTACACATTGCATAATTTGCGTGTCGCTTACACCTAAGAATTGACACATACCATTTAACAGAGCCTCAGCTTCTTAATGCCCCAATGTAACATCAGCTCTTACCGCAAGGCAGTCAGCACCCAGCCATTCTACTTCCCAAAGCTGGTCGCCTCCTTATGACGCCCACAGTGATGCATGCGCCCGTGAATGTACGAGTGCACCCAGCTACCACAATACTAGCGCCCCTCAAGCGCAACCACATTTGCCGCTGCCCCACCTTACAAAAGGTTCATCCGTATTGGAGAATAGTTGCATATTCAAAGGTTCATCCGGATTGGAGAATTTACTGTAAATAGTTCCATGTTCAAAGGTTCTTCTGTATTGGGCAATGTACTGTAAATAGTTTAATTTTATAATAACCCGAGTGGTGTAAATGTATAACAATAATGCATGCAGACTTTTATACCGTTGGCTCGCTTTACTGTACTGTTCTGGAAACAAGCACAATAGCCAGTAGGCGGAATAGAAACACAACAGGTGTTCTCCTCTCTTTCTGGGGCGGGGTACTACAACCCAACTAACAAAGATTCTGGGGCGCAGCCCTCTAAACTGCAGTGATAAAACATTCACTCTTCAACAAATTTGTTTATATTTCCATTTTTCTTTGTTATTTACTCGTACTGAATAAATAAATACAACCCCAATTCCGAAATAGTTGGGACAAAGTGCGAATTGTGAATAAAATCAAAGCGCAATGACTTTCAAATCACACCAGCCAGTATTTTATTCACAATAGAACAGAGATAACATAGCAAATCTTGAAACTGAGAAATTTTACAATTTAATCCACAAAATGAGCTCATTTCAAATTTGATGGCTGCTACACGTCTCAAAAAAGTTGGGACAGGGGCCTGTTTACCATGGTGTAGCATCCCCTCTTCTTTTTAACACAGAGTGGAGGCGTCTGGGCATTGAGGAGACAAGTTTCTTGAGTTTAGCTATTGGAATTTGATCCCACTCTTGTTTAATTACAGGCTTCCAGCTGCTGGAGAGTTTTGGGTCTCCTTTGACGGACTTTTCCTTTAATTATGCGCCAAATGTTCTCAATCGGTGAAAGATCAGGACTGCAGGCAGGCCAGTTCAGCACACGGACTCTTCTAGTATGAAGCCATGCTGTTGTAATAGCTGCAGTATGTGGTTATGTATTGTCCTGCTGAAATACACAAGGCCTTCCCTGGAATAGATGTCATCTGAAGGGGAGCATATGTTGCTCTAAAACCTTTATATACCTTTCAGTATTCATGGTGCTTTTTAAAACATGCAAATGCCCCACACCATATGCACTAATGTATCCCCATACCATCAGAGATGCTGGCTTTTGAACTGAACGCTGATGACAGGGGGGCTGGTCTTTCTCCTCTTTAGCCCGGAGGACACGACACCCATGATTTCCAACAAGAATGTCAAATTTGGACTCGTCTGACCACAGGACACTTTGCCGCTTTGCTACTGTCCATTTTAAATGAGCCTTGGCCCACAGAACACGGCAGCGCTTCTGGATCATGCTCCACAATGGCTTCCTTTCTGCAAGATTGAGTTTTAGGTGGCATCTGTGGATGGCATGGCAGACTGTGTTTACAGACAGTGGTTTCTTGAAGTATTCCTGGGCCCATTTAGTAATGACAATGACAGAATCATGCCAGTGAGTGATGCAGTGGCGTCTGAGGACCCCAAGATCACAGGCATCCAGCAAAGGTCTTCGGCCTTGTCCCTTACGCACAGAGATTTTTCCCAGTTTCTCTGAATCTTTTGATGATGTTATGCACTGTCGATGATGAAACCTTCAAAGCCTTTATTTATGTATTTTTTTTTATTTATTTATTTAAGGAAAGCATGTGCTTGCATTAATCATTTACAAGAAACAAAGAGATGGGCACACAAGGTTTAGCAGAAAGCTAATTTACATCTGCAGTCCAACATAAAACATAAAAACACACTATACAATAAGTCATACAAAACATCCAGCATGACACCACATTCCTACAGTATCCTAACGAGCTGCTCTTTGCAATTTGACGTTGAGGAACATTGTTTGTAAAGTATGCCACAATTTCTTTTATGCAATCCTTCACAGGTTGGAGAGCCTCTGGCCATCTTTACTTCTGAGAGGCTCAGCCTCTCTAAGACATCCCTTTTATAGCCAATCATGTTACACACCTGATGCCAGTTAACTTAATTACTTGCTAAATGTTCTTTCAGCTGACTTTCTTATATATTGTTTTTTTGAGCCCTTTTTTGCCTGTGTCCCAACTTTTTTGAAATCTGTTACAGCCAGAAAATTTGAAATAAGATCACTTTGTGGATAAAAATGTAAAATGTCTCAGTTTCAATATTTGAAATGTTATCTATGTTCTATTGTAAATAACATATTTGCTCATGTGATTTGAAAGTCATTGCATTTGATTTTATTCACAGTTTACACTTTGTCCCAACTATTTCGGAATTGGGGTTGTAAATAAATGTAAATGTGAACACTACACAGTTTCCAGTGGTTTTTTTTTTTTTTCATAAACACGGTGTCTAATAATTTGTATGTATGGAAGAGGTTTTCAAATTTATTGTTTTGGTAATGTATAGTAATGTATTGTCTTTGTAATATCTAGTTCAGTCTAACTCACTATGTAAAATGTAACTTGCACCAAAGAAAAGTACAATGTCAGTCATTCGTGATGATGTGCTTTATGAATAAATTTGAATGTGAACACTAAGTGCCTGACTATTATTTCCCCATTCCACGACCTGAACCTTGACGCGGTGATTGGGCTTACCACTAATGCAGGTCATGTGTCCTCTTTCTTATGTGCTTGGTGTGAGGCAGGGTATTATCTTTTCATTTCTCAATCAGAATGTGTGGGAAAAAATGATGTATGATGTATCTGACGTATTGACTCACAATAAAGGTCAAATTGCTGTGACTTTTCTTCAAAATGAACCATGCATAATCCATGAACTGGCAGGTGTTCAAAGTGGCACTGCGATTTTGTTACAGATACTTCTCTGCTCAGCTATTCCAATAGCTGACATTGCTTTACACTTTAGTGTCAACATTTTAGCAAGCACATTCTCGAGGTTCGTCCTGACAAAACGCAGTTCTAGTTTGACAAGTTATTTCCACAGTTGATATGTTTGTGTCGTAAGCCTTCTGATAATATGTGGGCCTTGAGTACATTCTTGTTTGATGATAATTTCTTGATATTGCTTACCATATCAAGTACTTGTTTGATTCAAAAACAGTAATATATGAATATATGAATATATTATGCTGATCTTCATATTTTTATAAAATCTGCTGACTTATCAACACTGCAAAAAAGTTTAGGTAAAGTCAATTTTTTTGATCATGTTTCATCCATGTACTGTAAGTGTGAAATGTACTTGGAGGGCCTTGTGAAAATATAATAAATTAAGGTAGCAGTCCACAGTATACTACACAATGCCCACCCCTAATGTAGCTTTCATACAGAGTTAATCTGCGGCATCTCGGGGTCAGCCACCTGTCCTCCTCTGTTGGCAACAACTGATACGTGCAAAGCCTAAGACACCTCTGACACGTTGCTTGTGCAAACCTGCAGTCCGGCACACTTATAATACAACTTTGAAAACTTAGGATAATGTAAATATCCACGTATAAAATGGACGCTTTAACATAGCTTCCAACCCTGGAGAAAAGTGTGAGAAGTCCCGAGTCATTATCGCTTTCCCTGCCTCTCATGATGAAATCTAGCATAATGCACGTGAAACTGAGCTACTACTTTACTCAATGGATCCAAATACCAATGAAATATCACCTGTAACTCCTGTAGCTCTAGGACTTTTCGTCCCCCGGACTTTTTGTCCCCCAAGAATTTTCTTCCCCAGATTCTTCATCCCCATGTACTTTGCGTCCCCAAACTCTTCGTCCCTGGCTTGTTCGTCCCCCAATAATGCTTTGCCCTCTTCCTGCATTATAAACCTAACCCTAGCCCTTATATCATGGTGATCTGTCCATCGTCCATCCACCCATCCCTCTGTCAACAGTGGTGGCACATTTTGTTATCATAAGGGGATGAAAACTCCAGGGATGAAAAGTCCTTGGGGAAGAAGAGTCCTGTAACCCACTCTTGCTTCAGCTTGGGTTGATTAAACAGTTGAAATCAGATATAAAATATGATTTTGTTTGCCGAATTGAATTTTTCAATCCTCATTTTCGTTATTATGAATGAGACTGCTGATACAATCAATCAAATCCTTTATTTAACCAGATAAAACCAGTTGAGAATGAAGTCTCTTTTTCAATGGTGATCTGGCAGAACGCAGCAAGTCACACACCAGTATTACATAAACACAACACAGTTCAAAGGCGTGAGAATGGGATATGCCTCTACAAAGCGTGAGACTCACGCCATATGCTTGAGAGTTGGCAGGTATGCTTTCAATAGTTCTCTCAGAAACATAGACTTCTTGATGCAGCACGCCTGTGACACAGGCTATGTACAGCGTCAATAACAAACAGCAAATCACCCTGCGAGTTATTCAGACACTTGTATTACCTGTCTTTTTTTCTTACCTGAGTGCTTGATCCTCCTCCATTTCAGCTCCATTTTAAATTCTTTTAATGTTCAAGAACAGTTCTTGGACATCATAATTACCAATTATGATGCCATGAGTTTGCATATAAAAACAGGCGAGTGATGAAGTTCTTGGTACAAGTGCATGCAGCACCGCGCAGCAAATGTTGGCTGCGGATAGTGGTGGGCACAGCTAAATGAAAAGTTAGCTTCAATAACCACTAATCCACCGATTCAAAAGTTAACTTCAATGGCACTAAACCGCTAAACTGTAAAAAGAATTTAGTGGAAGCTAACGATAACCACTAACCGATAACTTTCATTATATGACTTTAGATTTGGTTTGGTTTTTTGGTTTTGAAACCCTGAAAAACAGACCAAGAGATCTGAAATTTTAGTATGTTGTAGCTTATGATGAAGTATACTTTATTGAAACCCATAGGGTAATTTTTCCTCTGCATTTAATATATCCTATAGTTAGGAGCAGTGGGCAGCCACAGAGCAGCGCTGGGGGACCAACTGCAGTTCTAAAGCCAGTTCCTTGGTCAGAGGTACTGGCGGGAGTGTTCCCACACAAACACGGGGAGAACATGCAAACTCCACACAGAAAGGCCCCAGGCCGGATTTGAACCCATGACCTTCTTGCTGTGAGGCGACAGTGCTAACCACTGCACACCGTGCCACTGTGCATCGAGCTTTCCAAACAAGCATAGCATTTCAAAATGATGATCAAAGTGTCCATAAATAATTAAATTAACAAATGAAATTGAACATTAGTTTACTCTGAACATTTATTTACAGTACAAAAAATATCGCAACATCGGAATTGTTTGACCGTGGTACGTGTACTTAAACATCGCTGTGACGTCTCGACCAACCTAACTCTGATGGGCTCAACTGTAAAAACTTGTACAGTATTCTCCGCATTAGTGGGCATTCCTCTTTCACTGCACTGGCATTACATCGTAATCAACATAAACATTGTGTAAATAAACTGTGGGCCAGTTTTTATGATAAACTCATTAGCCACACAAGGGATGCTGAATTTTGTATATGTGATCAAAAGGCAGCTATACTCCATGCTAAGCTTGTAGCCATCAGCAGCAGCTAACTGCGCTCTGCGCAAAGGATTAACATTGACTATGAAATTATTTTTCAACAAACGGTGGTAAAAGGTTAGTTTTAGATAGTGGCGTGTCCAGAACTAGAAAATGGGTAGGCACAGAACATCTCTTTTCATCAATTACTAGTGCTGACTTCTTCCTGGCAATTTTCTTTCATTGACACATTCTCCAATTGCAAGAATAATCCACTGGTAATTAAAGACAGCTGCTTTCACTGTGGACTGCCCGTGACATATTTGGAGGAATCAGAAAAAGATCACCATGTTTAAAATTGCTTGTCAGTTTTTGGTGAATAGAACATTTATTCATTTTTTCCTTACAGTAATGTGCATCTTCTTTCTTCTGTAGAGCTTTTTAATAGATTCCGTGAATTCTTCTGTCATCAGTGAGTAGATGATTGGGTTGAGCATGGGTGGTAAGACGGTTGACAGAGAGAGGTTTATAATTCGTACGTTCTGGTTAATGAAAGCGTTCAGTGCTACAGTGAAGCATACAGGAAAATAGAACACACTCACCAAGACCAAATGAGAGGTGCAGGTTTTTATGGCTTTGAGCCGCTCAGAGGCTGTTGCAATTTTGAATAATGATCTGGTTATGCAAATGTATGTAACTATGATAAACAACACTGGACACCAGAGAATAATAACGGGATGTGTCCAATTAATTACATAGTTTGGAGTGTTGTCATTGCACGCCAAACGGAATAATGGTCCATGATCACAGAAATAGCTGTTTACTACGGTGGATTTGCAGAATGACAATTTATTGATATACACTGCTGTTATGATATTTGCCAGAGCAGAAAAAATCCATGTTATTGCTGTAATACTTTGCATTGATTTATTTGTCACAATCTCATTATACCTCAGTGGATAGCAAATTGCCACACATCTATCATAGGACAAAATAGCAAGAGTGAGAGACTGCATGGTGAGAAATGAATAAAAGAAGAAAAGGCTTGTCAAACAGGCCTCATATGAGATTAAATGCGATTTAAACAGAAAAGTATCAATCACCTGTGGAACAAGTGCAGTGCTTTCACACAAGTCAGACAGAGCCAAATTAAAAACTACAATGTATTTTGGCGTGTGAAGACAGTGGTCAGCGTAAATCATCAGCATGACAAAAGTGTTTCCCAGTACTGTCAGAGCATAAACAAAGCAAAGAAAGGCATAGTAGTATTTTGTGTTGGGAATTCCGGCAAAACCGCTAATGAAAAAATACTCAGGATGTACAATAGAGGTGTTCGTAAAGACGTCTGAATTCTGGGGGCTCATCGCAGGTTTATTTAGTTTTCACTCTTTTTCGCACCGTAAGTAACTTCCCATTAGAACCTAAAAATAAATAGGGAGCCCCATGTTAGTAGATCCACACAACATTACAGCATTACAACCTTAGCAATGATTGTCTCATCATTCGCATGAGGGATGCTGAATTTTGAATATGTGATCAAAAGGCAGCTACACTCCATGCCAAGCTTGCAGCCGTATGCAGCAGCTGACTCTGCTTGGCAAACCCTACTTTTGATAATTTACACTACCGGCCAAAAGTTTGGGACCACCCTCAGATTTTTAAAAAATCACATATCAACTGCTCTTTCCTTATTTTTTGCACATGAAATGACTTCAGTGCATAAAATATAGGAAGCCAATAGGTTTTGGGTGAATTCCAGACCTCAGCCCACATTTTAAAGCTGTCTTGACTGATAGATCATTGACCACACTTTTTTAATAATTGAGTTCCAATGCCTTTGTGTTAAAATTATTCACGTCCTAGCAGGGTCACACTGCACATTGCACCATTAAAAATTTGAGGGTGGTCCCAAACTTTTGGCCGGTAGTGTAATATTCTATTATTTTTGTTCCCATAATTAGTTTTTTTTACTTTTTTTTGGTAAATTTGCCCCTTTCTCACTTTCAACATCTTACCCTCAGTCTCTGTCATTTGGCCCTGAAGGATAACATACAATATATAACAACTGTAATGTAACAGAGATGAGCCACAATAACCTTCTTTGTTTATGTTATTCGTGGCAATCACTGACCTTAATTACTAAATTGGTTCACTGGTGACATCAGAAAATTAAGCTTTATTTCTCGATAAACACATGAATGACTGTGATCAAATCCACGAGTGAACCTAATTAGTGATCAATGTCAAACATTTTCCAGAAACAGACCCTCAGAATCCCTGCCAACATTCCTCCCCAATTTTAAATAGAATTAGGTGATGGCATTGCATTTGGCCTTAATTTGATTTGTGGAAATTGCTTTAGCTGTTTTTATGTCAGCTAAATTAATAATTAATTGTGCTATTGAATGCAGAACAGTGATTGCAGAGATGGACAATTTTTCGAATAACACTTAGGCTAATGTGTTTTTGAAAAAAATAACCAATTTTAGAAAGTTTACAGCAAAAATATTTCAATGCAGGTAGTCATAAATTGGCTGCTCTAGAATAAATTAATGGAGAACTGCAGTCACTTGTGCCTAATACTTAGCAATACTTACCATAACGATGCTCTTGGTATTTATCGCAAACATAAAAGGATCATTCCATGTCTGGGAATCCAACGTCTTTCAATGTTTGCTGTTTAGTTGTTGCATGAATTTGACCCTCATGATAAACTAGTTGGCAAGACCTATGATGATCTCTTCTTATATTTCAGCGTTTGCACAGAGCAAAGCATCACGGGACAGGATACAAAAACAAACACTCACACAAATCACCTCCAACATGATGCAATAATAATGACCAAATTTATGTTTCTTGATCGGAAGACTCATTTATTGATCATAAATCTATTTATTTAGGAGTCTTAGCACAGGATAATGACCGTTTGTTCTTGAATTTTTAAAACATATTGTACATGAGCTGATATATTTTCGGATCATCAAGCTTGACTGCCTTGTTTTTATTCCTGATCTCTTGGATAGTTTACATTATATCACAGACTGAACATTTGGCGGTATTTCAGTTTCAAACACATTGTTTACTGAGGCAGTAAAAATGTTAACATTCTCAAGCCCCTGGGCACTAATATTTCAACTGACACAGAATTGAGTGTAAGGGATCTCAGTCAGTAAATGTTTCAATTTCTTCCACATTAGATTTTTTTCTCTTTTGAAAGTTTTGAACAAAACTTAAAATAGTTCTGCCCCAGGATAAAATAGGCACACTATTTGGTACGTATTCTCATCATTTATTGCATCATGCAGTTTTACTTTCCGTGTGGTTCTGCATTAGACGGCTGTATGATGATTCACTAGGCATGTAAACAGCAGAATTTGCAAAGGGCATGACATTAAAAAAAAAACTAATAGTCAGAACGGGACTGCAGACTGCATTCGTACAGCTCATACAGCTTCCAATGAAAAAAGGAATAATTTCTTGTGTGCAAATGAAACCAACTGGTTTTCTTTGCGATAGTTTGGATTTAATCAGATTGAATAAGCAAAGCTACTGGAACCACAGTGGTTTTGGTACAATTATTTATATTATTTTTTCCACCCTGTTCACCTCAACCGTGAGATTGAATTTCCCAGAATCACCCATTTTCTTTGGCTCATTTGCATACCTGAACTCCCTGATCCAGGAAAAGTATGGCACAACTTGTGAGCCCCATAGTACTGTAGTGTTCCTGAAAAAACACGTTCACTAGACCAGCCCCCACTCATCATTTGCCTGAAGTCAAAAATGTTTCATTGACCAGTAAAATGTTTCCTCTTTGACTGATTTGTACATTTAAAGGGGACCTATTATGGTGTTTTTTTTAGTTAAGAATATTCTTGGATGTCCAAAAGGGAGATTTATCTACTTTTTAGCAAAAAAAACCCCAGAAACTTATGATTTCTAAGCCATTTGACTCCTGGCATTCCTTACCCTCTGAAAAACAGGCTGTTCTGTGCGGGCACCCCCTCTTAAAACTGAGCTCTGGCCTGCCAACAGAGCCTAAGGACCCATGTGCCAGCGAAATGTGACCATACAAAAATCTACTAGCAGCTGGCAAGTCTCTAAATACAGAAGAAATTAACAGCATTTGGCCAAGGACATTAGCGAGCCATTCGCTCCCAGACTTTCGTTGGCAGGGAAGGTTGACTGGCCAATGCTGGCCTGCTAATTAGCATGTTCCACCCTTTGATTACAGTATATGGAGCTGCGAACTATCTTACATCCGCCTCCGCCACATTAATGCAGTGGGAAAGAATCATCCTTATTCACTCTGTGCCCTGCTTTTTATGGATAGCATACCCAGTTTGGCTAACATGAGCATATAGGCTTTCTGAGTCTGTTTAATACCCTGTGGTGGCTATCACCCTACCTTTCGCATTACTACCCGCTAAAAAATAGGACCAAGGGTCCTGTAGCTTACCGGCAAGCGGTATTACAGCGATAATACAAGTTCTGAAAATTTCATGTGAAGTTTGACATTTGAATCAATGAAAATCAATGTCAAGGTCACTAAATAAAAGTTAGATTTAGATAAGACCTTCTGTAATACAATCCTAAGCTCTGAAGCAGTTTTGGTGATACAAGTCATTATAATATGTCAATATGTATTCAATATGTCAATTGTGAACTTTAAAGGTCACAGAATGTCAAGTTGTGGTCAGCAAATGGATTTCATATATGACTTTCTAAATGTCTCTATGCAAACCTTGGCTCAATCTGTGACCATTTTGGTGATAAAAGTCAGAGTAATTTCACTGCCGAGTTTGACCCTCAAAGGTCACTGACAGTCAAGTTGAATGTCACTGTAACGGCAGGCTCGAAACACACCGGTACATAATAAAAGGACACAACAAAAAATTTCAAGTTAGAAGCAATAATAATAATTTATTTAAATCAACACCAAAAATAAGTCAATGTCTAGGGTATGTAAGTCATGGATGTAATGTCGTGCATGTATGGATGCAGTGAAAGTCTTTGTAAGTTATGTTAGATATGGCAAAGAAAATAAAAGAGCGAGAGAGTGAGCAAAAAGAAACAAAGAAAAAGTGAAATGCTGGTGAGGAAAAAGTATCAAGGCATTGCCTGCAAAAGGAAAAAAAAGTACCTCTCTCAAGGAGAGAGGGAGGGACTCCTTTTAACAACTCCACCCCCCCCAAGTGCAGGTGAAATTAATAACGCACTTAAGCAAGCTAGCCCAGCCCCGCCCGTGCACTGACACAGCTGAGCCTACCGGGGCACAGATGAACACAGGTGGGCGTCACACCTCCCTCCCTACAGAGATTTGTTCTAACAAATCTTAGAACAAACACACCAAAAAGAAAAAAAAACCACGTGTTCCACACACATAACGCCATCTCCTAAATCCATGGGCGCCTTAGGACCAGGAAGAGCAATAGGGAACAAAAATCCATGCAAACAAGAAAAAAAAAGAAAATTAAATTCTCGACAACGCATCAGCGACAATGTTGTCCTTGCCTCTAATATGCTGTATTTTCAGAGAATATTGTTGAAGGATTAAACTCCAACGCATGATGTGTTGATTCTGGTTCCTCATCCGATCAATAAATACTAACGGATTGTGATCAGTATAGACATCTATGGGACTCAAAGATGAGCCCAGGTACACATCAAAATGTTGCACAGCAAGGATCAAAGCTAATGCTTCCCGTTCAACTGTGGAATAGGTTTGCTGATGGCGTTTAAACTTCTTTGAAAAGTATCCAACCGGGTGTTCCACACCGTCAGAGCCTAACTGCAAAAGAACAGCACCAGCGCCACTCTCACTAGCGTCTACAGCAACACTAAATGGGCAGTCAAAATTCGGGACTGCCAGTACAGGAGCAGAAGCAAGCAAAAATTTAACATTATCAAATGTTTCTTGACATGCCGAAGACCACTCAAAAGGAGCCTTAGGGCAAAGAAGGTTGGTCAAGGGCAAAACTACATAAGAAAAGTTCTTAAAAAAAGCCCTATAATATCCTGCCATACCAAGAAACCAACGGAGTTCCCGGCGGGTCTCTGGTACAGGGAAATCACAAATGGCTTCAATCTTAGCCCCAACAGGCTGGACTTGTCCACCTCCCACTACCTTACCGAGATAGGTGACACTGGCCTTGCCAAATTCACACTTGGCAAGGTTCACAGTAAGGTTAGCTGCAGTGAGACGAGTGAAAAGTTCATTAATCTGATCTAAATGATTACTCCATGTGTTACTGTCCAGAACAACATCGTCGAGGTATGCATCAAAACCATGCATTCCCGCCAGCACATGATTAACGAGCCGCTGAAATGTGGCTGGAGCATTCCTGACCCCAAAAGGCATGACCTGGTACTGCAGGAAATTGTCAGGTGTAACAAAAGCAGACAACTCCTTCGCCCTAGCTGTTAAAGGGACCTGCCAGTATCCTTTAAGAAGGTCAAATTTGCTTAGAAATTTAGCTGACCCAACACAATCTACACAATCATCACAACGTGGTAAAGGATAACAGTCTGGTTTTGTGACTGCATTAAGTCTTCTATAATCGGTGCAAAAGCGAAAAGTTCCATCCGGCTTATTAACCAACGGGCAAGGGGAGCCCCAAGCACTAAAACTGGGCTCAGCAAGATTATGGGCTAACAGATAGTCCACTTCTTTCTGCAACGATTCCCTCTTCCTAGGATTTATACGATACGCATGCTGTTTAATGGGCGAAGCATCGCCAACGTCAATATCATGTTCAATCACAGATGTACGCGTTGGAACATCAGGAAAAAGAGTAGGGAAACACTATCAACCCAATAATATCTGCTTTCTCCAATTTAGTCAAGTGGAAAAGATGTGAAGGGAAATCTGCCAAAAACTCAGAATTTCACAGGCGACCCTCAACAACCGCCTGCGATGGACCTCGTACCCCTTCATCAAGCTCCTCACTGTCAGAATTGAAACAAACATCACTGCCAACAGTAGGGTTTCTTTGAGAAGCCAAAACAAATAAAGGCTGGAGAGAGGAATCAACTGACTGTTCTTTAATCAGCTCCTCACGTGAGACCTTGAACAAATCAGCCAAAGAACTGCTCTCAAACTCATTCAAATTCGACATGACTGTTGACTCACCACTCGTCACTTCCAAAGGAGGGACAACTCCTACAGACTCGATCTCAAAATCTGAGCTTTCATCGCCCCTAGTGGAGTCACAGTTGGCAGTGGTAGTCTCTAGCTCCCCTTCAGGTGGCTGAGAGGAACTATTATCTGCAACATCAGGAGGAGCGAGAAGAAAGGTGTCCTCTAAAGACACAAAATCAGAGTCACTGCCACGTTTCGCCATAGCACGAGTGACAGCACATGCTGGAAACACGTCAGGATGCCGCTGTAAACACAGGTCAGGCTTCAGTAGTAACTCAGGCACACACAAGACAATAGGTGGAGAGACAGCACTATTACTATCCCGCACCTTACCCCCAGCTAAGTCATTGCCCATGATGAAAGAAATACCCGGCACTGGGAGAGACTGACGTACTCCAACGACCACATCACCATTGATCAGTTTGGAGGACAGATGGACACGATGTAATGGCACCTGAACAGGAGTCATTTCAAACCCCCTAACCAACACATGTGTTCCAGTAGCTGTACTGTCACAAAAAGGCAAGAGACCAGACAGCAGAAACGACTGCGCTGCCCCAGTGTCCCTCGCACACCAGATGACTCTCCAACTAAGGAGACAACCCCTTCAGTTACAAAAGGAGTATAATAAATGTCAAATTCACCTTTACCCACTTCAGCAACAACCACAGACCCAATACTTGCCACCTCATTTACAGAAGACAAGCCAGTACCACAAGATGCCACTAAGCCAAAACTCTTGGCATTCTTACTATTCTTTTTCTTAAGAGCAACACAAGCAGACATCTTATGGCCTGCCTTCTTACAATAGAAGCATGTGATCTCAGTTTTGTTAACGGCTGCCTAGAATTAGCAGAGGAAGTCAGCTGTGGAGTTTTATCCCCACCTGTGGTCTGTTGCTTAATCTTGGGAGGATCTTTTACCCTGTTTTGCTGGCTAACCCAGCGGCTATCAAGAACACGTTTGTGTGTAAGAACATATTTATCAGCAAGAACAGAAAGCTTGATCAAGTTTCTGCACCTCTTGTTCATTCAGATAAACAGCAACAGCTTCAGGGAGACAATTCATAAAATCCTCCAATAAGACCAACTGTCTTAAGTCTTCCCTGGACTCTACTTTCTGTGCACTGCACCACCGATCAAACAAGCACTCCTTCTCACGTGCAAACTCAACATATGTCTGCAGCTCTGCTTTCTTACCATTCCTGAACCTCTGGCGATAAGCCTCAGGGACCAACTCATAGGCATGTAGAATGGTCTTTTTCACTACATCATACTGAGCAGCCTGCTCATTGGCCAGAGCGGAAAACACATCCTGGGCCTTCCCAGTAAGCACACACTGAAGTAAAAGAGGCCACACTTCTTTGGGCCAATTAAGGGTGGTTGCTACCCTTTCAAAGTGAGTAAAACATTTGTCAACATCGTTCTCGAAGAAGAGTGGCACAAGGCTGATGTTCTTGCTAACATCAAAACCAGGCTGTAGAGGCGGCGGCTGAGTAGGCTCTTTTTGCTTAGCTTCCAACTCCAGCTTCTTTAGAGCAAGCTCATGTTCACGCGCTCTGTCACGCTCTTCGCGTTCCATGCGCCTTAGCTCTAAATCATGCTGAAGCTCAAGCTCTTTGGCCTTTAAAGCCCTGGCCTCGTTCTCAGCCTTGAGTTTTTCAAATTGGAGCTGTTCCGATACAGCAGGTGCCTCTGTTTTCTTATATACACCTATAGCCTCCAGCTGGTTTTTAACAGCAAGGTATAATGTCTCTTTTAAATTCTTTTCCTGTGATGTTAAAACCAGGCCATAATGTTGGATAACTTTCAAAAGTTGGGCTTTACTTAACCCAGCTAACAGCTCCTCAGATGGACTGGCCACAAAATCTTTAAAAGACACCATTGTCTCAGTAAGTCACCGCAAATGCCCAACAACAACAAAATTAAGCCAAATCGCCAAACGACTACGCACACAATAAAAAATTTGTGCTAGACCACCTATTCCAACAATAGGCAAATTTCACAAAAGTGGTCCTTTAATTTGGCCTAATTTAGGGCCTAGATGCCTAGAACCAGTTAATGTGGCACAACAGCAATTAAAGCAAACAACAGATGAACACAGGTGGGCGTCACAGTCACCAAATTAAAGTTCATATGGGACTTCCTAGATGTCAGTTACACAAACCTAGGCTCCATCTGTGACCGTTTTAGTGATACAAGTCCTGAATTTTCACTAGGTCACATTTGACCTTTGAAGGTCAATACGAAGGTCACCAAATGAAAGTTCATATATGACTTCCTATTTGTCTCTAATACAAACCTAGACTCCATCTGTGACCGTTTTGGCAATACAAGTCATTGTAATTGTATTATGTCAAGTTTGACCTTCAAATGTCATCAACAGTCAAGCTGAATGTCATCAAATGAAAGTTCATATGTGACTTCCTATGTCAGTAACACAAACCTAGGCTCCATCTGTGATCTTTTCAGTGACAGAGGTCATTGAATTTTCTCTGTTCATTCGAAGGTCAATATGAAGGTCACCAAATGAAAGTTCATACATGACTTCCTATACATCTCCAATACAAACCTACACTCAATCTGTAACTATTATGCTCATATAAGTAATTGAAATTTCACTGTATAGTTTGCCCATTGAAGGTCACTGAAGGTCAACTTCAAGTTCACCCAATGAAACTTCATACATGACTTCCTATATGGCCACAATACAAACCTAAGCTCTATCTGTAATAGTTTTGGTGATAGAAGTCATTGAAATTTCACTATGTGAAGTTTGACCTTCAAAGGTCACCGAAGGTCAAGTTCAGGCCACCAAATGAAAGTTCATGGATGACTTCCTATACATCTCCAATACAAACTGAAACTATCTGTAACCATACTGCTGATATGCAGTGCCATGAAAAAGTATTTGCCCCCTTCCTGAATTCTTATTTTTTTGCATATTTGTCGCACTTAAATGTTTCAGATCATCAAACAAATTTTAATATTAGACAAAGACAACCCAAGTAAATACAAAATGCAGTTTTTAAATGATGATTTCATTTATTAAGGGGAAAAAACTATCCAAACCTACCTGGCCCTATGTGAAAAAGTAATTGCCCCCTAAATCCTAATTACTGGTTGTGCCACCCTCGGCGACAAGAACTGCAATCAAACGTTTGCGATAACTGGCAATGAGCCTTTCACATCACTGTGGAAGAATTTTAGCTCACTCTTCTTTGCAGAATTGTTTAAATTCAGCCACATTGGAGGGTTTTTGAGCATGAATGGCCTGTTTAAGGTCATGCCACTGCATCTCAAGCGGATTTTAGTCCGGACTTTGACTAGGCAACTCCAAAATCTTCATTTTGTTTTTATAAAGCCATTCAGAGGTGGACTTGCTAGTGTGTTTCGGGTCATTGTCCTGCTGCATAACCCAAGTGCGCTTGAGCTTCAGGTCAGGAACGGATGGTTGGACATTCTCCTTCAGGATTTTCCGGTAGAGAGCAGAATTCATGGTTCCATCAATCACGACAAGTTGTCCAGGTCCTGAAGCAGCAAAGCAGCCCCAAGCCATCACACTACCACCACCATGTTTGACTTTAGGTATGATGTTCTTTTTATGAAATGCTGTGTTTGTTTTACGCCTGATGTAACGGGAAGCACACCTTCCAGGCAGTTCAACTTTTGTCTCGTCAGTCTACAGAATATTTTACCAAGAGTCTTGGGGATCATCAAGATGTATTTTGGCAAATGTGAGACGAGCCTTTGTGTTCTTTTTGGTCAGCAGTGGTTTTTAACTTGGAACTCTCGCATGGATGACATATTTGTCCAGTCTCTTTTTTATTGTTCAATCATGAACACTGATTTTAACTGAGACAAGTGAGGCCTGCAGTTCTTGAGTTGTTCTGGGTTCTTTTGTGACCTCCTAGTTGAGTCGTCACTGTGCTCCAGGAGTAATTTTGGTAAGCTGTCCACTCCTGGGAAGGTTCACCACTGTTCCAAGTTTTCTCCATTTGTGGATAATGGCTCTCACCGTGATTTGCCAGAGTCCCAAAGACTTAGAAATGGCTTTGCAACCCTTTCCAGACTGATAGATGTCAATGTCTTTGTTTCTCACCTGTTCTTGAATTTCTTTAGTTCGCGGCAAGACATGTTGCTTTTTGAGATCTTTTAGCCTACTTCACTTTGTCAGACAGGTTCTATTAAAGTGATTTCTTGATTCAACAGGTCTGGCAGTAATCAGGCCTGGGTGTGGCTAGCGAACTTGGACTCAAAAAATGTGGTTAATCACAGTTAATTCATGATTAAAGGGGGGGGGGGCAATTACTTTTTCACATAGGGCCAGGTAGGCTTGGATAGCTTTTTCCCTTAATAAATGAAATCATCATTTAAAAACTGCATTTTGTATTTACTCAGGTTATCTTTGTCTAATATTAAAATTTGTTTGATGATCTGAAACATTTAAGTGTGAAAAATATGCAAACAAGTAAGAAATCAGGAAGGGGGCAAACACTTTTTCACGGCACTGTAAGTCATTGAAATTCCACTGTGAAGTTTGGGCATTCAAGGTCACTGAAGGTCAAGTTCAATGTCACCAAATGAAACTTCATACATGTGTTCCTATATGCCTGCAATACAAACCTAAGCTCTATTTGTAATAGCTTTGGTGATAGAAGTCATTGAAATTTCACTATGTGAAGTTTGACCTTCGAAGGTCGCCGAAGGTCAAGTTCAAGGCCACCAAATGAAACTTCATACATGACTTCCTGTAAGTGTTCAATGCACATATGTTCCCAATCTTCAATATTTTCAAGCCTAGAAACCTTTGAAAATTGTAACATTTTGCTTGACCTCAAGTTTGACCTTTCAAGGTCATCTGAGGTCAACTTTAACACAGACAAAATATAGGTCATATATTACTTCCTATATGTCAGTAATACAAACTTAATCTCTACCAGCAACCATTTACCTTCCACAGGCGATTTGGCCCATTCTCCATAAGACCCCATGTTAAAGTACAGCACCCCCACTAGACCCACTTCCGTCAATTCAATCAAAATGGCACTCGCACTGTACATAAAGTGTATCAAGGTGAGTTGATTGCCAGATTTAGAAAAAAATTTTCAGTTTTTGAGAAATAATTTTTTGACATTTCAAGTCATATCTTTTAACATTGCTAAATTATTCCCTGACCTCGAATTTGACCTTTCAAAGTCATCTGTGGTCAAATTTAATATTGCCAATATATAGGTCATATATGACTTCCTACAATAATACAAACTTAATCTCTATCTGCAACCATTTGGCCTCCACACGCCATCTTGCATAATCATAAAGTACAGTGCCCCCAATAGACCCACTTCCGTCGATTCATTCAAAATGGTGCTCGCACTGTACATTGACGGTACCAAGGTAAGTTGATTGCCTGATTTAGAAAAAAAATTATCACGCAGTTTTTGAGAAATGATTTTTTTTAAATTTCTCATTTCTATCTTTAACATTGGAGCCAAAATTTCAAGGGCCTGGGGCGCCCCGGTGGCTCATCGGTGTAAGCGCGCGTACCATAAAGGCTGTGTCCTTCCCGCAGCGACCTGGGTTCGATTCCAGCTCAGGTCATTTGCTGCATATCTTCCCCCATTCCTCTCCCCAACTTTCCTGTCTCTCTACACTGTGTAACTGTCAAATAAAGGAAAAATGCCCCCAAAAATAATCTAAAAAAAAAAAAAAATTTCGAGGGCCCATAAAACGGACAAAAATTATTCAATCAAAAATCTGAGAAAATCATCTGGAGATATGGTCTAGTAGTATATTATAGCAAATTTACACGAAAATTCATCAGGCCAAAAAAAAGATAAAAAATGTTCAGGACGACGGACGCCACACCACGACAATAACTACTCTGCTATTTTTAACTCATTTGTAATTTTTAAGTACTATGATATGACTACTGAATTCTCAGAGTAGAAAAATCTCATTTCTATCCAAGAGTATTGAGGGGCAAACCTGGCCCTGTTGTGTTACTGAGAGGAAACTACATGTCTTATCGAGTAGCTAGTCCAGCATGAACTGAACTCAGATTTATTCAACATCAGACCCTATCAATACAAGCACTACATATAGGCATGGGCAACGCTCTGCATAAACTCTAATGGAATGCGTAACAGCTGAACTGGGGCGGTAAACAAGCCTCAGAAAACTTATTAAAAAAATGATGTAAATACCATTTTCATACAAAAAAAAAGAACACCATGGTTTGATTAAAAGCAACCTTTTCAATAGGATACCCGCATTTCATACATGAACTCTGCGATACGACCAAAAACGCGATTTGAACAGAGCTATTGTTCGCCGTTGGATGAATGCGTGACCTCAATTTGCGCCGTGTTTACAAACTTTCAAGTGCACGGCGTGGCAAAAAATATCCATTTTGGAGGTAGATTTCAAACAGCCAAGCTGACGTGATATCCCAGCTATGGCCCTGATTGACTAACAGCCATCTAATTTGAGAAATTACGAGTCTATTCGTCCAAACTAGACCTCCAGGGATGTGAAATAAGTTCGACAGAAGTTGTTGAAGTTCATTCTTGTAGTTCGCCGTGACTTCTTCTCAACAATAGCAAGAAAGGTGAGTGTATTTTTACTGTAACCTACATAGTTAGTTCACAGAATATCCTGTGACCCCATTTGTGAAGTTTCAGCAAAATATACCAAGGAATAAACCAGCGCCAGGCGTTCAAAACCTACCAGTGTTCTGACAAATTTTGCTACCTATCAAAATATGCCACCTCTTGAACACCGGTCACAAGATTCATTCACTTATACCCTTCAATTCGAGACTGCGAGGATGGAAATCTGAATAATCAATTAGGAAAAATTCTCGGCTCTCGGTAATTCTGTATATCGTTTAAACATTTTGTTAATCGGATTATGAAAGAAGACTGAAAATAAGCACCGCTTTTTTGTTTGGGTGTAAAAGCCCGTATTTAAAGGAGAATACATTGTATATTGATTAAGCATTGAACATTAATCAAACTGTTTTAATATTTGTTGATGACATTGCTTCGCTTCCTGGAAGCAAGTACGGGCAAATCTGCTGTCTAGTGAGCATTTCAGGTTCGATGTACTGAGTAATAACGCCATGAAACTTAAACTGGCCCGTCATTCTGCCGAATAGTCTTACTAAACTAGTTAATCGCCTGATTGCTAATCAAGCAAAGGGAGGTTTCTGCCGCGCCAAACTAACCTCCGACTGCATGTCACTGTGTTTTACTATGAATTATTCACAGTAGCTCATTGAAACTATCATGGGAGGAGGGTATATGGACATTGTAAAAAAACAGCAAGAAAAGTTTTTTTTTTTTTTAATCACCACGGGTTATTGAAGGGGAACGTTTGATTCATTTCGTAGCAGTGGGAGGGCAAACAACTGCCGGCATCAGCGACTTCAATGCATTTTATATGGTAATGGGCGAGTAGCGTTGCCCTCCCACTGATAATTTTGACATTTTTGCAGGCCATTGATCCAAAGAAAACTTCACAGGCAACCCATTCATACCATTTTTTAATATCAATGCAAAACCTAATGTTTGTTGAACATAATTGGGTGAAATTCAATGCATTTTCCATTAAAAAGGGCCTAGGGGGTGCTGCTGTACTTCAGAAAAGGGGTTGATGACTTTAGCATCAATTATTTCTGTTAGGGTACCCTAATAGATAATTTGGCCAGGTTTATTTCTGAGTAGACTGCATTTTTGAAAATGCCCTCAGGCTTCACCCCCCAATTTTCACAATGGGTTTTGTTGATAAATGCCGAAATCAGCCATTTTTGGGACCCTGTGGCTCTGAGACCCTTTCCTGTAAAGGCGTTGGACTTGTGGCAAACTCTTCGTCTGTGTCTTCTGTACTTACCTGCAAAAAATCATTAGAAAAAAATAAAAACTTTTTTCTCAGCAACTCAAGAAATGTTGTCATTTTATTCATTTGTATTGCCCATGCCTATACCATAGTCAAAACATCTGATGATCCCAAGGTACACAACTATGTGTCCTGAAATTCTTTAAAACTATAACAAAACTAACCTAAAATTAGCTTCTCCTAAATAGAACATAGTTGACTCGTACATCTTTCATTCACACCCTAACTCCTCCCCAGGAGTTTAGGGCCAGAGGACACCACTGTCGGCAAACAAATGGAACAGCAGAAACACAGTCAACAGTCATCACAATGAAAGCGCCAAAGGCTTCTTGCGCAAGCGATAAGTGAAATAGTGTCATCACAAACCAGAGATAGGGTGTGTTTTTCATGCAAGAAGAACAGTGGAGTATTCAGGCGACATAACAGTGATGCCATGTCACCTTTTTGCATTTGAATGCTGATTTTCGTCAATGCTGAGATATCAATGTTATTTTGTCAAACCATATTGAATGGATATCAACCTATGGATTCAAACTAACAGCTTGTAGCATTGAAATCAGCTCCTGAACATTGATTTCAGCTACATAGAATAAATATGGATTTGTACATGATCCGGGACATGATCTGTCCACAGACCACATAATCATCCATTTTTCATTTAACATTTATTTATTATTTAACTATATCTGTATGTCCTGCACACTGCTTCCACCACTCATTAAGTTAAGGTAAATCAAGCTATCGTCATTATTCATGATATGCCAAAACAAGTTCAAGGAGTATAGCTAATACTCTAACAAAGTGAATCAATCATAATATACCAATTGTAAAGCAATATCTGACTTTCTTTACAGTGCAAAAATATGAAAATGTATGTCCTGATAGGTGAGATACTCGTTAGCTCCCGCCAGCGCTGCCATCAGCCTAGCCAATGCCCGGGGATAAAATGGTCTCGCAATGCCTGCCCCCCCCCCCCCAAGTAGGCTATAGAGTTAATTAATAGGCTACAATAACAGAATGAAAAATAGAATGATGAAAAAACATGCTGACAGGACACTTTATGTGACACTTGTTTAATGTTGTTTAGATAAATCATATCATGTTTCAAGGATCGCTTGTAAAATAAATAACGTAGGCTACTTTTCTCAAACAGATGCATGAATTCACAGATAAATGCAGTGGCGGGTGGTAGACGGAAAACCAAGGGGCGGAAAACATCCCTTGAAACGAATGAGATTAGTGACCCGATTTCAATTATTGTTATTGGTCAACATGTTAGTTTCCCTTATAATAAAACGTTTAGGCGAGTGAATAATAAATTTTATATAATGTTTAATTCACATGCCTTAATAGGCAACTCTTCACGAAAAAACCACTGTGGATATTCCGCATAAAATTTTGTCACATCCTAAGCAAGATGTCAAACCTGTGCGTAATGATTGTTTAACTGAAAAAGATTAAAATGCGCTCTTTTTTGCGTTCAACTGGTGCGTTTGATTTCTCGTCTTAACGAAGACAATTCGCTACACCTGAGAGGGGAGAGTTCAAGTGTCTTTTACCAGGGAAACTGACTGAAAACAGATCAAGAGTAATAAGCAGTTTAAAGACATGTTTATCGCCCTCCTTGTTCTCTGTCCAACGGGCGCCACTGGATAAATGTCTCAGAAGCCTATTCAAAAATATGTATTCTCAAGGATCACAACAGATAAAATCATGAATATTGTTACATACATACTTAGGTAAATGTTTTGACAGGCCAAATAAAACAAAAAAAAAAACATAAAGTGGGCTACACACAGCCTATTCATTTGACAAATGAAAGGCGCCGCACTTTTCTAGTTGCAACGTCATGTATAATATCATGAAAATCAATTCTCTTGGCCAGTTCATGTTCTATCGAGATCATCGCTAAACCATTTAGTCTCTCTTGTGACATGGTGGAGCGCAAGTGATTTTTTATTAATTTAAGTTTACTGAAAGTGCGCTCACTTCCAGCCACCGTTATGGGCAAAGTCAGAAAGATACGCAACAAGGGATCTCAGGTGAGCGAGCGTGTGTGGTAGCTCACGTCATCAGTGTTGTGTTGCGGCGCTGAAGACGGACCAAACCACTTGCATTGGGGGGGGGTAAATCTACTTTTACCACTATGTCATTTGTCAGGGAAAATTAGCAAAATAGAATATATAAAGCTTTTACGTAACTGAGAAATACTATGTTAAATCTTCACAGATATTTATTATGATGAATTTTCCAGCAGATTATTTTAAAATCAGGGGGTCAGTTTCATGCCCCCCCTAGTCTGATGCCTGGGGATAGCAGTCCCCTTTGCCCCCCACCCCCGTCGGCAGCCTTGGCTCCCTCTATAGCAAGCTAATGTTATCCCTGTGAAGGTGTAGGTGCTGTCTGTACAGCTGATGATTGCGCTGATTTGCATGATTTCAAGCAAGGCTGGAATCCTCCCATTGGCACTGGCAGACAGTGGCACCTCAGTAGCAGATTGTGGTCCGCTGTAGCAGGCGAAAGTTTGTTGCATATGTAAGGTAAAAAATGTTTGGTTTCAGTTGATACGTCATCCATTTTCAATGCAATTCATTTAAATTTGTAATTGAGAAAGTTGAAATAAATTCAAGACATCTATATCATGACTTATGGTTTTAATGGTTCATTTTCCTGTTTTCATTTTGTGGCTTGTACTCATGAAATTCCCTTTTTTTGGACAGTGGAGGGCTGCCCCACAAAGATCCTGTGGTACCAGCGCGTACTTGTTGTGCATGCAATCTTAAATATATGGAATACGCTTTGCTTTGTTGTCATCGGATCCCAGTTTGTTTATTTTTCTGCCCAAAGCTGAAGTAGACAATGTAACCTCTAATCTCCAAAATACGTAATGAAAGTTTATGTATTGAAAAAAGACAACCCTCTGAAACTTTAATATCAGCCGAAACTGAAAACATTTCACTTTACGAGCACAACAAATTTAGGTGTGGCAGCTATCATTATAATAACAGAGATCACACGTTAACCAAGCTGAGAATTTAAATTGGCAAACCAATGTCCAGTTGTTTTTTCTCAGCCTGAAGTATAGATTCAGTAAGATGCAATGTCATAATGGTCAAGAATGCTGGTGAATATCCAGCGTTCTTTTACATTTCATTCATGGGATATCAAAGGAAGTGAAGGGGGTGGGCTGCAGCCCCATTGGCGGCTGAATGCTGTAGTATCTTGGATGTAGCAGTAACTTTAAATAGTAAAAATTAAAACAGAAGAATAGAAACATTAATTGGGTTTGTAACGGTTGCAGTAATATTTGGAGACCAAACGCAACTAAAATAGGGACTGAAAGCTGGCGAAAACTAAAGACCAGCCACTAAGGTCTCGAGAAACCAAGACTGAAGTAAAACAGCAACCGAATACTCTCCCACCAAACTAAAGACCAGCCACTAAGGTTTCGAGAAACCAAGACTGAAGTAAAACAGCAACCAAATACTCTCCCACCAAACTAATAGACTGCTCCGCTTCCGAAAGGACAAAAGCGGAGCCTGAACAGAGTGCCCAATATGAAAATGAGAAACAAGCTGCACGAAGAAATAGCAGTGCAGGCTAATTACTAAATAAACGTCCTAACAGATGGAAAAATCTCCCTAAAGTCACAAAGACGAGCGAACTAAAAGGGGAGAACCTAAGTAGAATAACTACTGACTATCCTTCTCAATCTTTCTGAAAACAAACACGAAAATTTGCAAAATCCCTAAAGCAAAACCTCTAGCTGACTCTCATGTAGAAGTAAGACATTCGAGCGGCGAGGGGCTGCAAATCTCCGTCTCAAATGGACCTGACGACAGGTGCCACAAATCACCAATCAACCAGCTCAGGAAAGGAATTCGATAGTGAAGGAATTCGATGTCCAAAGAACGAGACGAGTAAAAACAGAAAGTACCCTTCAAAAATACACAAACTCCCTTAAAACCATGACAGGACCCCCCCCCCGAAATGAATGTATTCTCGCATCACTCTGCTTTCAGGACCTGATAGAGAGTATAATGAACCCCTATGAGGGATTGTCCCGATCGATTGAACAATCGTAGGGGCAATGAGGAGGCAGAGATGAGGCTCTTCATTTAGTAAAAACCTCAGCGAGGTCAGCATAATCAGATGGGACATTAGGAGGTAAATTGAAATTCAAGGTGGCCGCCAAACTCCAATCTTCTTCAAAATCAGGAGTCTCAACATTTGACTCAAACTCAGAAGCAACCTCTGAGAATAAATCATCGATTGGCGGTCGCCAATCAAACTGAGGATCCCACACCAAACTATCCTCTTCCTTATCGTCAGGACCAGGCTTGCCAGGAGAAACATCCCCCTCATCATCACTGCAGGAATCTATCTCTGCCTGGGCCTGACATTTGGGGCAAAGTGCAAGAGGCTGAGTGCAGTGAGCCTTGCAGTCGGACCCCAAACGAATTATAGGATCGTTATTGTTACCCCAATATATGTGAGGCTATAGTTCGACCAACCAGGAATGTTCCAACACAATAGGGTAAACAGGAGAGTCAATTAGAAAGAACCAAATTCTTTCAGAATGACTGCCAAACTGAATGAACATAAACATAAAAAAATCAGTGACCTCAGTAATCAATCCAGTTCCCAAAGAGCGACCATCCAGAGCAGTGATAGCACACGACTGCGAGTGGGAACGAACTGGCAAAAGATGCTTCCTCGCCCATTTTGCATCAGCAAAACATTCTACTGCTCCAGAATCCAAAAACGCCTCTACTGGAATTTTCTGCTTCTCCCAAACCAATTCCATAGAAATAAAAGATTGAATCTGTCCCTCTAGCGCCCCCCATTCAGCTAGAGGGACTTCCCGTTTCCCTTGCAATCAGGACAATGTGGCCGGATGTGTCCTGGCTCCTCACACTTGAAACAAATTACTTGCTTACGTTCTGGATCGCGAGCATGGCGAACAAATCATTACTAACAAATCATTAATCACTATCATCATTTTAGGCCTTTTCAAGTTGACCAAACTGACAGGCTACATTCATTAAAGAAAGTTTATTGAATCAAAAAAGTAAATCATTTAATGCTATGGATCACTTTATTCAAATAGAGATATAGTCCAAGGATTTTAAATTGAGCACAGCATTAGTTCAGACAGGCTATGGAGCCATGTCTAGCTCACAAGCCTGCCTTCATTATTGATTTTACAGATCGCAAGCCAAGCCCACATCAACACATGATGCATTGGTTTCCTGTTTCCTGTCTTCACGTTGGCAAACGATCAACTCTCAGCACCTGCAGTGCGGGCATTTTCATTCCTCAATTTTTTATATATAAAATTATTAGTCGTTTTAAACCCTCATAAACTTTCCTGATACTATGGTTTCCGATTCCCTAGGAATTAGTGATGCACGATATGAAAAATTTCAACCGATAATTTCCTGCTTCTCATGGCCAATACCGATAACCGATAAGTTCCTTTTTTTATGTTTAATATAATCTTCATATAATCTGCAGTTTGTGCATCCAGGAGAAAAAAAAATCTAGGATGCAGAGATGAAAAGCTGATATTTTAGTAGCTCTGGCCTATCTGTAACAGCAAACAAAAGTTTTGGCTCTTCAAATATTCATTTATTTTTTTTCATGTCATATGACAAATATTTGTGGTCATTTGCTGTAAATAACAATAACAGCTGCTTCCCCTTGTTCCCCGACCTCGTTTCCCGTCCTGTGTTCTGAATGCAGTATGTTTTGTTACAATACTTCCACCCGCAGTGGCACTTATACATGTAAGAACTGCATTGCTCATGTCAGTTCAGCTAAAAACGTTCTTGAGTTTGAAGCGCGCATTGAGACTCTTCAGAATATTCGAACCAATGAGGAGTTCATTGACTCTTTTCTGTCCAGCCTGATAGTTGCGCTAATATTAGTTTACTTTTGGCTCCCACTCCATGCCTGCTGCAGTAGCGTCCCCGCAGCAGGACGCATTGATAACAGTTAGAGGTAAATGAAACGCGTACAGCCATCTAGTCTCTCTCCTGTCAAACAATTTAAAGTAGGGATTCAAAGGAAAAACTGAAATATGGCAATTTCAACATCAATGGAAAGCTTAGAAAGCAAAGAATGCAATGTAATATCATTCCGTCACATTATCAGCATGAGAATATGGACACGCGTGAAATGGCAGTACTTTATTGAGCGTGAATACTCCTGTGATGCTAGGAAAGAGGCCCGTTTTGGGTGACATCACATAGGGGTTTCGCAAGCTCTGCTCTGTTAGATGTCAATAGAAATACTGTGTCTCTCTCTAAGCTTTATATTTTGTTGAAGGTTAAAATTGAGTCATACTTTACTTGAGATGGATGAATTATATTGGAGAAACATTCATCTATCTTTTTTTAATCTAAACTCAAATTTTTCTATATAGACCTAGTACATTGAAGATTAACATGGACATATAAACAATCTGACGGAAATCGTGTAAATACGGGGAAGGCAGGGTTTCCTCCGGGATTTTTTGAAACTGTGGCAGAGGGCTTCAGCGTCGGGTCAAAACTCAGCATAATCAGGTGTGGCCAGTTTTCATTAATCAGCACGTAGGCGATGTAATAATTGAAGTCTATGTGCACGGAGGTTTATCAGTTTCACATGTGTCACGGTGGATTTCACATATAATATGAAAACCGATTATGACTCCGGAATTGGAATTAAATAATCATGAAGATACAATTAGGTAGAGCAGGATGTGCTCACAGCAATCGTTTTGGGAAGTGAACAAAATATTTTTTCTCTAATCGTTGAACACATTGCATTAAGAAGAAAGCAGCGCATTATACTGCCGATGGCTAATTTTTATTCATTGGAAAAAATGTTAATCAAGCAAAATGATTGACAACAAACAGGTCAATAAAGAGGTTGTTGCAATCTACGTAGGTGGTCATGTGATCCCTGAAGCAAAATGTACACAAACGTTGATCGCAGCATAGTGAAAATGGGGAAATGTTGTGCTGCTATTGGTTACACCAATAATGATGCCATTCAATCATCCCGAAAATACTGCAAAATGATTTAATTAATTAATTAATTAATTCCATTAATTTCCACAAAATAATAAAGCCCTTTTGAAAGAATGGCTTGTTAAATTAAGAAGAATTGACCATGGAAAGCCTTACAAACCAACAAAACATTCAGTTCTTTGCTCAGAGCACTTCGAGGAAAGCTGGGGCCTATTGCACGAAGGCGGGATAAGGGATTAGCCCAGGATCGGCACAAGATTAGCCTGATCTCAAGCCCCATTTCGGTTGCACAGAGCGTGTGAGCTAAGCCATGGCACTAGTTGCTATGGAAACGAAGTCTGTGGAGCTAGCCAGCTCCGGAGCATGCTTATGAACTAGCCAAGCTCTTCACCTCATTCAGCAGTCACCAGAATTGAAAATCAATGTCCTTAACAGTCATTCTGAATTGTCCACTACACATTGCTATCTCAATTATAGTAGACCCAGAGTAATTATCTAAGAAATTTGTGACCAGTGACGTCAGTAAAATAGCTAATATTTGATCATTATATTCAAGTATCCATGTGACACTGACCATCACAATTCAATCAGTTCCCCTTCCATGTCACATTTTAACCATATTTAGAATCTGTCATCATCAGATTTGTCCTTATTCCCCAAGTTGAGACTTCCATCAGAGTAGAAAATGAGCAGTGCTGTATGAAGTGGGTTACCGTGTTTCAGCGCGATCTTAAATCGCTGCAGTCACCCCCTACATACAGCACTGCTACAACTTTTATCTGTCTTTATTCAGGCTGTGACGGGTAAGGTAGAGTCATTGCCTTAGTGCTGGACACGAGTGCAATGTCGCTCGCTTCACGATACTGGAATCAAACATTTTCAGGAGGCTCCTTGACGTAATTTTCTGACATTAACATTTTACTTTTTAATTTGAATATGCCTCCATCAGAGGTGATTAAAAGCAGAAAGTAAACTCAACCAGTCTGAAAATGTCTTCTAGATCGGACGAACATTTCCGTTTGTATAGGACCAAAAAAAGGGGCTTGTAGCAAAATTTGGAACGTATATAGGTAGGAAAATAATATGCTTGCAAAAAATAGATCACCCCACAGTGCTTTTAAAAAATACACGTCTTTTACACAATTACTGTAAATACTGTTCTGTCTCGATGTTACATCAATCAAGCAATGGCTTATCTCGTTCACAGTAACGCCGAAGTGCATCAGCTACTCCTTTTCGACAGTGCTAAAACACCTCCCAAGTTTACTTTCACTTTAGTTTAGCTCACTTTAATAGTTCTCTCAAACGTCTCGCACCATTCAGACAGAAACTGAAGGAGTAGCAAGCAGAGGCATTTCAGAGATCCTATCGTCCCTCTGTCCGAACACAGTTTTCGAGTGTGGCTGGCGCATGCGTCTGCTGCAGCAACTAAATGTCAATTGTGATGATCAGCGAATCTGTGATCAATCTCGGGTCTATGAGGTAGCCGTGTGCACGCACTCTGCAGGATCAGCCGCAGCAGGCTTCAATTAGCCTATCCTCCTCCACCTGCTGTTGGCTTTGTGCTGTCCATTTAGCCAGCGACGCGCTGTTTGGGATATGGTAATTCTCGCTTTGGCGTTGATCCAGGATCTCAGGATCCGACTTTTGTGCAATAGGCCCCTGCTTCACCCAGAAGTTCACAAGTAAGTCAACGGTTTTGTTGCAATGAAAACTGGTTTTAAGGTGAATATTTAAAGAAATTAGTGGAAAATATATTGTGGTGACTTCTAAAGTAGGCGGACGCGGAGACAGGGATCTGCATTTTTGAATCGCTCCTTCTGAGCTTCGTTTTATTGTATCAGCGTTCAACATCTTCAACAGCAGTCAAACAGCAGGCAAAGTACAGCTTATCACTTCTTGAGGGTTCACATTCAGACTGACTCAAAGCACTATAACCCTCTACTTATATACCCGCTCGGGGTTTTCTGATTAGACAATTCTCTGCGGCCCGTGAGCCAATCACAGCAGCTCAGGCCAATTCATGCAAATTAGCAAGGAGCAGTTGACACCGAAATTCAACTCATCCACCGAAGCAGCAGGAACGCCACACAATATTCAATACAAATATTAACCTCAAGCCTGAACGCCCCCCGAAGCAGGGGCAATGAATTTGCAAAATAAATACAGCATGTTTCCTAATAGCACCCTCGTCATGCGGCATATCCTCTTAAAGCGAAGAAACTTGGCGAAAAGTTTGTGATGACCGTTTTTACCTAAACCGAACACAATTCAAGCACCAAGCAAGTAAATAAGCATCAAGCAAAATATTAAATGAAGTAAGATCAGTGCTCTATCGCAAGCATTTCTACTGAATTTGTGCTATGCATACAAACGATATCTCAAATGAAACAGGACAGTCCACAGATTCCAACGATGTAAGCCTTGTCATTTTAAATTGACACCACACTCAAAGAACAGCAGGCATACACTTTAAATGCTACAGAGATGAGCAAAAACTTTTCTTACCTTCGATATTTGTCATAAAAGCTGTTTGTGGGTAAATCTGTGCTTCCTATTGTTTTAGCCTGTCTATCTGAGAGTCCTCTAGCCATTATGCTATGCACTCGAAGACCTCAGCAGTATAATCACTTAAATGGTTTGTTTTTTGTATTTCGCTATAATTAACCGCTAAATATTCAACTGTTGTTTTCAAAGCTGGTTTATGACTGAGAATCCTTGAACCAATATAAGTTCAAACACAGCGCAGCTATACAAGTGCTAAATCGACCAGTGAATATATAGTCTGTTGAGCTAGTGTCGTGGATAAGGCGGAGCATTTGAACCTGAGGTTCAATATCCGATTATACATGCGACCTTTCAGAGCAAGGAAATAAATTTTTTTTGTATAAATAAATAATAATTACTCGATGCAATCCAATCCCATCAAAGACATTTTCCTGAGTTACTTCGGGGATCACTTACACTACGGTGGAGATATTTGAGGGGTACGATTGTGTTCTAAATAGCATGGACCTCGTCACTCCATATTTCAATGTCAATCACTGTTATGAGAGTCCACTTGATCATGTTCATAAAATACTACCTTTTTTGTAGCCCAGCTATGGCTTATCCAACCTTCCTCAGAATGGTAGCATGACTCCAGCAAAAACATAATTTTCTAAACTAGACAATGTGTACGTGTATAGCGTATAGCCAGCGCAGCGACCCTACTTTATGCAGGTACGAAACAAACCAAAATAAGCAGCAAAACTAATATGCATCGATGAAAGAAATCACCTTTATGCGACAGTAGCATTAAAAAAAATAATGATTTAAACATGGGATTTAAAACTATGAACTACTGGAAGATCTGGAAGAAATATATTAAGAGTTCTGACTTGTCAGGCTTTAAAAACAAAATTGAAAACGGTTTTCGCAGTGTCCATTGTATTATAACTATGGAACATCTGGGTACTTTCAGAGTACGCAACCCATATGTGACGTCACAGAAAATGAGACTATCGGCGGACTCGTTACGATGGAAAAGGAGCAACATTTGGAAAGCGAATATCAAGTTGCATTAAACTTTTTTCTCTTGTTATATGAGTGAATACCTTCAACCTATCATGAAATTGCCACAACAGACCAATTTTATGGGTACTTATTTTCTTTGAATCCCTACTTTAATTCATTCGCTCCCCTCAAAGATTCACAGTTAACATAACATAACATAACATGAATGGTGAGAACAGGCCGTTCAGCCCAACTAGGCTCGCCAGTATCGTTATACTATTGCTAATAAATCACTACAGATACTCAATGACTCAATGGTATCTAGCTTTAAGTCAAGCCTGCTCTTGAAAAAAGTTGTGTGAACGAGTGCCAGAAAACGCACTAATTATCAGTGATTCCATAGTTAGAAACATTAGGGTGTTTAAACCAGCTACTGCAGTGAACTGTATTCCTGGCACTCGTGTCACGGATATCGAAGCGAATTTGAAATTACTTGATAAGGGTAAACACAAGTATTCCAAAATTGTTATCCACGCTGGCACAAATTACGTTTGTTTAAGACAATTGGAGATTATGAAGAGTGGTTTTAAGTCTGTCTGCGTCCAAGCTAAGAAGCTGTCGCGTTCGGTAACTGTCTCTGGTCCATACATGATCCGATGTAGTAATGAAATGTACAGCAGATTAGATTCACTCAGTCGCTGGTTGTCTGAGTGGTGCGCAGGAAATAGCGGTGGCTTCATTGATAATTGGCAAACTTTCTGGCGCAGACCTGGGGCTTTATTTATAAAATTTGCGTGGATTTCATACCTTAATAATACGTACGCTCAAAAAAATAAAAATGACATTTTGTGGAAAATAACCTAATTTATAAACCTATGGGTAAAATAAACAGCATGGAATTTTCATTTTTATTTAATCAGGATAGACAGTTGGAATTTATTGACATTGTGCATAATGTTAGTGACAAAATTCCCTTTTTTTAAATGTCAAGTTTGATTTTTTTATAAATCAGAAATAATGTTGCCACAAAAAGGAAGGACCGACTATTGACTGTTTTTTTGTGCCTACAACTATTGTACATCAGTAGTTATAAATGAGGCCCCATTGTGCATAATGTTAATAATTCCCTTTTTTAATGTCAAGTTTGTTTTTTTTGAAAGGAAAGGGATTTTTTTGTGTGTTCATCCTTCTCGAGATGGCACTGTCCTTTTGTCAAGAAATTTGGCTTACAATTTAAGCCAGTGTAATTGACTGCCAAGTATTAAATCTAGATCGCAGACATTTAATACATTTAGTCTCAATAAATCATTGATTAGGTCAAATTTAATAGAGACTGTGTCTGTTCCCTGAATACCAATGAAATCAAAAAGGAAGAATCGTGGAGTCGTCCACAATAACTTGACCTTCATAAAAATGAACTATTTCAACACCTGTATGAATACAAAATCCTCTCTCAAATTTGGACTATAATCACTTAACTGAAAAGCAGCTCTTGTGAACGAATTAATCTCTGATTATAATCTTGATGTACTTCGCCTCAGAAACTTGGCTGAAATCAGATGAAAACTCCTCTTTGAATGAAGCTTCTCCACCTGGTTTTATATACACTCATAACCCCCATCTTGACCGGAAAGGAGGGGCGTTGCTGTTATTTATAATGACTCCTTTCGCTCAGTGCTCAAACCACAATATAAATTTGATTCATTAAAGGTACTATTAATGAATTTTATATTGCTTGATGCAAGTATGAACTCCATCCCTGCTCAGCCTATTGCTCTGGTGATAGTCTATAGGCCACCCGGTCAATATTCTGGCTTCATGCATGATTTCTCGGAATTCCTTTCATAATTAATTTTAAGCTATGATAGAATTGTTATTTTGGGTGACTTTAGCCTGTATTTCGAGAGGGTAGATGATTCTTCAACATCCATCTTCACTAATGTTGTGGAGTCGCTTGGCTTCACTCAGAGTGTCATTAGCACAACACATATTCATGGTCATACTTTAGACCTGATTTTAAAGCAATTCTTACCTTTCTGGCATGGTCGCACAGCACTTAGTAAAAATTTGAACATGAACAACTCCGCCTCCCTCCAAAGTCCCACCCTCTTACCCCCGATTGCCAGACTTCTCCTACGAAAAAAAATATAACTAATTTGTCAGACTACAAAGGTAACTTAACATTGATCTTGATTATCCAGTGAGCCCCCTCTGTATTGACGAAATGGTAGATAAGTTTGCTAATGCTCTCCGTCGTACCCTTGATGTAGTTGCTCCATTGAAATTTAAAAAAGCTACTCAGAAGAAGAGACCAGCCCCATGGTACACTGACCAGACACGGACTCTAAAGCAAAAATCCCGTTAACTAGAACGCAAATGGCGTTCCATTAAACTCCAGGTAATCCATTGTGCTTGGAAAGAGAGCCTTGTTGTGTATAAGCAAGCTCTGTCTGATGCAAAGTCTTCTTATTTTGCAAATCTTATACAGGAAAATAAAAATAACCCTTGATTCTTGTTCAAAACAGTGGCCAAATTAACACATAACCATGCTGCAAGTTCCCCTCAAATTCCAGCCTCCTACAGCAGTGATGATTTTTTAAAATTCTTTAGTGGCAAAATAATTGGAATGAGAGAAAATATCATTGCTTCCCTTGCAGTTGGTGAAGGCCTTAACATAAAACCTCATGCTATGCATATAAACCAGTTTGATTAATTCTCTCCCATATCCCTGAGCGAACTTGCCAAATTAGTCACAACTTCCAAATCAACAACTTGTCTCTTAGATCCCATCCCAACTAAGTTAGTGAAGGAACTCCTGCCCATTCTTGGCAGTCCAATTCTGCACATATTCGACTTCATTTAAGATGGCTGAAATTAAGCCTCTACTCAGAAAACCAAATTTAGATCCCACAGTTTTGGCTAATTACAGGCCGATCTCATAACTTCCATTTTTATCCAAGATCCTTGAGAAATGTGTTGCCCAACAGCTTAATTTCTTCTAGCAAATGAATAAGGTCTTAAAGTGTCTTAAAGCTGTTAAAGCATGGATGACACTGAATTTTCTCTCTTTAACCCTTTCGCAGGCACAGCGACATTTTTGTCGTTTTAACCAACGTGTTTTTGCTCTTTACAGGTGGGGAATTCCTTGTTAGTTCTCATTACCATTGGCTGTCTCTCAGGTCACCCAGCACTGTATTTTTAGCCGTGAACAGGCCACTTCGGGTTTGGGACATGTGAACATGGCATCGGCAGTACAAACCAAGATTCTAGCCGTGTTTCTAAACGTAAATGAACGTGGATGAAGTTGCCCAACTCTGACGATGAGTTTGAATATCCAGAAGCGGGGAGTGACTTGGATCCAAATGATTAAGGTCTTAAAAACATAAAAACATCTTAAAGCTGTTAAATTTTATTGGATGACAATGATTTTAGTAAAAACCCAAAATTTCTTTAAATGCATCTGGGCCAAAATTTGCCTCGAAAGGGTTAAATCCAGAGAAGACTGAAATATTGGTAATTGGTCCCAAATCGCTCAGAGGCACATTCCTCAAGTTTTCCCTTGACATTGATTGAATCAAGCTGTTGTCAAAAACTTTGGTGTCACCCTTGATTCTGAACTCTCTCTCCACTGTCATATTAATAACATTATAAAAGTGTCTTTCTTCCATCTTAGAAATGTATCTAAACTGAGAAAAATGTTGTCTCTTCAGGACGCCGAAAAATTTTTCATGCATTTGTGTCCTCCTGGCTGGATTACTGTAACGTTTTACTGTCAGGCTGCACTAGTTCTACCCTGAATCACCTTCAATAGTGCAGAATGCTGCTGCTAGGGTTCTAACCAGGATGAAGAAATATGACCATATTAGCCCAGTACTCAAAAATCTTCACTGGCTGCCTGACAAATTTAGAATTGAATATAAAATTCTACTGCTTACCTACAAAGCCTTAAATGATTTTGCCCCAGAATATCTTAGTGCACTTCTCATTCTTTACTCCCCTCCAAGATTACTTTGTTCACAAGGTGCTGGATATTTGAAAATTCCAAATATATCCAGTTACATTTGGAGGCAGAGCACTCTCTTACAAAGCCCCAATCTTGTGGAACAATCTCCCAACAAACATTCGGGCCTCAGACACACTCTCTATGTTCAAGAGTAGGCTGAAAACATACCTCTTTAGTCAAGCCTATACTTAACCCATTATGAGCATGTATACTATGAGATCGCCTAGTCTCTAGGTAGGCTCACTTCTTGTGACAAGGTTTTGGTAGTCAAAATTGCATAAATCCATGCGGAACCGGTGGCACACTGAGATTGCACTTATATGGCACTGGTGGGGCTTGCTACGGCCTTAGTCACCAGGTAGGTCCACATGGTGTTGGTGGTGTCTAATTGAAAAACTACGCAGCCTTAGTCAGATGGAAGTTCAGGGCCTCTATGCTGAAATGAAAGCACTGAAGGTGCTGATGCCTCGGTGCTAACAGCAGTGACAAGTATGTCCCTTAATGAAGCTATAAAATTCTGTGTGGACATGTCAGAGTGCCCTAGCTGTGCATCTATGCTTGACATACTCAAGTATTTACCCACCAGTGGCAGTCTGATGAACATTAATGAACAGTTATGGAGGGAAACACCTTTCACACTATTCAGGGTTTATTTAACACTGACCAATAATTAGTGCAATTCAGATTCTGTGGGAACAACAATAGGTTTTTGGAGGGAAGCACCTTTCATACTATGCAGGACAGAGGTCGCGTTACCTGAATATTTTCCGTCATTGACGGATTTTTTTTAACAATGACGGAACTTTTGAAGGCCGTCCGTCATTTTGACAGAATGAAATTCACACCCCCGTCCAACTGGTGGTGGGTGTCCTATTGTCTCGAGCATTGTCTTTGATCTGTATGATCCTGTATTTCTCATATTTTTGTAATATGATAATTTGCTTTTCATTTGTAAAATATGCTGCTCTGCTGTCAGTGGACGATTGGTCATATGCTACAAACGCCGTCTCTGTTAAGTGAACACGCAGATATCTAGGTAGGCAAAGCCCCGGTTGACATAACGAGTTGATAAGCAGCTTTGTAGGACCGCTTAGCGAGACTGCAGTCGTTAGGCTTAGTGAAGCCCAGCAGTAACTGAAAGCATTGTTCATTTGCACACTGTTACTGTGTGGGGGGAGAAATCATTTGTGATGTTTTATAAAGTTTATACAGCAGTAAGTTCGAAAATCCACACAGTGCTGTATTTAACACGCAATGTGCGCAATGTGTGTCTACATGAATCACTGTCGGCATTGTGCTCCGTTTGTCAAGTTTTGCCATCAGCAGTAGCCATTGCTGTGATATAAATCGAACTCACAAGTTGTAAAGCGATCCACTGTGGAGAGCTTTTTCTTCGTTGAAGTCTTGATCGCTCGCAGCAGCCATCGTGGTAATCAAATAGTGCTATAACTCGAAAACAAAGCTCTATCTCAAAAATCGGGCTAATTTAAATCCAAGAGATCATGACATTTAACCCATAGAGCCATATTCTAGGACTTGATTTTGACCGGCGTAGCGGCTATCCCGGTAACAGACAGGATGACTGAATGAATGAATGAATGAATGACACACAAACAAACTACCGAATACCTCGCTTGCGCATGTGCACCGAGGCATAATAAGTGGATGAAGGAGAGTTGACTGTTCAACGCTGGTTACCCTTGAGTTGCAGGATTTTAGCGTAACTTGATACTCGACACAGGACAGCATTTTGTGTAGTATGTATTCGTTTATCCAGTACCTAACCCTCTTTTGTTTTTGTGTTTTCTCCGAGGAACGCCGCCCCCCGGAGCTCAGAGTCCTTGGACCACCTAAGCCCTGTCACTTACCTTATGTCTTCCTGTCTTTCCGCTGTCCTGATCCTCTCATCCCTAATTCACCATCATCAATTTATTAGCCAGCCAGCGGAGGATGGGCTTCCCCACAATTGCCGGGTTCCTCCTGAGATTTCTTCTCACTGAGGAGTTTTTACCCCTCAGCCGACGAAAGTCGGTCGAGGGGTATTGTCGTGGCGAGCGTCGTCCGTCTGTCTGGCTGTCCGTAAACTTTTTATTTCCGGACGATGGCTGAAAAACGCCTGGGCCAAATGTTCTCATTTTTTGGTGGTATGTTGGGGGTGGTTAGAGGAAGCTCCCTATCGATTTGTGTCCCGCACCAATAATCAATTTGGCCACCACGGCAGCCATCTTATTTTTTGTTTCCGGACAATAACTGAAAAACTCCTTGGCTAAATGTTCTCATTTTTTGGTGGCATGTTGGGGGTGGTTAGTGGAATCTCCCTATCGATTTGTGTCCCGCTCTGATAATCAATTTGGCCGCCACAGCAGCCATCTTCATTTTCGTTTCCGGACGATAACTGAAAAACACCTTTACCAAATCTTCTAATTTTTTGGTGGCATGTTAGGGAGATTCCTCTGACCACCCCTATCGATTTGTGTCTGGCTTCGGTAATCAATATGGCCGCCATGGCAGCCATCTTCATTTTTGTTTCCGGACGATAACTGAAAAACTCCTTGGCCAAATGTTTTCATTTTTTGGTGGTATCTTAAGGGTGGTTAGAGGAAGCTCCCTATCAATTTGTGTCCCGCTCTGATAATCAATATGGCTGCCACAGCAGCCATCTTCATTTTTGTTTCCGGACGATAACTGAAAAACGCCTTGGCCAAATGTTGTCATGTTTTGACGGTATGTTGAGGGTGGTTACAGGAAGCTGCCTATCGATTTGTGTCCCGCTCCGATAATCTATAAGGCCACCACGGCAGCCATTTTGATTTTCCTTTCCGGACGATAGCTGAAAAACGCCTTGGCCAAATGTTCTCGTTTTATTACGATATATTGGCGGTGGTTACAGGAAGCTCCCTATCGATTTGTGTCCCGCTCTGATAATCAATATGGCCGCCAATAAAGCGCAAGGCTGAGGGGTCCCGCTATTTTTTCTCACCACTGTTCGAGGCTTTTTTCTCCCTACAGGGAGTTTTTTTGCCTGCCACTTGGGGATTAGGGATTAGTCTGGGCTCTGCCCTTTTCTCTCTTTAAAGCGTCTTTGTGACAGCCTGTCTGTGAAAAGTACTATACACAGGGGTGCACATAACTTTTTTGGTGTGGTTCTCAAGGGAGCACCTGGAGATGCTCTCTGGTGCTCACTCTTTACGCAGCGCCCATCCTGGTGTCATCATGATCCTTTCTGCAGAGCACCAATAATGCGTTTTGATGCAAATCATCGGGAAGTTGAGCAAAACAAAAAATTAAAATATTTCTTAATGTATATTTACTTTTTACTTAGAAAACAGTAAATATTTCTTATGTTCAATTTCATCAAGCAAGAGGAGGATTTCTTCCTTTGTGAATGCTAACTTTGTGGCCTTTTCCCTACATGACCGATTGTCAGACACCGTGTTGCCCATGCCAATTTATTGGAGCAATCAGGCTCTGGATTGTTTAACTGAACAATGAACTGAGCAGACAAAGGTTAAATGAGTTTTACGTCATTATTAAACCTTTTCTTAATTATTTCTATTCTTGTGATCTTTACGTTTGTAATATTTCTGTAAGCTAATTTAATTAAAAAGACACTGAATCAATTTAGTCATATACTAATGATGATGACAATGTGTTTTTAAAATATTGTATTTCAGTGTTGATTGGTTAAAAGCGAGGGGCGTTCAATCTCAAAGCATCGATTTATTAACAACTAATGCTTTCGAGGACTCAAGAAACTCTCCGCAAAATTTAAAACAAACAGCTTTTGGTCTGCAATCAAGGGAATAGTGGATTGTTAATGGATAAGAATAGTTTTTTTTCAGTATGGGAAATGTAAACGTAAAATGTAGATATTTCTTATAGAAATTTTCCAATAAGGCACGGAGTTTAAGGTAGGATTGGAAGCTTCTGAAAGGATTTGCATGCATCGGTGCTCTCGTTGAAATGCATAAAATCTCACTTCGCTTGTACCATTGCGGAGATTTTCAGAATTTAATATGTGGCGTGCTTTGATGTCTTCTATGACATTGTCGATCGTAGAAGGTATTTTCAAAGCATTATCTAGCTAGCTCCTGCGATTTTTGTCGCATTAAATTGCCCATGAACATAATGGAGGTTTCTGGATTTGGGCCAAGTTATGGTCTAGTTGCCTCCGGAACGGGTCGGTCAAAAAAGTTTCTGATCGATAAAATTTCACAGAATCTAAATAGAAATATTAAAGATCACGTCTATTTAGTTTTTAACAGTGTCTGACCAGTATTTTGTGTAAATTATAAGCCATCTTACAACCATTCATGATACGGATAATGTTTCGAGATCTTAAAACTTAAAAGATGAGGATATAAAACGGCTACTCCATATTCAAATAGTACTTAGGAATACCGCAACAAAAGCCGACAAGAAGCGAGCTTTTTCAAAGTTCAGGCAGCTCTGCGGAAACCGCATTCGGGCAGAAAATAACCGATCGCGGCCATGCCGATTTTCCCCTGTTTTGATGGATTTGACGTTTTTGCTAATTTGGGTGAAAGCTGAGTAAACTTTAAAAGCTAATAATTAATGAACACACTTGTCATAATGTCTTCTGTCTTACCAGAGATGTATGGAGAAAAATCCTATTTCAGTAGCGAAGTAAACCAGTCAAAAATGCCAAATATGCTGGTAAGCAATTGAGCTTCCTTCAAGTTTTCTGCAGCGCAATTTCTATTTTTCTCATCTTTGTTCAATTATGTGCACCCCTGACTATACAAATAAAATTGAGATGAATTGAATCAGCTGATAGTTTATAATCTTTGTTGAAACTTTGGCTTTGAAGGTTTAGCCTAAAAAAATCTTGACTCTAAACAGGACTATTTGAAGTGGAATTGCTGCCTGCATATAGCCAAATCAATGCTTTGGTAACAGGAGTGTGCATGTAGTTTCGCCTCAAGAAATAACGAATGTAGCAACAAGCATCTGGTTGATTATTTAATGCTCACGCATAATACAGCAACATCCTCACAAATAAATGCTATGATCTGCATTTGCTATCCTGAAGCTACCATCCAGGTGGCTGGAATTTTCTGGTGTCAAACAAACCCTGCCCAGAGGCTTTAAGAATGCATGCTTGCAGTTTAATACATTGAGGTTCAAACTGTCACCCGTGCGTTGGGCGGCGTGCTTTCTATGTACAATGATTGGGTTAGACTGCAAATAACTTACAGCTTATTGTGTTGTTTTTTAGCACTCGGTCTGAAAGCAATTTAAAGCAGGAAAGAAAATCACTTCCAACGCCTCAACTATTTCAATGATCAATTTGTTGCACTTAAATGACTTCCTCCCATTTTGTAACGAAATTGGTTTCCATAATTTATTTAATCTGATGTTCGATGGTGCTCCGTCTTTGCCCTGCACTGGGCGATAATGGTAAACAAACATTTCCAATGCAATAATTAAACTAGATAACTGTCGCCACAGGGACCGAGTCGTGTATCCCCCGATCCCCAAATTTTGGATAAAATGGCCACCGGCAGCCATATTGGACATCCAAAATTGCCGAAAATCAGTCTTGAGCATTGTCAAATAAATATCTTTGCCTGTGTAAAAAGAAAACTTCCTGTAATAATTGTCGCCCAGATTGTGTCGAACTAAACCATAGTATCTCCCAACACTATCGTCGGGGAGATACAACTAACTATATGTTCCCGAAATTGTTGCCTCTTTCATTCTAAATGAACACAATTGCATTTCATTGATATTGACTTGTTTAGGAGTATTTTTTTTTTGCTCGAATTAAAAGGGAAACTGATTGGTTATGAAGTTGTGGGTCTGCGGCTATTCGAGGCAGCATTATGGTTAGCAATGGGAATTGCTTGTAGTCATTATTACCTCCGCCAGGAGGTTATGTGTTTGTTTCCATTTGTTCACCTCCGCCAAGGGAGGTGTATGTTTTTGCCGGCGTTGGTGGGTTTGTTTGTTACTTTTCTAAAACTTTGAAAGTATGTTGGTCATCTTGTTTGTTTGTCTGTTTGTTTGTTTACGCTCTACAGGCCACAGTTTTTGTCATATCGTCCTGAAATTTTTACAGTACAAAGATATCTCACCTCGGAAAAGGTGATTAGATTTTGGTGAAGATCCGGATTAAATTGGCTCTGAGAAGTTTTTGAAAGTGTCACACCTTAGTGTGATTTTCTTTGTTTGTCTATCTGTCAGCAGGATATCTCAAAAACGGCCGCATAGATTTTAACCAAACTTTGCAGGATGTTGGAGTAGCAAACTCCCAGAAGTCTTCACTCGAAACCCTATACATGGAGGTTGGGTGCCATTTTGTTTTTTGAATTTCACTGACCTGGATCAGAAGCGGGTAACTTAAGGTCTCCTGTTATTTCAGGCTTTACTGTGGAGGTAATGGTTTATTTGATCTTCAGCACATTTTGAATTTTAAAGTTTGAGGCCTTTACATGCTTTTATGTTTTTTCGAACTAAGATTGTCCTGTGGGTCATGGGAGTACAAAGACAGTTTCAGGGAAGTCCATTTTATTGAGATATTGGGTTGGTTATTTTTAATGCATATTCACTAGACTATTGATGTAGTACGTAAGCATACCTTGTAATGGCGTCATGGGATTGGTTTGAGAGGTATTTTTTAATACTTTTTAAGATAAGTGATGACTTTTAAAAGCACGTCTGTCTTTTGTATCCCAGATTGTGACTTGGCACCTTCACTCCAGAAGCACCTGTAAATGTGTGGTACTGAACTCTCTCTTCACAGATTGTAGTGGAATCCTCTTGATGTGTGATTGCACCATTTGCTGTGTATTGACCCATTTCCCCTACTCCCTCACACATTCTGGATTGCTTCGTGCTGGGGCTCTGCAGTCGCCTGTGGACTGTAGTCCCTTTTCAGAATTCCTCTGTTTATTTTTTGTTTTAACTTATGCTGCCCCACTTTTTCAGGCTGTCTGGGTTATAATAAAACTGCTTGTAAAAGAGATCAAACCTGCCTGCAGTCCAGACCATTCGCTAATAGAAAACAGTTGGCGCATAATAAAAATGAGAAATCCAGATAAAAAGACCCAGGACTGTTGAGCAGCTAGAATCCTACATCTGACAAGAATGGGACAACATTCCTCAACAGTTGTTAAAAGGAGAGGGGATACTCAAGTCAATGGTAAACATGGCCCTATCCAAACGTTCTGAGATGTTGCTGCCATCAAATTCGAAATAAGTTAACATTTTTCAGAAAATGGTAAAATTGTCATGGTTCTGGCGTAGTGGCCAGGTGCTGCCACTTGGGGCCTATTAGGATCATGATTGCATTCATCCACGGCAGCTGTTTCGGGTTGCGCCTCTATTTAAGCTCTGACTTTCGTGCAGTCAGCGCTCCTGTGTCAAACCTAGCTATGCACAGAGCTGGTATGGTATAGCGTGGTGTGGATGGTATTGGCAGAATCTTTTGTAAAATATTTGTAAGATTTTGTGTCTGCTTTGAGGTATCTGGTAATCTCCTGTTCAGTACCACTACGAGTACTCTAAATATCCTCCTCTCTGGTTTCCTTTATATTCCAGTTAAGGTCCTTTTGTTTTTCTGGGCTGTGATCCAGCAGGGAATTTCGGAGGGTGGTTTCTTTCACTGGGTGTCCTAGTGGGGGTTTAATCCCAACTGTGTTTGGGTTTTGGGCTTTGTTTTGTCTTTTTGAGCTGCGTCTCGTATCTTTAAGGACCTTTGGCTTTTTGAGTGTTCTACACACCTATGGCACCTTCGGACAATCTCCGTATCTTTACTTCTGGTCGTTCAGTTTCCTGGCCTCATTCTTGAGGTCCTCTAAGGTGGATTCTCCCTTTTCTTATTATTTTCGTTCGCCATCATCTGTTGTCCCGAAGTTTCTGGGTGTATTTGAGTTCTTTGCTTTGTACCAGAAGTACGTTTTTCTTTTCTTGCATTTTTACCATGAGGATTTACCTCTGGAAATATTGTATACTTTATATGAGAACATTTTTGAGCTTCCTTACCCACGTTTGACGAGTGTTTCGCTTCGTTCAGAGGCAGAGTTTGTTTTGAGTTTATTTCTATTCTCATGAAACACGCTATTGGGCAAACTTCCGGGTTTACGTTGTCTGTCAAAAGTCACAGTAATAGGATTTTTTTTTTTTTTAACGTGATGTTTATCTTGCTCGCTCCATTTAGAGACAGAGCTTTTCTTTCATTCTCCTATTCGCCCAGCATTTTGGCCAGGGTTGTTTTGATTTAACGTTATTATCCCCCGCCACGAAGTGTGAGGGGGATATAGGTTTGAGCTCCGTGCGTCCGTCCGTGCGTCCGTCCGTCCGAGATAAAGGGGACAGCTTCTCTCAAACTATTTAAGATAAGCTACACACCAAATTTGGTTATCTTAAGACCATAAAGACCCTGATGGAGTTCGAAAATAAGAATCACACGATTATTTTTCCCACAGTTATTGCCCTTGTGGCATTTTTGGGAGCCTCTGTTCATAGTATCTTTAAAGAAGGCATTTTGGCGGGGGATGTTGTTGACCATGTCTACTTGTTTAGTTTTGTATCGCGTCCTTTGGGATTTTAGTGGCCATCAACCTGTTGTTGGCTTTAAGACATGGTTTCCTTTCGCGTCTGGTTCTCCAATACCCCTCCCTCACAAAAATGTCTCACTTTCAACATCTGATATGATGTTTATGTTCTATTGTGAATAAAATGTCACTTGATGAGACTGACAAATCATTGCATTTTGTTTTTTATTTACATTCTACACTGTATCCCAACTTTTTTGGGATTGGGGTTGTACATAGGATTATTTATTTTAGGACTTTAGAAGGAAAGATGATAAACGTAATAGTAAAACAACTATTTGTGGTGTTATTTACCTTAAACTCCACCCCTGCACAAACATCCGGCAACTCAGGCCGGTCAGCGACGAAAAATGCTAGGGCTATATTTCACTCTCAGTACACCCCTGGTGGTGAACACAGCTAACCAAAAAATTGGCTTCGATATCCCCTGATTCAAAAGTTAACTTCAGTAACGCTAAACTGCTAAAAAATTTTGTGGAAGCCGACGATATCCCCTAACTGCTAAATTTTATTGGATGAATTTAGCTTTGGTTTGGCTCTAAAACCTTAAATAACAGACACAGATCTGAAATTTTAATACAGTATGTTGTTGCTTATACACAGAGCTTTCCATACAGATATAGTATGCCAAGGTCCGATGATGATGAAGGTGTACATAAATAATTCAATTTAAAACAGAAATTTTTACATTAGGTTACACAAGTTTGTCTACAGTACAAAAAGTTCAGCAACAGCGGGTTTGTTTGCCCGCAGCACATGCGTGCGTAAATATAGCTGTGATGTCTCGACCAAGCTAACTCTGATGAGCTCAACTGCGAAAACTTGAACAGTAGTCTCTGTATAATACAGTGAGTCAAGTGGAGCATTTCTTAACTGATTAAGTGGTGCACCCAATTTACATGAGACCATGCCTCATTAACGAGGGTCTCCTACAATCATTTCTCTTTGCTGCGAAAAAGCTCCAGGCCATTCATCTCTCACTGCACTGGCATTACATTGTAAACATTGTTTAAATAAAACCATGACCCAGTTTTTATGAATAACTGTCTTTTATGAATGACTCATCAGCCATGCATGGGATGTTGAAGTTTGTACATGCGATCAGATGGCAGCTAGACTCCATGCTAAGGTTGCAGCCATCAGAAGCCGCGAACTCTGCGAATAGGATTAACATTGACGAAAAGATTATTTCTCTAAAAACGGTGGGCAAAAGGTTAATTTTAGACCGTGGCGTGGCCAGAACTGAAAAGTGCGTAGGCACAGTACATTGCTTTACATCAATTATTAAGGCTGACTTTTCCTCTGCCATTTGGCGTCATTAGCACATTTTCCAAATGTAAGAATAATTCATTGGCAGTTAAAGACCGCTTCCTCAACTGTTGACTGCCCATGACAAATATTTGGAGGAATCAGAAAAAGGTAACAACGTTAAAAACTGCGAGTCATTGTTTGGTGAATAGAAGATTTATTCATTTTTTCCTTACAGTAATGTGCATCTTCTGTCTTCTGTAGAGCCTTTTAATAGATTCTGTGAATTCTTCTGTCATCAGTGAGTAGATGATTGGGTTGAGCATGGGTGGTAAGACTAATGACAGAGAGAGGTTTATAATTCGGACGTTCTGGTGAATGAAGGCATTCAGTGCTAATGTGAAGCATACAGGAAAATAGAACACACTCACCAAGACCAAATGAGAGGTACAGGTTTTTATGGCTTTGAGCCGCTCAGAGACTGTTGCAATTTTGAATAATGCTCTGGCTATGCAAATATATGTAACTACAATAAACAGTACTGGAAACCAGAGAATAATAATAGGATATATCCAATTAATCACATAGTTTGGAGTGATGTCATTGCATGCCAAACGAAATATTGGTCCGTGATCACAGAAGTAGCTGTTTATCACAGTGGATTTGCAGAATGACAATCTATTGGTAAAAATTACTGTTATACTATTTGCCAGTAGAGCAGAAATCCATGTTATAGCTGTAATACTTTGCATTGATTTATTTGTCACAATCTCATTATACCTCAGTGGAAAGCAAATTGCTACACATCTGTCGTAAGACAAAATAGCAAGAGTGAGAGACTGAATACTGAGAAATGCAGAGACAAAGAACATGGTTGTCAAGCAGGCTTCATAGGAGATTAACTGTGATTTAAACAGATAGGTATCAATCATCTTAGGAACAAGTGCAGTGCTTTCACACAAGTCAGACAGAGCCATATTTAAAACTACAACGTATTTTGGAGTATGAAGACAGTGGTCAATGTAAATCATTAGCATGACAAAAGCATTTCCCAGTACTGTCAGCACATAAACAAAGCACAGGAAGGCATAGTAGTAATTTGTGTGGGGAATCCCAGAGAAACCACTTATAATAAAGAAATCAGGACGAATGATAGTGGTGTTTGTAAAGTCGTCTAAATTCTGGGGGCTCATTGCAGGTTTGTTTAGTTTTCACTCTTTCTCACACCCCGAGTAACAGCTCATTAGGACCTAAAAATAAATAGGGAGACCCATGTTAGTAAATTCCCACAACATTACAAGGTTAGCAATGGGCAGTTTATCACTTGTTGCATTACATTTACAACTCAGATTTATGGTTTCAGTGTCATTTTCATGGGTCTTCTGCACCCAAAAAAAAAACAAAACAACTTCTCTCAATCCATTAATCTGAAACTGAAAAACATATTACGAAGAACATGTTTCACAACAAGTGAAAAATGCAAACCTTACAATTGACAATTTAGTATTTTATTATTTTTGTTCCCATAATGAGTTTTTTTTAGTTTTTTTTTTTGTTTTTGGTAAATTTGCCCTTTTCTCACTTTTAACACCTTACCCTGTCACGTGGCCCTAAAGGTTAACACATAACAATTGTAATGTAACAGAGATGAACAACAATAAACTTGTTTATGTAATTCATGGCATTTACTGACCTGCATTCATTGGTGATTTCACGAACTGACGTATCTGTTTTTACAAATGGTCAAAAATTGAATTAGAAAATTTTGCAGGATGTGCAGTCCTCTCCTAGATACCCTATCCATGCAAACTCCATGGTTATTTGCAGAAATGTTGCTAAAGTTATGAAGATAGTGGCACAAGTAACAGTATCTGGTTCTTTGACCTAATTAGCCAGTAAAGCTAATTAGAAGGTAATACGCCAGTTCGTGGAATAGAAAAATGCAAAGAACTGTCAACACCAAACATTAGTCAATAGATTTTTTTGTGTAATAAGAGGATCTAAAGGCTTCTACTTTTGATAGTTGAGTAACTTATGACTAATAAATGTGAAAAGTATCTTGTACCCATACAATATTACTTAATTGACAAAATCAAGTTCATGAAAATCATATAACCCTCAATGATGGTTCATAAAGTGTATTATAAATATTATCAACCTTAGATCAGGTTGGTTTTGTTGGTAAAACACTCCCAGGGCTATTCATTAACCCTTTTCACTTCAAACAACAAAAACCTAAAAAAAAGAAATGGGTCCTCTAGGCCATGTAGGCCTACAGGATAACTGGTTGTGCATAACGCGTCCCACAGTCTAGAGAGAAATCACATTTTTCAAAATGTTTACTGAGTGTTGGAGCACCACTGTGGCCATAGGTAAACAATGGAATATGCAACAAAAATTGACAGTAAATACAGCCAGCAGCCTCAAGCCTCAAACGGTCCTTACAACTTTCGACACTAGATGGTCCCATTTTATACATGAACTTTTGCATTGGGAATAAGGATAAAGTCATGACACGAAACACTAATGAGAAAGAGATCCCGTGGTATAATGTGATGACTGGTCATGAGGTAGCCTACATGTAGATCAAATGGACTTTTTAAAATGAAAAATGCTCTTACCTGCTTTTCTTTTAAATCAGATTGGGAGTTCATTTTTATTTCTAATAAATTAAACACACAGTGAACTTTGTCAATTGTCTAGACTCGTAGTTTTGTTAAATCTTTGGGCGAGGCGTTGACGCATGTACAAAAGGAATGTAGATTCTGAGGGCAGTCTCAAGTCATAAAACCTATATGTAGCAGGCTAAAGTTCACCCAGTCACTGGGTCACTGAAGTACCTGGCCAGCATATTGCAGCTGTGCATTAGATATCAATGACAGGTTGAACTCATTTAACTGGGGTGAAAGCGAGATAAGTCACTTCGTGAAATCAAGGAATTTGTATTGACTATATACGTCAAATTTTTTTGCTCAATAAAATGGGAACGAGGTTTGATATGGAATTGAAACCTAGACCAATAAAAAGACCTCGCCCCCAGGACCAACGAGATGCCCATTACTCAAAACCCTAAAAAAATGAGATACGGGCGACATTAGATGATTAAGCCATATTTTTCAATATTCACGTGAATGGCGGCCAAAGGCAGCTCTTATGAAAAGATTCACTGTGATCAATCCACGATGAACGAAAACGGTGACCAGCGTCAAAAATTTTCCAGCGGAGGATCCTCAGATCCCCACCAACATTGCTCCCCAGTTGAAAATAGAATCAGGCGTTGCATTTTCTCTTAATTCAAGTTTTGAAAATTGTTTAAGCTGTTTTTTGTGTCGGCAGATACATCACTAATAGTGCTGTTCAATGCAGAATGGTGATTGCGAAGATGAACGATTTTCTGAATAACACTTTTGTTTTTTGTTTTTTTTTTTTTTCAAATACAGTATTTTATATAGTTTACAGCAAAAAAAAAATTGCTATGCACGCAGTCATAAATTGGCTGTTCTGGAATAAATTAATGGAGTACTGCATTAATTTTTGTCAAGTTCTTACCAATACTTACAATAAAAATGCTTTGGGTATTTATCTCAAACATAGAAGGATCACTGCATTTCTAGGAACCCAGTGTCTTTGAATGTTTGCCTTTTAGTTGGTGCATGAATTTGACCCTCACGATAAACCAATTGACAAAAACTACAATGATGTCTTCTTATATCTCAGTGTGTTTGCTCAGAGCGAGGCATCCAGGGAGGACAAAACAAAAAAACCAGTCACACAAATCAGCTCCAACGTGATGCAATGATAATGACCAATTTTGTGCTTGTTTGGATTAATTTAGGAGTCTAATCCCAGGATAATGACCATTTGTTCTTGAATTTTTACAACATATGTATATTTCAGCTGCCCCAGCATTGAGTGTTGGGGCTCTCAGTAAGTAAATATTTCAAGTTCTGCCACAGTAGATTTTCTTTTGTTTTGACAGTTTTGAACAATATGTGAACTTTTTCCGCCCCAAAACAGAATAGGAACAAAATCTGGAACGAAGCCTCATCTTGTATTGCATCATGCAGTTATATTTTCCGAGTGGTTCTGCAAAAGAAGGCAGTATAATGATCCACTAGGCATATGAAAGGCAGAATTTGCAAATTGCATGGCTTATCAAAAAAGACTTAGAAAATGAATGGGACTGTAGAGCGCACTCGCACAGCTCATGGAGCTTCCAATGAAAAAAGAATAAATTCTTGTGTAGAAATGAAACCACCTGGATTTCTGCACATTAATTTTGATTTATTATGGTCAATGATGCAATGCTGCTGGAACCACATTGGTTTTGGAACAATTCTTTGTGGTATTTTTTCCACCCAATTCATCTCCAAAAGGGGGAATTGTCTACTTTTTAACAAAAAAAGAACCTAAAAATGTGGGATAGGTCCATATCTCACTCTGCCTGCTGGTGGTGCCACCTGGAAGCCAACAAAGTGGCTCAGTTTTGTTGTCCAAAAGCTGTCGACGCCACATTTTACATCAACTATCATGACTTAAGGGTACACAGTACCAAATGTGTTATACTTTTATCATGACCTGTGACACTTCAAGACATCAGCACCACCTAGTCGCCAAGCTGGGTAACTACATTATTGAGATGGAATTATTTGAGAAATAACAATAAAAATTGAAAATGGGAATGAGAATAAAATAATATCCCAGAGGTACATTTACCAATCTAGAATGCTTCATTGTGTGTTAACTCTCAACAAGAATATCATTTTCAGTAAATAGTATGTGGTATTTTGCTGGGTGAGTGCAGTGGATAGCTGGAAATATGGTTGAAATAGATTTTTGGTGCATGTTTGCAGTATGTTTTCTCAATAACCCAGATATGTACTGTGATGATAAATGCTGTTTGTTGTGCTTTGGAACACTTTTGTTCAGGAATACCAAGCATTTCTTTGGTACTATTTACATTTTTCAAGCTAGACAGAGCCAAAGTTGGAGGAAAACTCAAAACGGACCATTTCAAAGCAGATTGTGCCTATGTTTAGGGGGCATTATTTTGTTTACCCAGCAAGAAATATGAAAATTCTCTGGATACATAGTGCCTTTGGGGTACATTACAGCATTAGTAAAATCTCAATGGTAGTATTTTCAGTGTAGATGATACTCAACATCAAATGTTGTAAAATTTCACCCCCAGGGGGTGCTGTACGCTGGATGGCTAATACTGGCTAATCCAGCCTACCCCAGCAATGTACCAGAGAAATTGTTTTTGAATTGAGACACACACAGCTAGTTTTCTCTGAAAATGAAGAGTTTAGTTTGGTTCTATGCTGGGTAGATAGATTTCTAAAGGTGGCACTCTGCAGGGCTACTGTTTTACCAACCTAATATTCCATATTCCCAGACTTCTACCAAAGCTCTGTCTTTTGAAATATTTGAAGTATTTGCACAGTTATTCATAAAATTAGTGTTCCTTTTGGTATGAAGCTGGGTTGGTTGTAAACTGGTGATTGTGAGCGTCAGTACTATGGTATGGAGAGCTAATGTCTGCAGGTTGAACAACTAGGGCAGTTACATCTACAAAGAAGTGTGACATGCAGTCACCATGAAAGTTTATTTTACACCTCAAAAGTGAAGGATGATTCATAGCTAGTACCTGTAAAGTTGCAACTGTTGGCTAACATTGCATTTATTTCTGACCAAACAGAACACAAAGGCTCATCTCACGTTTGCCAAAAAACATCTTGATGACTCCCAGGACTTTTGGGATAAAATTCCAGGGACTGATGAGTGGAATTTTTTGAGAAAACATGGGTCCTGTAACACCTGGTATAAAAGTAACGCAGCATTCCAAAATAAAAACATTGTGCCAGCTGTAAAATACGGTGATGGTAGTGTGATGGTCTCGGGCTGCATTGCTGCTTCAGGACCTGGGCGATTCACCATAATTGATGGAACGATAAATTCTGCTTGCAACCAGAAAATTCTGAAAGATAACATACCCCCATCAGTTTGTGATCAAAAGCTAAAGCACAGTTTGGTTATGATCCACACCACACAAGCAAGTATACCTCTGTATGGCTCAAAAGAAACAAAATGAATGTTTTTGAGTGGCCCCGTGAAATTCCTAACATAAATCTAATTGAGATGCTGTGGCATCACCTTAAACAAGCAGTTCATGCTCAAAAACCATCCAAAGTGGCAAAGTGTATGAATTAAAACAATTCTGAGCAGAAGACTGGGGTAAAACTCCTCCACAGCGATGAAATAAGACTCATTACCAATTATCGTAAAAGTTTGATTGCAGTGGCACATCCAGTTTTTAGGTTTAGCAAGGTTTTTTACAAGGGTGATATAGGCTTTGAATGCCCTAACATTTAATAAATTAAATGGTCATTTAACAGCTACGTTTTGTGTCTACTCACGTTGTCTTTGTCTTATATTCAAATTAGATGGATAATATGATATTTTTTTTCCCAACAAATGTGTGCTATATTTAAAAATTACACTCCCACACATAATAAACTTTTTTCAAGTTCACCATTATTTTTAAGAACTCAAATGGCCACTCATGACTTCCTGTTGCCCTGAAATATAAATATGAAAGGAAACATGGCCACTTTCCCATAGTCATTCATCACTGATTTAGACAAACGATAAAAGCTATGGTGTGTTACTGAAAACTGCACTTCACAAATGGCTAAAAAAGTGAAAATCGCATTTTAGTTGTCAGGGTAATGATGAAAACGTTTAAGGCATGTGGCAATTTTAAGGATCCACAATGAAGAAGACAGGTCTGCGCAGAAGATGAATAAAGGGATAAAGGAAACTCCATGGATTGCAGATGTAAATATTACCTGTAATTTTCCATCTAGGGGCAGAAAGTTTCCAAAACTTCACTTATATGCCACGTGGACAACTATGAAATGTTTTTGAGGATTGCCAGGAAAACAAGAGCAATGTGGAGGGTGGCATGCCCCCCCGTGTGTTCATGGTAGATATGGCATGTTAAATATGATATGGCATATTGATATGGCGCATGAAATTTCCAGTCGTGCCATCATCAAAAGGAACCTTTTCAAGTTTTAGGGTGGAAACGAAAAACAAGATGGCAGCAGTGGCGGCCATATTGAATAACGTGTCGCGCCGGTCGTCAGAAGGAACCTTCCCCTACCCGCACTCAACCAACCCCCAGAAGATGAGATCGATCGGTGAAGGCGTTTTCAAGTTACTGGGCAAAAACAAAAAACAAGATGGTAGCCATATTGAATTTCCAGTCGTGCCGGTTATCAAAAGGGAACCTTCCCCAACCTCCACCCAACAAACCACCTGAAGATAAGATTGTTCAGGGAAGGCGTTTTCAAGTTATTGGGCAGAAACTAAAAACAAAATGGCAGCCAGGGGCGGCCATATTGAATAACGTGTCGTGCTGGTCATCGAAAGGAACTATCCCCTACCCACAACCAACACACCACCAGAAGATGAGCTTGATCAGGGAAGGCATTTCAGAGTTATTGAGTGGAAACAAAAAAGTTTATGGACAGATGGCCGGATCAATGACCGGATGGACAGACAACGGACGGGGTGTCGATGTAATGCCCCCTTCTCAATCAAGGCGGGGGCATAATAAAACTGAAATTGTGATCAAAAGATGAACTTGTGCACCAATAGTTTGGTGAATCGCTCTGGAACTTCCAATGGTCCTGGGTTCTGTGGTCAGACGAGAGCGAAATAAACACCAGAAGTGGGTCTGGCTTTAAAAAACAAGGGAGCCATTCTGTCAAGAACCCCCTACCAGTTGCGAAGAATGTTGGTGGCTTTTTGTCCCCCGCCGCCGCGATAGCGAGCGGAGCGGGGGACATAGTATTCAGCTCTGTCCGTCCGTCACGTCCCGTTTGTTGTGAACGCGATATCTCAAGAACGGTTTGACTGATTTCATTCATCTTTGGCTTCAATGTGTATTAGTGTGATACGCCGACCCCAGTCGATTTCCGTGACCTGGCGGGGGACGTGGCCACGTTTAGTGGCAACACTTGTTGATGCTGTGGAGCTGATTTTCTTGTAAAGGCACTAGACAGCTTGTTACAATTCATAGTATCTGTTACCAACTAGACCGCCTTGTTGAAAATGTGAAGAACTGGGCATGAACAGTTCACTAACAGTTCGTGATTTAAGTTCATGAATTATTCATGAACTCTTCCTGAACACTAAATGGCCGTTCATGAACTTCGTGCATGAAAAACATTCATGAACTGTTCATGAACTTAAAAAAGAGAAGTCTGTCCTGTGCCAGACGGCTCATCAGGCTGGTGCTTAACCCAGTTTCTGTAGTATGAAGCGGCTAGGAGTCTTGCTGCTCCCCCTAAGATGGGAAGCTAGTCCATCGCAGGTTACCCCCCAGCTCCAAGTCAGCTTTCCCCAACCATTTTCTGATTCCCAATTGTACACGCCTTTTGATATCGCAAGTCAAGCGAATTTAAAGTGTATATTGCAGGTTAAACACTACTCTCGACTAATGTGTACATAAAGCCTTCAAAATGTACATACAGTATTTCACTATTTCTAAAACTATCTACAAATGCCATTAAATGACACTTTTTGTCTGTTTCTGTAGTAGCAGGCTTTAACGTAACCTGGTGACTACATCAAGTAGGGGATTCGTGGAGGAAAGTAGCCTCTGCTTACTATGGCGAGTGATTGGGAGCATGAGGAGGTGGCAAGAAACACTGCAGAAATTTATGTCGGGGTCGCAACCATATAATTTCAAGCCGGTCAGGCTTGAGAGAGGGGAAGAAAATCCAACAAAAACTGGCCCTCAGAGACGGATTAATCCTTCAACGGAGGCGAACGAGTGGAGGGTTGGCGAGGTGTCCAAGTGAGTAGCTATATAGCAACTAGCGCTTGAGCTAGTCTACGATCAGCAGTGAAAACCGTAACAACAACAACAACACATTTTACGGTGTATGAATAACACTAAGTGAAGAAGCCAACGTTTTCTGTACATCTAGCTGCTGTGATAATGTGAAATGTCCAGATGAAGACGTTGACTAAACATGTACTAGCCAAATGATAACGAAGGCATCATGCTAGCTAGCCTGGGTGTACCTTGCCAGTTCTCACCCCGCCTTTCAAACTGATGTTTATTTTATCGGGATTCTCCCTTTACCCTAACGTTGTAAACGTATCCGCTTGACTGTCCCATGCTTCGATAGTATGGTACTAGCTCTACAACATCTAAGTCTAGTGGTGGCGGCAGTTTTTTTCCTGCGGGTGCGAACGTTCACGTGCGCATACATAATCATTGTTGACATGCCAAATAAATGAAATCTCAAATGCCAGGCTTAATCTGGTGTTGATCAAACTTCATAGCTGATTCATGGTATGGTCTGTCTGGGGGGAGATATACAGAGAGAGAGAGAGAGTGAGAGAGAGATTAAGAGTGGTGTTCTTTGTCACTATTTCTGACAGGTGCTTATGTGGGCGGTGTCATCCCAAGGAAACTGCAGTGTGACATTAGCGTACAAAAAATTTGCCTGTCTGACGCGGACAAATTGAACCCACTGGCATAAAATTAGTTTATTTTTGACAGGGAACGAATGGACCCTGTGTCCTGTTTAGGATGAATTCTTACACCCCTCACAAACACAATAATTCACTATTGCAAGCTGCTGTATAGTGCAGGCTCATTGACTGTCGTACTCTGACAGGCTCTTCTCTACCCTTCGTGACGTAGGCATTGCATTATGGGAGCGTCGTAAACCGCTGTTAAAAGTACCTACTTTTTTGTATTATATTCCGTTTTCTGATAACCAACAACATAAAAATGTGATGTATAATCGTTCAGATATTTATTTCCCACAAGAAAATAGTACAAAATCTTTGGAAAATTAACCTGCAATATACACTTTAACCACTGCGCCACCACATTACTTACTCCTGAACTACTCAAGAGAAGTTTATAAACAATCTTGATCAGTTCAGGGACATCAACATTCATGAAAATAAGTCCATGACCTTTTTGAGAACATTGTTGATGAACACAAGTTCATGAACACTCGAAGAACATGTGAGGATCTTTTTGTCGTAATTGGCAAACTGTTCATGTACTAATCATGAACTACAAATAGTTTGCGAACTATGTTTGCCGGCAGGAATCAAGAGCAGCAGCAGTGTAAAATCCAATAGGTAAGTCTATTGACAGCAGTATGGTAATAATGGGGATGGAACCCCAGAAGAAGACAGCACAATTCAGAACAGATGTGGTAGGTGAAGCAAGGCTTTGCCAATCTCTAGCCAGCGGCCTTCCTGGATGACAGCCAGGTGGAATGCACACTTTGCCAGAGTCGAACGGTCCCTGAGGAGGATGGATTAGTTTGAGAGTTCCAATCCTGATGACTGTTGAAAGATTGGGAGCTTGTCCTTAACAAACTGGTCAGACAAACAAATTTGGAAAGGGCTGACAAGAATGCGGTCCCTATCCTGGACCCTGAACTAGGCTTGGGAGTGTGTTCCTATGAAACTGGACACAGGAGCTGACTTTAACTGGGCTGATCTGAACACTGTCCCAATCCAGAAGCCTGAGTATGCGCGATAGCTTGTTCGAATTAACTAATTAAAGAGGAATGCTCCCGCAAATCGCCGTCATTAAAGGTAAGATTTCGACTAATAAAGACAAAGAATTTCTACTGGGACAATTGACTGGTTGTAAGCACAAATAGCGAATTACAATCCTGCAACTTGCAACTGAAAGCAGGGTGTTTAACACACGTCAGAGATAGATCAGGAAGTAGCAAGGAAACGAGACACGGCCAGGGAAAGGAAGTCACACAAGATGTAAACCAATCAAAGGAGACATACAGTACTTCTGAGACACGGAATTGCTGAATGGGAGGAGAAATGAAAGGCATCCACATGAGGGTTGAGACTATCAGAAATTCTATCAGGTAACAGAGGATATTAAATAAATACCTGACTGCCCTCAACTGAGAGCTTTACCTGGGCTGTGGTCTGATCATTAAAAAGGAAAATGACCTAAAGCATGCATCATAATCAACATGAATGGTTCATCAACCACAGAATCAAGGTTTTGCCGTAGACTTCCCATCCCTAAATCCACCTAAATGCCTAAATCCAATAGAAAACCTGTGGTGAGGGCTGAGGGGGGAGTCAATGAACATGGATCTGGGAATGTCAAGGATACATGACTATCTCAGTAAATATTGATTCAAATGGTACCACAGTAGCACATCCACATATAGGATGTGAAGTGTTTTGAACAACGTTCTAATAGGTAAAACGATTGGTCCAGTGCAAAGAGTTATGTTTTACAGTACATAGTTCAATATTCACTACAATTTTTCTTTCAACTGTAATGTGGTAAATAGCCACTAGATGGCAGTATTGACTTTTTTTTTTTTTTTTGTGAAGCCCAGTCTGGCTAGGTTGGGCATGTCCAGGGCATGCCCAGGGGAAAAGTCCCAGAAATGGGAGGGGGCTGGACAAGAGTATATAAGGAGAAAAATCGAGAGTGTGATAGGAGAAATTGCAAGAAGGATACATTTGACCAGACCTGTCACTCTTTTCAAGACCTTTTAAGCTTTTTTGGATTTTTTGCCTGTGTTGGAGCATTTTCCTGTCCCAGGACATCACAACAGAGCAGCCCATCTCCATTACAGGGAACTGTAAATATCTTTTTTTTTTTATTTTATTTCAATCTTGGTCAGTAGGGTAGAGAGTAGATTGGTTCTGTTTGTTTAATTAAATCTGTTGAACTTAAAGGATTTTTGTCTGTCATCCTTGCTGTCCGTGGACGCCATAACAAATCGACGCCATAACAAATTGGGGCCATAACAAATTGGGGGCTCGTCCGGGATAGACCATTGTGCGAGTCATTTATTGAAAATCTAAAATTTCAAATAGTGAAATTGTTTTTGAATTTTCCTAGATATATATTGGCAGATCAACAGCAATGGATGATTTCTTGGCATCACCAACCGTAGAGGTTTTAAAGTCTTTTAAAAGACAGAACTGCTAGAAATATGCAGACAGTTAGAGCTGACAGATGTAAAACCAGCCATGCGAAAAGCAAGACTGGCTAGAGAGATTGTTGAATATTACATTGATGAAAATGTGTTTGCACCAGGAGATCTGGAACAGTTTCGGTGGAAAATCAAAAGTAGAATTGGAACTTAAATTAAAAATGCTAGAAATTGAAGAAAAAAAAAAAAAACAAAGGCAGTTTGAGTTAGAAAAATTAGCAAGAGAAGAAAAAAGAGGAAAGAGCAGAAAGAGAGAGACAAAGACAGAGAATTTCGATTTAGAAAAATTAGACAGGGAAGAAAGGCTCCAAATGGAGCTACTAAAAATAAAAATTCAGGCTGAAAATAAATTTCACGCCAGCCAGGAGGTAAAGCTGGTGCCTCCATTTTTCAGAGAAGGAGGTTGATAAGTATTTCCAGTGCTTTGAGAAGGTAGCTAAGAGTTGTCAGTGGCCAAAGGAACACTGGCCTCTGATGTTGCAAACTGTCCTCAAGGGTAAAAAGCTCAACAAGCCTATTCGGCTTTGTCTGCAGATGATTCCTCTGATTATGAGGTTGTCAAAAGGTTATTTTGACAGCTTATGAGTTGGTTCAGAGGCTTACCGACAGAAATTCAGAGGTCTGAAGAAATCTGACAATCAGACTTATGTTGAATTTGCTAACGAGAAGAAGGTTTGCTTTGGCTGGTGTGTACTTCTATGGAGGTCAAGGATGATTTCAACTCACTAAAAGAGATGGTGTTAGTTGAAGAATTCAAGAACTGTGTCAAGGATGATATTAAGACCTACCTTAATGAGAAGCAAGCACTGAATTTGCAATCAGCTGCCAAGTTTGCAGGCGAATATGTTTTAACACATAAGTCCAAATTTCAGTCTAGCAGTAACAATAGATGGTCCCAATTTCAGAAAAAAGGTAAGCGGTGATACCCAAGATTCCTCACCCAAAGACAAAGACAAATCTGGTGATGGTGCTCAGAAATCCAGTAAAAGGTCTGAACAAAGTGTGAAAGCTGACAGTGACAAAAGTGGTCTAGTTTGCAATTATTGCAAGAAATCTGGTCATGTTACAACTAACTGTTGGTTCCTTAAAGCTAAGAAAGAAAAAAAAAGGATACCAAACCCAATGCCTTTGTGAAGACAAGGTTAGAAACCCCTGTAGTAGATGGCCGATCTGCTAAATTGCCTGCTCCTTGTGAGGCTAAGAAGCCTGATACTGCTGACTTTGTGAGGGGAATTCCTTCCATTTGTGTCAGAGGATTTGTGGCTCTGAATGAGCATTCTCCTCCTGTCCCCATATATATCCTAAGGGATACCGGAGCTTCTCAGTCACTTTTGTTGATGGACTCCTTGGAGTTACGTGATGAGACCGCTTCTGGGGATTTCATACTTGTACAAGGTATTGAAGGGAGGACTGTATCTGTACCCCTGCACTCTGTATTCTTGAAGTCAGATTTAGTTACAGGACAGGTAAAGGTGGGACTTATGTCAAGTCTACCTATCAAGGGTGTTTCTCTGTTGCTAGGCAATGACCTGGCTGGGGGCAATGTAGTTCCCCTTGTTCATCCCGAGCACTGAAGATGGCGATGAAGACCCATCTCTGTATCCTTCCTGTGCAGTGACTCGTGCTATGGCCAAGAAGGCTCAAGAAGAAGATGATGTGGTGCCGTCCAGCACCTTGAAAAAGTCATGACTCAGGTGGTTCGCCTCATGACTCTGTTCAGCCTACTATGGTTTCTCCGTTTGAGGACTTATCAGACACTTTTATCAGTTCTCTATTCAGCCAGCCAGATGGGTCTGGTGATTCTGATGTGTCTGGAGACTTGTCTCTGTCCAGAAAGCGGTTGATTCAGGAGCAAACTAATGATCCTGAAATTTGTGTACTAAAAAGAGAGCCCTTCCTGATGAAGAAATAGGCGCAGTTCAGTTGGGTATTATCTCAAGGATGGAGTGTTGATGCGGAAGTGGCGCCCTCCTGATATCCCTGCCAATGCAGATTGGGCAGTGGTCAAGCAAATTGTTGTTCGAAGGTCTACAGGAATGAGATCTTAACAATGGCTCATAGTTTGCCTTTAGGAGGTCATCTTGGTGTTAACAAGACTGTTGACAAGATCATGAAACACTTTTTCTGGCCTGGACTTGGAAAGAAAAAACCTGTCACACTTGTCAGGTAGTTGGAAAACACCAGTTAGACCCACCTGTAGCTCCATTGCAGCCTATCCCAGCATTTGGGGGAGCCCTTCTCCAAGGTCATTGTTGATTGTGTTGGTCCATTACCCAAGACTAGATCTGGAAATCAGTACTTGTTGACAATCATGTGTGCATCTACCAGATTCCCTGAAGCCATACCTCTCGCAACATCAAGGCAACTGCAATTTGAAGGCTTTGATAAAGTTCTTCACGTTGTTTGGCCTTCCCAGGGAAATTCAGTCAGATCAAGGTAGCAATTTCACTTCTGGATTGTTTCAGCAGGTTGTGTATGAACTAGGTGCGAAGCAGATTCTTTCAGTGCCTATCATCCAGAGAGTCAGGGTGCCTTAGAGGCGGTTTCATTCCACTCTCAAGACAATGATGAGGACTTATTGTTATGAGCATGAGAAAGACTGGGATGAAGGTGTTCATTTGCTGTTGTTTGCAGCTAGAGAAGCAGTGCAGGAGTCTACTGGATTCAGTCCATTTGAGCTAGTGTTTGGCCATGAAGTGAGAGGACCTTTGCTATTGTTGAGTGAACAATGGCAAGAGAAAGAGCCGCATATCAGTCTGTTAGACTATGTTAGCAAGTTCAAGGAAAGACTGCGTGCAGCTTGTAACCTAGCCAAAGAGAACTTGAAATCAAGTCAGGGAAAAATGAAAACTTGGTATGATCATAAGGCTAGAAGCCGTGAGTTTAAACCAGGAGACAAGGTCCTTGTGTTGTTTCCTTACAGTCCAATCCATTGCAGGCTAGATTTCATGGTCCTTATGAAATTCTGACAAAACTCAATGATCTCAATTACATTGTGAAGACTCCAGATAGGAGAAAGCCAAAACAGTTGTGTCACATTAACATGCTGAAGCCTTATCATGATAGGAATGCTAGGGTTGCAGCTGTCACTTCAGATCCTCCTATGGCGAGACTTGTGAAGATGATGGGGGAGTTTCAAGATGATGAACCTAGAATTAAAGCTGAAGTTCTTTCATGTAAATTGTCAAATTCTGAAGTGTTGCAAAATCTTGATGTAAAACTCCAGCACTTAGAACCCTCACAGAAAGATCAGTTTGAGAGGTTGATCAAGAAATATAAAGATCTATTTCCTGATGTTCCAAAGAGAGTTTCTATAGCCTCTCATGATGTCGATGTTGGTGATGCCAAACCAATAAAACAGCATCCGTGCGGATGAATCCTGAAAAAGAAAGATTGCTGAGAAAGAGGTTGAGTACATGTTAGAACATGATATTATCAGACCCTCTAACTCAGATTGGAGTTCACCCTGTGTTCTAGTTCCAAAACCTGATGGAAGTACTAGATTCTGTACAGATTATCGCAAAGTCAATGCTGTAACTAGAACTGATGTGTTTCCAATACCTAGGATTGATGATTGTATCGATAAAGGGCAAGCAAAGTTTCTGACCAAGATTGATTTATTGAAGGGTTATTGGTGCGTGCCACCCATAAGTGCTAAAGTCCAAGCCATCATGGACTTTCCAGTTCCTGACAACAAAAAAGCTTTGCGCGCTTCCTTGGAATGATCGGGTACTACGCCAAGTTCTGCAAGAACTTTGCTGAGATTGCTCTCAGTCTCACCAACCAACTGAAGAAAGGCGTGAAGTTCACTTGGGATGAAGCATGCCAAAGAGCCTTCGATCGCCTGAAGTCTCTGCTGTGTCACTTCCCGTGCTCAAATCTCCTGACTTCAACAAACCGTTCTCCATAGCGGTCGATGCTAGCGACCAAGCTTGTGGATCTGTGCTCCTACAGAGAAGTGACTCTGATGACATTGAGCATTGGCATACTTCTCCAGGAAGTTCAATCGCCACCAAAAGAACTATTCCACAATTGAGAAGGAGCTGTTGGCTCTGGTTCTATCCTTACAACACTTTGAGGTTTATGTTTGTACAGGGCAAAAGCCAATGATTGTATATACTGACCACAATCCGTTAATGTTTTTGAGTAAGATGAAAAACAAAAATCGGAGATTGTTGAATTGGAGTTTGATTTTACAGGAGTTTGACTTGGAAATCAAGCATGTAAAGGGTACTGACAATGTAATTGCTGATTGCTTATCCCGTGTTTGAGTATGTGTATATATATCACGTGTTTATTAGCATAGTGTATTATATGTATATATATATACAAGTGTCTACTTAACCATTTGTGTATTGAAAAGAAAAATTTTGCCTTTATAAGTCAAAATTTTTCCTTTTTGGAATGGAGGTGTAATGTGGTAAATAGCCACTAGATGGCAGTATTGACTTTTTTTTTTTTTTTTGTGAAGCCCAGTCTGAAGCTAGGTTGGGCATGTCAGGGCATGCCCAGAGGAAAATCCCAGAAATGGGAGGGGGGCTGGACAAGAGTATATAAGGAGAAAAAATCGAGTGTGTAGGAGTAGGAGAAATTGCAAGAAGGATACATTTGACCAGACCTGTCACTCTTTTCAAGACCTTTTAAGCTTTTTGTGGATTTTTGCCTGTGTTGGAGCATTTTCCTGTCCCAGGACATCACAACAGAGCAGCCCATCTCCATTACAGGGAACTGTAAATATCTTTTTTTTTTATTTTATTTCAATCTTGGTCAGTAGGGTAGAGAGTAGATTGGTTCTGTTTGTTTAATTAAATCTGTTGAACTTAAAGGATTTTGTCTGTCATCCCTTGCTGTCCGTGACGCCATAACAAATCGACGCCATAACAAATTGGGGCCATAACACAACAAATGATTTATCAAACATCTAAGCAATCCTAAGATTACCTGGTTGCTCGCTTAATCAGAATGCGTTGGACATCTGCCTTCTTTGCGTGAAAATTTTTTAACCATAAAAACACCGATACAACATAAAAATAATGAGTGTCACGTTGTTATTGATTTGCACCCCAGTGAAATTTTTGTTCGAGCCACAAGCACAATTGCCCCTCTGGTTGGCTATGAGTGGTCATTGCATGGCTAATGTGTAAATCTGGCAAGAGGTGGACCTGAAAAGACTGTTGCCATTGTCGCACGTAGTGGGAGATGCATAGCCTGGAATCCATCCATATCAAGCTTTGGTCGCTCCCAATGGTCACTTGCTTATATGTCTGGCCTCAGTCGGTAGACCAGCGTTTGACTTTCAAATATGCGCACAAAATCCGTGCGAGATCTGTGAGTGGCTCACAGTCGCAAGGGTGCCCCGCCCCTTTAGACAGACTTAAAAATAAATAAAATACCACAGTTCTGCATTCAATGGAAGTCCCGCCTCCCGGCTCGTGTTTATACAAGTATTCATCTGAGTGGCAGCAGAGTCTCTGGGCAATGAACGAGCGGGAGGCGGGACTTCCGTTGAAAAAAGCTTACTTTGAAGCATAACTGTGGTATTTTATTATTTTTAGAAAAAAATAACCGCGTTTCTAGAGTTCTGAGCATACAGTGGACAAAGCAGACTTGGATTATGCACGATCGTTCGATGGTTTGAAAGTTTGTCAATGGACGTTTTGTGGAGTTTTCCCATTGCTACTGGGTGACCCCATTTGCTTTCACCAAAAATGGAATTTGGATAATTTTTCAAAACTCTCCAGTGGCCATAAAGTTGCGCCAGGTGAAGAACAACTTTGTCCGTTCAAGACATCTAATGGTGAGTAATTGATATACAAATTCGAGCTATAGCTAATGCCAATTACAGTGAAATACGTTTTGTAATTTGAGTATTATTTAATTTAGCCTTTATAAAACTGGGGAATCCCACTGAAATAAACAAAATGCAGATATGGCCAAACATTATCCTGTTCAAAACCTAACAACCACTCCAAGAGTAAAGCATAAGCAAGCCACAATCTAATTTTTAAGCTCATGTCAAATAACATTCACGAATGCCGTTGCTGGCCAGCTAACTCATATTCGATTGGTGGTTCTCGCCAAAAGGTCACCCAGTCAGCCAAGAGCAGAAAACATGAATATTCATATATTCACTTCATTAGCAGAGTTGGGTCCAAGTACTTTTGAGAATTGTATGCAAGCATTTTTTTTTTTTTTTTAACATACCATAGTGCTTGTATTTGTATCTGAGTACTACCTAATAATGCCTAATATTACGCATTACGCCTAATAATATTATTAGGCCTAATGCCTAATAATACCAAATAATAAGTACATGTACTTGTATCCAAGTACTTGACCAATCTTTGTCAGCACTTTGGAGACAGATTGGTCAAGAATTTTGAAAAGTACTTGAATAAAAGTACAAGTACTTTAGGCATTAATAGGAAGTACTCCGATAACAAGTGCAAGCACTTTGGTATTTAAAAAAAAATACTTGCATCAAATTCTTGAAAGTGCTTGAACCCAACTCTGTTCATTAGTGACGTAAGGGCTAAACGCTGGCTATACGACTGAGGCCAGACTGATATCAGTCAGTGACCGTTGGGAGCGACCAGCACTTGATATGTATTGATTCCAGGCGAGGAGATGCAAGAAGGCGCTTTTCGTTTTACATTCAGTTTGAAGCACTGTAAGTCTATGCTTTATAAAATGCAAAATAAGCCATATTATATAAGGAATAAGGAACATATATATATATATATATATGGAATATTTCATTTCAAAAACTGACCAAAACAAAGGCTGGGAATGATTTTAAACGATATTAAGCAGACTTTGTTAATGCTGCAATGGAATATATGAGAAACACTCCCTTAGTGCAGAGTTTTTCCATCTCTTGTGACTTGTGTTGTGATTGCGGTCCTAAAGGTTCGACATGCGCGATCTCAACGGGCCCTAGGGTCCGAATAGCATGGGTGGGCTTGGACCCAAGGACTGTATAAAATGTGGACGACGCGTCTCCATTCACTCCCATTCAACAAAAATGGAGCCAAAATATCCTCGATAGGGGCACTGCCATGTTCCACATTTGGAGCCTGAGTCGGCGCAGTAGTGATCGGGGGGTTGAGCCGCGCTATCGAATAACGCCCACACACCCACCCTGAACAGCTTCCTGAACTTCTAACCTGGTCTGACAGCAACACTATTAACGTAAGGGCCCGTAATAGCCAGCTCTCACACGGAGACGGTACAGTTTACCATGGTAAAGTGAAAGGACCCAACTGCCAGTGGCGTAACTATTCGGTTGTTAATAAGGTAAATAGACTCTATGGCTAAACAGACCCCACCCCACAGTCATCTGTTTCGAAATTAGTTGAAGTACCTAACTGGCTATCTATGATATGGCTCATTCCATGCTAAACTGTACATTTGTTACAATGGTGATGAACATTCAAATACACCTTTTCCAATTCTGCAACCACCGACATCGCCATCTGCTGGCCATTAAATGGAATTTAATTTCCGCATTGTCCTCACTTTTCAGACCCCGGTGCAGCGTCCATCTTTTTATACATTCTATGGCGCACAGATTGTTTGTTTTCATAGTCGTAACACAGTATTTGGACACGGAAAAATTTTCATTATTTCTGAAAGCATGGTATATATGATTGTCTGATGCCTTGTGAGATTTTGATGCAGGAAGTGAGTACCTTATTTTGCCGAGGTCATCTTTATGCCATTTTCATACATTATGCAAATTAACCCACAGGGATGGACGTAACACATGAGGACGCGACTGGTTACGCCCACGACGGTCATTTCAAATTGCATTTCTGATCAGACAAGTCCCGATATTTTAGTGCAGACAATTGAAACCGTTATTACGGGTATTTCTCTGCAATATTTCATTTCACTTTCTTTCGAAGTATCAACAGACATGTCATGAGCATTTCATGAAGTTGACTGCCAAATCTTGTAACAAAATATGTCCTTCACAATGCCTTAGCTGACATCAGGAAACCACTTTTTCTGCTGTGTTGTTGGACCGATGACTCTGATTTTTTCTTATGTATATCTTCAATCTGGGAGTGAATAAATATGAACAATGCAAATCATTTAATTCTCTGAGAAAAATTTTTATTGACCATTCTTATACAAGACAGTGAATTGTACAGTTTAGTATGGAGTGACCCATATCTTGTCACTGAATCTTGCTTAACAAGCTAAGAATGTAGCTAATTACATTAAGTAACGCAGGTGTCAGATTTTTGCCACTTCTCAGCCACATAGCTAGCTCCAGTCAATGTTCTGAACTGTCACTTACCCAATGTTGCGAGTGGCGAGCATATTAACGCCGACTTTCGTTGTATTTTCTAAATCACATGCCGCCGGTAAAGTGTCATTTCCTATGTGCATGTACTAGCTGAGTAATGGGTCAAACTTCTAACATTTCAACACGTTAGAATGGTAGATCTAATTTTGCATTAAAATAAACTGTCCTTCTAACCAAAGGTAGCTTGCTGTGTTTAAGAAGTCGCATATCATACCGTTAGCTAATGTTGTATTTCTGAAAAAATGTAACATAATCGCAATTGAAGATAACCATCATAGCTTGGGGGACCGGCTTTTCATTCTCTGTGATAGTTAACTTAGCAATGCAACACCCCTACACTTTCTTTTATGTGGACTCGACGTATTTGAATGCATAGATAGTAATTTTTAAGTTTTGGTATCCTCATTTTTATACGACGAAATGGACTCGGCAATTCTTGCATCCTCCACAGTGGCCAAGAGTCTGTATAAATCTCATGGGAATATCTGGAAACCGACGCCTGTGGTTATTTAAGCATAAGACTTTTCACTGGAGAATGACATAAAAAACTGAAGTTTATAACATTAAGTCACATCTATTTCATGCATAAAAAGCACAATACCACCTGATAAAGTATGGAAAAATAGAAAATAAGCATTAAATATGTTAAATTGCATAAAAAGCCAGCAGAAGTGTTTCATTGAAAGGTGACATTTGCATATTACAACCGACAGGGCCAAAAGTTTACATTATTGGGGACAGCTACATTCGCCGTTGGGGAAAAACGAGCGAGGGAGACCAGCGGGACCAACCTTGGTCTGGATGCCCAGGTCCAGTGGTATACATACACATGGTCATGTTCTGTCATACTGACAGCGCCCCCTCCTGGCGGCAGGAAATGACCAAAATTGGGCATGTGTCATACTTTTGCAAACTCCTCCTACAGATTTCATCTGAATGTCACGAAAATGGGTGTGCACACTCTTGAGACCTGTGACATGAAAAGATATCAAAATCTTTTCCTTCAGATTAACGCTGTGGGCGTGACAGGGTGGCCATTTTGAGCATCTCGCCGTGAACAACGATTCCCTAATAAATTTAGGTAAATGTTGTTCATTACACACCAAACTTCACAAGCTGGTCAGTTTCCACAGACATTTACGAATTGTATTGGTTTTGTAAGTGGGTGGGGCCAACTGCCTCGCTAGCGCCCCCTAAGCTACAGCCCCAAGGCCCTCTTCCACGTACACTGATGAAAATTGGTTGACATATGTATCACACCCACATCTACAAAAAAGTTTCTTGACACCATAGGCTAAAATCAACAGGAAGTCGGCCATTTTGAATTGAACAGCCATTTTTGGCGATTTGCACGTTGCGTACTTTAACAAACTCCTCCTGGGGATTTTCATGGAAATCGCTATGTGTAGTCTTGACCCCTTGAAGATCAAACTTTATTAAATTCATCCCAGTAGGAGTCACGGTGTGGGCGTGGAAGGGCCGCCATTTTAAGCGATTCGTCATGTAAGTTCAAATGCTTTTAACTTCAGTGTACATTGTCCGACATGCACCAAACATCATGGGTATCATAAGAGTCCTGCTCTGAAGCCATTCACATGGTCATATTCAGCCATACTGACAGCGCCCCCTCCTGGCATTTTGGGGGCTTTAATGTGTTTCAATTCAAACAAAAATTTAGCAGAAAAATCAGGCCTGGTCAAATATATTAGATTTTATTGGTTTCACAAGTGGGTGGGGCAAAATGGCTCCACAGCGCCCCCTAGAAATATTCAAAAATTCATGAAAAATCAGTGGTTTGCCCGACAATGATGAAGTTTGGTAGAAATGTTCAAAAATTCATGAAAAATCAGGGGTTTGCCCGACAATGATGAAATATGGTAGGCATGTAGAGTGTGGGCGTGGCAGGGCCGCCATTTTAAGCGATTCGCCATGAAAACTCAAATGCTTACAATGTACATTTTCCGACATGCACCAAACTTTATGCATATCATAAGAGTCTTGCCCTGGAGCCAGTCACATGGTCATATTCAGCCATACTGACAGCGCTCCCTCCTGGCGACAGGAAATGAACAAAATTGAGCATGTGTCATACTTTTGCAAACTCCTCCTACAGATTTCATCTGAATGTCACGAAAATGGGTGTGGACACTCTTGAGACCTGTTACATGAAACGTTATTAAAATCTTTTCCTTCGGATTAACGCTGTGGGCGTGATGGGGCGGCCATTTTGAGCATCTCGCCGTGAACAACGATTCCCTAATAAATTTAGGTAAACGTTGTTCATTACATACCAAACTTCACACACTGGTCAGTTTCCATAGAAGTTTACGAATTGTATTAGTTTTGCAAGTGGGCGGGGCCAACTGCCTCGCTAGCACCCCTAAACTGCAGCACCAAGGGCCCCCTTCCACATACACTGATGAAAATTGGTGGACATATGTATCACACCCACATCTACAAAAAAGTCGCTTGACACCATAGGCTAACGTCAACAGGAAGTCAGCAATTTTGAACTGAACAGCCATTTTTGGCGATTTGCACGTTGTGTACTTTAACGAACTCCTCCTAGGGATTTTTCGGATTTTCATGAAAATCGCTGTTTGTAGTCTTGACCCCATTAGGATCAAAAGTTATTAAAATCATCCCCGTGGGACTAACGATGTTGGCGTGGCGGGTCCGCCATTTTGCGAGTTTTGCCAAGAAAAATGAAATGCTTATAACTTCAGTGTACATGGTCCAACATGCACCAAACTTTACATATATCATCAGAGTCTAGCCCTGAAGCCATTCACATAGTCATATTCAGCCATATTCACAGCATCCCGTCCTGGCGACAGGAAATGACCAAAATTGGACGTGTCATACTTTTGCAAACAAACTACAGATTTCATCTGAATGTCACGAAAAAGGATGTGGACACTCTAGAGACCTGTGACATGAAAAGTTATTAAAATCTTTTGTTGTCGATTAACGCTGTGGGCGTGACAGGGTGGTAATTTTGAGCATGTCGCCGTGAACAACGATTCCCTAATAATTTAGGTAAACATTGTTCATTGTTCACCAAACTTCACATGCCTGTCAGTCGTAATATAAATTTACGAATTTCATTGGTTTTCACAAGTGGGGGGGCCAAATTCCTTGTAGCGCCCCTTAAAATGCAGCCCCAAGGCCCTCTTCCACTGACATTGATCAGAATTGGTGGATATATGTATCACACCCAGATCTAGAAAAAGTCTCTTGACACCATGTGCTAAACTTAACAGGAAGTTGGCCATTTTGAATTTAACAACCATTTTTGGCGATTTGAACATTGCATACTTTAACAAACTCCTCCTAGGGATTTTATCGGATTATCATGAAAATCGCTGTGTGTGGTCTTGACCGCTTTGGGATCAAAAGTTATTAAAATCATTCCCGTGGGAGTGTCAGTGTGGGCGTGGCGAGTCCGCCATTTTGAGCATTTTGCCAAGAGAAACAAAATGCTTATAACTTCAGTGTATATTGTGCGAGATGCACCAAACTTTATATGTATACTCACAGTCATGCCCTGAACCCATTCACGTCCTTACATTCAGCTGAACTCACAGCGCCCCCTCCTGGCCACAGAAAATGACCAAAATTGGATGTGTCATACTTTTGCCAACTACTCCTACTGATTTAATCTGAATGTCACTACAAAGGGTGTGGACACTCTTGAGACCTGTGACATGAAAAGTCATTCAAATCTTTTGTTGTCAATTAACGATGGGAGTGTGACAAGGGTGGCCATTTTAACTGCCTCGCCGTGAAAAATTATACCCAATAATTTAGGTAATCATTGTTTATTATACACCAAACTTCACATGCTGGTCAGTTGTGATAAACTTCAAATTTTATTGTTTTGCAAGTGGGTGGGGCCAAATAGCTCGCTAGCGCATCCTAAGAATGGATGAAAATTGCTGGACATATGTATCACACCCAGATCAACAAAAAAATCTCTTGACACCATAGGCAAAACTCAACAGGAAGTCAGCCATTTTGAATCAAACATCCACTGCTGGCAATTTACATGTTATGTACTTTAACAAACTCATAAAATTTTATTGGATTCTCATGACAATTGCTTTTTACTTGTAACACCTTTGAGAACAAAATCATTAATCTTTTATTTTGAGCTTATGGTGTGGGCATTGTGAAGTTCCTGTTTTGAGTGTCTAGCAGTGAACAATGACATGTGTAACTTGTTTTCATGGCGCAATATGCATCAGACTTAATGTGTACCATACGAGTCCCCTCCTGAACCTATTCACATGCTAATTTTAAGGCATACTCATAACATCCACTTCTGGTGACAGAAAGTAAACAAAAATATGTGCATGTTTGACAGAAGACATGGCTGCTTGTTCACCCCATTGGACCTGTTATCGGTCACCTTACTTACTTTTGTATCACAGTTACCTCCCGCTGTGCTTCACTGCTTTGTTTGTCAGTCTTTGGTCCTCTCTGCACCTGTTCCACCTGCACCCCAGGTCCTCAGCCTTGGCTTTATGGTTTGATTTCCACCCACCATTCCTCATTGTCGACAACCACGCCAGCCAGCCTTTTCCCATAAGCTCCTTTTTACCTTCATGAACTCTACAATGTCACCAACTTTTTATTCTACAAAAATAAAGTCTTTGTTCCTCCCTATTTCTTTTGTCTTTCTTGGATCGCCTTAAAATCAAAAGTAATGATACAAACTCTCCTGAAAGACTATCTCACTTACTTTAAATATGGTCTTCAACCTTTGAGAACATTGTGATTTTAATTTCTCTGAATATTTTTAAAAAAGCTCTTATAGACTCCTTAAAAATTTCCGACCCAGTTGAAATCTGGTGTCATACTTTTAAGACTAGTCTGATTTGCAGTAGTTAAAATATTTGTTCTTACATAGTTGCTCAAGGCCTTCTTATAATTTTACACTCTGAAAAAAAACTGCTTTTATATTCTCCCAACTTCCCTAGTTAGATAGCAATCCTTTCCTTAGCACATCTACATGCCAGTATTTGGTCAAAGTTAGAGCCCCATCTCCTCATTAACAGATATTTTTTGTGTTATGATCTTCTGGTAGGTTTACCAGTTTCACCTCTCATATTCAGGAAAGCCGGAAGGCCTTTATAATGTTATATTGTGAAGCAAGCCAAGCCTTAAAATGAATTCTTATTGATTTCATTACAAACCTCTCACAGGAAGCCTGGAATTATTAATATATCTTTAAATTTCACTTTGTTACCATTTTCAGGGTGATTAAGTTGTCATTTTCAATATACACTGTGAAGCCTTGGCACAACAGCATGCAATTATTAATCAAAGTCATGGTATCCCCTACTGGACACAGGAAATTGGCATTTCTCTATCAATGTGGTCTATCGGGATAAAATGGTCCAAAACACACTTCGTCAGAAAGCATTAGTCCTCTTTCAAATTGCAAGGATTATAACTCCAACATCATGATATTCAATGGCACTTTTTTTTAAACTTAAATCTTCTACAAATGCTGAAATACCAGTTTCTGTACAAAATCATATCTATTTTCCTGTATCTTATTTATGAAGTTTAACGCAATAATCGGGAATATTTATCACAATTTGAATTTTCATATTACAGTATTTTGAAATGGGATCATCTTTATAAAAACATCAGGGTTAATAAAATAGCTTTCATGCCAATAGCGAAAGTTTTGTACAAAATCAAAATTCATACCAATTGACTACGAATACCATGACGTGTGATTTTTGTTTCTGGCTCCTAAAGGGACATTGAGCAAAACATGCACCTGAAACTCACATCATTGTGCTTCATTTTTTCATAGCCATATTTATGTACAACTACTGCAGGTTCAAGGTGCCATGTACTGTATGCACTTAATATCTGTCAATTATAAATGCCCTGATACAGAAAAACATCATGTGTCACAGGGCTACACGGCAGGTAAACTGGTAAGCAGGTAAAAAGTTCTAAACACACAGTTCACATGTATGATTAAAGCAAAAATATTTTTAACCCTCTATGGTACGCATTATGATCCCAGTTGGTAAAAAAATGTTTTGGGTGTTTTTTGTCTTAAAATAAACCAAGTAAACATAATCAAGAGACATTTTCAAAATATATAATTTTTTTTGTAGTTTTTAGGGTTCGTTGCCATACGGCAACACCGTACGATAGCGGAAAGTAATGAAAACAAGAGTTTTGTTTAAAATTGTAATAACATTTATTTAAAAACTCATATTATAGTATTAACAATCCCCAGTAGCCTGAACAGTTAAGAATGCATCTCGTTTCAAAGTAAAAACCATTTAAAAAGACACTTTTCACTGTTCAAATTTTTGTGCTATATCATTTGAGTAATTGTTTTGATTTGATCTGGGTGTCACTCTCTCCTTGCTGTGTTGCCAGCTGCTCGTTTTCTTCATCACTGAATCCTAATTCACCTTCACTACCATCTCCTTGGAGGGCTAGTTTTACTTTCCTCCGAGAGGAACCATAAAACATTGTTGCATTCATTCTGTAAATGGAAGAAAGATGTGTCAAATAGCATCATATGCAATGCGGAAAGGACTCACTAAGTGCATTATTATAGTAGACTACAGAAGATCAGTGTACACCAAAGCAATTGCTATTAACTTCACTACAACTAACAGTAAAATGTGTATCTGTCAAATTGATGGACCTGAAAAAATAACTAAATGATTCTATATGGTTTTGGAGCCTGAGTCCATGAAGTAATATGCTTTTGAACAATGTAGGCCTATAACTAAATACAAAATGTTATCAACATGCCAGGCTAGCAATTCATCATGGTACGGTGTTTCCACATGGCAACATACACATTTTAACATTTTCTATTATTCAATGATCAAGTACAGTGCAGTAAACTACGGAGTAATGAACATAACTCACCTATTATTGAGCATATATATTTTTTCCCAGTTGAAAAATGTTATTAAAACACTTTTTAGATGATTTTTGAGGAGTCAAATGGCGAGGCTCCTCCCTGTGAAGACGTCTGCAGAAAAGGGCTTCAAAATTTTTATTTAAACTCTCACTGTGAAGCGTCTTTGTGACAGTCTCTGTGAAAAGCGCTATACAAAATAAATTGAATTGAATTGAAAATGGCCTCCAGAAAGTCATGTGACAAATTTAAACACTGCTATTGGTTTACTTAGAACCCCACCTCTCTTTTAATGCATTGCATCATAACTGGGGATGTATTGTCTGTGTAGAAGGCTTAAAATGGGTTTGTTGCCAAATGGCAACGTCGTACCATAGAGGGTTAAAAGTAGTAAGAAGTCGGCTCACACTTCAGCTGGTCTATGGCAGAAGTAAGACAGTGGCTCCCCCAAGTATGTGTGAGTAGAGAGCTAAGTGAACCAGGAGCAAAACCACGCCGAGTCCAAGGTGGGGAGTCGGGCCAATAAAGCACGATGCCCAGCTTCAAGGAGAGGCCTGCCTGAGAGAACATACATTGCAGAGAAAGAGGCCACAAATCTCTGTGTTGCTGTGAGCAACAAAAAGCACAAGTTGTAATAAAAATGAAGACTGGAGGTGAAGCATAGACTTTACTTACTGACAGCAGGGGTCAAAGTCTGCCAGAAGTAAGGTGTGAAGCGGGCCTGTCTCTGCAGGATGACAGGCTGGACACAGAGGACTATTTGACACAGGAGGCATTATAAAGAGAGGAAACACAAGTTTATATTAGAGTGACAAGCAAAGTGCTTAACTTAAAAAAATTCTAAGTAAAAAAATAAATGGCAGGGTAGACTTGACTTACTAGCAACAGGCTAGAGTAGATGTGAATTTTGACTGGTGGTGCTCTACTTACTCCAACAGACCTGTCTTCACTCTCAAAATCACTCACAATCACACAGAGAGGAAAGGTGATAACAGGTGATATGGGGGCAATCGCTTACATAGATGAAGATGTACAATGTTAAGTGGAGCAGGCAGAAAATGAAGTGCATAAAGACTTGACTATTATTTACTTACTATGACTATATACTTGACTATTTGTGGGAAATATGTGTAAAGCTGAGCAGTCCTCGCCTATTTCACAACGCTTTAATATTTCTATATCTCTTAATAACATCGGAGTCCCTTTTGACCGTGCTCTGACCCTGTTTAATAATTCCGCAAATTCCTTGTCTTTTTGCCTTACAATTTCCTTCAGCTCCGAACGCTAAATAGACTCGACCACAATTTAACACCTATATTATCGACATACAACGCCTTCCCTTTAACAGGAGGCAACTGAAAAAAATCTCCAACAGCAACTACACTTATATTCCGAAGTGGGGATGTGTCGCCAGTTTGCTTAATTTGTCTAAGTCTACCGTGAACATACGCCAATAAATTGTGATCAACCATACTGATCTCGTCGACAATTAAAAGCTGCAGATCACAATATTTAACGCGCAAAGAATTAAGCTTTTCCTCTCCCAAAGGAGTGTACGGTAAGCGTACATCCTTTCAATGCTAAATGTACTGTGAATGGTTGCTGCACGCAAATTGTAAGCAGCAATCCCCGTCGGCACAGTTCACAAAATGCAAACGTTATCAGGACACTGACACACTGTTGATAACAGCCTCATCGATTCGTACTGAATTGCTTTTATTAAATGACTTGTACCTGTCCCTGCACCACCGGTAATAAATTCGTGTAACGGATCAGGATTTCTACCGTTTATCTTATCTAAGCACCACTGTCGAACATGATAAAAAACAGACAACTGTATCTCATTTAAAGATCTAATCAGAGCTAAACCATCACTTCTAGACATTATATTATTTTTCTTTTCTAAATCTAACCCTTCTTCTCTACCTACTGTTAGATCTGGAATTGTTTTTTCTTTATGTTCCTCTATCTCGCTTGCTCTTTACGCTTCTGCTCACGCTCTAAACGCTCTAACTCTTGTTCTGGACACAACTCACACCAGGCATCTTCTAAAATACCGTCTGTATCGATCATGTTCTGAAGCTCGTCCAAATCGTCTGCTTCTCTTTCAAACTTACTTCTGTTTGAATCAACGACCGACTTAACCGAGTGCGAAGATCTATCTCTTAACCTTACCTGACCATTACTGTAAAACTGTTCAAACGTTTCATATTGTCGCGGTTTTAGCTGAACTTCCTCACGATAAGGCAAAAACAATTGCAAGATACTTAATAAAACAATTCCAGATTTTTTGTTTCTGAAAAACGCACATGATGAACAACAGCGGGTTGTGTTTGTGTCCTTTCAGTTACGAAACCAAAATCGTTTTTTAATTTAATAGGATTACGTGATTTTTCATTTTTAGACAAAACACGATATTCTGACGCAAATGTCACCAAACATGTCGCTAAATACACCATTGTCTGGCCTATTCTTATGGCGATCCACAACGCTGGTCATCCACATGTCGTCCTCGTTTAACTCCTTAGATGTAGCCTTTTGCCTCAACACATTTAACGGTAGACTCATCTTCACTACATTGTCCCTGGTTGGTACAAAAACAACTTTCCTTGAACATTCTATTAGATGTAAATTAGTTAACCTATATACAGCCTCTTGAGTGGCAACATCTCTGTTATGGAGATAAACACTACCTAACTTTTTTAACGCCTCCCTTGCACTAATGTTTCCATCCTTTGATGCCTCTTTATGTGCATTTGTTAACAATAATCCCATCTCACTTCCCGCCTATGAAATATAAGAAATGATGTACACTATACTCGCATACGCATAAACTACATATTGGATATCCACATTAGCATTCCACGCTTCCAACAAGTGCTTACTGTATTGATTGACCCAAACCTCATTAACCTCCCTTTTCAAAACAAAGTGTGTACTGCGACCAAACCATTTGTATGCTGCTTCAAATGCTGTCTGATTAATACCTAAACTGGAAAAAAAATGTTCTACACTGTTATAGCTACTGTTTTCATTTGAAAGAGCTTTTTTGATAGCTGTCAATATATCTGACGCATGTTTTTTGTCTATTTTATCTGACACCTTCTGACCCTGATTTTTACACTTACAATGTGTAACTGTATCTGTCCTATCAACCTTGCACTTGCACTCTTTTTTGTTGTTCTCACGAATGTCACGACATATAAATGTTCGAGCAGATGCGGGCCTCGGAAAATTAAAGCGGTAAACAGTTTTTTTTCTTTTTACAAGATTTTGAATGAGGCTTTAAATGCTGCTGCATCGATGTCACTATTTCTAATAATTTCTCATCGTCCGAAGGCAATTCGCATGTAACGTACTCATCAATAAACCGAATAACCACTTCATCGGTGTTTACATCAATACGCGGGGCATTCTCAATCCAAAACAAGCAATGGACATGTGGTGAACCGCGCTGCTGAAATTCCACTTGATAAAAGTAATCTACTACTTTCCCTATCGGATGCGACGGAGACATGAGCACCTCCCTCAAAAAGCAATGCCATCGAAAATCAAACATTCTCGCCGCAGTGACAGGATTATGGCGCAATAGGTCACATCGGTCTGCCCACTCCAACTGTTCAAACGTCTCGGTTCTCCCCTCTTGTTTCAAAATATTGTTAAGATTTGGCCAACGCAAATCCGCGGAAGAAAATGAACAAAACCAAGTCGGGACACCAAGCTGACGCACACAAGCTAAAAGGTCACGCTGCGCTCCCTGCCAAAATGCCGGGGTGCCTCTAATGGGCTTAAGAAAAGGCAACCCATCATCAAATTCTAACAGCTTTTTCAATGACTCCTCGTCCTTCAACAGATCGTTACCAACCCTCCTCAGATGCACGACCTCCTTTGTCTTTACGCAATGCTATGGAGACATTTGACACGACCTGTTCAAGCTCGGACATGTATTGGGCAAAAAAGATGTATTCTACATTCCGCGGAAACCTGCAATCCGCATTAAGAATCTGATTTTTGAAGTAACATGACAAAGTTAATCTATACTTTCTACTCTCATGGTAGGTATTAAAACTGAGTGGAAACAAAACTGGAAAACATTTGGCTTCATTTGATTTATCAGAAAGCAATTTAACTGGGTTATTCCCTTCTGCTGGTGCAACATTCAATATACCGTCAAAATACTGATCTAGCGCTTCCTGACCAATATCTACAGGCATGAGACACGTATCTTGGAACATACAATGCTGCTGCCTATCGTGCAAAAGCTCGTTTTCACCAGCATCGGCTGATTCGTCACATTCTTCAGTAGTTTCGCTCTTCTTTTCTAAAACCTCATTCTGTTGTTCTTTACAAAACTCATTTAGCCACGTCTCATTAAACTCTACAATTTTTTTTCTTAATGTGCACCGTGTCAACATACTGATATTTGTAATGGCCTTTATAAGTTAACTTACGCTTTAATTTTACGGGCAATAAAGATCCCTCTGTACTACAGCGGGGCAATAAATTGCTAGTCTGCACTATATTTGCTGGAACACATGATACTGGTCCATGTACTCAATTTTGTCCACCTTTAGGTAGCGCTAACATTTTCATAAAGAGTATATTAAGAGCGATCAAATGTTGTTCTACAGGATTTAAACGAGCTGAGACGGAATAGGATGAACTACCAGACTGTTTGCTGTGCATTCAGGCGGCATTTCACCTTTATTAATCTTGTAATGACATGTGTAACAAATCCACAACTGACCTCTACCTGTATTTAACCACTGACACGGCATCATGCAATCCTTACTGCATTTGTGTAAATATTCTTGTTATGCATTTCTCTGCTATTGATGCTACCAGTTTATTTTTATTATAATCATCGCTTTTACAATTTAAATCTGAATGTCGAAACAACAGCCTGTGGCAAATGCAACAAACATTAAGAAGCAGTGGCTAACGGTTGCGTGCTTCGGAGGAGAGCCGCGAGCTGTGTACACTCTCCTGAGTTGGCAACAGGGGGCCGCATATGTGAAAAAAGCCTAAGTACTTGTACATAGTTCCCTAATTGGATATTCCAGATTCGGGTGGGATTGGAGATGCCAAATTTATTAAATAAATAAGTAAATGCAACAAACATAATCTGGTCCATCTTTCACTTTATTCAAGAATTGGTCCATAACAAAATCACTTTTTTGCTTTTTATTCTTTAATTTCTTGCCTCCTCAATCTGTTCTCTGCAATAACACACTTCAAGTGGGCAGGATTTCTATGATACTTCATCTTACTAATTTCCCTCAATTTCTGCTTAAATATTGCATTATACTTATATTTAATTCTGCTCATTTCCCTTACTTTATTCCTATGTGACACGTTGTACTTATATTTATTTCTACTTATTACCTTCGCTGTCAGCCTATGCAACACATTTCTTTGGTATTTGCGTATGTTCCTTTCCTTATGTCTCTGTCTATACAAAATATTTTCCTCATAATGCCTTTTAACCCTTCCTAGCATTTTTGCTGTCAAATACTTGGAGAAACATTGATCACCAGAACTACCAGTATTTTTATTACTCTGTGTCTGTTTTGTTGAACTGCTGTCTACATTAACGGTACTACCTTTCTGCCTAGTTTTTGGTCTAACATTGTACCCACAGGCCTAATCAACTTTGCAGTACCCGTAACACTGCATCTGAGGCCTCTTAACGCAACAACTGTTTCATAATGGTTGCCATTACGATTTTCTAACTATATTCCCTGATCAGACAACTGACTATTCTTACAACTATATTCGAGCCAGCGATCATTAAAGTACGTGTAGATATTTACTCTGAAACAATCTGCCGCCGCTTGAATCTCCATTTCGGTCGCCCAAGTACATACGCACCTCATTTTTGATTTTCTAAGGTATTCTGACATTGACAAATGCACTCTTCTCAAAATACTATGATAAGCCACAGCATTGTTTTGTAATTGCTTAACGACTGCATTTCAAATTTTTTGATGATACTTTTGTGTTCCGCACCCAGCTTGACTTACTGCTCTAAAGAAACAATTTCCATCATCTTTTATTTTTTCATTCCTACATGGTGCGCCTAACTGACCGACAGCTGTATCAACTCTAGCCTGTCTCTCTGACTCTACCTTCGGCTGTCGACATATAACCTGTGCAACTTCATCACTAAGGGGATTAAACTGCAGATCTTCACTTTTGACCTCACTGACAAACGCAACATCTGAATTAACTTCTGTAACATCACTAATCTTAATCTTCTTTGGTTTAAACGTGCCCGCTGGCATTTTACGCTTTTCATCTTGCTGACTTTGGCTAATGCTAACTGTTGGCAAAACACTATGTTTTTTAGCTATGTTAACGGAGTTACTCTCTGGAGTTTTTAGAGTTCTGCTGGCACCAGCAGATTTATGAACAACTCGAACACCAGCAAGCTCAAATGGCTTTTCAGTCTCTTTAGACATGCACGCAAACCTCTGTACATGATCACAAAGTTGTTCAAAACTGCTGAAATGAACAACAACGCTCTTCTCTGTTCCATCTACCATCCCATCAGCACTGCGTGCATGGGAGTCAACCACCGCATAATGTCCAGCAGTTTTTATGATTGCACGTGTGGTGTCCAACAATGTCAGCAAACGTGTCACATCTGCGGCACATCTTTTCTAAACCGTCTCTCAAGGTTGTCACCAGGCCCGATCGAATTAACTCATCATCTACCTCGACTGAATCAACAAATCCACAGAAAAAGTCCGCGTACTCAAACTCAAAAGTGTGTCCATCAATTACTGACTGTGGGGGCAAATCACTGCCACTGTCCCAAAAGGGACATGTAAAACTGATCGCCTGCAACCAAAACCTCATTCATTTCACGTGACTGCCAGGAAAGCACGCTCTCTGCTGTATGCTTCGCTAGCGCATCCAAACTTATCGCCATACACTGAAGTCCTCCATGTTCAAATCGCTGGTCTCCCTGATGGAATGAGCCCTGAACAGACCTTATGTACCTGCCTACCTCAATGTTGCCAGGCATAGAAATGAAATCAGTCTGAACTTTGACGATGTCTTGGCGTGTCCCCCACCACCTAAAATAGAGAGAAAGATATTCAGCAAACAACAGTCATTATCTTCATAAGGAGAAATTTGCCCAGACCACCAGTAGTAATAGAGTGTAATTTGTTGTCTGACATCATACACTCGATACAACCTAAACTATACTGAAACTATCAAATGACTTAATATGAAACTCTTTTGAAGTGTTATATCTAATCTGTCATGCGATGACATTGAAAGAACTTGCACCAACCCCCTCCTGGACACCGGCAGACAACACCAGGCTTGGTGTGACGTCGGCCTACAAAATTTGAGACAAAAAAAAAGACATTGAATAAACCAAGTATAACCACGATAATTAGAATTTCTCAGTTGTCAACTAATACTATGATACAATTAATCCAATTACACTAAAAAAAAGAAAAACTAACAAATGAAACTACCTATTGACTTGATGTAAGACACTTGAAGGGTTTTTTTTTTTTTTTGGAATGCATTTATAACAACATTGAAAGAACTTGCACTAACCTCCTCCTGGACACTGGCAGACAACACCAGGCTTGGTGTTACCTCAGCCTACAAAGAAAAAACAAAACAATCTGCATTAACCAAATACCAGTATTGCATCATTTCTCACAATCGTACAAATGTAAAAACTTTAACTTTAAATGTTTATTTCACAGCAATTTAAAGTCCTATCTCATAAACTACAGATGAATGGCTTTGCTTGCAACATTCAAGTGTGGAATTTGTGTGATGCGCTTCGGCTTTTATAGGACCAACCAGCTCCTCCGCCACCACAGCGCAGGCAGGCACCCCCAGGGATGGAGGAGCTGCAACCTACAAGAAAAAAACAACAATTCTATGAACATGGGGCAAACAATGTATTAATAAAGACACTGATTAAAGTTAATGAATATTTGTGGAATATTTTTCAAAATTGCACCAACCTGCTCCTGAACCTCCATCTTCACAGGACTGGCCGACACCGGAGCGCTTGGTGTTGCCCCCACCTGGAAAAAAAAAAAAATAAAATCATGTCTTTTTATCCCTACTGCTCTGCAGTTTCACTAAATACTACAGCCATGTTACACAGTCATTACTGTCTGTTTACTACAGTTGCACAACAAACACTTTGCAGTAAGTCAAAATTGCATTAAAAAAGACAAACCTGCTTCTTTGCGCGGGGTTTGCAGGGTGCGGGTTTACGTCCGCGCTGCTCCACCTGAGGTTTCTAATGGAAGAAGAGCAATATTAACTTTTAGTAAATTGCATGTCATGTATGACCCCTGTCAGAAAATATGAGTATTCTTGACAATTACTCATTTCTTAATTGGTGAAAAGGGAAGGATTAAAAAAATTGTGACAATTACCTTTCGGGTCTGTGGAACAGCTGTGCTGACCGCAGGACTAGACAGCTGTGATGGACTGACCCGATCCTTCGCATCCAGCATAGCACCGCTGAACCGACAGGATTCACAGGGATGGAACACTCCCGCATCACAACCTCCGTCCCATCCGCCTATGAAAGACATAAAGACAAACGCTGACTTAAACGCTCATCAAAATACAAACTGCACATATAATAAGCTCCAACTGTTCAGTTGAAAATGCGTCAGAAATTTAACAAACCGTCACATGAACCGCCTTCTCCTTCTTGGGTGCTGAGGATTGCGCAAGCTCCCCAGGGTGGTTCCTCTGTAATGACAAAAAGCATAGTTTGTATTACACATCCAGTTGCCGCTACCTTAGTAAACTGCTGAAGATATACCAGAACATTTAAGTGCGATTAACTTCCTGCCTGTGTAACCCCTTGATTCTAACTGATGCTACTCTTGCAGGAATCACAGGCAGACAAGGACGAATGGGTTCACAGCGCTTGTTGTTTATTAGACTGGCAATAAATGGCACATGAAAAACAAGTTGTCAGTGCGGTAGCTCTTAACTTTCTGGCTCCGCAACATCACCAGCATAACGCAACCTCGTATAAATCGTGTATTCCATATTAAGTAGTTTTTGTGATCGTATAGTTTAAAAGAAGAGTATATTCTATTCTATTCTTATAGTTAATAGCATATAGTGAAGATTGACAAATCGCGTGAACCCGTCTCTAGCAGATGACATCTCATTCATATTTCAGACACATAAAAACTATTAACATACCTGGCAATAAACGGCACATGAAAAACAAGTTGTCAGTGCGGTAGCTCTTAACTTTCTGGCTCCTGTGTATCAAAATACAGTGTAATCACTAACTGTTGTTCATTTCGTGACAGCTGTCAAACTGATCTCAAAAGACGTTAACCTGCCAAACATTCTATGGCCAACTGTCATTTCAAGTAGCTAGCAAGTTGTAACAGATATGATATATAAAACGAGACAGCAGTTAAAACAGTTCTATTACCGCTCTGCTTACTCTCTATATACCAATAAAGAGATTTACATAGTTTGACAATGATTACAAGTTAAACAGACGGATATTATACAGGTAAGTTACAGGAGCTCATATTTCAACCTACCGCAACATCACCAGCATAACGCAACCTAAGTGACGCGTTACTGCGTTACCATGACAAACCTGTCACTGACAGCTTGAGCCAGGCATTACACATTCCATTAAACCTGAATATTCTCATATATTTTGGCGAACTCCATATACATCCAATACATGTTTAAACCACTCTGGTTACACCTGGTCCGAGGGTCTCAAAGCCTTCTCCATCGCGGATAGGCTGTCGGGGAACGGAGACCTCCCCCTTCACAACAATTTGTGGAGTGATGGTCTGGGGTGGTGTCCTAGAACGGACCTGTGCAGGGGGTGGGGGTGGTGCTGCAGCCTCCAGGGTCTAGTAATTAGACAAAATATTATCTTGTGTTAACCCTTTCAGTGCCGTGGGCAACTATAGTTGCCCAATGATGTAAGATATCAAAATCAGACGCTGTTGAAAACCTATCATGTGGCAACTTGTTTAAAAGAGCTCCCGCAGGGGAGCAGTTGCAACTTGGAAAATACAATCATAGGCTACACAGTAAACATTCAACAAACATACGACAAAGTATTTACACAAAAAAAAGATTACCAGATAAGCAGCCTTCCACAGGCACCGCAGATGGATGTCCATCCCAAACTTGTCGCTCAAATGAACCTGCAGAAGTAAAGAAAGTTTATTTAGAAAACAAAAATTTTAACATTAACATTAATCCATTATTAACTAAACTTGTCACAAAAATGTCTACCAACATTTCTTACATATGACATTTAAACACAACATATTCTATATACTACTCAAAATTTGATAGGGATCATAGGAATTTTTTTGTGAAATGACATGCAAATTTGGTAACTGCCACTGATGAACAATATATTGGATAAATGACATGCAGTCAGACACAAAACACATTTGCACGTGCATTTCATGACATTAAATGAGCGTGCAGCCTCACATTTTGGCTTTGACTAACACTTCACCATTTCAACTCAGACGTGTGTGTTGCTTGTTGGTGAAAATTTGGAAGTTCCCAAATTTTTTGCATTACATTTAGCAATAACAATGTCTCCTCAACGTCTTAGACGTCGATTGACTTCAGAGCAATTGGGAAGATGCATCGGAATGCTTGACTCTGGCTTCTCACAACGTCACGTTGCTATCACGCGCTTTAACGTCAGCCAAAGCGTTGTGAACAGAGCGTGGAACCGGCATCAAACGTTTGGTACAGCAGCACACCGTCATGGGGGTGGTCGTCAGAGATCAACTACACAACGACAAGACCACTTTCTCACACTTCAGGCTCGACATCATCCTTTCTGGACAGCCACCACCCTACGAAATGACCTTCATAATGCCTCGGGGGTCAGGGTATCCACTCAGACGATACGGAATCGTCTTCATACTGCCGGCCTCAACTCAAGAAGGCTATGTGTTCGAATCCCACTGACCGTGCGCCATAGGCGTAACTGTTTGGATTGGGCTCACGATCATGTCACATGGACACACAATGATTGGGCTCCAGTTCTCTTTACTGATGAGTCCCGATATTGCTTGGACTTTACTGACAGGAGGCAACGGGTGTGGCGAAGACAACGTGAGCGATTTAATGATGCCTACATCAACGAACACGACCGTTATGGTGGCGGATCAATTATGGTCTGGGGAGGAATAAGCAGGAACGGCAGAACGGACCTGCATGTCATGGGTAGAGGGACGATGACAGGGGTACGGTACAGGGATGAGATCCTCAATGTGTACGTAAGACCATACGCTGGTGCTGTTGGCCCTGATTTCATCTTGATGGATGATAACGCCCGTCCCCATCGTGCTAGGGTGGTGAATCAATTCCTAGAGCAGGAGACAATTGTCCGCATGGACTGGCCGCTGCGTTCGCCGGACCTAAACCCTATCGAGCATGTGTGGAACATGCTGCAGGTCGCCATTTCCGGTCGTAGGGCACAACCCACAACTCTAGAAGAGCTTGGAAATGCCCTCGTTGAAGAATGGAACAACATTCCAATTGCAAGCATCCGGGTTCTGATTGACAGTATGACCCGACGTTGTCAAGCCGTCATTCAAGCTAGGGGAAGCCATACCCGCTATTGACATTAACTGTGGTAATGAAACATCAAACGAACACTGTCTGTTTTCACTTTACATGTCAGAGGTGAAACCATGAAGTGTTCATGAAAGCCAAAAGTGTGAGGCTGCACGCTCATTTAATGTCATTAAATGCACTTGCAAATGTGTTTTGTGTCTGACTGCATGTCATTTACCAATATATTGTTCATCAGTGGCAGTTACCAAATTTGCATGTCATTTCACAAAAAAATTCCTATGATCCCTATCAAATTTTGAGTAGTATATATATTGCTACGCACACTGTCAGAAATTTGAAGCTGTGGAATAAATTAATTGAGCAATGAGCATTTGTGCCTAATACTGACCAATACTTACCATAACTATGCTCCTGGCATTTATCTCAAACATGGAAGATCTATCAGTCAATTTCGAGAAATCCAGTATCTTTCAATGTTTGTCTTCTCGTCAGTGCTTGACCTTGATGATAAACCATTTTTAAAAAACTATGACGATTTCCTCTTATATCTCAGAGCGTTTGCACAGAGCAAGGCATCAAGGGACAAGACACACACAAAAATAAAAGCTCACACGAATCAGCTGCAACATGATGCAATAATAATGACAACTTTTGTGTTTCTTGTTTGGGATATTGCTATATTGATAATGAACCTATTTATTTAGGTATCTAAGCACAGGATTATGACCGTTTATTCTTGAAACTCTACAGCGTACTGTTCATGAGTTGGTATGTTTGAGAATCATCTAGTTTGGTTGCCTGGCTTATGTCTCTGAACCCTGAGATAATTTACATTATGTCACAGATCATACATCTGGTGGCGCTTCAGTTTCAAACAAGTTGATACTTAGGGGCTGCAAAAAAGTTCAAGTCCCTGGTTACCGATTAAACTGGCTAAGAATTGGGTGTAAGGGCTCTCAGTAAAAAATGTTTCAAATCCTCCCATATTACATGTCCTTCTGTTTTCATACTTTTGAAAAACACTTTAAATTTTTCAGCCTCAAGACAAAACGAGGACAAAATTTACTGTGTTCGCACATCTTGTATTGAGTTATGCAGTTTTACTTTCCGAGTGGTTCTGCAAAAAAAGGCCGGAAAAGGATCCACCAGGCATGTGAATAGCAGAATTTGCAGTGGGCACGTCCTATCGAAAAATATTAAAACTTAGAAAATGAATGGGATGGGACCTCACAGACCTCACTTATTGCCATACACACAAGGCCAACCCCCTTTTCCCATTTACCTGAAGTCACAAAAGTTTGACAGGACGGTAAAACCACCAGTTTCTCTCAACTCATTCTCTGATTCCCAATTTGAATTTTGGTTCCCCCCACAATTCTATTGCAAAACCTTGTCGTGCACCTCTGTTCACCTCGCATAATGTAATTGTGATGTCATTGTATCTATCTCCAGCTTTCTTTTAATCTATTTGATTTCAATAGATCTGCTGAAGATTGGGGCTTGTTTGATGAATGCAAGAGAGAGTCTCGCCTGTATCCACTCCAGCGTTCAATACCTTTGAGTCCATGGTCTCCCAGTTATCCGGATCTGTCCCTACAATTGTGGCTATAGTGTATCGTCCACCCAAGCCTAACAAAGACTTTGTTGCTGAGTTTTCTGCATTCCTGACTCATCTCTCCTCACTATCTTCAAATGTAATGCTTCTGGGTGATTTCAATATACACTTAGACAATATCAGTAATCCAGTCACCAAAGATTTTACATCCTGTTTAGACAGCTTTGGGTTTCTGCAATTCATTAACTTTCCAACTCACTCTAAAGGACATACATTAGACTTGGTCTGTTGCACTGGTATCTCTCCTTTTGACTGTAAAGCTGATCATATCCCATTTTCTGATCACATGTTCTGTCTTTTAATATTAACCTACTACTTTCCAAAACTAACCTTCCGCGCACCATGATATTCCAAAATATAAAGAACATTAACTTGGATACACTTTCCGCTACTATTGACTGTCTGCCCACTGCTGACAGTTTTTCCACCCCAGATGAACTTGTTTCCCACTACAACACCAGCCTTCATTCTCTTTTTAATAATCTCGCTCCACTAAAAACTAGATCTGTCACATTTGCCCACTCTTCACCTTGGTTCACCCCCGGTCTCAGACAGCTTAAAGCAAAAGGCCGCCAACTGGAACGGCTTTTTAAAAAGACCGGTCTCACTGTACACAAAGACATGTATCATACTCACATTCTTCTTTACAAAAACTGTATTGCTCAGGCAAAATCCTCTAACTACTCTGGCTTAATCAGCTCACAAAATGGCAACTCTCGGACCCTGTTTTCCTTCTTAAAAACTTACACAACCTCCTGATCTACTTCCACCACATATGCATTCCACCGCCTTCTGTAATACGCTCATAACCTTTTTTACTGACAAAGTCACAAATATTCATCAGCAACTTATCCCCAGTTCTTTTCACAATCTATCCTCCCCATTTCCCTGTGCTTCCCCTCCACAGCTATTCTCTCTCTTTACTCTACCATCTCCCACTGAAATCTCTGAACTCATTAAAAAATCCAACTCATCTACCTGTCAGTTAGACCCCCTTCCAACAGTTTTCATTAAAGGTGTTGTTTCCTCCATAGCTCCTCTCGTAACTAACATTCTTCACTCACTACTGGAATTGTTCCATCCTCCCTCAAAACAGCTGCTGTCACCCCTATAGTTAAGAAACCCGGAGCTGATCCCACAAACCTCAATAACCTGCGTCCCATTTCCAACCTCCCATTTCTTGCAAAAATACTTGAAAAAACAGTTGCCTCTCAGCTACATAACCATCTATCCAGCAATAATCTCTTTGAACAATTCCAGTCTGGTTTTCGCCCTTTTCATAGCACCGAAACTGCTTTAATCAAAATTACTAACGATCTACTCCTTGCAGCTGATTCCGGTCTCTTATCCATTCTCATTCTACTCGATCTGAGTGCAGCATTTGACACCATCTCACACACCGTTCTCCTGGACAGATTGCTCTCCATTGGCATCACACACACACCCCTTAATTGGTTCAAATCTTACCTCTCCGGCCGCACTCAATTCATCCAAATCAAATCATTCACTTCACATCCCCACCCAGTTACCACAGGTGTGCCTCAGGGCTCTGTCCTGGGGCCCCTCCTGTTCATTATTTACTTACTTCCCCTTGGCCGCATATTTCATAAACACAATATCCACTTCCATTGTTACGCGGATGACACCCAGCTTTACATCTCCACCAAACCCAATTCCACCCTCCTACCTTCCTCCCTCACAGACTGTTTGCTTGACATCAAGTCCTGGTTCATGTCAAACTTCCTAAAATTAAACAGTGATAAAACAGAGATGCTGCTCATTGGCACCAAATCCACCCTAACCAAATCCCCCAGTTTCACAGTATCTATTGATAACTCTTCCATCTTTCCCTCCCCCCAGGTTAAGAGTCTGGGTGTCATCCTTGACAGCACACTCTCCGTCACATCTCACATCAATAACATAACCCGCTCAGCTTACTTCCACCTCCGCAACATCAACCGCCTTCGCCCCTCTCTCTCGCCTCACACTGCTGCTATCCTGGTACACAGTCTCGTCACTTCACGACTTGACTACTGCAATTCCCTTTTATTTGGCCTTCCCCACAAATCTCTCCGTAAATTACAGCTAGTTCAAAACGCTGCAGCACGCATCATCACAAGGACCCCATTCACTCACCACATCACACCTGTATTGCAGCAGCTCCACTGGCTTCCCATCACACACCGCATACACTACAAAATACTGCTCCTGACATTCAAAGTCATTCACAACCTTGCCCCTCCTTATTTGTCCGACCTAATTCACCTTGCTACACCAGTCCGCTCACTCCGATCCTCCTCCTCCATCCATCTCACTGTTCCTTCCATCCGTCTCGTCACCATGGGGAGCAGAGCATTCAGCTGCTCTGCTCCCCAGCTCTGGAACTCACTCCCTCCAGACCTCCGCAACACCAACTCACTTCCCCTGTTTAAATCTTCTCTTAAAACTCATCTCTTTCGTGATGCATACTCCCTCTGATTATATAGTCCCATACTTTTTGTATATTTTTGTAATGTTTTTTTTAGCTGTTTTTTGATTTTATTGCTGCTATTTTAATGTATGTTTTAATTATGTGTTGTAAGGTGACCTTGAGTTTCTTGAAAGGCACCCTTAAATAAAATGTATTATTATTATTATTATTACTATAAATTGAAGACTCAAATCCAGATTCCAAGATGGCAGCATGTTTTTACACACTCCGTTTGTTTGTACGTGTTTTTTCAGTGGTTTTAGTGTTTAATTCTATTGCGATTTAAGTGTCATTCGCTGATTCTGACACCCTATCGTTTAATCTACAAGTTGACTGATTCTATTTGGAATCCTAGTGAACTATCTGGACTTAAATTGAATTGCTTGCTTGGACCATCGGAACATTGGAGCCTGCTATGCAGCATAGCTGTGCTGTGGACCTGCCGCGATGAAGCAGTCGTATCGTCGTATCGACGCTCTTTTACTGACGGGCCCAAAACCTCGCATTTCTAAGGGAAGTGTTTATTTCTCCCTCTGATTCTTGGGGTTCTATATTGTTTAATATGCTGGGTGGTCCTGATTTTATTTCGTTCATTGCAGCACTACCCCATCGTCCTGCCTGACGTTTTCCAGAGCCCTGCGGTGCTGGATGTCAACCGGTTTCAACACATCGCTGTCTGATTTTGACAAGCTCGATCTTCACATGATGAAGAGGTCACTCTTGAAAAAGAGATTTTAATCTCAACGAGGCTTCACCTGGTTAAATAAAGGAAAATGAAAATGAAGGGTAGTGCTTCTTTCCTCATCTGTTTTAAGTTATCATTCTAGACCCAGACTGGTCCTCAACTTAGATTTTAAATTAGCCTATTTCTTTCGCAGCGCTGTCCTGCCGGTTCTGGTTCACAGTGGTGCTGTGTCGAATCTTGCTGTATCAGATTTAAGTAAGTGTGTGTGTGTGTCTTTATATATAATATATAAATTCCAAATGGATGATTATGATGATAATAACTAGTTCTCTAAACTGCTGTTTTAGAGGAATAAATGTAGAATTAACATTTGTGCAATGTCATTAATCAGTTGTGCCTTTATACTTGTAGATGCCTCGTAAGAAGTCCTTCCGTCGTTCGGAGGCTGCTAAGTTGCGTGCAGAGGAATGTGCACACCGCCGTGTCACCGTTCCTCTGCAGTGGGCTCGTGTATAATGGGCCGGAGGAATACGGAGGCTAGGTGCAACGACCAGAGAGAGTAGCACGGACACAGAACAAACACAGAGAATAATACAGACCAAACAAAAGTACTCGCGCTTCCAAAGGACGTATAATAGTCCTAACAACGGAAACAAAGAGAGATCGAAAGAGGGAGACGAAACTCCAATAATAAGAAGATAGAAAGTCAAACAAAATCTGACTGCAAATATCTTCGGCTATAGTGTTTAGCTACAAACAGACACTCTAGCGAAGGAGGCGTTCTGGACTTCCTGCTTATATAGATTCTGAGGAAGCGCCGCCCCAGCTCAATCAGCCAGCTGGGCAAAGAATCCGATAGCCCAGGAAACGATATCGTCCCGGGACGAGAGCCACAAAGAAAAGTCCAAAACACACACACACAAACATCCAAAACCATGACAGGACCCCCCCGCCCCAAGGGACGGCCCCAAACGTTCCCAAAAAACCTCGAGCAGGAACCCAGCACTGCTCCTCAGGACACCAAACCCTCCGGCCACCCTGATAAGCCGGTGCAAAACGGTGCCTCCTATAAGCGGCAGCCTTCCGTTTATGCACCGCCATGGGGACAAACAAACAGCCAGAGGGCTCCCCACCAGAGCCAGGGTCGGGCTGGAAGGCCTCCCGCACAACAGACTCAGTATCCCCCTATATGAGAGCCACAATCCGAGCCGCCGGAACCACCAGCCCAGGAACGGGATCACGGTCCGACGGTCATAAATCCGTGACAAGGCGCCAGGCTTGATGCTCTTAGAGCCGGGGCGATAAGCCAATGTAAAATCAAAGCGATTGAAAAACAATGCCCACCGCGCCTGCCGGGAACCACATAGCCTAGTCTGCTGGACACACTGGGGATTCCTGTAATTCATCCAAACCACAAACGGATGTTCAGCCCCCTCCAACCAATGGCGCCACTCTTCTAACGCCAATTTAACAGCTAACAACTCCCGGTCACCAATACTGTAATGCCGTTCAACCGGTGACAACAACCGGGAGAAGTAGGCGCATGGGTGCAACTTATTGTCCCAAAGGGGACGCTGGGACAAAATGGCACCCACCACGACCTCTGAAGCGTCAACCTCCACCACCAATGAGAGGAGGGGTTGGGCAAAACGACAATAGGTCCAGAACTAAGTTGTTTCTTCAACTCCTGAAAAGCGGCCTCCACTACTGGAGACCAAGCAAACGACGAGGAGGAATTCCTCTTAGAAAGCGCAATGATGGGGGCAGCCACAGCGCTAAAATTGCAAATAAACCTCCTAGAAAAATTAGCAAAGTCCAAAAATCTTTTAACCTCCTTAACATTCTGAGGGGCAGGCCAATTCCTAACCGCTGCCACCTTGTCAGGGAATAGTTTGATCTCACTATCGTAAACACGATGCGGAGGCAAAGACAAAGCCCGTTGTTTGCCAAAATCCTCTGCGAGACCAACATAATCATCTGACACGTTGGGAGGTAAACCAAGGTTCAGCGCGGCTCCTACACACCAATCTTGTTCAGAACCCGACGCCTCCCCCATGGGTTGAAATTCGGGGCGACTTGCCAGAATCTCACTACAATGAGACCTACAGTCTGAGCCCCACTGGACGATTGGGTCACTTTGACTGCCCCAAAAGATCTGTGGCCTATGCTTGAGTAACCAGGAATGACCCAAAACCAAAGGACAAACTGGGGAATCGATTCAGAAAAAACAAATTTTCTCTGAATGACCGCCAAAAGGGATAAACACAGTCAAAAAATGAGAGACCTTGGTTATAAGCCCATCTCCCAACGGTCGACCATCCAAAGCTTTGATCGAGTGCGAATGTGAGAGAGAGCGAATGGGAATGGAATGTTTTCTAGCCCACTCCGCAGCCATAAAACAATCAACAGCCCCCGAATCCAAACAGGCTTTAACCCATATTTTTTTTTTCCCCATAGTCAACTTTACTGAAATAAGAGTTCGAATGGGAGATTGGGTCTGTCCCTCTAGCGCCCCCTCTACCGCCAATGGGGCTTCCCGTCTCCCTTTAAGCTTGGGGCAACTAAGACGGATATGTCCCAGTTCGCTGCAATGATGGCAAATTATTTGTCTGTGAACAGGCTTACGAGCCCGGTTCTCATATGAGCCATCAACATGCATGGGCTCACTAGAACTGGGCATTTCAATGGGTGGAGTTAGGGCTGTATGCCTGTTGCACGGAATATTAACCTTGTTGCTATCAAGAGCCAATGCATTACGTTTCTCCTTGTTTCGTTTGCGGATGCCATTATCAACTCACACCGTAGTATGAACCAACGAATCTAAAGAAACGCAAGGCTCTAGTGTAGCCAGAGCGTTCTTAACCTCCTCCGCCAGCTCAATCAGCCAGCTGGGCAAAGAATCCGATAGCCCAGGAAACGATATTGTCCTGGGACGAGAACCACAAAGAAAAGTCCAAAACACACACAAACAAACATCCAGAACCATGACATCGTGACGACAACCTTGCGCGTAAGAAGCTTTTTTTTTTGTTTAGTTTAGTTTTTTTGTTAAAGATTTATTATTATTATTTTTTTATTTAGTGTTCAATACGGCGGTAAGATATTCTCCTTGTATAATTTAAAAAAACATCCCCCCCCATGCACTTTTAACCATCTTCCTTAAAGTTGTGTAATTGCTGTCAACGCAAAGTATGATTACCAAAGTTTGACATGTTAAATCCCATGTTCTTTTTTGCCTGTTTTTTAATAGGTCACGGGACTGGGCACCGGCACAAGGTGCGGGAATGGCCAAAGGGTGTCTCAGGATGCCAGCACAAGTTGGTCATTCCAGCGGAGGACCAAAGGAAGCCGGTAAGCTTGCGTTAGACTTCCTTCCTAAATACTTGTCAATCATGAGAGTTGTTTATTTTAAACAGAAATCCTTTATGTCATTCCAGTTCGTGCTTCTTGTTGGTGCCTCCGGTCTGCAAAGCATCGCAGACGGCATTGTGAAGATGCCAGATGGAGGGCAAAGGGGCATCTCCTTCGGTTCATTTCGACACCCGGAGCGTGTGCAAGGCAGTTGAGGATAGAGCTGCTTGTGACTGTACTTTCTCGCACACCTGACGCCATCTGTGTCACCTCCCCAACCAATTGCTTGACGGCGAGCCGGACCGTTGAAGAGGCTGGGGTCGACTTTCCCCTGCTCCTGGAGAGTGCACTGGATCGCTGTCCCATTTTGAAGAAATTGTTATATGATTCATTACAGTTTTATGTAGTTGTCTGAACTGTTGTAAAAAACGTTTTTTTTTTTTTAATGAGGATGATATTTTGAGAGGATTTTTTAATGAGACATTATTGTTTCGTGTAGGTCTGACCATCCCTGTGGCCCATCAGGAGCTCTTCCGGCAGGAATTCCACCATGTGGCAGTTCGAATGGGTACGTCTCGAGACTATTATTATATAATATATATGGTCAAAACATGTAAACTTCATGAGTTTTTATTTTGGTCTGTGTTTTTCTTTGTTTTGTAAAGGGGTGAAGTTATTTCATTTTGCCACCGAGTGTTTTCCTTTGGATCGACTGGAGCTGTGGAGTAGAGATGGTGTAAGTATATAAATACCACTGAAAATTTGATAGGGATCATAGGAATTTTTTTGTGAAATGACATGCAAATTTGGTAACTGCCACTGATGAACAATATCTTGGATAAATGACATGCAGTCAGACACAAAACACATTTGCAAGTGCATTTAATGACATTAAATGAGCGTGCAGCCTCACACTTTTGGCTTTCATTTTAACACTTCATGGTTTCACCTCTGACATGTAAAGTGAAAACAGACAGTGTTCGTTTGATGTTTCATTACCACAGTTAATGTCAATGACGGGTATGGCCTCCCCTAGCTTGAATGACGGCTTGACAACGTCGGGTCATACTGTCAATCAGAACCCGGATGCTTGCAATTGGAATGTTGTTCCATTCTTCAACAAGGGCATTTCCGAGCTCTTCTAGAGTTGTGGGTTGTGCCCTACAACCGAAATGGCGACCTGCAGCATGTTTCCACACATGCTCGATAGGGTTTAGGTCCGGCGAACGCGCGGGCCAGTCCATGCGGACAATTGTCTCCTGCTCTAGGAATTGATGCACCACCCTAGCACAATGGGGACGGGCGTTATCATCCATCAAGATGAAATCAGGGCCAACAGCACCAGCGTATGGTCTTACGTATACATTGAGGATCTCATCCCTGTACCGTACCCCTGTCATCGTCCCTCTACCCATGACATGCAGGTCCGTTCTGCCGTTCCTGCTTATTCCTCCCCAGACCATAATTGATCCGCCACATAACGGTCGTGTTCGTTGATGTAGGCATCATTAAATCGCTCACGTTGTCTTCGCCACACCTGTTGCCTCCTGTCAGTAAAGTCCAAGCAATATCGGGACTCATCAGTAAAGAGAACTGGAGCCCAATCGTTGTGTGTCCATGTGACATGATCGTGAGCCCAATCCAAACGGTCACGCCTATGGCGCACGGTCAGTGGGATTCGAACACATGGCCTTCTTGAGTTGAGGCCGGCAGTATGAAGACGATTCCGTATCGTCTGAGTGGATACCCTGACCCCCGAGGCGTTATGAAGGTCATTTCGTAGGGTGGTGGCTGTCCAGAAAGGATGATGTCATGCCTGAAGTGTGAGAAAGTGGTCTTGTCGTTGTGTAGTCGATCTCTGACAACCACCCCCATGACGGTGTGCTGCTGTACCAAACGTTTGATGCCGGTTCCACGCTCTGTTCACAACGCTTTGGCTGACGTTAAGTGTTAAGTTGGCTGTTGCTGACCTCTTGGCTGTGCTGTAGCGCTGTTCGTTGGTGTTCATTCTGCTTGAGTTGAGACAGAGGAAGACGTGTGGGATCTAAGCTGAAGATTCACTCTTGTCTAAACGGAGTTTTCTGAAAATAATTCGTCTGTTAAGGCTCAAACAGTATTAGAGATTAGACAATTTGCTCCCGAGGTATAACCTTTGTCGCATTAGGGGCAGGGAGAACCTTCCTCCTTCTTTTTTCCCCCTTTTCCCCTGTAACAACTCGGTGAGCAAACAGCCAAATTAAGTCGCTAATCTGGTCAAACAAAGGCGACGGGGTTTTTGGGGTTTTTTGGGGGTTTCAGTCTCCGGGGAGCAAAAGTAAGGTAAAGTAAAATAAATTTAAACGCTAAATTTAAAGAATAAATTAAACGCTAAATAATTGTCTAACTAAGTGAATTGTGTGCTATACAAAGTAAAACAGAGTTGTTTTCAAGGACTGAGGTACACTGTCGGCTGCTTTTTCCGTAGCTGATTTAGCTAACGAACTATAGTAAGCTCTCAACGCCAAGAATATATCAAATTACCGGGATATCTAACTATAACCCGGTTTGGTTTCATACTTGGTCGCTTGCCTTTCATACAGTCTTCTAGCCAATAAATATTGACGTTCACCGGGGTTTTTTAGTCCCCTTCGTTCTCTATCCTGACCGCATTACCGCTTAAACGCATTGCCAAGCTTGAATATTAACGCGAACCGGGGTTTTTGTCTGTTTCGCATTTTATTATCATTGAAGGGCTCTTCTGATGAAACACATTGCAAATTGCGTTATCTTTGTATTTTCCTCCGGTTGCAGTGCCTTGATCAGCTGATTAAAGTTTAACTGCTTGTTTGAGCGCTCAGCGACAGCTTGTTGGGGGAGATACCGTGTATAGTTCGCTCACAAAGTAAACGACTTGTTTATTCGGTCCGTTTTAATTAAAGGGAACCGAGGCTTTACTCTTATCTCGGTTACCCTTGGTTGTATTTGTGGCTAGCTAGCTAGATAGTTACTGTTTGCATTTTTGGCTGGGGATCTGAGATTTAGTATTTAGTTAGTAGGGCAGCAGTCACTTTAGTCGTCCATTCGGTTTGGTTGGAATTTAAATCGAAAGCTTTACCGGAGTGCTCCGCCTCCTCCCTCCTACAGTTTCTCCTGGGCGTAGTAGCCAGTCTTTTTTTATCTGGGTTCTCAGCTAAGCCCTGTGATATTTTTAGGTTAGTATATTAATAGTACCGGGACTAGATAAATTCAAGTTGGCTTATTAGGAGTGCTTATTATCCATGGAGTTTCTCAATTTGGTATTTCATTTCTGTTAACTGAAACTAAGCCCCTGTTAAAAGAGGCTTATTATCCATTCACATAGTTTCCCCACGGTTTCTATTGTGGCTGCTGCTTAGGGCTTCTCAGGTTAATAAATAAATAAATTGTGGTTCCTGAGCTTCTGTCTCGGCATTAGTAATTTTCTTTGTTATCTAGGGTGAGCGAGGTCATTAGGTAGGGGGTTCAAAATGTGGCCAAAACTATGTGACGGTTGCAGGATGATCGCACTTTTGGAAAGAGATTTCCAGGGTGGGTTTGTCTGTCACCGCTGCCAGCTAATTGAGCATCTGGAGAGCAAGATCCTTGATCTTCAGGGCCAGTTGGCGGCACGACATAGTTCACAATCAGTAAAGTTCCTAGAGGAACTAAGTAGTATGTCGTTTAGAGAAATGGTTTGTACGCCAAAGCAGGGTGGTGTGGGGACCCTAGAGCAGGCAGGGAGAGAAAGTTTGGTGACGGTAGGACGTCAGCGCAGGAAAGGGCGTGCACACCGTACAGCGACAGCTCCTCCAGTGGTTGAGGTGTCCAACCGATTCCGGCCCTTGCAGGAACTCAAATTGGCCCCTGACCCTGAGAGTGAGGGGACTGATGAGCAGCAGGATTACCCCTCAGAAAAGAGAGTTATTGATAGTGGGGGACTCAATACTTAGAGAAATAGACAGTTTAGTCTGTTCGCGCGACAAGGAGTCTCGTATGGTGTGTTGCCTGCCTGGTGCCCAGGTAGGAGACCTCCTGGAGCGTGCGAACAAGCTCCTGGCCAGAGCGGGGAGGGATCCAGTTGTCATGGTCCATGTTGGGACTAATGACATAGGTAAGGGTAGGTTTGAGGTTCTGCAAAGCAAATTTGTTGAATTAGCTGAAAAGCTTAGGAGCAGATCCTCCACGGTAGTGTTCTCCGGGATTCTACCGGTACCACGTGCAAGCAGAGGGAAGCAGAATTTTATCTGGAGGTTTAACATGTGGCTCCGAACCTGGTGTAGGAAAGAGGGGTATAGGTTTATGGGGCACTGGAACTACTTCTGGGACAGGGGTGACCTGTTCAAGCCGGATGGGCTACATCTGAACCGGAGGGGTACCTTTGCACTGGGTCAGCGTATGTTGAGGGTAGCAGAGAGTTATTTAAACAAGGGACTTGGGGGGCAGGGAGGTTAGAGAGTGTTATACAGAGGGAAATGCAGACTGCCCTGATGGAAGCTGACAGCGTTACATGCACTATTGATGATATATTTTTAAAGCAAAAATGCGTGGTGAGGGGCTTTGAGCAGCGGGCACATGGGAAATCGAAGGGGAAGAGCGTTCGTGATAACCTGAAATGTTTTTATCTAAATGCAAGAAGCATTAAAAATAAATTTCGAGAACTTGAGGCCGTTATGATCAGTGAAGGCTATGACATAGTTGGGATTACAGAGACATGGCTTAGTGAAGAGGATGGAGATGAATATAATGTAGAAGGTTATAAGCTCTTTAGGAAGGATAGATGCAATAGGCGAGGAGGGGGTGTAGCACTCTATGTGAACGAACACATAAATGTGCAGGAAATTCCTGAAATTGAATATTCCTTGCCCTGCGAAGATATCTGGGTCAGGCTCACTGGCAAACACGAGACTGGTTTAAACATAGGTGTATGCTATCGACCACCAGCTTTGGACAGTACAGTCAATGAAATGCTCTTTAAGAGGATTACGCAAGCTTGTAGAGGAGGAGGGACTATTATTATGGGAGACTTAAATTATCCTGGTATTGATTGGGAAAAAGTGAAAGGACAGGGGAGGGGGGAGGAAGAATTTCTAGATGTCATAAATGATAATTTTTTGGTGCAGTATGTTAATAAACCTACAAGAGAGAAGGCAATTTTAGACTTAGTGCTCTGTAATGACCCAGATAGAATTAGCAATGTTGAGGTACAGGAGCCACTTGGGACAAGTGATCACTCTACTATTAATTTTGAGGTTTCATGGGAAGTTAAAAAGGTGTATTCAAAAACAAAAATTTTCAATTTTAGGCCAGCAAACTTTGACAGGATGCGCTCATATCTAAGTGAAATAAAATGGGAGACACTCCTGGACTGTGAGTCTGTAACTGAGATGTGGGAAAGATTTAAGGGGGTTTTACTTGATTCACAATGCAAATTCATTCCAAAGGTGTCCAAAAGTAAGCTGAAAAAGCAGAATCCTCAGTGGATGACCGCAGCTATTCGTAGGAGTTTGAGGGAAAAGAGGAATCTTTATAAGATGTACATAGAGGATAACAATGAGATTACTAAGGCCGAATACTGTAAAATGCGGGCTGTGGTCAAAAAAGACCTGAGGAATGCTAGAAGACTGTATGAAAGACAAATTGCAGAGGGGGCAAAAACTAACCCTAAGCGCTTCTTTCAGCACTGTAGTAGAAAAAGGAAAGTCAAAGAGCAGGTTAAGTGCATAAAGAATAAAAATGGATCGCTGCTATATAATGACAAGGATATTGCGGACACCTTAAACGGTTACTTTGTTGAGAATTTTACCTTAGAGCGGGTCTTTATTCGGCCAGAGGGCATGTCCAATGCTCAAGATTATTTAGCGGAAATTGAGGTTAGAGATAACGTGGTATTAGACAAGTTGCATAAACTAAAGGCAGATAAGGCGGCGGGTCCTGATGACTTATATCCTAGAGTGCTCAGGGAAGTTAGTGAGATCATCTTTAAGCCGCTATCCGCCATCTTTAGACGGTCTTTAGAAACTGGAGAAATACCAAATGATTGGAAACAGGGTAATATAATACCAATTTATAAGAAAGGGGACCGTACTGAGCCAGGTAATTACAGGCCAGTCAGTTTAACTTGCATTGCGTGCAAAATATTGGAATCTATCATAAAAGATGAGCTGGACTTATTTCTTGAACGTAACAATATCTTGAGGGATAGCCAACATGGTTTCCGTAAAGGAAGGTCATGCCTGACAAACCTTCTGGAATTTTTTGAAGAGGCCACCAAGACTTATGACCAGAGCTGGGCTTATGACATTATATATTTGGATTTTCAGAAAGCATTTGACACAGTACCGCATAAGAGACTAATTTTTAAAATGAGCTCCATTGGAGTTACAGGAGGTATTCTGAAGTGGATTCAAAACTGGTTGCAGGACAGAACACAAAGAGTGGTGGTCAGTGGTATCTCATCTGAGCTAGGTATGGTGGGGAGTGGCGTCCCCCAGGGATCGGTGTTGGGACCCCTGCTGTTCCTCGTCTACATTAATGACCTTGATAGGAAAATTCCTATGATCCCTATCGAATTTTGAGTAGTATATATGTGGTTTTTTTTTTTTTTTTGGTGTAAACAATACGTTGTTTCAGAGAGAGGGACAGAGGGGCATGCCTGACGGGATTATATGAATTATTGCAATAATCAGAGGATGCAGGTTGAAATGGGGCTTTAGAGTCTCTGCTACTTTTAATGTTAGTAATGGAATACTTTCATTGGCCCTCTTTAACTTGTACTTGGATGACTTATTGGACCAATTCATTGGCTGTAAAGCTGGCTGTGTGATTAGTAATACTTTGGTAAACCATTTTATGCACGCAGACGATTTGGCTATTCTTTTCCTAGCAGTGCTGGGTTTCAACACTTGCCAAAGATTTGCTCCAAGTATGGGGTTGAACATGATGTGCAATATAACACTAAAAATTGTGTTGTCATGATAAGCGGAACAAAAGGGGATGAGAGCCTAAATTTTCCAGTTTTTACCTGTCAGGGGGCAAGTACTTTGTGCTTTTATGAAATATCTGGGGCACTTCATTACAGATCAGATGTTTTGGCAGTGCCGTATGTTATATGCTCAGGTTAACATGCTGACAAGAAAATTCCCCATGTGTTCAGACCATATGAAGATAAGCCTCAATAATGCATATTGCACCTCCTTTATACTGCCCCCCTGTGGGCCAAGTTTAAAAAGGCAAGTACATCTAAGATCCAGGTTGCTTTCGACTTCATGCGGATTTTACTTAAGAAAGCTTTGGGGTGTAGCGCTTGCAAATTCCTCTGTAATGCCGGATTCAATACTTTCCAGGTTTTTTAGAGAAATGTGACGTACTCATTTATTTGTCAACTGAATGATTCTCAGAACGCCATTATCACACTGTTGTCAAATCCTTCTTTTAGTGTTATGCAATACCAGTCACACCTGTGGAAATATTAGTATAATTGTCTTTATGGCAATGATTTTCCACTATTTTTTTTAATAATGCATATATTTATTTTGTTTGTGTGAATGTTTTTATGGACCTTGATTCTGAATATGTAAAAAAAGAAGTATCTAAAATATGTATGGAAATATGGAAAAGTGACAAAAGTGCCATTAAGAAAATTAATATTGTGTTCCGAATAAACATCAGCGAGGGACAGTTTTTTTATTTTGGTTTTCTGCTCTAGTACTTTGAGTTTTATTCAATGGCAGTGAGGTAGAAGTGAGACAGTCAGCTTTAATTTTACGGTGCTCTTACCCATCGCTTCTCATTGCATGAACCGTTTAGAAATGACAAAGCCATTTGTTCACAGCCCCCCCATTTTCAGGTGTGTGAAAAATATTGGACATTTTTAACATATTTTGAATAAAATAATAATTTCGAACTGTTGTTTGCTTAATGCTTTACATCCAATGACTGCTTGAAGTGAGTGAGGTATAGATATTGCTAGATGCTGCCGGATATCTTCCCTGGTTATTCACCGGCAGTCCTGTTCTGCAGCCATCTTCAGTTCGTGCTCATTTCTGGGCATCTTTGCCTTCAGTGTCCTCTTCAGTGTGTAAAATCCTTGTTCATCTGGATTCAGATCTGATGATTGACTCAGAACAGAACCAGAGTAACAACAAAATGTGTCACTGTCCAATGGTGCTCACTATATATTGCTTCAAACCAATGAACATAAGTACAGTGATATGTGTTTTTTTTCCAGTAGTTTAGTTGTTGGATTTTCATTCGGCAATGGAAATTGTCAGGTATAACAGTCTATAAGAGAGGGGGGCAACGATGGCCATATCCATTGCAGGCTTTCCCATTCCCTCCAACTTCTGGCTTTTAATTGCTATCTAGCCGATTCATTTATGAAATCTGACATTTTAGCCCCATTTCCTGAAAAGCTGTTTAATTTCCACCGAAAACTGTGTTTGTGTCCTAAAATTAGGCATTTTACTGTGATTTAATCTGGGCATAGTTCTGTATTTGGCCAGTTATATAGCCAATCTTGGCATAGTTTCTGTTATCCTCATTTTATACAAACAAATGATGTTTTCATGATAAACAGAATATGTTTATGCAAAAAATCAACCCACTGGATTCATCATTCTTCGTGCCTCTACAATACCCATGTATCCTTTGCATTAAACAACCTGTATTTTGCTGACAAGTTTAGTAATTTAGTCGTAATAAAAATAAGATGGGATAAAATTTTATACTAATGAGCCAATACATTACAACCATTCACAGATGAGGCAAATAACGTTGACTATCCCATAACAATGGCACGTCACAGGCCTGCAGACAGACTTTAGATGGTAAGTGATTCTTGTATTTGTCTTGTTGGATGTGGGAGAAATGGGACCTGAGCGACTTTGACCAGGGCAAATCTTAATGAACAGTAGAGTGGCTCAGACCATCTCTGAAGCAGCAAGGCTTCTGAGGTGCTTGCAGTCAGCAGTGGTGAGAACCTACTAACAGTGGTCCACGGAGGGACTGAATATGAACCGGCGAGAGGGCATTGAGTGCCAATGGCTCATCGATGCACAGTGACTAACAAGGCTATCCTGTCTGGTCTGAGAGGAGAGAAAGGCTACTCTTGCACAAGATGCCGAGACTTTTAATGATAGGTATGTAAGGAATGTGTCACAACATAGTGTATTGCACCCGACATAGTGTGGCGCTTTGTACAGTAGCTGCGGACCAGTCGAAGTGCCGACTCTAACCCTGGCCGACCGACAAAAGCCCCTGCACTGGGCACGTGAGAGTCACAACTGAACCTTCGACCTATTGCAGAAGATTGCATGGTCCATTGAGTCCCTTTTCCTTGTACATCATACGCATCCGCCGGTACGTGGCCTGGGGAGGAGATGGCACAAGGATGCACTGTGAGAAGAAGACAAGCGGATGGAGGGAGTGTGATGCCCTGAAAAATGTTACGTTGGGAAACACTGGGTCCAGTAATTCAAGGATTTAATTCTAACTGAGCTGTTCTGGAGGTGCAAAGGAGACCCAAACAATATTAGCAATATTAGGCACGCAGTTTTAATGTTATGGCTGAATGGCGCAATTGGAGTGGAAAATTCCAGTCCTGAGGAGCCGGTTCATATCCATGGCTTTGTTTCTCCCAATTTTCCTGAATAAAATAACTAACTTCTTGTTTATGCCGACAATGGGTCAACCATGGACTCGATCTCCGCAAATCGTTTTATATGGGCACAGAAGAGCAGTCTTTGGCAGCCATTCACGTGGCTTTTGAGATATAAAACTAAATCGTCTTATTGCACAATCACAATTACAATCAAGTGTGTTAAAGGCGAGAGAAGAGCCCACCAATCAGGTAAAGACTGTTTATGGACATCCAGTTGCAGAGTTATTGGAAAAAAAATAATAAAACATGAAATTATTTCATGAAAGGTTTGGATTATTCTCTACTTGGAAAACACTGTTGCTGGTTATGTTTTTTAGTTCCAGCTTAATGGATTGAGTAAAGCATTGAAATTCCGTCTCTATTTTTTAGATGCACAAGAAAGCACAATGAACATTATTGAAACCATAAATTGAAGTGTGCAGTTTATATAATGCAACAAATGATAAACTGCCCATTGCTAACACTGTAATGTTCTGAGAATTTACTAATATAAGACACCTTGCTTGTCTTTAGGTTCTAATGGGAAGTTACTCAGGGTGCAAGAAACAGCTTTGTGCTTTGTTTATGTGCTGACAGTTCTGGGAAACACTTTTGTCATGCTTACTACAGTGCCTGACAAAAGTCTTGTCACTTATCCAAGTTGTAGGAACAACAAATAATAACCTGACTTGTAGTTAATCAATTGGAATCAAAAATGGCTTATATGAAAGGCAAAGCCCTCTAGATTATGCGAAATATACAAAAATAGAGTCTTGTGTCATTGATTGAGTTTTATAATTTAATTTGTACAGAAAGGTCAGATTTTGCTTGGACAAAAGTCTTGTCGCATTGAAAAAAAATGTGGAAATTATACATACACTTTATTTTGAATACACAAATATGCCACTATAATATCAGAACACAAAGCCATGGTGCCTTGGAAAAAAGAATTAATATTGCGTATGACTCCCATGAGCTTGGAGGACTGCATCCATACGTCTTGGCAATGACTGAGATAACTTGCTGATGAAATCATCTGGAATGGCATAGAAAGCAGTCTTGCAGGACTCCCAGAGTTCATCAAGATTCTATGGTTTCATCTTCCAAGCCTCCTCCTTCATCTTACCCCTGAAATGCTCAATAATGTTCATGTCAGGTTACTGGGTTGGCCAATCCTGGAGTACCTTCACCTTCTTCGCTTTCAGGAACTGTGACATGGAGGCAGAAGAATGAGAAGGAGCAGCAGTATAAGTAGGGCAGCAAGAACTTCTTGATATTTCAGGCTGTTGATGTTGCCATCCACTCTGCAGATCTTTCTCACACCCCCATGCTGGACGTAACAACAAATCATGATTTTTCCTCCACCAAACATGATTGTTTTCTGGGAGAATCTTGGGTCCATGAGGGTTCCAACAGGTCTTGTACGGCAACTGGCTTGCTGTTCAATGGATGATTCACCAGAAAAATAAACTTTCAGCCACTTTTCCAGTATCATTCCTTTCTGCGAGCTGTGGGCCTTGGCAAATGCAATGCAGGTTTTTTGTTTTCTGTTTAATGCAGACTTCTGTGTACTAATTTGGCTATGAAAACCACTTTGAGAGAGAATTTGACAAACTCTTCTTGTAGATACCGGGATTTTTGGTGACATTTCCTCATGTAGCTTGGCTGTAGTTGAAGAAGGGCTAGCCTTGTACAGTTGAAGCAACAAACGGTCCTTTCAAACAGTTGTCATACCGGGGTCTGTCTGACCTGCGCTTGCCATGAACGTCACCAGTTTCTTCAAATCTTTTTCTCATCCCCTCCACTTGACATTTGTATACATTAAAGATGTCTGCCACCTCAGCAGCAGACTCAGTCTTCAGGCTCTTGATGATCAGCACTTTGGGCTGTGGTTGAATCTTTGGTATATTGTCAGAGGTCTAGTCGCACCTCATATGAAAGTCTGGTGTGCTGGGGTTATTTCTATACACATCTGGGAATGTGTTAATTACAGTATTTGTCAGAGGTTAAACTCTAATCTGCGATTTGTTGCATCATCTGAAGAGACGACAAGACTTTTGTCCTAGCAAAAACAGATGTTATGGGCTTAGCCAAGCTGTGAACATCAGAACACTTTTTGACGGTTTCATTTTGCACCAAATTATTAATGTGAAAGCCCTTGACATTAAAATGGACCATTTATTGTAACAATTGATTGGTTAGAAATAAAGTTATATGCTATTTTTAGTTACTGTGTCCTTATGCGACAAGACTTTTGTCAGGCACTGTATTTATGCTGACCACGATCTTCACACTCCAAAATACACTGTAGTTTTTAATTTGGCTCTGTCTGACTTGTGTGAAAGCACTGCACTTGTTCCACAGGTGATTGATACTTTTTTGTTTAAATCACATTTAATCTCCTATGGGGCCAGTTTAGCAAACCTGTTCTTTTTTTATTCATGTCTGAAAGTGCAGTCTCTTAGCCTTACTACTTTGTCCTATGATAGATGTGTTGCAATTTGCCTTCCACTGAGATACAATGAGATTGTGAAAAATAAATAAATGCTGGGTATTATAGCTATATCATGGATTTTTGCTGTAACGGCAAATGGCATAGCAGCGCTGTTTATCAATAGACCGTCATTCTGCAAATACACTGTGATAAACAGCAATTTCTGCGATCATGGACCCTTATTCCATTTGGCGTGCAATGATAACACTCCAAATTATGTGATTAATTGGACACATCCTGTTATTATTCTCTGGTTTCCAGTGTTGTTTATCATAGTTACATACCTTAGCATAGCCAGAGCATTATTTAAAATTGCAACAGCCTCTGAGCGGCTCAAAGCCATAAAAACCTGCACCTCTCATTTGGTCTTGGTGAGTGTGTTCTATTTTCCTGTATGCTTCACATTAGCACTGAACGCTTTCATTAACCAGAACGTCAGAATTATAAACCTCTCTCCGTCAACCGACTTACCACCCATGCTCAACCCAATCATCTACTCTCTGATGACAGAAGAATTCACGGAATCTATTAAAAAGCTCAACAGAAGAAAGATGCACATTATTGTTAGGAATTAATGAATAAATGCTCTATTCTTCAAGAAATGACCAACAATTTAAAACTTGTTAATCTTTTTCTGATTCCTCTTTTTAAATTAAAAATATGGTGCTGATTCTATTTCTTCAAAAATCTGGACCTGATATATCATTCACACATATCCCCTTTTATCCCTGGGATAATATAAAATATGAATAATTTCAATGCAGATATTCATTTTTGGTATTGGACCCCATTTACAATGAGCACCATAAATCATTTGACTGTGACCCATTTTGAAACCTCTTCCACTCCAGAGTTGCCATTGGAGGGATCCTGGCACTGCTCTCACCTCGCCTTAAAGTGAATTACATTTCCAAACCCAATCCCATTTAAGTTTCCTAATCACCAACTTAACGTTAATTTGTTCAGTTGCAAGAATCAATCCGCATCTATTTCCTCTCATCTTGTATCTTCATTGCAACAATTATAAAGCATTTTCCTATCCACATTAATGGAGGACAAAATGTCAATGTCTTACAAAGCTTCTGAATTCCTGCAGCTCATGAAACGGTTTTAAATTTAAAAAATGTTTTTTTTTTTTGCATTCGTGTCCGAACGGGTTGATACGCCTACGAAAACTTTCTGATTATGAGTTTCACAGAATCGCCAAGCAATTTAGAAACCAGCGATTCTTGCAATGGCACTGGTGAGAACTAAAGCAGCTTAAGGGGCCATTCACTATTTTCATGGGGGTGGGTGTGGGGTTGTCTGTGTCCACTTCTTACATTTAAAAAAAAGGAAATATTGCGGTAAAGCTGATGTATTTTTACAGTATATTTTTAAGGGGAGGAGGATCTAAAAAAAATGTACTGTTTCTACCCTTGTGAAAATGTTGAGAATTGTGAACGACACCTGAAAGGGAGTTAATTTTAGGATGAAAATGGAAGAAAATGACTCAACATTTTTTTATTGCTGGTATGCTAGTTCCATATTGAAATTTATTTTGGTGGCAGTGCATATCAAGAGCTTTCCAAAAACATAGGTTTCATTAAAATTGAAGGATACCCACATCCTGAAAAAAGGACCGAAAAAGAGTCACCCCCCACAGGGGGTAAAATAAGGATCAATATTACCAAAGAACTACAAATGCTACAGGATATTAACTGGTGGCTATAGAAAGCTTTTGACCATTACTAATAGCTGATATTACCACATATCCACATATGTCATCAGATGGGTGTGAAAATGGTACCCTAAAATGTGTATGTTTTGATACCAGTTTGTAAAAGTTGCATTTTTGAGAGCCTATAAAACCACAATAAAAGGGTTAAAACTACTTTGATTTGCATGAAATGGTAGTACAGTGCCTAGAGAACATGTCCTGACAAAATCATGGGGTTAGCTTTATTACTTTCAGAGTTGGAGACTGTTAAAAGTGGAAAAAAATGCAAATTTCGCCCACCGGGGTGCCACACCTACTTTTTTGACCCCCCTAGAAAATCTTGGGCCGACTGAGCTAAAATTTGGTATGTCTTCATTTGGCACTTAAAGCAACATTCTCTCAAAGTTTGAGGAAAATCCATGGCTATGCCCATAGGAGCCCTGGTTGACTTCATGTGGAATGACCCTTTTGCAGAAGCATCAACCTCAGCATAACAGTTTTTACTGTATAGGATTTGCATGCAAGCACGGCAAAATGGCTCCATAGCACTACCTAGAAAATTACAACGGAGCAGCCTTCGTGGCCTTCTCCACCTAGGTGTGGAAAATTTGGTGGAAACATCGAACATCCCACGACCCAAAAACAGTCTCTTGTTGCCATTGAAATTGCAACTTTTTTGATTTGCAGGCTTCATACTTTTATGAACTCCTCCCTGTAGTTTACCCTGAGCGACTTAAAATTTGTTATGGCCCATCTCTAGACCATGCTGATGTTAAATCGCAAAGCTTTGCTGGATTTGTAAAACTGGGCATCCTTGAAGACATGGTGAATTTCAATGTTTTGCCATGGGGGGCAAAATGGCTCCGTAGCGCCCCCTAAAATGTCAATGAAGTAGCCCCCAAAGCAGGTTTCACTTACATAAAGGAAATTTTTCAGGCTAATATATCACCCCAAGACGTGCAAAAAAAGCCTCTGGACCCATACTCTGAATCCTACCGGAAGTCAGCCATTTTGAATTTAATGTGCAATTTTTGTGCAAATCTTGCCATTCACAGATGTCGTCCATTAACAAACTCCTCCTTGGAAATTCATCCCATTGACTTTAAATTTGCTCTGTGCAATCTTAAGACATTAAAAATGAAAATTTATTAAAAGCATGAGCTTTTGTTCCACTGTGTGGCCATGGTGGAGCAGCGAACTTTGATGGTTTGCCGTGAAATAGAAAGTTGTTTTAACTCGTACATACATTGTCAAATATGCTCCAAAATTTACAGGTTTAATAATGGTCTTGGGGTTAACACATTAATATTTTAATATCTGGTTGTTTTTATTGCGCCACCTACTGGCAACAGGAAATAACTTGTTTTATATTTTGATGTATTGGTCCCACTGGTTTTACCTGATCCCCCTGGAATTTGGTTAGGAAAGCGAGGAGACCATGTTGATGATTTCTTGCAAATATGTTTTCGTCATGCAGCAGCAAACTTCATTGTTTCACCATGACAAAGGAAGTTGATGAAAACATCTATGGGGCAGGGCTTCCGCCAAAATATTTTTCAGGGGGGGATTTCCCCCTTTCCAACTTCTTTTGGGGGGGATTTTCAATTTGTCAGGGGGGAATTCAGTATGTACCGGCTAGCTGTCACAACTATTAGACACTGTAACAACTATTCACTTAGGATATTCAGATGAACTGAAACAAGACAAAGGTTCTCACAAAAATAAAACATTTATTCAACAAACGTAATTACTGCACTCAGTGACTGTATTTTTTTATTTTTCAAATTTTACACAGTTACAACTGCCATCGACTAAAATCAGATAATGGATATCTTGCGACAGGACTGGGCTTGACTAGATTCTTCTGAACTTCTTTTTGGGGTGCCAGGTATGGAAGGCTTTATTGAAGTCAAACTTCAACAACTCAGGGCCTTCATTTGCTCATTTTTATCATGAGCAAATCTTGCAGCAACTTGTCAGACATACATGACCTCAGTGAGGTTTTGGTGACATTGGAAGCACTAAAGCCTCTTTCACAGTCTACTGATGATACTGAAATCAAATGCTAATTTTGTAGAAAATGGGAACATTTGGGTACACTCCAGTATAATCATCATGGATGATCCTCACAAAATCCTCAAGTTTGTGGCTCCTGTAATTATCAAACACCAGCTGCCTGAAATTGACCCATTCACTCTGGAAATCCACTTTACAAAGTCTATTACTAAAGTGTTCACCCAACCTACTGATAGTTTGATCACCATAGTGTACACGTTCTTCGGCATTTTTGGGGAAGTTCTTGGGCACTAGGATACTAAAGTCACCAACTAGTCCAACATCTTCAGCTGGAAATCTGGCCTCAAAGTTTTCAATGAGTTTGTTCAAGTAGCTTACTTTGAGGTTTTCAAACTGCTCCAAGTTCTGGGCATTATGACTCAGTCTCACTTCATGGAACTTAACGATCATCAGTGGCCATGGCTGCTTTAGCCTCTGTTTCCATTGGACCTGGATATTCTTTGAGGCGAATTAGTGACCATTTTAACTGTTGGTGCCACTGTGCTGTCATTTAAATCACGCTTTTGGAAAGTGTCATTGGCAGGTTTTATGATCGCCAACACATCAAGCAATAATGAAGCTGTATAAAGACACTTGCTTGATTGCATCCAGTCATACAGGCCTCTTGCTTGAGCAAACCCCACATCTTGTTCAAATGCTAACATGATAGCTCCGTAACACCTCACAAATGCAGCCATAGCCCTCTGCAGGGAGAGCCACCTGATGCTGTGCCATTCTGACCTTTGCTTCATCCAAGAGATCCTGCAATTCTTTCAAACTATTTGTGTGGTTGGATGAATTGTGGAAATATTTGAAAACCTCTGATACATTACTTGCAAATTTGGTCAAGTAATCACACCCCCTAAGTTTAGTAGCCTGTGATACAGCTAAGGAAAAACAATGCCCAACGCAGTGCACATTTATCATGTCTGGATTGTCACGCCTGAGACGCGCTGCCACACCATTCTGCGCCCCTACCATGACACTTGCCCCATCACTAGCAAATGAAATAATCTTTTCCCTCTCGAGCCCAAGGTCATCAAACACTTCATTCAGCTTTTCTGTAATGGTGTCTGTCAGCTTTGCCATTTACAACCTGGACATTTCTCACAAAGTGAACTTCACTTCTAGGCCGATTCAGTAACTTTACATAAATCATCAACCTTTTAGTCACAGCTACATCTGTAGACTCGTCTATCATTAAAGCAACAAAGTCACAGTTTTCAAGCAGACGTTTTATGTCATCTTCAATAAGTTTGGAAAAAGTGTCAAAAAATTCAGATTGAGCTTCACTATGAGAATACATAGGCCCACAGTAGTCTTTCAGGGATGGACAGTCCAGATCCTTCACAAGTTCCACCAGAGGTTCATGGATGCTAACTGGAAGGTCCTCCTTGGCAATGAAATGGGAACATTTCATCAAAGACAATACACCCTCTTCATTTTTGCTGAGTCTCTGGCGAAACAAACCTGCAAAGACATAAAAAATAGCAGTGCTTTCGCTAAGCAGCGCGATTCTCGGTTGCTACATATATCCGCATGGAACCTCTACGTGCAAAACGAAATCGACAAGAACGGAAGGCGACACTTTGGAAACCGTTATAGTACACCCAAAAAAATGAAAGACTGGCATTGACAGCATGAAAAAATCACTTGATTTGAAGCGAGTCCGGTGAATAAACATTTTAATGAATAGACGACAGGTGCAGACGGCACAAACCTTGTCCCCAAGGTGAAAATATGTACAGCGCTGGGCAGGCTAGTGAATACCATGTCTGAAATTAGGGACGAGGTTGGCCATGAAGATTCAGTGCACCATACTCTACACTGTAGCTAAGCTCCGGCGAGCTGAGTCAACACCACTTCAATGAAAACACAGGGAGTACTGACCCTCCCAGTAACTTTTAAATTAAATCTTGGAAAGCTTACTGTTAACTGTCGAAGATTTTGCTTGCTTTAGTCTCAGCTCTGCTGCAGTATGTTTCTTGCCATTAGCGTGTCGGATGAGTGCACTTGTTTTGTAGTCCTTCGATCCCCGTCCCATAAATGGCGATTCATCGGAAGGGTAGATTTTCTTGCAAGTCGTGCAAAACATTCCCGTGTCAGGCCCGCCGTAAGTCAGCCACGACCATCGTTTCTCCCAGGCAGCCTGGAATCGGTCAACTTTCGGCTTCTTTTCCGCCATAACGCTTTACTGGCACACGATAAAATTAGTATCACGTGTATAGCCTCTGACCTGATTGCGGTTGCTGCGCAACGAAAGGGAAGACTCGAGATCATCTGCAGTCAGCGGCCAGCGGCTAGGCAGAAAACGTACCCAGTGATTGGCTAATTACTCTCTGAATGTCCAATCTGTTCAGATTTTGTGGCCGTGAATGAACGTGCGAGTCAAGCAGTACTTATAGGTACTTTAATTCACTGAAAACATGTGCGGGAATGGCCCGCTTTGACTATTTTTTCTTGCGGGCGCTAGGGCAGTTGTTGCGGGAATCCCGCAATCGCGCTGCTTGGCGGAAGCCCTTTGGGCTGAACAAAAACTCATCAAACTTGGTACTGTAAGGGTTTGGCCTTGCAGTCCCTCCCCTTGCTGCATTCTTCACCTCCACCTTAACGGGCAACAGGTGTGGCTTGTTGAGGTGGAGGTGAAGGGCTGTTTATTTAAGGGTTGGCTGCACATTAGTGATTGCAGCAGCATTCTGAATTGTTGCCCTGTTTTGTGCTGCTGCTCCCCTGTAGTTATTATTTTCTTTATTTTTTTTTAACTATTTATTAAAAGTCTTTTCCATTTTTACCCAGCCTGTGCATGTGGGTCCCTTTCCCAGCCTTAGGGTACATGGTCCCAGTGCCCGCCGGATCGCATGTTGCATCCGGCAGGACAAAACCATGACAGTACATGCATGAGGCTTGGCAAAATATTACAAGCTGCATGGTTCTTGCACATCAGTGGGGCACAATGGCTCACTAGCACCCCTTAAAAAATTTCAATGAAGCAGCCTCCGTAGCAGGTTTCTCCCGCATGGATGAAATTCGATAGGAATTCGTAATATTCTAGGACACACAAAAAAGCCTCATGGACCCACACCATAAAACCCGACGGGAAATCGTCCAGTTTGAACCACCCACAACGTTCGTGTGGATGCAAGGGCCTGTTCAGCACTGCTTGCAGCATTACACACCATATGCACTCCTGCAACTTTCAGCAGCAAAAAAAATTAATTAAAAAATGCAGTGAGGATGATAATTAGTTGAGCCTTGCAGTAGGCATCACATGACTGCGATATTGTGGTCATCCCGTTATCATCACAGCCCTAACTGGATGTATAAAAATTGTTGTTGATAGCTGCACAGTTCAGTTTTTTCTGAAAGTGCAAAGCTGAAAGTCCGCACTTAAAGCATATCTTGATTGTATTGTTTACAAATATACAGTGGTGGCTTACAGAGCCAAGCCATTGTACATTGTGTCACTACACAAAAATATAAATGCAACACTTCTTATTGTGATAAATGTGATCAGGTTCAGAAACTCACTTTCCAGATTTTATGACCGTATTGCGAGAAATTTCAATCAATGATTGAAATAGACAAAGAACCCTACAGCAGCATAGGTGATAAAGGGGATGGGATCTATTGTCCAAATTCCACAAAACTATATTGAGTATGTACGCTCTTGGTTACTGCACTACTACACAACTGTGCTGTATGGACCATACCAAATAGTCAATGGTGACTTAGGGGACGTGTTCCCACTCTTCTTCGAGAGCTGCATGTAGTTGGCAGATATTGGCCGGAATTGGGAACAAATGATCTCGTCAGTCAAGGGCATCCCAAAGATGCTCGATGGGGGACAAATCTGGGGAATAAGCTGGCCATTCAATCACAAAAATGTTTTCAGCCTTAGGGAACTCAGTGCAGGTGACGTGGGGTCTGGTGTCATCATGCATGACTATGGCAGTTATGACAGAGGAATGGTGGGATGATAGGCTGCGGTATCTCACTGTTATATTGCACTGCATTCAAGTTACTGGAAATAAAATTCAGTTGGGTGCAATGTCCGTGGGATATTCCCGCCCAACCCAGCGCTCGTCCACCACATTTTACCACTCTGCACACCACGCTGATGTTAGCATAACATAACATAACATAACATAACATGAATGGCGAGAACAGGCCGTTCAGCCCAACTAGGCTCGCCAGTTTCTTTGTACCATCGTGAATATATCACTTCAGATACTCAATGACTCAGTGGTATCTAGCTTTAAGTCAAGTCTGCTCTTGAAAACTCCCAAGGTCTCTGCCTCAACAATATGGTCAGGCAAGCTGTTCCACACCGAAATTACTCTTTGGGTGAAGAAATATTTCCGAATATCAGTGCTAAATTTACCTTTAGTCAGCTTCCATTTGTGACCCCGAGTTCTACTAACAACACTTGGTCGAAGGAATCCTACATAATTCACTTTGTTAATCCCTTTAACATATTTAAAGACCTCAATCAAATCACCCCTTAGTCTCCTTTTCCTAAGACTAAAGAGATTAAGGATCTTCAGCCTTTTCTCATAGCTTTCATCTTTAATACCCGGAATTAGCCCGTGGCTCTTCTCTGAACTTTCTCTAAAGCCTCTATGTCTTTCTTAAAGTATGGTCCCCAGAACTGTACACAATACTCTAGATGTGGTCTGACGAATGTGTTGTACAAAAGAAGCATCACCTCCTTGGATTTGAACTCAATACTTTTGGCAATGTATCCCAGCATCCGATTGGCTTTTTTAACAGCTACGGCACAATGGCTAGAGCCTGTGAGGGTTTGGTCAACAATCACTCCCAGATCTTTTCTTGTGGAGCACATTCCAGTTTAGAACCTCCCATGAAGTAATCCCGTCTAATGTTTTTATTACCTACATGTACTACTTTACATTTCGCTACATTAAATTTCATTTGCCACATTTCTGCCCAATTCTGGATTCTATCCAAATCATCCTTCTATGCGGTGTCAGACACGCTGTCGTCTGTCCACTCTGCGAAGCTGGAAGTCTGATTCATCAGTAAAGAGAACAGTCCTCCATTGTGCCATTGTCCATCTGACATGTCTGTTCAACCAGTCAGGCCGATGTCATTGATAAGCAGGGGTGAAGTACAAGCCACAAAGATGATGATAAGCCTGGAGATGGATTTCCCAGAGAGAATTTCTCACAGTTTGGGCAGAAATGCAGTAATTGTGGAGACCATCTGTCTCAGACAGTCACGGAGATGGAGATCCAGCCATAGCATGATCATCGCGCATGTGGGTGGTTTGGTGTCGTGCCTAATTTGTCACAATGGTAGGCAACTTAGGCAACTTATTGGTAAAACATGGACATTAAAAGACCTTGTGACAGCCCTGAGAGACATTCCTGCATTGAGCATGCTCCCTCCCTGAGGAGTCATTACAAAATTTTGAAAAATAGCTGAACCGGTACTTTATGGTGGTCTTTTATTGACCAGAGGACAGTGCGTGCCTGGGCTGACTATACCTGATTTCAGTGGCTCTGGATAAGGCCCCACCTGCCTAATCGGCCAATTTTGACCAAAGGCATAAAATTGACAATGATATGGCAAAGGTGATTGAAATGGATTAATTCATTCAACCTTTTATTCGGAAATACATTGAGGTAGATACCTAATTTGCAATGTGGCCAAGTAAACAATAAACAAGGTCCTAGACACCACTGACATAAATGCACGCAGACCAGTAGCACACAGCCTTAGTCTTGTAATTAAACCCTACCAAGGCAACCACAGAAATAATTTTGCAGAATAATGAAACTATTGAACTGTTGCGTTTATGTATTTGTTAGGTGTACTGATGGATCTCACTATATGTTGCAACTGATCTGATCAACTTTGGGGCCTACGTGATTTAGCAATTGATTCTGGGTGAAATTTTGAGCATTCTTTTCACATTTAGATCTCCATAGCACTACATTACATTTGCCTTCGGCTAACTCCTTGAGGTCATCTTTCAATGCATATACCATGTTTCATAATGTGAAATGATTTCAAACTATTTTTATTTTTTGATAAACTATGCCCGCTGTAAGTAAGGTCTTCGACATGATGGTGTATCACTGTATACCCTGTAACCCATAAAAAAGTAATAATAGAGAATGAGATAGAGGATGAGGTAACACATGGAAATATAGCATGATTCTGGTTATGTTTTTACTGTGAGCTCTCACGAGCAATTTTGTGACTGCGGGAGAAACAGGCTGCGGGGGCTGGGGTTTTTTTTTGTTTTACTGAGACACTGAAAAATTTTCTTCAGACTAAAGTAGCGCCAGAAATTGACTCGGTCGGAGAATGTAAACAATACAAGAGGGCACAGGTACAAACAAGACCGCTTATCTTGATGCTTCTCGATTGTAACATCTCACATGTATTGCAGAAATGGAGAAAAGAATTATCATAATCCTGAGCAGGTGCTGGAAACTCCTACTTAAATACGTCAATGATCACTAAATAAATAAACCCTGACAAGAAACACAAATAATTGCATCATGTTGCACTGAATCATGTTCGTATGTGTTTTTTTTCTTGACCTGTTCCCTTAATGAATTCCTTTGTGAATACTCTGAGATATAAGATATCACTGCCCTTTCCAACTCAACTGATCTATCTCGCAAGCATCTGAAATCAAGGATCGCAAGACATTGGTTCCAGGAAATTAAACAATAGTTTGATATAAATGCCAACAACATATTTGGACTGAAGAAAAACACATTAATATAAAATTAATGGTAAGTATTATGCATATAGTGATGTCTTGCTCCATTTCTTTGTTCCATAGCAGTAAATTACTGCTTCATTTTGTAAAATAGCAATTATTGATGCAGAAGCAATTATTCAATGCAGAACCTCTATCAAGAATAAGTTCATTGTTTTGAAAAATTGGGGAAATCAGTATTTCATTCAGAAGAAAATATAAGGTTTCAGAGGGAGAAAAGTCAGGCAGGATGCTGGTAGTTTTTGAAATATATCCCTGAAAGATGTCAAATGTTTAAATTTATGCAAGTTACTGATACTGCAAAAAATCAACCTAACTTTCTGTGAGCATTTACAATCATCAGGTCATCTGTGCATATATGAAATGAAAGTATTATTTCATTACTGCAAAGTACAGCCAATTAACTGACATTAAGGAAAGATGAGATAATGTTACAACAGGAGCGGACAACTCCAGTCCAGGGGTCATATTACAGAAACTTAAGTCCTAATTTCAGATTTGAAATGTTAATACAGGATTTTGGAATTAGGAAATTTCTGGAATACAGCCCCAGGAGGGCAGGTTCGTATGCATGGTTTTGTTGCTTCCAATTTCCTTGAGTAAAGGGGTTTCGACATATGTAGTATGATTTTTTTTTTATGTCGTACGATTTTAGCGGGTCTGTGGCAGAAGGGACTGATGTATGTCGGGGAGAGGAGGATTTGAAGGTTGCGCTGTAGCGGTCATATAAATATATGTGTTGTTATACCATCAAAGGAAGGTATTTAATAAAAAATGTCAGGACAGCCAAGCCACTGATGCAAGATAGAAAAGTTATCATTTGATTAACTCATTACAGTCACAGAAAGGACGTTTGACGTTTAATGGTGCAACATTCATAGGACTGTCGTCGGTTTAACGTAGGACGACCGCAGGCCTATCATAGTAAATTCCTACTATAATGAGGACCTTAGATGACCCCAAAAATCAAACAAAATTCTTCAGTCTAGCAGAACACAGTCGAATAACCTCATAGGGCACCACACAACAGGCCTACGAAATCACCTATGATGCAGAAAAAATTTTGACTGTGTTAAAAATTCTATGACAAGGCTCTGCAACAACCTTTTCCGTCGTTGAATACATAAATTTCATAGGACATACTCACGAGGGTCTCATGAATTACTCCACATTTCTGTCATAGACCTGTTGTATACTCGTCGTATGTTAAAGCCCCTTAAATAAGCAATCTGGATGCATATGCCAACACTGGTTCTTGGGTTTGCTGACAGAAAATCACCTCATGCGGTGGCGCAAGAGCAGTTTTCAGACGTCTTGTGTTTATCAAGAAATATTGCTAAATAGCAAAAATTTTTGAGATAATTACGCACTGGAGTCCAGGAAATGGCGTTAATACGAAAAAGAGACATGGCCATCGCTGATCTTCTGTGATATAACATGATTTTTATGTTTTCCAGGACCTTGCGACAAAGACCATTTGAGGGTCTTGTGTTAAAACTGAGAAGAGGGTTTACTAATCAGGTATATTTGTTTTTGGCCGCACAGTTACAGAATATCATTTGTCCCCCCCCCCCAAAAAAAAGGTTAACTGAATAAATAAACAAATATATAAATAAGCTGTTGATAGCAACAAAAATAATAAAAAAAAAAAAAAAATTGATTAATGGGTCGAGTAAACCACTAGAAATCAGTAGCTTGTTTTTTAAACTTACAAGAAGCATGAACATGACAACACGAGCAGTCAGAGCGCATTTCACCGCCAACAGGCCCAGCGATCCCTGAAATGTGCGAGACCTCTACAAGTAGCATTATTATGTCCCACCACACAAGTAAATAAAAAATTCCTGGATCCAGAATTTGATCCCGATGTTTCATTTTGGGAATGACTTTTAAGTTGGGCCAAAACACACTGCTGGTAAAAAAAAAAAAAATTTCATAAATTTTGTGATGTTGTAAACAAAGAAACAAACATACTTACCCAAAAACTGACGGTGAAACATAAGCTTCTTGGCGGAGTTAATGAACTGTATTTAAACAATTAAGACTGTGGGTTTCTGTCGTGCAAAAAATGATAAACCACCAATTTTTTTTAAATGTTGGAGGAATTCACAAATGAACGACATCTCATTTATTTTTAGGTCTTAAAGGACTTTTTTTTTTTCTCAGGTTGTAAGAATCAGTGAGGGACTGATCCTGCAATGAGCCCCCTGAATTCAAAGTTCTCTCCAAATGGCAGTATTGTACGTCCAGATTTCTTTCTCATAAGTGGGTTTTCTGGGATTCCCCACACAAAATACTACTATGCCTTCCTGTGCTTTGTTTACGCTCTGACAGTACTGGGAAACACTTTTATCATGCTAATGATTTATGCTGACCACTGTCTTCACACTCCAAAATACATTGTAGTTTTTAATTTGGCTCTGTCTGACATGTGTGTAAGCTCTGCTCTCATTCCGCAAATGATTGACACCTTCCTTTTTAAGTCACAGTTAATCTCTTATGAGGCCTGCTTGACAAACATGTTCTTTGTTTTCGCATTTCTTACGATGCAGTCTTTGACTCTCACTATTTTATCCTTCGATAGATGTGTTGCAATTTGCTTTCCACTGAGATACAACGAGATTGTGACAAATAAATCAATGCTGGGAGTTACGATTACATCATGGATTTTTGCAGCAATAGCCAACATCATAACAAAGGTTTTTATCAGTAGACTGTCGTTCTGCAAATCCACTGTGATAAACAGCTATTTCTGTGATCACGGACCCACATTTCGTCTGGCGTGTAATGACAACACTCCAAATTTTGTGATTAGTTGGACACATCCTGTTATTATTCTCTGGTTTCCAGTGCTGTTTATCATAGTTACATACATTAGCATAGCCAGAGCATTATTTAAAATTGCAACAGCCTCTGAGCGGCTCAAAGCCATAAAAACCTGCACCTCTCATTTGATCTTGGTCAGTGTGTTCTATCTGCCCATATGTATCACTTATGCAATGGGCTCCACCATTCACCAGAACGCTCGGATTATCAACACGTCTCTGGCGACCATTTTGCCACCTCTGTTGAATCCAATCATCTACTCACTGAAGACAGAAGAATTTTTAGACTTCATTAAAAAGCTTTACAGAAGAAAAAAGATACACGTCATTCTAAGAAACAGATGAGTAGATCTTTACATCTCCAATGACTAATTATAAAGTTTATCTATGTTAATTGACGGGCTAGGAACCAGAGTGGCTTAACCCCAAAAAATAAAAATTTTAGTTTTGATCATATTTTGACAGTTGTTGATAAGATTCATAATGAAAAAATTGGTGTCATTGTCATGGTTATGGTTTTTGTCATGTTTATGTTCAAGTTCAGTGTTCATGATTTTGCCTTTTATTTATTCTTTTTGGTTATTGTAATTCTCAGATATTAGTTCATCCCATTTCTCAGCTGCATTGCACTTGTCTCCCCTGTCTTGTGATCTAGTTGGTTCAGTCCGTCTTCCCGGTCTGTGTGCTCTCATGCTTCGGGTGATTTAAATGATTTCTGGTGTTTAATGTATTCCTTCAATTCTCGTTTACTTCCTCCGCCTTACTGTTCTGATTACTAACAAGACTAACATTTGTATTTTGTATCATAGTCTACTAACACAACTAATCCATGCATATATATTACTAACTTACTAACGAGCACTCTAGTTAAATCTGTAAAGTTTGCACCGCTACTAATTAATACTAATTCCCTCTCAGCAATCGCCCTGTTCTAGTCTCCGCCTCTAGCTTTACCTGTCTCCCCCTGCGTTTCTGCGAGATCTCTCGCACGTGCTTAATTACTTTCCTGCACTCATTATCTGTGCATTTAGAACTCCTTGACCGGAGCTGTTTAAATGTCATAGGCTGTTTGTGTGATTCCCGTCCGTGTCTTGGCTTTCGCCAATTTTCGTGGTTAGGGTTTCCCTCGTGATTCTCCCGTTGTAATTATTCTGATCCAGCTCACCTGCTCCCTGCATAACATGTGACTTCCCTCTCGTCTATTTAAGAGTCCTCACTGCAGTTCTCACTTTGTCAGAACATTGATCAATATTTCTTTGTACAGAGCGCCGTGTATGCCATTGAGTATTGTTTTTCTTCGACTGGTTTGTCCGACTTCGATTCTTGCCATAGCCTTTCTTGTATTGTTTTGTCTTTTTGGATTTTGACCTATTTTTGTATGACCACGATTTCTGTGTTTGGATGCCCTGTGTATGACCCTTGGCTTTGTTCATCGACTATGACTTTTTGCCCACCGTCTATGTACCTTTGCTCATCTGTCTTCCTGGTTCTGACCCCTGCCTGTCTAGTCGACACTGTTTTTGGATTACGTATTGTGGCTTGGCAATTCTTGTGTTTTTTGGCTTTGACTCGGACTTCATTAAAGGCATACGTTTTTTGGATTTCCATCTCTTGCGTGTGGTTCCTGAACGCTACGTCAGTCATGGTGTGTGTTATACCTTTGAACAACATTGTGTCATTTATTTTTATCTTAAAACATATTTTAAAAACTTTGACCTCAATTATCTCTGAAACAATGTTCTATGGGTTAGACCACCTTCAATCTAAGCCATTCTATTTTTTTGATGTCCTTGTCCTAACTTACGTGGGACAACTCTTTTGTTCAATTAATGGGAAGTGATCAAATAAAACATTTAAAACATTTACCCCTAGATTCCACCGGGCCCATATCTGCAACATACCGTCAGCGACGCTAATTTACCCCTAGATTCCACCGGGCACATATCTGCAACATACCGTCAGCAACGCTAATTTACCCCTAGATTCCACCGGGCACATATCTGCAACATACCGTCAGCAACGCTAATTTACCCCTAGATTCCACCGGGCACATATCTGCAACATACCGTCAGCAACGCTAATTTACTCCTAGATTCCACCGGGCACATATCTGCAACATACCGTCAGCAACGCTAATTTACCCCTAGATTCCACCGGGCACATACCTGCAACATACCATCAGCGACGCTAATTTACCCCTAGATTCCACCGGGCCCATATTGGCAACATACCGTCAGCGACGCTAATTTACCCCTAGATTCCACCGGGCACATATCTGCAACATACCGTCAGCAACGCTAATTTTACCCTAGATTCCACCGGCACATATCTGCAACATACCGTCCAGAAACGCTAATTTACCCCTAGATTCCACCGGGCACATACCTGCAACATACCATCAGCGACGCTAATTTACCCCTAGATTCCACCGGGCACATATCTGCAACATACCATCAGCGACGCTAATTTACCCCTAGATTCCACCAGGCACATATCTGCAACATACCGCCAGCGACGCTAATTTGCTCCGTCTTGCACATGACTTCATGTCCCACTGAGAGCTAAACGTTAGCAAAGCGTCATGCCAGCTGATATAGCTGACCTGCTCAGATTTCGTTTATTACCCCATCCCACCGAAGGGGGAGGGCAAGGGGTATTGTTTTTGGTTCGGTTTGTTTGTGTGTGTGTGTTCGTTTCTTTGTTAACACTTTAGCAGCAAAACTAATGACCAGATTCACCCCAAATTGGGTTTAGGGATTGCCACTGACCCAGAATAGATGCCTGTTGAATTTAAGAAAAGTAGGTCAAAGTATGTGCGAGGGGCGGGGTTTGTTGTGCCTGGCACCACTTGTTTCCTCATTTTTCCTGGATATTTGTGCTTGGACAGCTTTTTTTCCCTTAATAAATGAAGTCATCATTTTAAAAAACTGCATTTTGTATTCACTAAGGTTATCTTTGTCTAATATTAAAATTCGTTAGATGATCTTAAACATATGCAAAAACAGAAGAAATCAGGAAGGGGGCAAATACTTTCTCATTTTCAGCACTGTATGACATGCGACAAAATAAGGATATTTATCTCGTGCACTTCAATTCATGGAAATTCCTGGCATTTATGGGAATGCCAGGTGTCCGTCCTCTTGTCATGCCAGCTACAAAGTCCAGAGGATCACTTCCATCAAAGTCTCCACTGATGACGCTGAAATAGAAGTCCCCAACGGAACTATTCTCTATCACAACAGCGCACGTGCCATTGTTTCCATTTTGCCCAGAAATACCCCTTGAAGTTTCAACCATGGTTTTGAAATGCCGAAGAGTAATTTCAAATGACTAAGTGTAATTTGAAAAAGACACCACTAGGCGGCGGTAGTTCATAGCTTGCTGTTAATCTTGAATTAAGTGAAAATATTAAAGACCAAACCGTGACCTTCTGATGATCATATCAATTTTGTCATTTACGTCATGACATATTTTTCACAATATTAATGTGACTGTATTCCTTATTGGTGGAAGATTGCTATAATGAATTTTTTCAATTTGAAAATAAAAATTATCTGAAAGGATTTTAAGTGAGAATTAACTCCTTAAAGCCCAACGTCCCCCTTGCAGTAATGTCGGCATTACAGGATTTTCAAATGACGTGCTGTGAGTCTGACCCTTAAAGGGGAACTCAAGGATAATGCATAATGCTGTTTTATACAAACATAATTAGTGAATAAATGTTGTAAAATACAAAAATGTGGAATTTTCATTTTCAAAGACTAGATAAATGAGGTTTTATTATCAATGGACTGGGACAATCACTCTATCGAACACATTAACAGCGCATACCTTTGGGCAAAGGGCGATGTTTCGTCATTATCACGCGACCTTTGTAGCAGACGACAGCTAATTAGGGGGAATACAACCTCATTTATCTTGTCTTTGAAAACAAAAATTCCACATTTTTGTACTTTACAACATTTATTTACTAATTATGTTTGTATAAAACAGCATTATGCATTATCCTGGAGTTCCCCTTTAAGCGCATAATTGCTTTTCAGCTGACCCTGTTTAAGATCGCTTGATCAATAATCACACAATTTATTTCCTGAATAATCAAGACCAATTCATAAGGCTGTGATTATTCAGAAAGTATTAAGAAATGACAGATCAGTGAAGGGAAACATTGACAACAGATTTAATAGTGATATTGTATAGATGGGGGAAAAAAATAAAATAATTAATTGAGTGCTTTCCCTGAATCCCTTTTCCTATCTAGGATTTTTTTTTTGAAACAGTGCAACCTAATTTATTTTAAGATTGCACTTAATCATAATGTTTCCAGCGTTCAAAAAATAGGTTGCACTTGCAGGGAAGCTTAGTTGCACACTGGTTGCTGCGCAAAGCGATAATAATTAATTTATTAAATTACCAACGCTTCTCATGCCGAAGCGTCGGTGATTGAACAATTTAGTAAATTGGATATTAATGCATCATGAACGTTCTACGCATGGCATGCATTTAAAATGATTTAGTATGCATGTCATGCGTAAAACTCTCAAGGTAGAAAAGTCAATCACTTGGGCTTTGCAGTCTGGTTTCTGGTAAAGTTGTAGCAAGGTTATAATATGAGATTGTATGAACAACAATCATTTAATTAAACAAGAAAGGAGAGAAACGAGATATTTCACTTTATTACCGCCCTTGGAATCTCATCGTAGCCTTTCTTGTTGATGAAAAGCTGTATGTCATAATCGTTAATGGCCACGCAGCTTATTGGAAGCCCATTTGCTCAGCAAATTATTTCAGCTTATTATCCCATTTTTACTCAGAAAAAGGTTGAGCGTTAACCTGCATTATGGTCGCATAACAGGGTCGCAGACAGGCTGTTTCTCAATTCGTGTTCTTCTCTGTACTTCCGTTCTTGTGAACTTAAGAAACATCATCTGTCTGAGACCACGTACTGTCTCAATTCAAAGTTTGTATCTCGACGAGAACAGTTACCAGTCCTGGAAGTGTTCTTGACATGCCCATTATTCGGAGGATGCATCCGATAGTAACTTGTGTGAGCTTGACAGCATGCATATCCCAGAATTCTTTTCGGCGTCCAAGCATGAGCAGGACGCCCCTAAGAATGACCAGAGAAGGCCAGGATCGGTAAGTCTTTTGTTGTTGCAATATTCATTTGCTATTTCTCGGCTAAATACTCTTCTGGTAATTTTAAGGCGAGGAACTATTATCTGAGTACATTTGGAATATTGGCTGCTTTACAATGTTCTATGTCGAATGTGCTCCAGTGTATTCGGAGTAGAGAAACTCCGCAACAGCCAGCAGAACGTAGCTAAGCTAAGCACCTTAACTAGCTCACGCTCACAGACCCCTCTTCCCCCACAGATAACATTACTGGGGAAAAAAACGGATGATGGCGGAGGAAGTCGCGGCTCACAACTGTAAGATTTGTTTTTTGCCACTACTATTATTCTGCCATGGTCGTCCGAGTAATGTTTTGAGTCAAACATTTTTTTTTAAAACTTAATTCAAGGGACATCGGAGTAAACCAGAATGCTGATACAATGGCGAGTGGAAAACGACAGCCTCTTCACCGGCCAGAGGAAGTCCTCCAAGAGTGGATGGTAGTGAGTTTGTTTTTTAGTTGTTTGTATGCCGGGGGTTTTGGTCGATTGGGACTTAAAGTGGGCTGTATTGTGGCATCAAACAGTGTTCTAGCCTCAGTCAAAAGAAATGATGTAGCTAGGTGGCAGCTACGATGCTCTTATGAATGACAATAGAGAAAGTTGTTGGCAGTGTTGCGTATCAATGTTCATGGTAGTTCATGTAACTTTACGCAGGGAGTAGTAGAGCAATCGTTCTATTGGCTAATAAGTTATGATTGTTGTTGTTAGTATTGTGTGTTTTTGCTCTTTGCCTAGAGTCTTCCTGAACCAGTCTGGCTTGACGATCTCCACCAAGCAGGCAAAGAAAAAATGGAGCAATCTGAAAGCAAAATACCAGGTAAAACACTGAATCTTCTCTTCATTGAAGTGGTCGAGCATGCTTGAAAATAATAAGCTAGGTTGCCTAGATAATATGCAATTATTTTGACTTGTGAATTTTTATACAGATGCAATAGGCTTGGATAAGTGATTCATCAAACACTGTGTGCTAATTTTGAAAGTAACTACATTTGGCATCAGGCTTTTCGCTTCTGTTATTGAAAGACATCTTAAAATAGCTGTTGTATTATAACTTACCATGAAGTGAATTTAAGCCGGATAGCTTTGTAACAACTGTATATTTGACAGTTGTGGGAACCTTTTCGCACTTCAAATATGTTCAACAATAGTTGTCAGTGTTAATTCTGTAATATATCATTTTTTTAGGAACTTAGGGACCCTCCAACAGGGAAGGGGGTAGAGGCGGGTGGTGTGAATGCTGCCACCTGGCAGTGGTACAGTCTAATAATGGATGCTGCACTCCAGGGTCCGCCTGGTGGTTGCAGCAAACATTACTGCCACTGCAGGTGGTGTCGTCACCTCCCCGATCTCTGCACCTGCCAAGGAACGGGCCGACCCGAAACCCAGGAAGAGAGCCAGGGTCAGTGAGGCACTCTTCGATTTTCTGAAGGAGCAGGCAGAGAGGGAAGAGGAGAAGGAGAGAGCAGCTGCTGACATGGCTGAGAGATAATTGTCTCTCTTTGAGAAACTTGTAGATGAAATGTAATTCAAAATTACGTTGTAAATGTTATTTTATTGCATAATTGTTTTGTTTTTTCCTTTCTTGCACCAATAAATATTTCTTTATATTGCATTTCAGTGTCTATGATACATAAACAGTTGTACATAAATTATTAGCATGCAGGCAAGATGCCTTGTTCTTTGGACTTGAAATGAGACCCTGAAGCTTAAAGTGCCAGTCTGAACAATGTCTTCTCAAAATGACATCTACAGAATTGGTATACAGTTTTTTCTGATATCAATTGCAGCCAGCAGGCAATTCGACATGCTTCTTTCTGAAATAGTTGGCCAAAAACTGGAAATGCCTTGTGCACTGCAGTGCTTTTGTCCCAGTTGCCAGCTGGTTCACACTAAATCAATCAAAAAGCAATAATTCATTGAAAGACTGAAGCTATTTTATTGCCATTGGAACAGAACAGTATTGAGGTGCACGGTGGAATACTGTTTGGTTTATTAAAATGGTCGACAATTAATAGTTTTTTTTTTTTAATCTCATTTTCATTACCATGGGCTGTATCTAAAAACGAGCCATCAAAAGAGGGCATAAATCTTTTCTTTTTTTTTTCTGGATAAAGGGACAATGTACAAAATGACAAAAGTCACTACTCCAGAATCTGGTTGATGTGTACGGCAATTTTTATGAATTTGTATCAAACCGTTTAAGTTAAGCTGTGGACAAAACATATTTACAGATGGACAAAGAAACTGCTATATCCCCCCACAAAATGTTTTCTTCAGGCAGAGGTTTTGGGACATAACTCTTACCTTGACATGTTTCGACTGTCGTCTGCAGTCTTCCTCAGAAGCGTCATCTGGACGCTGTGATGTGCTCAATTGTCAGCCGTTTTTCCCGGTAGGCGTGACCTGCCTGGTGAACCCATCAGTTCCACCAGGCCGGTCAGGCCCCCAGCTATCCTATGGTCTCTGGAGGAGAGACTCCCACCAGACCAGGCCCAAAACTACACACTAAACTCTCCTCCAGAGACCATCGGACGGCTGGGGGCCTGACCGACCTGGTGGATCTGATGGGTTCACCAGGGCCGTCACGCCTACCGGGAAAAACGGCTGAGAATGGAGCACATCACAGCGTCCAGATGACGCTTCTGAGGAAGATTGCAGACAACAGTTGAAACATGTCAAGGTAAGAGTTACGTCCCAAAACCTCTGCCTGAAGAAAAGAAAATGTGTTTCGTTAACCATAAGGAGACAGAATGAATTTGTTTGAACTTAATCACCCAACATTGTATGCTGGGGCGATAAACATTAGAAAAAGTTTATAAGTATTAACACAATCATTTTTAGTTATTCAGCAAATAGAGAAATGTATTAATATTATGCCATAAATATATAATGATGATAATGAATTATAATACAGTCATTGGACCTGGGGCTGACCCCATTAGTTAAAATCATGCTCCCTTAGGCATGCAGGCAACTCTGAAGGGGCAGACACTTGAGCGGCAAGTCATGCCCGGAGACTATTCCCTGAGAGCTCCGGATCATCATCATCAGGAACATCCTCCAGATCTTCATCATCCTTGTGAGGTTCCTTCTCTAGGATGTTGCCTGTCGACAGACAGAGGTTGTGGAGTATGCAGTGTGCTGCTATTACTTCGGGGGCAAATAGAGGCCAGCTCTCCAGAGCCCTCTGGAAGATGGCTCGCCAGCGGCTTTAAGCATGCCGAAGGTACGCTCAATGATGTTCCTGGCCTTTGCATGGTGCTTGTTGAAGCGTGCTTCAACCTGGCCTGATGATTAAAATGTGCATATATTAAAATCTGAGTACTTGTTTTAAATGCTAAGTAACAAATGTTATGAATAATCTACTCTGAGCACCATGTGTATTCTTACCAGCTAGAGTTTTAGCCATAGTGACATACCAAATTAAAATTCCTGCTCTTGACCCTGTGTCCATAGCATTCCTAGGTAAAATGTCCATGAAATTATGTCATTTACATTATCCCTGAACAGCTATCAGTAACATTATCTAGAAAAAGCATGAAACACTCCACTTATACTCAATATTATAGCCAAATAAGCAGTTATTAAGGAAATAAAGCAAAAGTAACCCTATAGGTACTGGGTTCGAGGTAGTGACCGATCGTATCATAACTTCGACGGCATCCAGTTTAAGAATGTCACTTACGTTATCGATGTGGTGCCGAACCTGCTTGTTCCTTGGTACTTCCAGCCTTTTAAATCCATCCAGTCGGTCCAAAACACCACGAAACATAACTATGATTCACTTTGACATGTATAATAGCGTCTCCATAGCCCAAAATATTAAATTTATGTCGTTAACGTTATCTGACATTTACGTTATCCAAACCAACACGGGAGGATTTCAGCCCAAACACCGTTGTAACCCCTCTGAATCTTATCGCGCTGTCTTTTGCCTTTTCCGCGGACCTTCCTATTTTGGTCAGAAGCATCCCCAAGCTGTTTTGGGTTGGAGGACCCAAACATTTTTACACTCTGATTGGTGTAAATGACTGTGTGTTAGTATAAAAAAGTGTCAGAGATTCACCATACCAAAGATCCATACTCTTTATGATGTTTTTCGATGGTTAGACCGAAAGAAAGTTTCGTTAATATGTCTGAGTTTCGAAACATTGCGCCGAATACAACGCTATTGACTTGATAATGTAAATGACCATCTACGTTGTAAATGACAAACTTTCGTGAGAAAACATGTTGGGAAAGTTGTTTGAATGTAAATTCTTTACATGATATCATTGATAGGGATGTCAAAAAGCTGTTCAGAAGTATATTGGTGTTGTTTTGGCCTTAGATTATGTACCCAGGATCGATTCTGGGATAACGTAAATGACATTTTCGTTCGTAGTTTCGAACGCCCGGTTTTCAATGCTTGTAGGTCTCTGAAATGACTTGCCATCTTAAGTGTTATCTTCATATTTACTGCTTATTTGTGGTGTTTGGAGCGAGTTTAGTAGGAGGAGATTGAAAACAAAGTATGCACATCAGGATAACGTAAATTACATCTTTTACGATTACAGAGATGCCAAGTCTCACGCATTCAGTGAAGGTCTAACGCATTTTTTAGGCTTATTCACCGTAGTCTGCAATTATTCAATGAACGCTTATTAATGAGATTCTCACGCGGAATCACAATTCTTGTGCATTGAAGTTTCAGTTTCACTTGCGTAAAGGTGGACCTCACCACAAGTAACATGGAAAGCGATTATGACTCCGGACTTCTCGTGCTTATCTTTACTCAAGGATTGGAAACAATGCATGTGTTTCATGATCATTTAAATTGTTTAAATGAAATAAGACCATTTGAAATGTCTTTATGCAATTCCATTGCTTTCAATCCCTCAGTAAAGACAAGCCTGAGAATTCCCGAGTAACAATCGATTTCCGCGTCACTAGTGGGGAAATCCACTGTAATGCACGTGAAACTGATTAACTTAATGCACACTGATTTCCGTGAGTGAATTTTTTCAGTGTGCGTTGATTGAATAATTGCTGACTACGACACAGGAACATGAAAACCACTAAGGCTTTGTTCAGACTGCCAGCCCAAATCCAATTTTTTGCATATCCAGATTGTATCTAGCTTGAATTTCAGGTGGTCTGAACAGCAGAAAACCACATGAAATGCAATTTTCCTGTACTGAAATTAGCCCATTACTTTCTCACTGTCAGATCGCATGAGGGAGAGAGGACGTGTTCTCAATTGCCAATGGATTATTATTATAATTGGAAAACAAGTCAATAAAGGAAGTGGATCGTGAACTGGTCAGGACTAGTTTTTGTTATAAAGGGATATTCTGTGGACATCTTACCAAGTCAGGCTTCACTAAGGGAAGTCAGTGCAAGTTAACGCCCAAGGGTAGGTCCAAGTTTCCCATTTTAGTCTTCTTTCTTCTAGTGTCTTTAAATCCATATATAAATCATTAACAACTACACGAAAGACATGCATTTAAATAAATAACTGGCAAAGTCCAATCACATGGTTGCACTCTTATTACTTGAAAAATTCAATATGAGCTGAACTCACAAAGTGTGCAGTTGACAGACGGGGCAAGCTGTCATCGTCAAGAGTCCATTTATCTGTCTGCTATTATATAAAGAAGATGTATTGAGTAAATATGTGCCTACAATTTCATTCCTCCTTCAGCACGACATTCATTCCATTGTGGTTTTTCATACTCAAGATATGTAAGAGAGATAAAAATTGCCTGAATATTTATTAATTAAGTATAATAATTAAAGTTCATTTCACAATGTTTAAAGACTGCATTTTTTTCACATCCGTCCGAATAAAAAATTAATAACTAATAACAATTCTGATTTATTCCTCTTGATTTCATCATGTCATGGGCTTATGCCTGAAACTGGCAGCTATTCTTAGAAATAAACATGTGGAAAGTATGTGCAGAGCACTTGTTTGCTGATTTGCTGATCAACCCCCTTGGCAACTTCGAAAGCAATGCTCACATTTGACATCTCCAAGGATATGCTAAATATATGCATGACTATTCATCAGAGGAGATAAAAGATTTAAGAGAGTGCCTGTTCAACAGATTCAACAAGTAGGTCTGTCTGTGCTGGTTTATTATCCAGGTGCTTAGATGGCACAGTGCACATATCTTTACAGAGATTAATTAGATGGCTATTTTGAAACTTTAAGAAGCTGTGTGTTTTCAGGTGATGTACTGGATGATGTCTTGATTGTGCTGTTTCTTACAGGAGTGGACTGCAGTCTCTACAATCCATCAGGATGTCTGGTAGACCGAGATGAGAGTTTCTACGTATTCCAACTTGAACTACTCTGTTATCAAGCCAGATGGATTTTATATTGTTGGATTTACATCATTAAAGTTTGCTATGGTCTATTTCATTTTCATAGCCATCATTTATACAGTGACAATTTTGGCCAATTCATGCATCCTCATAATTATATCTGCAGATCATCGCCTGCACGCTCCAAAGTATATTGCAGTGGCAAATTTAGGGGTTATCGACTTAATTATCAGTACAACCATTATTCCTGGCGCGATCAAGATATTTCTTGTTAAGGATAACTATATTTCCTATCATGCATGCTTGGCACAAATGTTTTTCTTTTACTGTTTTGCCATGTTAGAGTCATTTTCCATCGGTGTACTTGCCTATGACAGGTTAATTGCGGTGTGTTTTCCACTGAGGCAAAATTCAATTAACACGCCTAAAAGCATGATCAGTATTTTAATGATTATTTGGATATTTTCTGTAAGCTCCAACCTGTTCATGATTGTGATCATGACAAAATTGTCTTTTTGCAATTCACTGAATGTGAACGACTATTTCTGTGGCTACGCACCTGTGTACAGACTATCCTGCAGTGATACCAGATTGCAGAAGGCCACTGTCTCTTCTCTGGGATTTACAGTTCTTGGTGGGCCCCTAAGCTTCATTATCATGTCATACTGCTGTATTTTAACTGCCGTGTTTAGAATGAAAAGTGTGGACAGCAGGTACAAAGCACTCGCAACTTGCACTGAGCATCTAGCTCTAGTGGCAATTTTCTTCATGCCAATGCTAATTCTGAATAGCGTCGATGTCTTCCTATTCCGACTCAATCCAGATATCAAAACGGTGAGCTTGTCTTTAGCCTCAAGTTTACCTCCCTGTCTGAACCCCATTGTGTACTCCCTAGGAACCAAAGAAATAAAGAATAGGATACTGGCGATTCTCGAAAAAACCAAGGTAGCAGTCTGGGCAGGGTAGATGTAGAAACATACTGTCAAAGGCTTGCAAATGAGAACATTCTAATAGATATCTTCTATTTTATTTTGACCATTTTGGAGGGTGTCAGTTGCATATCTCCCTATCAAAACCAAAGTAATACAATGACATTGAGCCTTTTTTTTTAAATTTTGCTGTTGGGACTTTATTTAGATGAAGTCTTCAGATCCTGTGACCAGTTGTCTCTTTCTTGATCTATGGTTCCTACACCTTTTCCAAATCCAGATATAATGATTTTAAGGCATTTTCCAGCCAAATTTTTGAGCTTCTCTGGGGCCTTGTTGCTGTAGCAATTTGCATATTTACCAAATTGCCCAATGAGATTGCTAATTACTACGACAGTTATGCAGGAATCTTATAAATTTCAAGCAGTTTCAAGCAATTCATGCAAAACCCAAGCAATTTTATTCATGATAAAAAATTTGAGGATCGAACACAAGCTTAGTTCCAAAATGTCTAAGTAGCAGTGTCAGATATGAAGGCTAAGAAAAAAAATGAAAAACCAAAAGAAAAAAATGAAGGCTCAGAGCTTGTGGTTGTGCAGAGGTTACATTTTAAAAGGCGTTTTATGTTTTCTTTGGTTTTCATGTTGCATTGTAGGCTTTAATGACTTCTGGTTTTGTATCATCTTGTCTTTTATTGGCTTATGGTTGGTCATTACAATAGGATCACACTGCAGTAAACATTAATAAGATCATGAAATACTATCATCGTATTTATTTACTTGAAGACTTGTGGATTCAGTAGACATAAAGTTGTGCCTTGACCAAGTTTTTAAAGACCAATTTCATTGTGGCTTAAATTGCTCTGGTAGGATGACCACATGATCCAAGTTCGGTGGCCACTTGGACCTCTGCTCCCCTTCCAGGGTTTTCTGTACTTTTGGTCCTTATGAAATGCACTTTGTGTAGTAAGTCTGTCTGGGGTGAGAGTGTGTTCTAAATGCCTGGAATATAATGTCTCCCTAAGATTACAACTGTTTTACCTGAAGAATACACTAAATTAGCAGTGTACTCTAAGTTTACTACAGTTACACTCAGGCACGGGTTAAGAATTCAGAGGTCCCTGGGCAAAACATCTTGGAGACCCCCCCCCCAGGATTTACACAGGCAGGCAACAACCCATGACCACAACTTCAAGGACAATATCAACAACACCTGTAGATGTCATGGTTTTACCCCTGCCGGCAGAGGACAACAAGCCGGCGGGCACTGGGACCATGTACCCAAAAGAAGATGAAGGGACCCACACGCTCAGGCTGAGTAAAAATATAAAAAACAAAAAGAACAAAAAAGGTCACCACCAGATTTCGACATCATCTGACCACCTGATTCATCTTCATCAGACAGCCAGCAAACCAACCATAATTTTTTCGTGTTTGCGTAACTTTACGTTGATTGCCTCATATTTCAACAGATACTTGCACACACTCAATTAATTTACTTGATTTGATTTAAAAAAATAAAATTAAATAAAATTAATTAAATAGTGGGTGCTTGGAGGCCCCTGGGCACCGGCCCAATTGGCCCGGTGGTTAATCCGTGCTTGGACCCAGTATTAGATCAGCCTGCTATGGCAAGCAACACCAGCACACCGGTTTAAGTCTCAAGCAGCGGAGCGCAGATCTATTTCCGGGTGCCGTAGCCGCCGTAAAATCTTCCATTGCTTAAAGTCCCTATTGTCTGGTTGGGAATATATGTTGTTGTAAAACCTCGATATAATTTCAGCATTGATATGCCTTTCCAGATGTGTTAGCTGCCCTTGCCTTAGGCATTAATGCAAACCCATACCATCAGAGATGCAGGCTTTTGTACTGAGCGCTGGTAACAAGCTGGATAATCTCTCTCCTCTGTAGTCTGCACGACACAGCGTCCGTGGTTTCCAGAAAGAATTTTCAAACAGTTTTCGAGTTTGCCTCAGTCCATTTTAAATGAGCTTTGGCCCACAGAAGACAGTGGCATTTCTGGATCGTGTTCACAGATGGCTTGTTCTTTGCATGATGCAGCTTTAACTTGCATTTGTGGATTGCACGGTGGACTGTGTTCACAGACAGTGATTTCTGGAAGTGTTCCTGAGCCCATGCAGTGAATTCTAGTGCAGAATCAGGCCTGTTTTTAATGCAGTGCCGCCTGAGGGCCCAAAGATCACAAGCATCCAATATTGACCTTCAGACTTGTCCCTTGCACAGAGATTTCTCCAGATTCTCTCAATCTTTTGATGATATTATGTACTGTAAAAGGTGGGATATTCAAAGTCTTCTCAATTTTACATTGAGGAACATTTTACTGAAATTGTTCCCCAATTTCCCCAATTTTTTCACAGAGTGGTGAACCTCTGCCTATCTTTACTTCTGAGAGACTCTACTTTTCCAAAATGCTTTCTACACCGTCATGTTACTGACCTGTTGCCAATTAACCTAATTAGTTGCAAAATGCTTCTCCTGTTATTTTTTTTTAGTACCACTTACTTTTCCAGCCTTTTGTTGGCCCTCTCCCAAATTTTTTGAGATGTGTTGCTGCCATCAATTTCAAAATGAGCAAATATTTTTCATGAAATGGTAAAATGTTATCTATGTCCTATTGTGAATAAAATGTGGGTTTATGAGATTTGCAAATCATTGCATTCAGTTTTTAGTCACGTTTCACACCACGTCCCAACTTCATTGGAATTGGGGTTCATACATTCTCTGCGCATTTGTCTCAGGATGGAGCACAGAGGTTAACGTTCCAGGGCAAAGCTGTTATAAGAAAACAATAAAAAGCATTATGATTAAAAGGCATTACTAACCCAGACCCAAACCCATGTACAGATTATTTGTCTGGAAACAGAATGAGTCATGAACGGAACTGGGTATGACAGTGAGCGCGAAGGTGATGTGCAACTGATGATCATATACATACTGCAGAGGAATACAAACAATAAGGTATTTAAAAATAAATGCATATCAACATAGCATACAGATAAATGAATATGCAAATTATGAGGGAAATACCCCTTGAAAACACATGCATCTGTATTGAAACATCCGGGACCCCAAATTAGTCTTCACGTGACCAATGGAGATATAAATCACCCACCATTAAACGCGATAAAAGAAGGACACTTAAGGCTTCAATTACCGAAAATTTGTTAGTAAACACCCTCATTATTAGTTATGCAATAGTTTATTGCGTTTTTTTTGTTTATAAAAGCATTTGACACCCTTATGAGCGCGCAAACTTACTTATTAAATGGGCCCCAGGTACCTGATCATTCTGTTTCACTAGCATGTGCAAATGAATTTGACAGAAAGAGCATTGTCATGTCCGATGATATAACTATAATAATATGTTGTTATAAATAATAGTTATTTAATGATAAAACTAAAATAACGGTGTGATTTTAGTTGTCCAAAGCAGCAGTATATCAATATTACCAGATTCAATATTACCAGATTACATAATTACGTTTTTTTTGTTGGACTGACCAAAAAAAGAAACGCAATTACGTAATCTGGTGCCAAATTTCGACAAACCCATTGAGAAAGATGTTTTTGCTCTGAATTATTTTTGCAGGTGAGTACTTCTACCATACAAATTTTTGCAGTCACAGCGCATATTCTGGAGCCGCCATTCGTCCGGAACCAAACAATCTGCAGTGCTTGGGTTCGAGTACTACCATTGTCCTAACACTGCCATTTTTGATCTGAGTTCCTCGTTGAGACCAGGGCTACCAGGTGCGTCCGCACGTGGCACGTATCTGAATTGAGTTCCTTTGGGCTGAAAACGTGCAAATCCTTCCCTGGCAAGCGTTCTCCAGATGTTTCACCCATAGAACACTTGTGGGACTTTCTGGATAGAGCGATCCGGAGACGTCAACCACCGCCAGCTACAGTACGTCAGCTAAGACAAGCACTGACCGAAGAGTGGAACGGTGTTCCACAAGCAACAATTAGATGTCTGGTGATGTCTATGAGATGCAGGTGTACCGCCGTGTGGGCCGCTAACGGGGGACATACGAGATACTGATAGTGTCATTTGTGTTTCATATTGTCGAACTTCACCTTCTTAAATAAAAGCCAACATGGCGATATTCCAATCCGATTTTCTGTTCTGTTATTTTCTGTTATCTTTCATTTGATGCCAATGAAGTGTTGATGAATAACAGTTACACTCGATAAAATCAAGAAATAGAGAATTGCGTTTCTTTTTTTGGTCAGTATATTTATTTGAATATAGTACAAAGACAATATATTAGATGTTTAAACTAAGATATTTTTTTTTTTGTTTTTTTTTTTCAAATATGTGCTCAGTTTCAATTTGATGCCAGCAACACGATTCAAAAATGTTGGCACAGGGGCATGTTTACCTTCGTGTTGCATCACGTCTTCATCAGTCAACACTGTGTAAGTGTTTTGGAACTAAGGGGACCAACTGCTGAAGTTTTGAAAGGTAAATCTTTCCCCATTCTTGCTTTATATAGGATTTCAGCTGCTCAATACTTTGCAGCCTCTTTTGTCGTATTTTTCATTTCATAATGCGCTAAATATTGTCAGCGGGTGACATGTCTGCACTGCAGACAGACCACTTTAACTCCCAGACTCTATTACTACGGAGTCGTGTTTTTGTAATACATGCAGATTATATGGTGTTTGGCATGGTGTTGCTGACATGAGCAATTCTTTCCCTTAGAAAAGGCATCTGGTAGGCAGTAAATGTTGCACCAAAACTTGTATATGTCATTCAATATTAATGGTGTCTTCATGGATGTGCAAGTTATGCCATGCATGTGTACTAATGTACCCCCCAAACTATCATGGATGCTGGCTTTTGAACTGTTTGCAGATAACAAGCTGCATGGCCCCTCTTTAGCACTGAGGACGTGGCATCCATGATTTCCAAAAAGAATTTCACGTTTTGATTAATCAAACCACAGGGCAGTTTTCCGTTTTACCACAGTACATTTTAAATGAGCTCGGGCCCAGAGAAGAAGGCAGTGTTTCTGGATCTTGTTTATTCTACACGGCAAAGTTTTAACTTGCATTTATGGATGCAGTGACAAACCTTGTTTACTGACAATGGTTTACAGAAGTGCTGTTGAGTCCATGCTTTGATTTCCACAGCAGAATCCTGTCTGTTTTTAATGGAGTACCGCCTGAGGACCTGAAAATCACAGCCATTCAAAATTGGGTTTTGCCCTTGTCCCACGCATACAGAGATTTTCTGGATTCTCGGAATCTTTTAATGATATTATGTTCCATAGAGGATAAAGTCTCAAAATTATCTGCAATTTTAAGTGAAAATGTAATTCTCAAATTGTTGAATATTTTCCCATGCAGTCTTTCAGAGAGTGGTTAAGTCCTTATCATATTTAATCATGACAGATTTATACCCAATCATGTTACTGACCTGTTGCTAAATACTCTAAGAGATGTTGCTGTGAGATGTTTTGCAACTTGTCTTTTTTTAGTATTGTTCAACTTTTCCAGTCTTTTATTGTCCCATCCCAACTTTTTAAAAACGTACCTATCATCTAATTCAAAACGAGCAGATGTTTTTCACAAAACAATAGTATTTATCAGTTTTAGCATTTGAGCAGTCTTCATCCTATTTTCAATTAAATATAGGGCTTTAATTGATTTGAAAAATCATTGCATTCAGTTTCATTTACATTTAACACAGTGTCCCAACTTTTTTGGAAATGGAGTTGTATATAGTGGATATGAGCTCACGGACCGTGCTTTAATTTGAAGGTCTTAAAGGGGACCTATTATGCTGATCCTTCTTTTAATACATGTAAGTAATGTTATAATATTGGATGGATACTCAACCTCTGTTACGTTTCTAAACATAAGACATAGGGTTTTGCGTTATCCAAGAATGTGATTTCCTCTCTGAACAGCTCGCCCCGAGATCTTCATGAGATCTGGGCAAAACCTGACGTCAGGTTGTGCCATCCAATTAATACAGACCTAGCCAGAAGCCAATCACAGCGCTGGACCTGCCCACCCCGGAACCATTCTAGCAGGCACTAACAACCGCGGATCATATTATGCCTTAGTAGTGTCTACACTTCTGGAAATACAAATGAAGAAGAACCGCGGATTATTTGAGGTGCAGTTTTGTCAGTATCTCTCCAAAGCTGCTCGTCCATTTTTTTTTTTTTTTTTGGATGCGAAAAAAAAGCACAACTATTTTATCTTCCGAAAGACGATGCCACCAGAAATCAGTGGGCAGCTTTTTTGTTTGCTGGCGGCAAACAGCCCTGGTCAAAGGGAACATTAGCTGTTTGTGCTCAGCATTTCACCAAAGACAGCTTTGTCAATAAAGGATAATTCAACGCCGGATAAGCGTTTCAGCTGCTTCTCAAACCTGAAGCAGTTGCATCGATCAAGCGCATGGGATATAACAGCAAATAATGCAAGTGAAGCTAATGTGTTACGGGTGGCTGGCAGGACTGCTAACGATAGCTAGCACTAACAACTGGCTTCAACCGCAGGCTTTGTAAAATATCTGAAGATAAAGCCTGGATCGGTAGCGACTGTCCGTGACTTACAGACGCGGAAGCATTAAGTTGCTTTACTGCATAAGCCTACCTAACATGATAGCCTGTTGAATGTGGCTGTAGCACTGCGGCTAACGTAGCTAAGTTACTATAAAATGAAGGAACCCCTTGCGCTTCAGCCCCTCTGTCAGCGGAAGTCGGTGCACGCTGAAAGGACAGTAAATCCAAATGCAAAGAAGAAACTGGAGTGCTCCAGTTTCTTCTATGCATCTGTAGCTAAGTTACTGTTGCTAATGTTTGTGTCTTAAATATGCAAGAGTAATATCAAGGGACATTCAACGGAAGATATGTGAACACAAACCTCATTTGAAGCTAACTTTTTATACTTGTTTGTAATTTGGATGCTTGGTCCAACTGTTCACGGTAACGGAACTTAACTGTCTGTAAAACCTGTATCGCAGGGGTTTTGTGTCTGTCGTTGTTATGACCGCTCAGTTACAAGCTTCTGCATGGTAGTTTGTGTGCCATGATACTTTAAACATGCTCCTGGTTAACTTGTATGCAGTCATTCTGATCAGTATGCTTGTGTTACTTCGGTAAGCATCAATGTGGCAGTTTCATCATATCATTGCCTGATTGTAGCCACTCGATTGAAGCTGGAAAGGTGTTGTATGTGTCTGCAATGTTGGGCCGAAAAGGCTGCAGTTAGACCAGACGTAAGTTTTGCAGAGCTTGGGGTATGTGTTTGGGTTTGTTTACTGCTATGTGAAACAATCGTTTTACTTATCTAGCCGGACACTTCAATATCTGGGCTAGCTCTCTGATGCTACCGCAATGATAGCAATCGCAAAATGCACAAGCTATAACGTGTCTGGTATAACAAACAATTTCTCTGCATTGCCGTGGCGTGATTTCATCCCCCTTTAGAAATTGTTCTGGCTAATAAAAAGCTGAAAAAGGCGGAAATTGAATACGAAATTCTTTCCTGTAGAAGTTATCGATTCGCTAGCTCCACATAAGCAACTGTTCACGTTAATGGAACTTACGGTCTGTAAAACCTGTATTATGTTCATTACATAATGAGAGCTCTCTCTAGCTGTCGCGTACTATTCATAACGCGCCCATTTTCCACGAGCAAACACTAGTCATTCCGCGCAAAAGGTAAACCATTACCACGGGCAATTTCCAAAAAGACCGTTCAGCCTGGAGCTTTTGCCCCTCCGTCATATACCAGCGCAGAAGCTGTTCGTTACTCCTAGCTAAAGACACACCACAGTTATGCACATGGACCAGCAGGTCATTATAGTACACATCAAAGCAGTCCATAAGTTGCTGGTTCACTTTTTGCTGCTCCTCACTGTCCATGTTTCCCTCTAAAGTGAGCCCCACCAGATTTCTATGGTCTCCGGTCTACACTTGGGTATGTCGACCCGTTCTACAAATGTGTCTATATGGGGTGGATTCTAGCTTTCCCTGGATACTAATGAGTAGAAACACCGCTATACTCCCACAGCAGCCGTAGGTAGATAGCAAATTCAGCCCACTTGAATCAGAAGGATGCAGCACCAGATCACACCGCTGAAGGCCGATGATGACAGTGTTTGCACTGTTATAATGTTTGTGTTATTTTGGTTAGTATCATGGTGGTAGTTTATCATAATGAAACATGACTGTAGCTGCAACAGTTAAAACCAAACAGTATGCATGTGTCTGCAAAGTTTGTCTGATAAGGCTGCAGTTAGATCAGAAGTAGTTTTGCAGCATTTGGGGTACGTGTTTGGTTTTGTTTACTGCTGGTTGTGAAACGAACGTTTTACTTAGCCATGACCGGGGTCAGCCTGATACTTCACCAATATCTGGGCTAGCTCTCTGATGCTACCGCGGTGAAAGCAATCGCGAAACGCACAAGCTATAACGTGTCTGGTATAACAAACTGTAAGGTTACAGCCCAGGAACCAGAAGTAAGCAGTAGTACTGAAAGTCGAAATCCTTTATTCAGTCTGAGTTCAAGCCAGAGATCACAGAAGTACAGTGCATAATTCATTTCCATACTTTGGTCTATATGCAGATTACAGGTTTTAAAAAGTAACACTGGAATTTAATGAATTCTAAAGTTACAATGGTCTATCTGCAAAATTGGGTACCCAGAATTCAATGTTGCCAGACGAATAGGGGTAGGTAAATTAGCCCAGTTTAGTCTCGTCGTATTCTAATTGTTTCGGGCAAAAAATCTTTTAATTCAGGAAAACCCAGGATATTTTTAATACCAAATCTTTCATCGCAATTTCGTCGATTACAAGCTGCGTATCCAGTGATTTGGTTATTCTGGCCATCTATAATTGCACCAAAAGCCTCCCAGACTTTAGACGTCACGTTGCTCGTGACAAAGAATTTTGAGCAAGAGTGTATTCGCCACTCAGTAATTTAGCTCTCAGTTCTTCCGCCATTTCTTTTTCGGAAGCGCACTTGCAGCCGATTCGGAAACGGAAGTGATGAGGTGCGGACGAGGTTACATCAGACGAGACATTAAAACATTACATTGAATTATTATCATTCTTATTATTTCCAAATACGCATGTTATCCAACAGCAATTGTATTTTATCAAATGTATAGGCGACAGCCGTGACCCGACCCGCTCATTTGATTTTTTTCCACCCAGATCCAGACCCAAAAAATAAATTGACTCAATTCAAAATTCTAAATAGACTATTGTACTCCATCACAGCTTTATAAAATGGGAATAAAGGAGGACAGTAAATGCTTAAAATGAGGTGTTGCTGAAGGTACTCTGCTTCATCTACTCTGGGGCTGCTTTAAAATTAAGGACTTAAGGTTTTCCATTACAAAAGTGATGAACAGCATTAATATAGCTATTCCATTTACACCACAATTGTGTATACTGGGAGGTTTACATAACTTCAGTTGGGTTCCAGTAGGGACTAAAAGTCTTTTGTTATTTATGATCACAAAGAGGGTAATTATGAAACATTTGATTACTTCTTATATCTCTATATATTTTAAGTTTGTCTCCTCAAGAATTGCCGGCGACTTCTGCTCTTTTGTCGGACTCGTTTTCTTTTCTTGCTAACCGTTTGGAGTACCTGTTGAAAAAAGAAGTTCGGACTAGCCTACATGGCTCTACTCTATCACAGTATTGGAGCAATAAACGGATCCCAAGAGGCCTGCGCATTAATAAGGAACCGGCTTTGGGTAGGAACAGCGGTGAGTTTTGTAAAAAATGGTGTGAAATAATAAACAAGTGCTCCTTCGATCTCATGCTACTCGTTATACAACATGCCAATGATGAACTTATCAAAGTGAGGGCCGAGATTGCTGAATTAAGAGAGGAGATGAAGATTAAATTAAAAACGGAGCAGATTCAGGAGGTGGAGGACAAATGCGTTAATGTAAGGACTATATATGAGAAAAAGACCTTGGAAATGAAGCGGCAGAAATATCGAAGGGACACCTTGGACTATAAAAGTGGCCGCATTTACCCGTGGCTATCGACACACGGAGCCAAATTTCATCGCGGACGAGAGAGTGAGGACTTTGCGTTGACAAGTGACTTATCCACGGAGGAATCCGGGAACAACGAATCCTCGACTACTGCTGGACAACGTTTTTTAGGTCGGTATCACACAAGAGCAACAAGCGGCCAACGAGGAGGGGTGGCAGGCGACAAGGGAGGAGGCTCCAGAAGGGGCAAGGGCCGAAGGACATGAATGTGATTAACTTGTCTAGTAGACCACTGACTTCAGCTGAGACTTCTGTTCTCTCAAAAGGTTTATCTTTTGTACCTTTTAAAAAAGCGGGCTCATTTAAGACTAGAGTGGAAATGTTTAAATTCTTAAGATCTGTTAAATTGAAAGCTTTTTTTGAAAAAAACATTTCCACATTACCTTCCAATTCACAGACTTTAAATGTTGGCGCGGATGGGTCCACGCCTTCTGAAAAGACTTTGAAATTGAAAGTGAAGAGCACCTTTACCCCGCCTGCTCTTAATTCTTCTGTTTCCACCTTTTGCAGGCTGGTAGAACAGGAAGCACTTAATGAGGTACTTGACACAAAATAAAAGGAGTTTCTACTCTAACATAAGTCAAGAAGAAAATAGGGCGTTGTTAGAACTTTCCAAGGATGATTCTATTGTGATCCGAAATGCAGACAAGGGTGGAGCAGTTGTGATACAGGATAAAGATTTTTATAGATCTGAAATTTTGAGACAATTGGGTGATAGTGATTTTTACACTCCTTTAACTTCAGACCCTACTGTGAGATTTTCTTATGAAATATCCTCTTTTTTGAATAAGGCATTAACTGATGCTTTGATTTCTATTGATGAATGTGAATTTTTAATTCAAAAGTATCCAGTTTGTCCTGTGTTCTATACACTTCCTAAGATTCATAAGAGTATGGTTAATCCGGTACCAGGGCGTCCTATTGTATCAGGAACTCAATCTTTGACGGAACCAATATCTCAGTACATTGATCTGCATATTAAATCATTAGTGTCAGTACTTCCTTCTTATTTAAAAGATTCTATGGATTTTCTTAATAAATTAAAAGACATCAAGGATATCAATGAAACTGATTGGCTTTGCACAATGGATGTCACTAGTTTATACACCAATGTGCCTCATAATGAAGGTCTTGAAGCTCTGACTTTTTACCTTGAGAGAAGACAAGATCCTATTCCTCCCACAGAATTTTTGGCGGATATGGTTGATTTGATATTGCGGAGTAATTATTTCAAGTTTGAGAATGCTTTTTATTTACAGTGTCAGGGAGTTAGTATGGGGAGCCCCTGCTCCCCTAATTATGCAAACTTATTTATGGGCAAGTTTGAAGAGGATTTCGTTTACAATAACAATCCTTTTTTTTCATTACTGAAATGTTGGTTCCGTTTTATAGATGATGTGTTTTTCATCTTCAGTGGAACCCTGGATCAATTAAAAGATTTTGCGAGTTACATCAATTCGAGAATGCCCACTATAAAATTTTCTCTAGATTTCAATCAGAATTCGGCTTCCTTTTTAGATGTTCTTGTTACTAAATCTGAGCAGTTATTGACTAGGGTGTACAGGAAGAAGACTGATACTAATAGTGCTTTGGATTACAGGAGTTATCATCCCCCGTCTCTTAAAAAAAGTCTTCCATACAGTCAGTTTTTAAGGATCAGAAGAATATGTAACACTGAGGTTGCTTCTGAGGAACAAGCGGCTGATTTATATACACGTCTTATTTTAAAGGGTTATCATAAAAAGGTTTTGCACAATTGCTTACAAAGAGTTAGAGAGACTGATAGACTTACGTTGTTGTGTTCTAAATCCTCTAGAGATAAGAATAATAAACTGGTGTGTGCTATAACTTTTTCTCCCGTTTCTGAGGCTATAAAAAATTGTATTAAAAGGAACTGGTATATTCTGTCTAGCGACCCTCAGGTTGGCCATCTTTTTACAAACTTTCCCATTTTTGCCTATAAGAGAGCTAATAATATCAAAGATCAAGTCGTGAGAGCAGATTGTTATAAACCACCACAAAACTTTTTGTCTAATCTTCCGGGGGGAAATTTTCCTTGTTCTCATTGTGTGCAATGTAATGATATGGTAAAAGGAGGTTACTTTTGCCACCCTCAATCAGGAAAAAAGTTTCCAATAAAAACGAGAATAACGTGCAGAACTAAATTTGTAGTCTATTTGTTGAAATGCCCTTGTGGTTTATGTTATGTTGGTAAAACTATTAGAGAATTAAAAACTCGTATATCGGAACATAAAAGCTCTATTAGGAATAAGGACGATAAATCGTCAGTAGCTAGACATTTTAACGAGATGGGACATGAAGTGTGCACTTTAAGATTTCAAGGAATTGAGGAAGTTAAAGTCCCCAGGAGAGGAGGGAACAGAGGCAAATTATTATTGCAAAGGGAGGCTTGGTGGATTCATACTTTGCAAACGGAGCATCCAAAAGGTCTAAATGAGGAGCTCCTATTTGGATGTTTTTTGTAATTCTTTTTTAATATTTGTATTGTTTTATAATTTTTGGTGCGATTCACAGTAACTACATATTTACTGCTATTTATATAGGTCTTTGTACAAGTTATGACTGTGCGGTATAGCTCTTATCAAGAAGTTAAAAAAAGAAAAAAAGTGTATCTTTGAAAGTTGTATCTATGATGCTTGTTTAACTTCCTGTATTTAAGGTGCACTTCCGCGCAGCTTCTACAACGCTGACGAAGACCACCAGTCGAAACGCGTTCGTCTGATAGCCTAATAAAATTATTTCAAAGGACATTTTCGGGTGCTGACATTCTTCTTGTTCAATAATTTTTTTGTCGTGCACCAAAATAATTTACTGGTTTGGAGGGTGCTCCTTTTTCGCGTTTTCGATTACTTCTTATTACCTACATTTTTTACAATGGATCTCTGAAGCATCAGAAATTATCAAATTGAACAACAGTCACCTGAGTTGTATAAAAACTGATGTTATTGATGTGAATGAACCAAATATACTCAAAAGTATCATTTTCCTATATATGAAGAGTGGTTTCCGACGTAGAGTATTGTTTTCCAGCATATCTGGGTCTGGAGAAGAAGATTTTGAAAATTTCTGCCAATTTCACAACTTTTAGCCCTGCCCCTCAAAGTCCCTGGGGGTGGGGACCATATAATTCACAATTTTGGTGCATATTTGACCAAGGAAGGTTTCAGCAAAATTTAATTGAAATCGGATCAACGGTTTCCGAGTAGAAGTCGAAAATGTATTGACCACTTTTAGCCCTGCCCCTCAGAGCCCCTGGGGGTGAGCACCAGATAATTCACAATTTTGGTGCATATTTGACCAAGAAAGGTTTCTGCAAAATTTAATTGAAATCGGATCAGCGCTTTCTGAGAAGAAGTTGGAAATGTATTGACCAGTTTTAGCCCCGCCCCTCAGAGCCCCTGGGGGTGGGCACCATATAATTCACAATTTTTGGTGCATATTTGACCAAGAAAGGTTGCTGCAAAATTGAGTTGAAATCGGATCAGCGCTTTCTGAGAAGAAGTCGAAAATGTATTGACCAGTTTTAGCCCCGCCTCTCTAAGCCCCTGGGGGTGGGCACCATATAATTCACAATTTTGGTGCATATTTGACCAAGAAAAGTTCCTGCAAAATTTTATTGAAATTGGATCATCGGTTTCTGAGAATAAGTCTAAAATGTATTGACCAGTTTTAGCCCCGCCCCTCAGAGCCCCTGGGGATGGGCACCATATAATTCACAATTTTGATGCATATTTGACCAAGAAAGGTTCCTGCAAAATTTTGTTGAAATCGGATCAGCGGTTTCTGAGAAGAACTCGAAAATGTAAATTGTTTACGGACGCACGACGGACAAAAGTCGATTAGATTAGGTCACTTTGTCTCAGGTGACCTAAAAAGATAGCTTGTAGATTGCAAAACAATAAGTCAGAATATGCTAAAATTTGGGCACTAGTAGAAGGTTACCTTATGTCTCTATAAAGGCTGAAGGTGTTTGGAGGGGGGGGGGGAGTCCACCATTTTTCATTTCATTTCATATTATTTCTTCTTCCTTTTTTCTTTTATTTTTGTTTTCTTTTTTGATATTGTTTTTGTTGTTTGCAGCTATTATTATTTTTCTCTCTTTCCTGACAAATCTAATAATGGAAGCTTAACTCTGTCACTGCTGCTTTCTAATAATTTGCTTATGCTGTTGCAGAAACTACAAAACTTATATGAAATTTGTGTAATGTTACAGCCCAGGAACCAGAAGCAAGCAGCGGTAGAGAAAATCGAAATCCTTTATTCAGTCCGAGTACAAGCCAGAAGTACGGTGTCAAAAAACACAGTCCAAAACTCAGGCGTCGTGGGACAGGCAGAGTTCAGTAACACTGGGTCAGAATGGCAACGGTACGTAAATGGCAGGCAAAAAGTCAGAGTCGATAAATAGAGATCCAAAAATCCAAAAAACCAGGACAGCAAAAAACAGGAAGCATGGTCAGGCAGGCAGGGTCAAAACCAGAACAATAAACAGATGAATTAGAAGGGCACAGGCAGAAAAACGGTAGTCGGGCAAAGGGTGTCTCAAATATCTCAGATCTACTGGCGGACGGGTCTCTCAGCACAGAAGAAAAGATCAACGTTCTGACGGGGAAGGAACAGAAATGCAGGGCTTAAATGCACCACACAGAGGTCACATGGTGCAGGGAAACAGGTGAGGGCAGTAACAGATAATGAGCAGAGAAGGTGAGCACACAAGGAAGCCCTAATACAATAACTGGCAAAAGCTAAGATGCGAACTGGGAACACATAGACAACCTATGACAGATAAATGACTCTGGTTAAGGAGTTCTACGTGCACAGATAAGAGTGCAGGATAGCAATTAAACGTGCAAAAGATTTTGCGCAAACACAGGCGGAGACTAGAACAGGGCGAGTGCTTAGATTACGTTAGTAGTAATTAGTAGCGGTGCAATTTACAAATTAACCCGAGTGTTCAATAGTTAGTTAGTAATATGCAGAGGTGGACAATCCAGCTCCAGAAATTAAAAGTCCTTCCCAGTATTTCGCTGCAACTGCCTGGATCGAAGAATTGCAGCAACTCTTCAGCCCAGAGGTTGAACTAATTAGGAAAAACAGCTGCCTGAGCTCATGGCTGGAGGTAAAACATGGCTTGACTTTTACTTTATGACCCCTGGAATTACCACCTCTGGTAATATGTATGTGGGTTAGTCAAGTTAGTAACTATAAGACAAAATATAAATGTTAGTATTATTAGTAATAAAAGAACCCCCGCTAAACATTGTTCAAGAACTTAAACAGTTCAAGAACACTTCAGGAACTGTTCTTGAACTGTTCCTAAAATATTCCTGAAGTAAATTCTTGAACCTGAAATTCTTGAACAGTTCTTGATCTGCTCTTGAACAGTTAACAAAAAATCCAAAAACAAGAAAATTCTTGATCTGTTTTTGAACCATTAATTTGACAAGATGTAAAGAATATGAAAATTCTTGATCTGTTCTTGAATCATTTCTCAAAACAAATTCAAGAACATGAAAATTCTATTAACCTCAATTCTTCAAAGGATATAAATGAACACAAAATGGGAATATTTGAATGAAAGATTAAGAAAACACTCATTTGTTAATTCAGTATTCTTAGAATTTTGAGTTACAGAACGAAATTGGGATACAGTTTGTATTGGACAATCTAAATTTCAAATATAAAAGAGACAATAAGAGGCAAGATCAATTCCTAGTTCAGCCAACACAAAATGAATATACAACCCCAATTGTTGGCGTTAGGTCTTCTCTTCCTTTCAAAGGTGTTCATTTGCTTCTTGGTAATGATCTTACTGGGGATAAGGTTGTGCCCTACCCTGTTGTAACTGACACTCCTTTGATTGATCAAGAATTTGACTCTATAGAGGAGGAAATTCCAGACCTCTATCCTTCATTTGCAGTTACTCGTTCTAAGGCCAAAAAGGCTATTCAAGATGATGCTGACCTGGACTTCAACCTGGCTGACACCTTCATTGGGCAGTCTTTTCATCAGGAACCTTCTAGTCCTGAGATGTCTGGGAAATCTTCAGACTTGTCCTTGTCAGGTCATTCTAATGACATTCTGTCTCAGAAACAACTTATTCAGGAGCAACAACAAGCTCGTGATATAGCGCATCTTCTACCACAGGCTGCAAGTGAGCAAGAGGCTACTCAAGTTCCTGTCTGTTTTTACTACAAAAATGGTGTGCTTATGAGAAAGTAGCGTCCACCTGATGTTTCTGCAGATGAAGAGTGGATGATCACCCATTAAATTGTTCTTCCAAAGTCTTATCGTCAAGAAACTCTTAGTCTGGCCCATGACAATCCTATGTCAGGTCATTTGGGTATCAAGAAGACTCTTCAACGTGTCAGGAATCATTTCTTCTGGCCTTCCATGAGGTCCAATGTACAGGAGTACTGCAAATCCTGTCATACTTGTAAAATGGTTGGGAAGCCGAACCAGAATATTCCAAAGGCTCGACTTAAGCCCATTCCCACTTTTGAAGAACTTTTCAGGCGGATCATCATTGACTGTGTTGGACCATTGCCGAAGACTAGATCTGGTTGTGAGTACCCACTGACTATCATGTGTGCTTCCACCCGGTTTCCTGAGGCAATTCCACTTCGAAATATCAAGGCGAAGACTATCATCAAGGCTCTTACTAAGTTTTTCTGCTTTGTTGGTCTTCCTAAGTCTATTCAGTCTGATCAAGGGTCAAATTTCATGTCTGGCATATTTCAACTAGTCATGCATGAGCTTGGTATTAAGCAATACAGGTCATCAGCTTACCATCCTGAGAGTCAAGGTGCTTTGGAGAGGTTCCATCAAACCCTGAAGAACATAATAAGGACCTAATGCCTTGACACAGAGAAAGATTGGGATGAAGGTGTCCATCTTCTTCTGTTTGCTACATGTGAAGCTGTTCAGGAGTCTATTGGGTTCAGTCCTTTTGAGCTCGTTTTTGGGCATACAGTCCATGGACCTCTGAAGCTTCTGAAGGAAAAGTTGCTGGCCGAAGATGATGTGCCAGTGAACTTGCTTCAGTATGTCTCTGACTTCTGTAATCGTCTCTCTAAGGCTTGTGACTTCGCTAAGTCTAATCTCAAAGAGGCTCAGGGCAAAATGAAAACCAGATATGACCTTCATTCCTGAGATAGAAGTTTTAAAACTGGCGACAAAGTCCTTGCGCTTTTGCCAGTTCCTGGAAACCCTCTAAGAGCCCGATATTTCAGCCCTTACACTGTCCTCAAAAAGGTCAGTGATCTAAATTATGCCATTTTAACCCCTGGAAGGAGAAAGCAAAAACAAATGTGTCACATCAACATGCTGAAAGAATACATTGACAGAGACACTCAGCAAAAGCCAGTCAATGTGGTAAATACAATTGAACTGGAAAATTCTGAGGAAGATTGTGACTGCCCCTTGGAAAATGAACCTGGTCCAGCCAAACTTGAAAATTCAGACATTCTTCAAAATATTGACAGCAAGTTGTCCCACCTGGACCCTTTTCAACAACAACAGCTAAAGCAGCTCATAATTGAATATAGTCACACATTCCCTGATGTTCCATCAAGGACTGATATGGTTTACCATGATGTCATCCTTCAAGAAGATGCCAAGCCTGTAAAACAGCATCCTTACCGAATGAATCCAGAGAAGCAGAAATACCTTAAACAAGAAGTCAAATACCTGCTTGAAAATGACTTTGTTGAACCAAGTAACAGTGACTGGAGTTCTCCACGCATCCTAGTTCCGAAACCCAATGGAACATATAGAATGGTGACGGACTACAGGAAAGCGAACGCTCTATCAAAAAAGGACTCGTATCCTATTCCCAGGATTGATGACTGCATTGACAAAGTTGGACAGTCAAAGTATGTCACCAAATTTGATCTCCTCAAGGGCTTCTGGCAGATCCCTCTAACAGACAGAGCAAAGGAGATCTCTGCCTTCGTCACACCAGATGGATTATACCAATACAAGGTCATGCCCTTTGGAATGAAAAATTCTCTGGCAACACCTTCAAACGTCTGGTAAACAGAGTGATCGCTGGACTACCAGGATGTGAGGCCTATATTGATGACATTATCATCTCCAGCGACAGCATCCAAGAGCACCTCACCTACATCAGAAACTTCTTTCAGAGAGTGAGTGATGTCAAGCTGACTATCAACCTTGTTAAAAGTGACTTTTGTAAAGCTACAGTTGTTTACTTAGGTCATATTGTAGGACAGGGTCAAGTCAAACCAATTGAAAGTAAACGTAATCACTGAATTTCCTGAGCCTACAACTAAAAGACAACTAATGAGATTTCTAGGGATGGCTGACTTCTATAGAAAATTCTGTTAAAATTTCTCTCTCATTTCTGAACCTTCGATAAATTTACTTAAGAAAAATGCAAAAATTTGTTTGGGATGAAAAATGTCAAAATTTATTTGACCAACTGAAAGCTATCCTCAAAAATGCACCAGTTCTCTTATCTCCTAATTTTAAAAAGGAGTTCAAGTTGGCTGTTGATGCCAGTGATATTGGTGCAGGCGCAGTTTTACTGCAAGAAGACACTGTTGGAGTAGATCATCCTGTTTGTTACTTTTCCAAAAAGTTTGATAAACATCAGAAAAACTATTCAACAATTGAAAAAGAATGTTTGGCACTTGTTTTGGCTTTACAACATTTTGAAGTCTGTTTGACTTGTTCAGCTACTTCTATTAAGGTCTTCAGTGATCACAATGCCCTAATATTCTTGCATAAGATCAAAAACAAGAATCAAAGATTACTGATGGAGTTTGCTTTTGCTGGAGTATGATTTGGATATTTCTCACATCAGGGGAAAGGGGAAAAACACTTTCTTGCATGGAATTTTGCTTTTCTATTTGATTGTGAAAATTGCACTGGTTGTTATGTATATGATTGTTATAATGATCAATGATATTTTTGTGTAAAGTTCAAGATTATACTGATTATAAAACTGTGTTAATTTTAAAAAAAGAAAGCTTTTGGCAAACCTTTCTTTTCTTAAAGAGGGGAGGTGTTATGAATGAGTATTTTGTGTACAGCACTGTATATCATTTGTAAATTGAGATTTGTTAGACACTTTTTAAATGCCCATTATGACTGGTCAGCGATTTGTGTATTTTGGTTATCATTTGGCACCCTCTGGTGGTATGTCTGTGGAGGAACATGATCTGATGCAATGCCACTTCTTTGTGATGGAATGGACTGGTGCTTTCTGGAGGCTTCTGGCGTCTTCCTGCCTGGAGGGGGCGGGATTGCCCAGGAGTCCTGTGGATCTTTCCAGAATTGCTAGTCTATGTGGGTGCTGTGATTTTGGTCAGTGGAGGTGGAGTTTTTCTTTTGGCAACAGAGTTACATAGTGGCATTAGAGTGTTATTATAAGATTAAACAGTGGATCATTTGTAGAAGTTTTTTTAAAGGGGACCTATTTTGCTATTTTTCCAAGTTTATATTTTGGTCTTTGACTCCCCTAGAGTACTCCTGATCGCGCAAAGTAAAAAAAAAAGGGTATTTATTTCGCTCATATTGCCATCCTCAAAAAACTGCATTTGTAGTACATTGTAGTCTCTGCCTGAAACGCCTCACTGGGGTGGCTCTTCCGCTATGGCCCCCACTCCCCGTGTGCCCACTTTCTTCTGACTGGCCAGCTCTGTGGAGGGCGGAGTTGGGCGGGACGAGGCTGCAGAACGCAGTTTTCCGTGTCCGGCTCCCCAGAGTGAAACCTGAGACACGTCTGCAATCTGACAAGGAAGCGGCGGGCAAATTCCGCAATCTAACGTTATACTTGAATATAGATCTAATGACATGATCTTGTTCTAACAAATGCAGCGGCGAAAGTGGAGGACGCAGTGCGAATATCTGTCAGTGCAAGCTCAAATTTGCTGTCGGCTACGGTTTGCTATGGCAACAGTTGGTGAGTACCGCGGTTTTTCTACTCCTAGCTAGAATGCAGGGGAAGCTAGAATCCACCCCATATAGGCACATTTGTAGAACGGGTCGACATGCCCAAGTGTAGACCGGAGACCGTAGAAATCCGGTGGGTCTGAGTTTAGAGGGAAACATGGACAGTGAGGAGCAGCTAAAAGCGGACCAACAGCTTATGGACTGCTTTGGTGTGTTTTAGGACCTGCTGGGTCGTGTGCATAGCTGTAGTGTGTTGTTAGCGTGGAGCAACGAACAGCTTCTGCGCTGGTATATGACGGAGGGGCAAAAGCTCCAGGCTTGACAGCCTTTTCGGAAATTGCCCGTGGTAATGGTTACTTATTGCGTCGGAATGACAAGCGTTTCGGAGAATGGGCGCGTTATGGATTGTGCGCGAGAGCAAGCTAGAGCTCCGGTTATGTTATGAGCATAATACAGGTTTTACAGACCGTAAGTTCCGTCTGCGTGAACCGTTGCTTATGTGGAGCTAGCAAATCGATCACTTTTACAGGAAATAATTTAATATTCAGTCGCCGATTTAATATTCAATCGACAGCAATGCAGAGAAATGGTTTGTGATACCATACACGTTATAGCCTGTGCTTTTCCCTATTGCTTTCACCGGTAGCATCAGAGAGCTTGCTCAGACATTGGGGATGTATCAGGCTGACCCCGATCATGGATAAGTAAAGCAATCGTTTCACAAGCACCCAAAAACTCACCCCAAGCTTTGCAAAACCTACGTCTGGTCTAACTGCAGCCCAACTCGGCAGACACATACAGCACCTCTCCGGTTAGCTTCAACTGTAGTGGCTACAATCAGGCAACGTTATGATGAAACTGCCACATTGATGCTTACCGAAGTAACACAAGCATACCGATCAGAATCGCTGCACATAAGTTAACCAGGAGCGTTTTTAATGAGCAGAGCAGGGGAACTAACATGCAGTGGCTGATAAGTGGTCATGACTTTGAATGTAATCTGTCGCTTTCGTGTCCGGTGTGAAAGCGGCTTGACATGCCCGTATTCGCGTCTTTGCATTGACTTTGAATGTAATCTGTCGCGCAAAAAATTCGTTTCGTGTCCGATGTGAAAGCAGCTTTATGGATAGTACGCGACAGCTAGAGAGAGCTCGGTTATGTTATGAACATAATACAGTCGAGCTCGGTTATGTTATGAACATAATACAGGTTTTGCAAACTGTATGTTCCGTTAGCGCGGACAAGTTGCTCATGTGGAGCTAACGAATCGATCACTTCTACAGGAAAGAATTACCTATTTAATCTCCGCCTTTTTTTCGCTTTTTTTATTAGCCACAACAATTTCTAAAGGGGGATGAAATTATGTCAAGGTAGTGCAGAGAAATCATTTGTAAACCGGTAGAGCTTCTGCGTTTCGCATTGCTTTCACGGTAGCACCAGAGAGCTTGCTCAGACATTTGTGAAGTATCCTGCTGATCCCGGTCATGGATAAGTGAAGCGATCACTAACTGTAGAGGCTACAATCGGGCAACGTTATGATGAAACTGCCACATTGATGGTTACCGAAGTAACACAAGCATACCGATCAGAATTACTGCATATAAGTTAACCAGGAGCATTTTTAATTAGCACGACACGGACACTAACATGCAGTAGCTGGTAACCGAGCGGTCATAACCACAGAGACAAACCCTTGCAATACACGTTTTACAGACAGCAAGTTCTGTTACTGTGAACAGTTGTACCAAGCATCCAAATTACTAACAAGTATTAAAAGTTAGCTTCAAATGAGGTTTATGTTCACACACCTTCTGTAGAATTTCCCGATATCACTCTTGCATATTTAGGACACAAACATTAGCAACAGTAACTTGGCTACGTTAGCCGCTGTGCTACAGCCACAATCAACTGGCTATCACGTCAGGTTGGCTTATGCAGTAAAAGCAACTTACAGCTTCTGTGTCTGTGAGTCATGGACAGTCGCGACTGATACCGGCTTTATCTTCAGATATTTTACCAAGCCTGCGTTTGAGGCCAGTTGTTAGTGCTAACTATCGCTAGCGGTCCTGCTAGCCACCCGTAACACGTTAGCTTCACTTACATTATTTGCTGTTATATCGTTACTTACAGCATGTGGCTCTGAGCGCTTGATCGATGCAACTGCTTCAGGTTTGAGAAGCAGCTGAAACGCTTATCCTGTGTCGAATTATCCTTTATTGACAAAGCTGTCTTTGGTGAAATGCTGAGCACAATCAGTTAACATTCCCTTTGGCCGTGGCTTTTTGCTGCCAGCAAACAAAAAAAGCTACCCACTGATTTCTGGTGGCATCGTCTTTTGGAAGAAAATCGTTGTTTTTCTTCGGGTCCAAAAGTAAACGGACAAGAAGCTTTGGGAGAGATACTGACAAAATTGCACCTCAAATGATCTGCGGTTCTTCTTTTGTATTTCCAAAAGTGAAGATGCTACTAAGGCATAGTATGATCTGCCATTGTTAGTGCCTGCTAGAATAGTTTCCGGTGTGGGCAGGTCCAGCGCCATGATTGGCTCTGGCTAGGTCTGTACTTATTGGATGGCACAACCTGACATCAGGTTTTACCCAGATCTTGTGAAGATCTTGGGAGGAGCTGTTCAGAGAGGAAATCACGCTCACGAAATCACGTTCTTGGATTACGGCAAAACCCCTGTATCTTATGTTTAGAAACTTTTCAGAAGTTGAGCATGGACAACCAACACTATAACATTACTAATATGTATTAAAAGAAGGATCAGCATAATAGGTCCCCTTTAACTTATTCAGTGAAGTATAAATTTGAGTTGTCATTGCTGGTTTTCTTTGTTGTGATTTTCAAGTCATAACACACCCGAAGCATGTAGGCAGGCCAGAGATGCTCACAAGTCTTTGAGCTCAAGTCCAAGTCAAGTCTCAAGTCTATAATGGGGTTAATGAGTGCTGCATGCCAGTCATTCTGCTTTGAACACAGTATAGGTATATGCATAGCTATTGTTCATTGGGTTCATGAACTAGTTTAAAACAAAGACTTTTGAAGAGCAAGACCCTTCACCAAGGAGTAATTTGTGGTATCAGTCACGTGGGTGCCCCGCCCCTTTAGACAGACTTGTGGCGGGTCCTAAACGTATTCAGGGATGAGAATTTTCTGCGGATTTCATTGCATCAAGGGTCGATTTTCTGAAACGTCTAAATCCGATGAGAAATTTTTAAGGGGTGTGAGAAGGCAAATCTTGTCTATTCACCGCACATCAAAGGGAAACAACTCGCACAAGGCCACCATAAATTAAGCTTCAACCTCCCCCCCCGGTCCCCCCATCATACACAAGAAGGCTTTGTGAAAATGGCATGTCAGTGATTCAACTACAATTATCAGCCATGTTATTTTGGCGGTGGTTTTAGCTTGTTTGTTTTAAGGCGAGACACTACAGGTGAATAGGGTAAAATTTTTACATAATGGATATCATCATGAAACTTCCTCAGTTGATTACTTGCAATAGTATGAAAAAAATATGTATTACAAGTTTTTGAAATTTTTATCTTTAAATTTGCAAATTAGGCATTATCTCATTAAATATGCACTAATTTACATATATTTTAGGAACATAAATCTAAACATCTAATAAAGCCAGGTGCAAAATTCTTTTTTCATTTTGTTTACATATAAGATGAAAAAAACAATTACAGAGGGATTTAAGGATATCTGCTTTTATAGTGAGAAAATCAAAATATGCTGTCCACAGCCTTAAAAAATCAATTTTCGCCATATTTTTGGGAATAAAATGTCTCATAAATCAGGCTAGAGACGATATATCAACAAATCCCTCTGTAAATATCTTCAGAATATAGCTAAGTGTATAACTGCAAAGTTTGGTATACATAGGTACTACAGAGACGGAGAAGTTTGACTTGCAGTATGACAAAAACCTCATTTTCAGAAAACGGCATTCAAAGATTTACATAGGGGAATTTAATGCATTTCTGTTGGTAACAATTGCTCACAAACAGAATAAATGTTCAGGCCCTTATTAATAGTAATGTGGTATATTTTAAGCTCATGAAAATTGATCATTTATTAACATGACAGGCATCTAAGGCCTACAACTGTAGTTATTCAACTAATAAACATATTGGCCTACACTGCACAAACTTGCAGACAAAACTCTCGTCAAATGCGACATCACTTCTACTCTCACTCTGCAATCGTGTAGATCAGTGGTCTTCAATGTGTATGATGATTTTTGTTTCAACCACAATTGTAATCACAGGATTTTAACAAGTTGTTAATGTCTTAATTAGTTGTTTTTCATATTTAGCATTGTTACTTACTGTTTTTAGCCAAATGTTACATAGAAACATTCATACATTCTATGAAGAATTAAATATCCTTGAAGATTGTGGGTTTTTTTCTATACTGCAAGAAATTTCCAGCATTGTAACATTTGAAACTGATCAAATTAGACACTGAGGAACTCCGTAAACCCCAAATTGGGCTGAGGGACACAACTGTTTCAAGTTCTTTCAAAAAACTTCAGGTGAACTTAATTAGATGAACACAAAGCTAGTTTGACTCTTTACCATTTGCTTGTCGAATAAATTTGTCATGATGTGCCAATTAGTTTTCACCAAGTAGGAGCCAAGTACATCTTTAATTTGATTGGTTACATTGTTCTCTCTCATTTTATGCTGTTATTTCCAATGCATAGTAATGTGGGTATGGCATTTTTAAATTCTGGATGGCAAACATAGATATTTCTGTTATCTTGTGAATTAAGAGGCCAAATAACTGCTATAAACATTAAATACACTTAATTAAGACAAATGAACAGCTCGTTAAAATCCTGCGATTACAACTGTGGTTAGAACAAAAGCCAGCATACACAGTGGGTCCCCAGGAACAATGTTGAAGACCACTGGTGTAGATGTAAAGACGCTTCGTCTGCACTAGTGTCCCTTTTGCAATTACTGCACTCGAGCAGTAAACTGCTGCAGAACCCATGATTTTCTGGATCAATGTTTATTGTCAGACCCGGCGCAGCACAATTAGGACAAAAGGCTGTCAACTTTCATGCATTCGGCCGTTTAAATGTCATATTCACGTTCCTGTGCCGTATGTCAGCAACCATTCAACCAGCACGTTTGTAAGAGATTCTCAGGCGGAATTGAAGTCCTTGTGCATGGAGGTTTATCAGTTTCGCATGCGTTTCGGTGGATTTCACCACTAGTAACATGGAAAGAATTATGCCACCAGACTTTTCACACTTTTCTTTACTCAGGGGTTGAAAGCAATGGACTTGCATAAAAACGTTTCAAATGGTCCCATTTGATTTAAACAATTTGAACGATCGTGGAACGCATGCATTGCGTTGATTGACTAATTGCTGACCACGGCACGGGAACGCGAACATGCCACCAAATCTCAAACAAACATACATGACGGACAGGAGGCGGGTGATCACTGTGCCGAGTGTAAGTGCGTTCGGATTCTCTTATTAGCGCGGTTTCTCCTTAAGCTGTAAAAGAGTCCCCTTTACACCTTTCCTTTACCTCATGACATTTTACACAGAGGTTAAAGAAAAGTGGTTCGGAATTAGACAATAGGACGTGATTATTTAACTATTCGGACGCAGCCAAGGTTCCGCAGCAAGCTAAAGACGGAAGTGTCAGAGCACACCACGTGATGCATCTGAGCGAATCACGTTAGCAGAAACCAGCAGTAGCCAATGAGATTTTGTCATTAGCTTTAAATCCCTCTATCAACTTTCACGATTGGTTACTCACAGAAAGGAAATGCCCTTATTTGGATTACACAGCGTTGTGCTGGAGAATCAGAGCTTTACAACGGTACCGGTCATGACAGATTTCAGTGAAGAGGCGAAGTATAAATGTATAATTTTAATGTTTTCTTTATAGCAGTTTGAAAGAATACATATTCAAGGAGTAAACTAGCCCAAAATCTCAAATTTGACCACTGCATGAAAAATCCATGTTTTTGCCTGCCGTGTCTCGCCTTAAAGTAGGCTACGGCTGAGGCTATGTAGGGTACATGGTGCAACTTTTCATTTGGTATTTAATGGTCGTATGCTTTTTCTAATTTTAAAAACAACGAACTACCACATGTTTTTCAATTTGCATATCAGTATTTATTTGAACAATTTTGTTAACAGTTGCAGGTTTAGGTGGTTCAATATTTTTTCCCTGTATTCTGTTTACCAATTTTGTAAAGGTAACCTTGCTAATTCTCCAGGCTGTTTACTTTTTATTGGCAGGTCTAGCTAGAGCTACTTCGCCAATATATAAAAAAAGTAGCTTTCTGTGTCAAACCATTAAATGCAAAGAAACATCCGCTAGTAATGAAACGTTAAAAATAGAAACATACATTAATAAATGCAATATGCCACTGTTTCCGGTCTACCATAAATGAAAGCACTGCTAAACAAAACTAGTGTTTGTCTAACGCAACGTCTGTTTGCAAACTTTGTCTTAGCAAGCCTGTACTGTAATTAGTTAAGTCAGCAGCATCTGTTTGCCAACGTTACCATTTAGATAAAACCTCCAAAGAATATTCGGGCACATAACGTAAGAGCCACCACGGGGACAAATGAAAACGATCATATCTCACAGGTAAGCATGTTTAAGTTACCGTTTATAACCCATTCAAGTTCCGTAACGTTACGCTACCTAGCTAGCAAGTGAACAATGTTAATTACTGCTTAGTCACCTAAAATATTAAGAACTGGTTTGTGAAACCTAACGATTAATAACCAGAGGCTTACCCTTTAATTTAATTAAATGTGTTTGAGGGTTTAAAGTATTCTCCCTGAGTTTTCCTGGCAAAGGGTGCTAAAGGATGAAAAATAATAATTACCTAAGTTGAGGACAAATGCAACCTACCAAAAACAAAGCGCTGGCAGCACAATATACTGGGAGTTAGATATAGGCTGCCAGTGGTCCCTTCTGATGGAAGCCAACCATTTATTATGCCAGTTTAGCTAAGTTTTTTGCAATGGAATGAAAATGTAGTTTGGAGTTTCGCTGACAACTGTTGTTACAGCAAACGGTACGACACATATATTTAAAGGCCCAATATGTAAAATTTCCCAATTCAAAGATCTATAAAATATATAGATATGTTATATCTGTTTTGGTGTTGTGTACTTACATTATCCGTGATGTATTCAATGATTATCAAAGACAGAGATATCTGTATTACCAATGTAGGGACACGGGGTGTTTCTTTTCGTCGCATATTTGACGTCACTCCCAACACAAAGAGTGCACGAGACCCAGAAAATCACCCTCCATGCACGCATGCTTCGCCAGTGCCAAAGAGTTTCAAGCTAAGATGGTAACATAAACGTAACGTTACTCCACTTCAAAACATTTTTCTTGTGATGCCTCATGACAAACAGAAAGCTGATGTATATGGCACATCGTTTGCGCGTTATGAGAAGTGAGTGCTACGTTAGCTACATTACTTGCAGTTAGAACACGGCTCCCTTGAATACTCGATTCAGTCTATCAGCGTGTCTCGACAGATAACCGCTAGCCAGCAGGTCTGTTGAGCACATCGTTGCTAAGGAAGCTATAGCAACAGGGGCAGGAGCAACTGAAAGCATACATTGCCAGCTGACAGTGGCATTTCCTCGATATCTGTTACCTTTAGCATTTGCATTCAGCAACAGAGTGTTCACATCTGTTATTATTCTCTACAAAGATGGGCAACATGAGCCGGCCCCACCGCCCTATCTCAGCCTCTGACCTGCAGCACATCATAAGCCCTGTAAATGGCCGACTTATCATTATTCCTTACATTTTTTTTTATTTGAATGAAATAAGATGAAGTTATATAAGAGTAAAGAAATATAACCTTACCTCGTCCATGTACATGGTTTCGCCGCTCCTGTTTGAGTCACATCGGAGAATTTAGCTGTTAGCGGTGCGTGTAAATTAATGAAGACAACAACTCCCATGATTCCACGCGATCCCATTGCGTCATCAAACTCGGCCTCTTGTTATTGTATGGTTAAGCACCCTCTGGCGGCAGAGAATTACACATTGGGCCTTCAAGTTCATATACATGTAAGTATTGTTATTTGTTACAAACCAAAACTAAATGTATATTTTAGAAGTTTTGTTAGAAATGTCTGTTTTCAAATAGATACATGATGCATCTACTAGAAATTATGCATTCATTTTTGGTTTGTAACATAAAAAAAACCCTTAAAAGTGTTCTTAAATATAATTTTAGTGCCAACTAGCAGCTTTGTAAAGTTAAAATGCTTTGGCTGAGCCCCCCGGGCAGGGCTCCGGCCTGCATCTGGCCAGGGGCCGCGACTACTTTCCTCTGAAAATGCAATTTCCCATCCTCATACCTGTGTATTGCTTCCAAAAGAGGGAAGTGAACACGAGCACAGATTATCACCGATTAATTTGCCCTTTTGACACAGAAATAAATCTTGGACTTATTTTTCACGGGCCACATATCTTCCAAACATTCTGGCGCTGCAATGACATTTTTAAGACCAACAGATCAGGAGAAAATGAACTTCGTTTGAGACCCGTGTCTCTCTCAGCAGCACTCATGTCACATCTGGTAATACAGAAATACAGTATGGACTGAGGGAAACCATGCATGAAAATTTAATACTGAAATAATGCTTGTGTTTCTGTGCTCAGTATTATTAATATTGTCATTGAGGTTTTATCGTTTTCAGAGGAGTAAAGGAATATAACCTATTAGATTGCGATGATCTTGTACTGGGTTGATATCAGATATTAAAAAAGTGGCAAAATAAGGCGCAAACATTAAATGTGTACCCAGAGATGTAACGTGATCCGCGTGGGCCCGAGTGCAGACCTGACGACACGGGCCCCCCCCGATTATACGCAGCCGCACATGTGTGTTTTTTCTCCATAGATGATGGCGTCTTATCATCGCAGTACTACAAATTTGTATGCTCCTCTAAGTTTTATAGGGCCTACGTACAGCACACACTAAGGGTTACTACACTATTTCATTCTATCACATAAAGTTTCCTATTTATTTCTTAAAATTATTATCTTAATGATGGTCATCATCAAGAACAATAAGGCATAATGAGCAAATGAATGACACATTAACATAACTTTATTGGGATGATCTGAAATTTTGTGAACAGCAAGGAATTGTGGGAACAATAATCAGCGAACGAGTGGACATCGTAAAAACAGTTGATCTCTGCTCACGCTCGTGCAGAAAAGGGGAGAGCGGCTTTTAAAGTAGGGATTCAACGAAAAAATTGAAATATGGCAATTTTGACATCAAAGTAAAGCTTAGAGCGCCAAGAATGCAATGTAATGTCATTCCGTCACATTATCGATACGAGAAAATGGAAACAAGCACGAAACGACAGTACTTTATCGAGCGTGAATACTTCCGTGATGCCAGGAAACAGGCCCGTTTTGGGCGACGTCACGGACGGATTTTGCAAGCTCTGCTCTGCGAATTTGCGGGCAGAGTCAATAGAAGCACTATGTCTCTCTCTAAGCTTTATGTTTTATTATTTAAGGTTCAAACTGAGTCATAATTTACTTGAGATGGATAAATTATAATGGAGAAAAATTTATCTGCCGTTTTTTTTTTTTTTACTTTAAACTCATACTTTTCTATATAGGCTAAAACATTGAAGATTAACATGGACATATAAACAATCTGACAGAACGCATTTGTCAATACGGGGAAGGCAGGGTTTCCTCCAGGACTTTTTGAAACTGTGGCGGAGGGCTTCGGCGTCGGGTCAAAACTCAGCATTATCAGGTGTGGCCAGTTTTCATTAATCAGCATGTAGGCGATGTAATAATTGAAGTCTATGTGTACGGAGGTTTATCAGGTTCACATGTGTCACGGTGGATTTCACATATAATATGAAAACCGATTATGACTCTGGAATTGGAATTAAATAATCATGAAGATACAATTAGGTAGAGCAGGATGTGCTCACAGCAAACACAGAAGAGAGGAGACAACAACTATAAAAAAGCAATGGGGACCCGCCCAGATGACATCACGAAAAACGTGAATAATCGTCACGTGATGTGGATGTCGGGCAAGCTTTGGGCATCTGCCATAGAGAACCATTGAAAACGAGACGCACTAAACTGCTTGTTATTCGTTTTTTCACCATGGAATGAAGCAGAGATGTGTGCTCAAAGGTAGTTGAAAAATAGAATTACTCCTCCCGAGGCATATATCGATGAATATTAACTGATTACATTAAATGAATGGGCGAATGACGAGCGGCAAATTTAGTCACACTCCTCCCTTTCTCCTCCGTCCCGGGCTGCGACTCATGCCCCGATTACCTGGTTAACCTGCTGCCTTCTGATACTTATGTAGACCCACCAGCAGCAATAGGTGTACAAAACTCCTTCAGTAGTCTTCACAAGCTTTGTTCCCTTACCTAGCATTATTCTTGAACATCAACATATTTTCCATACACTGCGAGGTTTGAAATAAGCAGTATCGCATCACATTTGCAATCTAAAAATGCCTACTTTCGACCCAAAATGAACAATACCGGACAAATGAATCGCAGCCGCTGCGAAAGAAAATCCTAACAACATAGGTGAAATAACTTCAAATTCTAGCATAGAATCGAACAACTAGTGTATTATCAAGCTGGTTAACAAACTGTTACCAAGCTAGCTTGCCATTACAAACCTGTCACAGGGGTCACAAATTAAGGTATGAATATGCAGTCTTACTCGTTAACCTGCGGTGATTCGAGCATTGAACACGTTGCTTTTGCATTGATGTAGCTGGCTATATGCAACGAAAAAAGGGTTGTTATTTTCGCGGTTTGTGTTATCTGGACTGCCCCTTATCTGTGTTTCCCCATTAGCTGTCGATGGGGAAGTGAATTTTGTTCAGAGCCATTGTTGCTATTGCTCGGTCTGCTCTGCCGAGCCAGGAATGTGTTTCTCGGAAGAACAGATGTGAACTTACATAGTTGGAGCCATTGACAGTGAATGGACGAACTACATAAGTTGCTAGCGTAGTCAAAAAAAAAAAAAAAAACTATGCTTTTGGGAAACACACCCCAGGTCCCCATTGTCAACACAAGTAGGATTTAAAATAAAAGTTGATAAAATCGCTTAAAAACCTACTTTTACTAATTCGGCACATTGCCTCCTGTTGTTCGCTTGCCCGACTTCCGGGTTCGGAGAATGATGTTCACCTTACGTACAGGCTATTTTTAGATATCGGGCGGGTCCCCATTAAGACCTGAAATTGAGCTTGAGTGCATGAGAAGTAGAGGCAGACGATTCAGGCTGCTTTTGAGATATTGGGTGGAGATATTTGAGGGGTACGATTGTGTTATAAATGGCATCGACCTCGTCACTCCATATTTTTATGTCAGTCAATCACTGTTATGAGAGTCCACTTGATCGTGTTCATAAAATACTATCTTTTTTGTAGCCCTGAGCATTGGCTTAGCTAACCTTCCTCGGAATGGTAGCATGACTCCAGTAAAAGCATAATTTTCTGTCTAGACAACGTGTACGTGTATAGCATACAGCCGGCGCGGCGACCGGACTTTTTGCAGGCACGGAACGAACCAAAATAAGCAGCAAAACTAATATGCATCGATGAAAGAAATCACCTTTATGCAACATTAGCTTGAAAAAAAATTAAAGATTTAAACATGGGATTTAAAACTATGAACTACTGGGAGATCTGGAAGACATCTATTAAGAGTTCTGACTCGTCAGACTTTAAAAACAAAATTGAAAACAATTTTCAGTGTTCATTTTATTATGAATATGGAACATCTGGGTACTTTCAGAGTACACAACCCGCGTGTGACGTCTCGGGGAATGAGACTGTCGTTACGGTGGAAAAGGAGCAACATTTTGAAAGCGAATATTAAGTAGCTAGATTTTTTTTTCTCATTATATGAGCGAATACCTTCAACATATCATGAAATTCCGATAACTGACCATTTTTATGGGTACTTATTTTCTTTGAATCCCTACTTTAAGACTCTTTTAGCTATGAAACCAAATGTGCTTATTTTCGGCACCTTGGCCAACCTTTCCTCCTGCTCCTTACGCTCTTGCCGCTTCCTGCATAAATACTTCGTTTGTAGCCAATCTTGCATGCAAGATTAAACCATAGACTGTCCACGGATTAAACGATCGGACCGTGACATCGTCACGTGGGTGGCCTATGGAATGCTGTACATTACCCAGAAACACTTGCTGTCTCAATGACGATATCAACAGCAGAATAAACTCATCATTGATTGTTTTATTAAGCATATTCCAAAAATTAATCTAAATTATTTCATGTTATAACGACTTTTGTTCAGTTAAAATGATGAATAGTGTACCCCCCCTGCCACCGGGCCCCAGTGCCGTTGCACTCCCTATTGTTACGCCACTGTATGGACCGTATCTTACTTTATTGTCCATGTATGTAAAAAATACCAAAACCTTGCGCAGCAATAGGGTGTAATAATAGGAACATGCTATCCATCTTTTCTTTTCCCAAGAATGCAGACCGGTAAGAAATAAATTAGCTACTGCCGTATTTCCTTCCAGCTCCATAAATGTGAATGAACAAGCTAATGTTGTTTCTTTTGCTATGCCCTTCTAGCTTGCTAATGGCAATTTCAGTGATTTGTGAACGCCCTAGCTAGTCAGCTAACTCATATTCATAATGCTTAATATAGATGTTGGTGGCATGGAAAAATTGCCCGAAGAAGGAAAATAAAATGAAATACAAATGCATCATGCAGATTATATAAAGAAGATGTATTGAGTAAATATGTGCCTACAATTTCATTCTTCCTTCAGCATGACATTCATTCCATTGTTGTTTTTCATACTTAAGATATGTAAGAGTAAAAAATTGCTTGAACTAAAAATAATGAAAGTTGATTTCACAATATTTAAAGACTGCATTTTTTTCACATCCATCCAAATTAAAAAATTAATAACTCTGACTTTACAATTCTAATTTTTCCTCTTGATTTCATCATGTCATGGACCCATGCCTGAAACTGGCAGCTATGCTAAGAAATAAACATGTGGAAAGTATGTGCAGAGCACTTGTTTGCTGATTTGCTGATAAACCCCTTTAGCAACTTCCGAAGCAATGCTGACATTTATTGTCTCCAAGGATATGCTAAATATATGCATGATTATTCATTAGAGGAGTTAAAAGATTCAAGAGAGAGCTTGTTCAACAGATTCAACAAGTAGGTCTGTCTGTGCTGGTTTATGGTATGATCCAGGTGCTTAGATGGCACAGTGCACATATCTTTACAGAGATTAATTAGATGGCTTTTTTGAAACTGTAGGAAGCTGTTTGTTTTCAGGTGACGTACTGGATGATGTCTTGATTGTGCTGTTTCTTACAGGAGTGGGCTACAGGTGCCACAGTCCATCGGGCTGTCCAGGAGAACGAGATGAGTGTTTCCACGTCTTCTGACTTGAACATCTCTGTTATCAGGCCTGACGGGTTTTATATTGTCGGATTTACATTGTTAAAGTTTGCTAAGATATATTTCATTTTCATTGCCATCATTTATATCATAACAATTTTGGCCAACTCATGCATCCTCATAATTATATCTGCAGATCATCGCCTGCACGCCCCAAAGTATATTGCAGTGGCAAATTTAGGGGTTATCGACTTAATGATCAGTACAACCATTATTCCCGGCATGATCAAGACATTTCTTGTGAAAGATAACTTTATTTCCTATCATGCATGTTTGGCACAAATGTTTTTCTATTACTGTTTTGGCATGTTAGAGTCATTTTCCATTGGTGTACTTGCCTATGACAGGTTAATTGCAGTGTGTTTTCCACTGAGGCAAAATTCGATTAACACACCTAAAAGCATGATCAGTATTTTAGTGATTATTTGGGTGTTTTGTGTAAGCACCAACATGTTCTTGATTGTGATCATGACAAAATTGTCTTTCTGCTACTCACTGAATGTGAACAACTATTTCTGTGGCTACGCACCTGTGTACAGACTATCCTGCAGTGATACCAGATTGCACAGGGACGCTGTCTCCTCTCTGGCAGTAATAGTTCTGTTTGTGCCCCTGAGCTTCATTATCATGTCATACTGCTGTATTTTAACTGCCGTGTTTAGAATGAAAAGTGTGGACAGCAGGTACAAAGCACTCGCAACTTGCACTGAGCATCTAGTTCTAGTGGGAATTTTCTTCATGCCTATGCTGATTCTGAATATTATCGACCTCTTTCTATTTCGACTCAGTCCAAATATCAAAATGGTGAGCTTGTCTTTTGCCTCATGTTTACCTCCCTGTCTGAACCCCATTGTGTACTCCCTAGGAACCAAAGAAATTAAGAACAGGATACTGGGGATTCTCGAAAAAACCAAGGTAGCAGTCTGGGCAGGGTAGATGTAGAAACATAATGTCAAAGGCTTGCAAATGAGAACATTCTAATAGATATCTTCTATTTTATTTTGACCATTTTGGAGGGTTTCAATTGCATATCTCTCTATCAAAACCAAAGTAATTCAAAGACATTGAGCCTTTTTTAAAATTTTACTGTTGGGACTTTATTTCGATTAAGTCTTCAGATCCTGCGACCAAATTGTCTCTTTTTTTTCCCTATGGTTTCTACACCTTTTCCAATCATTTAAAGGCTTTTCCCAGGCCTTGTAGCTGTAGCAATTTGCATATTTACCAAATTGCCCAGTGAGATTGCTAATTACTATAAAGTTATGCAGGAATCTTATCAATTTCAAGCAGTTTCAAGCAATTCATGCAAAACCCAAGCAATTTTATTCATGATATAAAAATTTGAGGATAGAACACAAGCTTAGTTCCAAAATATCTCAGTAGCAGTGTCATATATGAAGGCTCAGAAAAAAATGAAAAACAAAAAAAAAAAAAAAAAAAAAAATGAAGGCTTAAAGCTTGTGGTTGTGCAGAGGTTACATTTTTAAAGGTGTTTTATTTTTGCTTTGGTTTTCATGTTGCATTGTAGGCTTTAATGACTTTTGGTTTTGAATCATCTTGTCTTTTACTGGCTTATGGTTGGTCATTACAGTAGGATCATGCTGCAGTAATCTGTCTTGGATTATGGTGATACAATATATAGACATGCTGCAATTTCAACTCTGCTCTCCGATTCATAACTGGTGACAAGTATAACACTCATCATTGCATCCTTTATGAGAAGGTTGGTTGGCCATCTCTTGATCACAGAAGGAACAAACATTGGTTATTATATATTTTCAAAGCCCTTACTAACAGACTACCACCCTATCTCACAAACCTGTTAAAGTTTTGTGCTTGCTCTTACAGGACTCGTTCTTCGGGTTACTCACTCTGAAATTTCCCCGGGTCTCTACTGAACTCGCTAAATTAGCATTCTCCTCTGATGCCCCTCACTCATGGAATACCCTTCTGCAAACTCTTCAGATGACAGCCTTTCCCTCTCTTACAGAGTTTAAGATCTTGATTTCTGACCACTGTTCTTCTGTTTGTAACTGTTTTTATTGATTCCTTTGCTGTTGTGTTTGATTGATGGACTGTGTTTGTCTCTTAATCATATAATGTCTGTGATCTCGACGACATTGAAAAATGAGGGAAACCTCAATGTCCTTTCGAGAATAAATAAAGGTTTGAATGAAAAATTCATAAGATCATGAAATACAATCATCGTATTTATTTACTTGAAGACTGGTGGATTCAATAGACATAAAGTTGTGCCTTGACCATTTCATTGTGGCTTAAATTGCTGTGGTAGGATGACCACATGATCCAAGTTCGGTGGCCAACTCTGGCACTTGGACCTCTTCTCCCCTTCCAGGGTTTTCAGTACTTTTGGTCCTTATGAAATGCACTTTGTGTAGTAAGTCTGTCTGGGGTAAGAGTGTGTTCTAAATGCCTGGAATGTAATGTCTCCCTAAGATTACAACTGTTTTACCTGAAGAATACACTAAACTAGCAGTGTACTCAAAGTTTACTACACTTACACTTCAGGTGTATGTAAAAGTATACTTTATTGACTGAAAATGGGCAATTTATTTGTAAGAAGTAATGAAGTATTAAACTTACAAGTACACTGCCCGTCCATAAAGAACAGTTGCACACTCAGATATTTAGTCAGAAACCCTGCAGCTTTGATTACAAAGCAAATTCTTTGTGTCATTGTTTTGACAATCATATGCAACGCCAAAACATTTATTTTCAATCAGAATTGCCTAAATTTTTGGCTCAAGATCTTGTCTTCACGACGAGATGGTTGAACTCCTCGGCAGTCCTCTCAAGCATTTCCCAATAACTTTCAATGTGGTTAAGGTCAGGACTTTGTGGTGGCCAATTTGTGCATAAAAATGATTCTTCATGCTTCTTTTCCTTATTCATTGTTTTCTTTGCTTGATGCAGGCTAACATCGTGCCGCTTTTACCGTGACATATATTCCGTCACCAAGAGATACGTTTTCTGACATGATGTTTAAGAAATGAGAAGCTAGACAATTCAGCAGTTGGGGTAAAAATAATTTTTGCAAGCTGGAATAGATTCATTCCTGTAATAATGATCCAATCATGGTATTTGTTTATTTATATCCAAATGACAACTTTTTTTGGACGGGCAGTGAATATAACTGTTACTAGTCCAGTGATATTAGCATACGCACTACATAAAGTTATGCTTCGGAGGGAGATACATTTCAACTTCAGTTTACTTTATAAAATGGACTGAAGTGTAGATATATATTTGTTGAAAACACTGTTGCAGGCTCTCACTCTGTGTTCACATCATATGGTATTTACTACCATAAATACCAAGTTCTGACTTGCGATGACATTAACAACCAACTCTTACTTTCCACAAGGAATCTCGTATTTTTCTGAGAGCTCCAATGTGCGACTGGGAGGTAAATAATGTGGAAATACTGGAAAATGGCATCTTTGTGTCAGTCGCACCTAAACATAATAATAAACCAAAATAAACCCTGTTTAATGCTATTTTTGTAATGCATGACATCTTAGCCACAAATGAACTGCGCTTATCATAAAATGCAGCAAAGTTTTGTGAAATTACTTGAGCTTTTGATGCGTCTGCCAAGTCTACCTGAATACCGAATACTGTTGCAATACTTCATGTCCTCACTGTTTGATTCATCTTTCTGATTTGAGCGCTAGAAATGGGAATTCTTCAGAATTGAACATTTTTCCCATATGACCTGAATGCAGCATTACTGCTACACTCAGTAATTCTATGGTGGCAAACTGATCAAAGCAAATGTTGAAACAGAGAAATTTTACAATTTCATCCACAAAATGAGCTCATTTCAAATTTGATGGCTGCTACAGGTCTCAAAAGAGTTGGGACAGGGGCCTGTTTACCATGGTGTAGCATCCCCTCTTCTTTTTAACACAGAGTGGAGGCATCTGGGCATTGAAGAGACGAGTTTCTTGAGTTCAGCCATTTGAATTTTATCCCGCTCTTGTTTAATACAGGCTTCCAGCTGCTGGAGAGTTTTGGGCCTCCTTTGACGGATTGTTCGTTTAATTATGCGCCAAATGTTCTCAATCGTTGAAAGATCAGGAGTGCAGGCAGGCCAGTTCAGCGCACGGACTCTCCTCCTACAAAGCCATGCTGTTGTAATAGCTGCAGTATGTGATTTTGCATTGTCCTGCTGAAATACACAAGGCCTTCCCTGGAATAGATTTCATCTGGAGGGGAGCATATGTTGCTCTAGAACCTTTATATACCTTTCCGCATTCATGGTGCTTTTTAAAACATGCAAGTGTCCCACACCATATGCACTAATGCATCCCCATACCATCAAAGATGCTGGCATTTGAACTGACCGCTGATAACAGGAGGGGTGGTCTTTCTCCTCTTTAGCCCAGAGGACACGACGCCCATAATTTCCAAGAAGAATGTCAAATTTGGACTCGTCTAACCACAAGACACTTTGCTACAGTCTATTTTAAATGAGCCTTGGCCCACAGAACACGGCGGCGCTTCTGGATCATGCTCCACAATGGCTTCCTTTCTGCAAGATAGAGTTTTAGGTGGCATCTGTGGATGGCATGGCAGACTGTGTTTACAGACAGTGGTTTCTTGACGTATTCCTGGGCCCATTTAGTAATGTCAATGACAGAATCATGCTGGTAAGTGATGCAGTGGCGTCTGAGGGCCTGAAGATCACGGGCATCCAGCAAAGGTCTTCGGCCTTGTCCCTTATGCACAGAGATTTTTCCAGTTTCTCTGAATCTTTTGATGATGTTATGCACTGTCGATGATGAGACCTTCAAAGCCTTTGCAATTTAACATTGAGGAACATTGTTTTTAAAGTATTCCACAATTTTTTTATGCAAACCTTCACAGGTTGGAGAGCCTCTGGCCATCTTTACTTCTGAGAGACTCAGCCTCTCTAAGACATCCCTTTTATAGCCAATCATGTTACACACCTGATGCCAGTTAACTTAATTACTTGCTTAATATTCTTTCAGCTGATTCTCTTATATATTAATTGCTTTTTCAGCCCTTATTTGCCTGTGTCTCAACTTTTTTGAGACCTGTTGCAGCCAGAAAATTTGAAATAAGCAAATTTTGTGGATAAAAATGTAAAATGTCTCAGTTTCAACATTTGAAATGTTCTATTGTCAATAACATATTGGCCCATGTGAACTGAAAGTCATTGCATTTTGATTTTATTCACAATTTACACTTCATCCCAACTATTTCAGAATTGGGGTTGTATTTTCTTAACATTTATTGTAGTAGACCCCAAGAGTACAGAAATGACCATAACAAGGAGCATAATCAGCGCATTTTAACTTTACACAACTATAAGATGAGACATTTGTACTCTAAGTGCAGCATAGAGATATAAGTCTTCATTACTGGACTATAATGTTATTTCTGGACAAGCGTAAATTTTTTAAAACCGGAACAACACTTACACAACAGTATCAGATTGTGCCTTTGTGGAGGAAGGGTACATTGCTCACTACCCCCTTCCATCATTATCATTTGAATTTTCCTCCGAAACCCTTGGTTTTCCCTTCCATCTATGTTTCTGTGTCCAATCAATATGAACTATACAGTAAAGACCAACCCACTTTGTTCTGGTGTAAATTTGTAAGTGCCCATGTAAGTGCCCATTCTAGTGTCTTTTTCTGGTACCAGGGGGGCCACAGGCATCAGCAGTTTTTTTGGCTGTAACTGTTGCTAAGTTACAATTTGACCACCATAATAACTTAGATAGAAGACTATTGGCTACTTCGTTAGTTCTACAGTTTCTTTATTCAGTTCCATGACAATATTGGTGTAATTGGACAGGATAGCGGGACTGAGAAGACTTTCACCTCCCAGCCAAAGAGGAGTAAGTCTGCCAGCACAACAAAGCAAATAAGGTGAGGATCTTTTCCTTCCCCTGTGTTTCTCTGCACCGGACAATTTGAGGTCTAAAAGGTAAACCCTTCATACCATTGCTGATTCTGTTGTATGTGTGCTGGACAAAAAATTGCTGCCAAGAATAGGCCGACTTAAAAAACAACAAAAAAATTAACTCATGATCCATGCTCATGCTTAAAGGAGCACGTCACAGCCTGGAAAAAAATAGCGCCCTGTCGCAAGCGGGACCCCTCAGCCTTGCGCTTGCCCTGCTGTTTCAGCCATATTGATTATCGCAGCGGGATAGAAATCAATAGGGAGCTTCCTCTAACCACCCCTAACATACCACCAGAAAATGAGAGCATTTGGCCAAGGGCCGAGGGGTAAAAATGGCTGTGGTCCATTGTTTTGCTCAAACGGTAGATAAACTACAATAACCTGCTTCCTGAAGTCAAGACTATGAGCTGCCGGTCAGTGCTGTTAACATTTGGATAAAATGTTCTGATCTTATAAATAAAAATGTGTATTGCATACTGAAACAGTGTCATGTTAGTTACAAAACGCTGTCCCTATCAGACTTACTCTACAAGAGATGTTACTTTCGCCCTGCTGGTTTCTTTTAGCTCCTTTTTGGGATTCTGCAGTATACAAACATTGCGGAAGTACAGTCTGTAGGTGGATCAACTGCCTAACAGCCAGAAATTGTCCACTGGATGACGCAAAATGTCAGCCAGGTTTCAAGGCTTGGAGTCTGTCGGTTTATAGTAAGTTAAGTTTGTATTGTGTCCTGACTTAAAGTAAGTTAAGTTTGTTCTGCATTTGGGTTTTTAGTAATATAAGTCCAGACAGAGCTCGGCTTCAAGGAAGCTCAGTCGATATACTGTGGCACTATTTTAGATGGTGGAAGTGACTGGAGCTATAATGTCCTTGGACGTAACTTGTAAAAGAAAACTATATGTATGTATATGTTAGATGTTAACTGTGTCACTGTATGGGAGTGAAATGTTTATCGTCTACCCTTGTGTTTTCCTTTGAAAAGACTTGTCTGTGGGAAGACCGTTAGAAAATAGCCTGTGTTTTAATTAGAGGTTGTGGAAGATCAGTGAGTTGGACTCATGGGTGATTCTGGAATCACGGATTTAATTCAAGTGCTTATCTAGAGCCGTAACGGTTTGTCCAGAGCACGAGAAGTGGAGGACTGGACCCAGGCGCAGGATGTGATAAATGAAGGTTTATTAGAGGCTGCACGTCAGTACAACACTAAACATTGCAGAAAAACAAGCAAAGGGCCAGAGATTCCTAAGAATAACCCACAAGTCCAAAATAAGACTTAACAGAGTAGGTTTTAAACAAAATGGAATCGAGGTTCCTTAAATATAATAGCGCAAGTAGTGCACAATAGATATACATAAAGATAAATGCGAAATACGCTAGAAAAAAGCCTTAACAGACCACAAGTCTAACAGACTCAAGGTTACTAGACTACACACAAGACAGAGCTAGCTCTGTCCTTAAATAAGGCTGCAGGTAATCAGCCTGCAGTGAAAACGGGTGTGGAGTGGTAATTGAGTAATTGGTAGGAATGTGGAGCGGTGATGAGCTGGGCTGCTGCAGGGTCCAAGTAGACCGGCGAGTTGGAGGCCTGGAGGCGTGACCTTACAAGAGCAAACACTAATTTCAATAGGGGATTTATGTTTGTCTTAACATAACATAACATAACATAACATGAGTGGCGAGAACAGGCCATTCAGCCCAACTAGGCTCGCCAGTTTCTTTTTACTATTGTGAATATATCACTTCAGATACTCAATGACTCAATGGTATCTAGCTTTAAGGCAAGTCTGCTCTTGAAAATTCCCAAGGTTTCTGCCTCAACAATATGGTCAGGCAAGAAATAACACATTGAAATTACTCTCTAGGTGAAAAAATATTTCCTAATATCCGTGCTAAATTTACCCTTGCTCAACTTCCATTTGTGACCCCGAGTTCTACTCACAAAACTTGGTCGAAGGAATCCTACATAATTCACTTTGTTAATCCCTTTAACATATTTAAAGACCTCAATCTGATTACCCCTAAGTCTAATTTTCCTAAGACAAAAGATATTAAGGATCTTCAGCCTCTACTCATAGCTTACATCTTTTATACCTGGAATCAACTTAGTGGCTCTTCTCTGAACTTTTTCTAGAGCCTGTATATCTTTCTAAAAGTATGGTCCCCAGAACTGTACACAATACTCCAGATGTGGTCTGACGAATGTGTTGTACAAGAGAAGTATGACCTCCTTGGATTTGTACTCAATACTTTTGGCAATGTATCCCAGCATCCAATTAGCTTTTTTAACTGCTATGGCACAATGGCTAGAACCTGTGAGGGTTTGGTCAACAATCACTCCCAGATCTTTTTCATGTAGAGCACATTCCAGTTTTAAACCTCCCATGAAGTAATCCTGCCTAATGTTTTTATTACCTACATGTACATTTTTACATTTCGCTACATTAAATTTCATTTGCCACATTCCTGCCCAATTCTTAATTCTATCCAAATCATCCTGAATCACTTTAGTGGACTCTAAACTATTTGACAAACCTCCCAATTTAGTGTCATCTGTAAAATTACCTAATTTGCTCTCAATATTCCTATCAAGGTCATTAATGTAGATGAGGAACAGCAAGGGTCCCAACACCGATCGCTGAGGGACGCCACTCCCCACCATACCTAGCTCAGATGAGATACCACTGACCACCACTATTTGTGTTCTGTCCTGCAACCAGTTTTGAATCCACTCCAGAATACCTCCTGTTACTCCAATGGAGCTCATTTTAAAAATTAGTCTCTTACCCCTCGTTTCCATCGGACACGAAAGCGCGCCGAAGTGCTTCGAAGCGCAAGCAATTTCCATTCGGTGCCCATGTTAACCGATTAGAACGTTTACATCAGCTGCGAAGCGCCGTTGCGATGGTTTCAGCGTCCGGTCTATTTTTTCCCTGCGCTGCGCGTGAATCTGACAGGAAAACACACTGAAAAGTGATTATAAATGATAGAAAATATTATTATACACTTTATATATGCGTGTGTGTGCACATGTGTGATGACGGCAAACAATAGAGGTAGACTTATTACAGGTTTAAGGAATTTCTCCTTTGAAAACAAAAATAAACTTTGCATAAATACAGTGAAGACAAAAGCATATCAGAAACAAACCACAAAACAGCTTCTTAAATGAGAGAGAGAGAGAGAGAGAGTTGTAGGGGGTGGGCGGTGTTGAAAAGCCTAGATGAATAAAGACCCCACCGTCATTTCGCCAACAAACAAACACGAATTTGAACGGGAATTTGAAAAATGGACGACATACAGTAGAGTTGATCATGGAAGTAGAGAAGTACAGGGAGCTCTAGGACCCTGAACATATTTTTTATAAAGACAATACCAAAAAAGACAATCGATGGGATGCTGTTGCAACGTCTGTTGGAGCAACAAGCAAGTATGTTTACGGGTCCCAGAAGTTTGTCACGTCCTAAAAGACAAAGACAGATTCTGGTTTCTCTTTGGCATAGATTCAATAACAGAATTGACACTGATGTGATCACATACAGTACAGGGCCCACCACCTGTGCTTTCAGCCTTTTTCCCCCCCAGCGCCATTACCACTCCATAAGGAAAACTATTCTGACATGTGAACCAAAAACAAAAACACGTTCCAAATCTAAGAGAAAACCTTCAAACCTTGGACTATATGATTTTGACTTCAGAGGTCATAGCGCTGCTTATTATGGTACCCCAACTGCTTAGAAATAAAAAAAATAATTTTAGTTGTTACATTAAATTACAATAATGCTGCAAGTTTTGTTCATTATCTAGGCATACAGATGCCCCATAATTACATCTGGCAGCCAGATTACTTATAAAAGATAGTAATTGAAAAGTAACATGTTGAAAGAGCTGATTATATATTTTTATTAATTAAGTGGGGCTTGCTATAGCCTTAGTCACCGGGGAGGTCCATATGGTACTGGTGGTAGTGTTAAGCAAATCCATGTGGAACCGGTGGCACTGAGCATGCATTAACGGTGCCAGTGGGGTTTGCTACAGCCTTAGTCACCGGGGAGATCCATATGGTACCAGTGTTTAGAAAATCAAAAGTGATTTCACCGCCTGGTGTAAGTGTAGGGCCTCTGTGCTGCAGGAAGTGGATGGAGGGGTGTTGACTGTTTCCTGACCAGTCTGCTCATAATTTCTCACTTGGCACATGACACAGGACGGTATTTTATTAACATGCAGTGTTTTATCCAGTGCCTCACACCCTTTTCTTCTTTGTCTCTTTCCGAGGATCTTTCCCTCCACTACCCTGAGTCCTGGACCGTCCGAGCCCTGTCCCTCACCATGAGCGCTGGCTGCTGCTGTCCTGCTGTCCTGATCCGGTCCTGATCCAGTTCTGCACCATCCTCGACATGCCACTTCCTGGTGCTACAGACGCCACTGTTCAGATGGACTTAAATGGAACTCTTTTGCCATTTTACACTATTTGACTTTATTTTGTTATTAATTAGCTAGCCCGCGGAGGATGGGCTTCCCCACCATAGTCGGGTTCCTCCTGAGATTTCTTCCCACTGGGGAGTTTTTTCTCACCACTGTTTGAGGATTTTTCTCCCTACTGGGAGTTTTTTGCCTCATTTGCTGTAGTGGGGAATAGGCTGGGCACTGCCCTTTCATTTATTTAATCTCTCACTGTAAAGCGTCTTTGTGACAGTCTCTGTGAAAAGCGCTATACAAATACATTGAATTGAATTGAATTGAATTGAATTAATGTGTCAATGCAAAATAATGAATTAAAAATCCTGATTTTACATATAAATTCTCTGGCAGTTATTGTATTTGTATAGCTGTTAATGAAGCTGCAACAGATGAAGTTACACACTGAAGGTGCACTTTCCAAATGAAAAGCTTTTATTACAATGGCCAAGGGAAGATTCATGCGTGTGACCATCAAGCGCTTTTGAAACTTAAATTGTTGTGTTAAATTGTTCAAGTATTTTTTATTTATCTCTGATCATGGTCGATATAGTGGAATTAAATACTTTAAATTTATTTTCATCTCAGCTCATAGGCAATTGGCGACACTTATAGCCCCCACCCCCCCAAAATGTATGTGATGTTTTAAGTGTAGTGCAAATAATATTGCAGCAAATCATTCAAGCAAGTGTTTAAGCTAATGTTAAATTAGTATATATTAGTATATGGTTACTATTTTCAGAAAAGGGTTTGATGATGACAGTCTCGGCCAACTGTAAATAATGAATACGGAAATGATTTTGTTCAAATTTATTTAACGCACAAAATACACAGAAGAATACAAATATTATTTCAAGTTTCACAAATCAGTTTAAGTATCCACATTAGTATCCAATAGACGTGATCAAAAAGGGAGTATAAAATACAGTAGAAATTTAGATCATTCGGTCCTGCCGAGGCACTTTTCCCTCAGGGGACATGAAGAAAGTGCATAGCCTCTCCCTCACGTCGTACGCCTCCCTGCATCCACGGTTTCCTCCCATGATCCTGACACCCTGTAGGTGTTCCCCTCGCTCCTCTGCCTCATCCAGCCCTCTCTGGTTGTGTGATGAGTTGAGGAGGAAGTTGTGCAGAATGCACACAGCCATCACTACGGACTCTACATTCTTTGGGCTCATGGCGATGCGGGTGTACAGCACCCGCCATCTCGCAGCCAGAATCCCAAACGCACATTCCACAACCATTCTGGCCCTGGACAGCCTGTAGTTAAAGATCTTCCTCCATCTTGGAAGATGCTGTCCCAGGAATGGCCTCATCAGATAGGTCTTGAGTGGAAAGGCTGCGTCCTCGACCATAGTGTATGGCACAGCTCCTTGGCCTGATCCTGGCGGAGGACTGTCTGCAGACACCTGCAAAGGTCCCGCCTCCATTCCCTTCCCCAGCTCAGACCCAGTGTAGACGCCTCCATCACTTGATCTCCCAAATTCCCCAACCTGGACAGTGATAAAGCGGTAGTCGGCATCTACCAAAGCCAGCAGAATGATGGAGGTCTTCTTATAGTTAAAGTATATATGCAATGCAACACCCAGGCCAACATGGAGGGGTGAAGAGGCACAGGTTGATGCAGGAGGAGCTAGAAGACCCTTCATCAGCAAAAACATTCCACCAGTTTGAGTGATGGGGGTGGGGGGGCTGTGTAGCCAAGTAAAGAAACCTTTCTGTTTGCTGTTTTTATTTTACTTATTTAATATAGGCATGGGCAACGCTCCGCATAAACTCTAATGGAATGCGTAACAGCTGAACTGGGGCGGTAAACAAGCCTCAGAAAACTTCTAAAAAATGACGTAAATACCATTTTCATACAAAAAGAACACCATGGTTTGATTAAAAGCAACCTTTTTCAATAGGATACCCGCATTTCATACATGAACTCTGCGTATTACGGCCAAAAACGCGATTTGAACAGAGCTATTGTTCGCCCGTAGGATGAATGCGTGACCTCAATTTGCGCCGTGTTTACAAATTTCCAAGGGCACAGCGTGGCAAAAATAACCATTTAGGAGGTAGATTTCAAACAGCCCGCGCCGACGTCTTATCCCAGCTACGGCCCTGATTTGTGCACAGCCATCTAATTTGAGAAATTACGAGTCTGTTCGTCCAGGCTAGACCTCCAGGGGATGTGAAATAAGTTCGACAGAAGTTGGTGAAGTTCACCACGAGTTCGCCGTGATTTCTTCTCAACAATAGTAAGAAAGGTGAGCGTATTTTTTACTTTACCCTACATAGTTTGTTGACAGAATATCCTGTGACCCTATTTGCGAAGTTTCAGTAATATATACCAAGGAATAAACCGGCGCCAGGCGTTTGAAGCCCACCGGTCACAAGATTCATTCACATATACGCTTCAATTCGAGACTGCAAGGATGGAAATCTGAATAATCAATTAGGAAAAATTCTCGGCTCTCGGTAATTCTGTATATCGTTTAAACATTTTGTTAATCGGATTATGAAAGAAGACTGAAAATAAGCGCCCGCTTTTTTGTTTGGATGTAAAAAGCGTTTTTAAAGGAGAATACATTGTATATTGATTAAGCATTGAACTCTGCATAAGTCGAACTGTTTTAATATTTGTTGATGACATTGCTTCGGCTTCCTGGAAGCAAGTACGCGCAAATCTGCTGTCTAGTGAGCATTTCAGGTTCGATGTACTGAGTAATAACGCCGTGGAAACTTAAACTGGCCTGTCATTCTGCCGAATAGTCTTACTAAACTAGTTAATTGTCTGATTGCTAATCAAGCAAAGGGGAGGTTTCTGTCTCGCCAAACTAACCTCCGACTGCACGTCACTGTGTTTTACTATGAATTATTCACAGTAGCTCATTGAAACTATCATGGGAGGAGTGTTATGATTCTAATCTGTTCTGTCATGATTCTGCCATGTTTGTTATGATTCTGCCACTCCCTGTTATGTTTATGATTATGTCTGTTAGGTTTTGCCATGTTCGGTTTCGTTTTTGTACTTTGCCATGTTTTCGTTTTTGCCATTCCCAATCCACTATTCTGTTAGATTCCGGTCCATGTCTTTGTTCATGCCCTGCATTGCACTTTGTCTCCCCTGTCTGGTCTCTTGTTAAGTTACAGCTTCTCCCCAGTCCTGCGTGTCACATGCTTAGGTGATTTCATGGTTTCTGGGTTTCAAACATTCCTTCCAATCTCGTTTGCTTCCTTCGCCTCTCTTTTCTATATTACTAACCAATACTAACAGTTTGTTGTTTTCGTTAAAGTTACTAACCCAAACTAACATTGTATATAATACTAACTTACTAACGAGCACTAGGGATTGTATAGCTGCACTTACTAATTGATTAACAAGTTCTCAGCACTCGCCCTGTTCTAGTCTCCGCCTCTTGCCTGCACTTAGTCTTTGCTGCAATTCAGCAGATCCTCTGCACCTGCTCCACTCTGTCCTACCTCTCATTATCTGTGCACATTAGAACTCCCTAACCGGCGCTGTATGTTTTGTCATAGGTTGTCTCGTGTTCCCTGTCCGCGTTTTGGCTTTTGCCAATTTCATGTGATTAGGTTCTCCCTCATGTTCCCTCCTTTGTAATTAGTCTGATCCTCATCACCTGATCCTAATCATAGCATGTGACTTCCCTTGACTGTATTTAAGCTGTCTTCTCACTGCAGTTCCCCGTCAGAACGTTTCCTCTTGTTTACCTGTGCTGCTATCATTTTTCGCCTTGTACTCATAGTGTTAATCTTCTGACTGGACTGCCCGACTTACGATTTTTGGCTCTGCTCTTTTGTACTTTTGTCTGCATCTGTTTTCGAACCCTTTTTGCCCGACTACGAGTTTTTTGTGTTTGCTGCCCTGGTAACGGTTTTGATTTCGCCCTCTGGATTTTGGCTTTTGCTTCTGACAAGCCTGTGTACCGAACCTGTTTTTGCCCGACCACGATTACTGTGATTGCTGCCCTGGTTTTTCGAATTTTGGATTTTGTCCCTGGGATTGTGTTCTTTGGATTGTGGACTTTGTACTGTCGCCTCCTACTCTGCGGGAGTTCGCCCCCTTTCCAATAAATCCCATTTTACCTTCACTGCTCGACTCTCTTTTGTGTGTGTTTGTGTGTGTGTGTGTGTGTCTGTGTGTGTGTGTGTGTGTGTCTGTGTGTGTGTGTGTGTGTGTGTGTGTAACGTTTCGTAGCAGTGGGAGGGCAAACAACTGCCGGCATCAGCGACTTCACTGCATTTTATATAGTTATGGGCAAGTAGCGTTAATGTTTGCCCTCCCACTGATAATTTTGACATTTTTGCAGGCCATTGATCCAAAAAAAACTTCACAGGCAACCAATTCATACTTTTTTTTTAATATCAATGCAAAACCTAATGTTGAACATAATTGGGTGAAATTCAATCCATTTTCCATTAAAAAGGGCCTAGGGGGTGCTGCTGTACTTCAGAAAAGGGGTAGATGACTTTAGCATCAATTATTCTGTTAGGGTATCCTAATGGATAATTTGGCCTGGTTTATTTCTGAATAGACTGTATTTTTGAAAATGCCCTCAGGCTTCACCCCCCAATTTTCACAATGGGTTTTGTTGAAAAATGCCGAAATCAGCCATTTTTGGGACCCTGTGGCTCTGAGACCCTTTCCTGTAAAGGCGTTGGACTTGTGGCAAACTCTTCGTCTGTCTTCTGTACTTTAATAATTTAATATTTAATAAAATAAGTTTTTAAATTTGAATGTTAAATTAACGCCTCAAAGAACTTCATTTTTTAAATATACATTTTTTTTATCTCGGATATTGCAGTTCTGTTTAATCCTTTTTAAGTTGCTGTCTATTTTAAGCAATACAATTGGTTCTTTTATCTTGTTATGGTTACAATAAAATATAAATTTAAAACAGCGTTTTCTTTGTTTCACTGCTTTCATATTTGAGTACCAGTGAAAATAATTACCTCAGTGCAACAGCCAGGCTTTGTTTTGGACGGATGGGTTCGCGAAAATTAGAAGTCTGCCTGGTCAGATCGGGTCCTACCAAAGAAAGCAGATTGTCCATCTTCTCTGCGTCCATTCTGAAGTACTTTGGGTGGCGATCTCTGTCCAGACTCAATTTGGCCACGAGATGATGGAATACACCATGTTCTCTTCTTTTTTGGTTTATTGGGTGGACCCAAATCCGTTTTCTCCGCTGTAGGAGTCTTCAGACCAACAGGTAAAGAGCAAGAGTTCTCTTTCTGTCCACTCGCACTATGACAACCGTGAAGACAAAATACCAGATGACAAAAAATATAAAAAGATACACAAACATGTTAAGGTTTTAATATGCCAACTAAACGAAAACCGAAGTTTCAGGTAGGCTATAACCGAACAATGCTAGCAAGAAGCACTTCGTCTATACTGTGGCCATTCATTGTTTGCATGAACATAGTAGGCTATAAACACCGTTTTATTGTCTACCCTGATAAAACCTCATTACAACAGGTGCCCCAGAAGTGCACATACATGGCTACAATTGACGGGAACACTAAAACATAGTAAAATGTGAGATGTTACTTACCCATTATAAGAAATCAGATGGAAGGGGTTCAAGCGCTTCTTGGTCGGCTCGGTGAAATGCGCGTCTGGTGTAAATGGCCAGGCGCCTGATCATACACGAATTTGCGCTTCGGCGCGCTTTCGCGTCCGATGTAAACGAGGAGTTATGCAGTACTGTATCAAATGCTTTTTGAAAATCCAAGTATATGATGTCATAAGCCCTGCTCTGATCATAAGTCTTGGTGGCCTCTTCAAAGAATTCCAGAGGGTTTGTCAAGCATGACCTTCCCTTACAGAAACCATGTTGGCTATCCCTCAAGATATTATTACGATCATGAGATAATTCCAGCCCGTCTTTTATGATAGATTCCAGTATTTTGCATGCACTGCAACTTAAACTGACTGGCCTGTAATTTCCTGGCTCAGTACGGTCCCCTTTCTCATATATTGGTATTATATTGCCCTGCTTCCAATCATTTGGGATTTCTCCGGTTTCTAAAGACCGTCTGAAGATAGTGGAGAGCGGTTTAAAGATGATCTCACTAACTTCCTTGAGCACTCTAGGATATAAGCCATCAGGACCCGCTGTGTTATCTGCCTTTAGTTTATGCAACTTGTCTAATACTTTGTTATCCCTAACCTCAATTTCTGCTAAATAATCTTCAGCATTGGACATGCCCTCTGGTTGAAAAAAACCCGCTCCCATGTAAAATTCTCAACAAAGTAACTGTTTAAGGTATCCGCAATATCCTTGTTATCATATAGCAGCGATTCATATTCATTCTTTATGCACTTAACCTCCTCTTTGACTTTCCTTTTTCTGCTATAGTACTGAAAGAAGCGCTTAGGATTAGTTTTTTCCCCTTCTGCTTTTGCCTTTCATACAGTCTTCTAGCATTCCTCAGCTCTTTTTTGACCACAGCTCGCATTTTACAGTATTCAGCCTTAGTATTCTCATTGTTATCCTTTATGTACATCTTATAAAGATTCCTCTTTTCCCTCAAACTGCTACTAATGGCTGTGGTCATCCACGGAGGATTCTGCTTTTTCAGCTTACTTTTGGACACCTTTGGAATGAATGTGCATTTTGAATTCCCACATCTCATTTACAGACTCACAGTCCAGGAGTGTCTCCCATTTTATTTCACTTAGATATGAGCGCATCCTGTCAAAGTTTGCTCACTTAAAATTAAAAATTTTAGTTTTTGAAGATACCTTTTTAACTTCCCATGAAATGTCAAAATTAACAGTAGAGTGATCACTAGTCCCAAGTGGCTCCGGGCTCCAGTACCTCAACATTGCTAATTCTATCAGGGTCATTACAAAGCACCAAATCTAAAATTGCCTTCTCTCTCGTAGGTTTATTAACATACTGCACCAAAAAATTGTCATTTATAACATCTAGAAGTTCTTCCTCCCCTTTACCCTGTCCTTTCACCATTTCCCAATCGGTACCAGGATAATTGAAGTCTACCATAATAATAGTCCCTCCTCCTCTACAAGCATGCCTAATCCTCTTAAAGGGAAAGTTCACCCAGAAATGAAAATTCATTCATCACATACTCCCCCCAAGGCTAATTGAAGGTTCGGTTAATTTCTTTTGTCCTCAAAATAGTTTTGGAGTTTTAAGGAGAAAAAGCATTGAAGAGAAATCCAAATGAATGGAATCCCAGGGTTCTGCCGATGCTGGCCGGCGATGGTCGGCGCCGACCAGCACTCAGAATGCACCGACCAGCATTCGGAATCCACCGACCACCACTCAGCCCAGAAAGTGCTTTTTCCGCACGGCACTATTTTTTCAAAGATCAGTTAAAATGAATGCATCCGGTGTCCAATAAAACTGCAAGAAACAAAACATAAATGACCCTAAATATGTCCCCTCCCCACCCTTATGTTACTGTCAGAGTAGCGAACTTTCGTTTTCGACCCGCTCCCTGACATAGCTAATCGCAGGAATCGTCTGCAGTGGTCGTCATAGCAATCCGCCTATTGTACATGTATTATGCTTTGACACGAGTGTAGCTGACGTGCAGACGGCTAGCAGAGGGATGGCCAGACGGAAGAATTAAGGCCCAATTGACAGATTTTTAAGGTGAGATTCAGTGTTACACTGACAAGATAATAACAGGGTTCGAAATTTGCGGTAGTCCGCTAGTGCACACAAAAATAAAAATTAAGGCGGACTCGCAATCTTGTCTTCAAACTAGTCCGAGTGTCTAATAAAATATTGTCAACATGGAAAGAATTCCGTGGCCAACCTCTTTATCTGCTTTTTATTTCCCAGAATGATTTCAAAAGGAGGCGCCAATAATGTTCACTGCCCTTGGGTATATCGCAAGACATGTCCTCCCACCCCTTAAATGAAATTAAATTCCCATTTTAAATTTAAATGGTCCATTTTGTAGCTCCTTGACTTCAAAAAGGTAAATCGCGAACGTAACTGTTTATATTTGTTCGAGAGGAATGAATGTATTTAACCTTATGAATTGAATAGGCTACCTGTTCTGTGAAATTATGCATAAGAAACAGCTCAACTGAAAAAGTAAGCTTCCTACGTGCACAGATATGTTAAATGATATCATATCCGTGTTGGCTATATATCCCGCTCTTCGGTATACATGAACGGTATTCATGAATTAGAATGAGCAAAATGATCAAGTTTCATGTTATGCAGTCTGACCTTAATGACGGCAGCGTTCTTCCTAACCCAAGAAAGAGTAGTACACTTGGCTATGTCTTAATAACCAAAGCATATTTTGACTTTGATAATAGATGTGTATTCAATGCCATTAACAAAATACAAACCATTTTCCTCTGCGTAACGTCAATGAAGAAATTATTTATTTTCCTCATGGCTTTTGAACACCATTATCTCAATTTATGTTAAAGCAAGTCACAGTAGCTCGCATAATGATCGTGATCGAGGTCTTTGCATGTTTACTTTGTACCTGAGATGTATAGTAAGTATATCATACTGTAAACCCGAGATAATTAAACCACCGCGCTCTCCAGCCATAGGTTTGACTAGTGCGTCAACTTTTTATTTTATTATTTTTTTTCCTAACGATTCCGTAAAATAATTTGTGGCTTCTCTCTCTTAACTTCAGAAGGCTGTGCCGCCTGGTCAAAAAAAAAATTAAAGAAACGGAGAAATTAGGAAGTACTGAAAGACGCGCGCAATTGAGTGCGCAATATTACTGCCATGTCCCCTGCGGAACAAAAGAAAACGCACCTCAGCACACCCCCCCCTCAACAAAATGGAACTGGCACGGCAGAAATTTGCCGACCAGCACTCCTACCATCCTGGGCAGAACCCTGGAATCCTATGGTGGCCACTTTTTCAAGCTTAAAAAAAGCAACGTTAAAAAAAAACATAAAATGTCTCCATACTGCTCGTATGTCATTTTCTAAGTGTCCGCAAGTCCCGACATTATGATTTGACTCGAAAAGACGTCATTTTCATTATGTTTTTCACCTTAATATCCAATGTAGCCACTTAGCCAGGAGCCATGTTTTTTTCCTTGGGAAGAGAGAAGTTCCGTTATTTGGAGGACTCAAAATACAAAGAAGAAGAGGTTCTAGAAACACTGCCATAAAACTAAAAGAGGACAAAGAAGAAGAGGACCTAGGAAACTTGGGGTAGCCTCGTGCTTGTGTTTACATGCAAGCTGTGAACTATCGCCACACGCCACATAAGTCTGCTGGAGGTACAGCGATCAACCAGTGCCTTTGTTGCACTGATAACACTTTTGGGTTTTTGATCTGTCACCAAACGATTTAGCTTCTTTGAATTGGCTCTTTCATCCGTCTCCAAATTGTTGCAGTTTCTTTCAATCGTGCCAACTCATAAAACGATGGTTTGAGTGTTTGCTTTTCCTGGATGCTTCAACCGAGAGAAGCGTGCGAGATCGGTTAGTTTCCACAGACTACCAATACAGACTACGGCTGTGGCTAATCGCTCTTCGGCTGGATCTCAGCGTCTCAGTTGAGTCCCTCAGATTTCTCCGGGTGTGTAGTGAACATTTTTCACCGGAGGATTACCGTCCAAATGTCCCGGGAAGAAAAACATGAAAACTTTTATTGAAGCGTACTGCTGTGTCGACCGGTTCACTACCAGGACAGAGGTATGTATTTTATTAACATCTTATATATTTCTGCGTATGTTTATAGACATTTTTTACGATTGTGAAAATTGCAATATAGACTAATTCAAGCAAAGCAAACGCTCTGCACTTAGATTTAACTAACCAGGGGGGCGTTTCCCGAAATCACAGATGCTAACTTGCATAGTTGGAACCATTGACTGTGAATGGAAGAACTATGTAAATTATCACCTATGCTGCTGGGAGACGCACCCCTGGATTAAGTTATGGCATACGTGATGGTGTATCACCAATTTATGATTTGTCCTTAAAAAATTATTTCAACATAATCCATGTATGATTGTGCCTAACTAGCTGCACACGCCTGTTTCCAGGACACTCCTTCACCCCGTCGTGCTGCAGCAGACCAGGCTCGGACAGCAGAGACCCTAGGTGACGCTGAGGCTGTTTTTGCTGGTTTGTGGGCAGCGCCCAGACTCTATTTAAACCCAAGTTCCGCCTCATCGCCTTTGCTAGAGTGTCAGTGTAACTTTGCACTTTAGCCGGTAAGGTCTCTGGCTAGAGAACTGTTTGAGGAATTAGTTGCAAAGAGGAAAGTGCTAGTTAGCAAGGGAAACTTTCTCTCGTTATTTCTCTCTTTCTATGCACTGTCTGGTGCCTTATCTCGATATCTCGGTAGCCGAGATTTTCCCTTTATTTCGTTTCAGTCCTGCTCGCTTTGCTTCCTTTTGTACCCGGACTAAGATCTTTGTCCGTTGGGAGCGCGAGTCTCTCTCTCTCCCTTTTTGTCAGTTTGTCTCTCTTATTTTGCTGGACTTCCTTTCGTTTCGGCCGCTGCTTTTGGCGTCTCGAAACATCAGCCATCACAAGTACAGTTGTTGCTAACAAGTCCAGAAACAATGGGAGAAAGGACACGACCATCCACATCTGGGAGCTACTATGCCCTCCCCCCAACATGGTCATATCAAACTGTGAGTACTCACACATGCAAATTATAGCATAATGTAAAAACTTAAACCCTTTATTGACAATTTAAATGTCAGTCATTAATCTCCTCATTTGATGGTGTAGGTCTACAGAGTAATAGCTTTTAGAAATTTATTTTTTTTAAGATTGATTATTGTGCTTTACTCATGATAACCAGAAAGCAACACAATATAAATTATGTCTGAGCTGATGGCTGTCTTTTGATCATATAGTTCAATGTAGGATGTACAAGCACAGACTGGACAAGGAAGTTTGGAGCATAGTTTGGAGCAAGATGTCAGCATGGCCTCAGTTGATGTCCCTTCAGATACCAAAGACATAATTTTTATTCTTCCCAGTTCAACTTCAACTTCAACTCCAACTTCAGAAGAAAAGGTAGAATTGGGGACATGGCATGAAAGGAAATGGCTGGTGAACAAGACCAAATTGATGCAACTTTTCAAGACATGCCATCAGTGTGGAGGGGGGATACTCGAGCCAGGTGTTGCCACTACCAGGAGTCTCAACTGCATAACCTGAGAATGCACAAATGGACATAGTGGCAAGTGGAGTTCCTCTCCTGATGTTTGAGGGATGCCAGAAAATAATCTTCTTGTGGCAGCATCTACGCTGTTCACTGGCGCCACATATACAGTCATTGATGATTGGGCTGGCCTGCTCAACCTCCAGGTGCCTAAAAAAACTACATTTTATTCAATACAGTATTCATACCTAATCCCTGTCATTGACATCGTTTATAAAGATCAACACAATGCAATCATGGAACGGCTGCTGCAGTCACAATACGTGCTCAAGAAGGGAGTGCATGTGTCTGAAGATGGGAGATCAGACAGGTAAATATACTGTATTTGACATATTGGTGAATAAAGAATGGTTTCTCCAAATAATAGCAGGTTTCAGAGATAATTCCTCTGTGTTGGTTTGGAAAATACTTGATCCTTGACTCTTTACAGCCCGGGCTTCTCACCTATAGCTTCATGGAAGACACAGCTGATCAAATTATCCACTTCGAGTTAGTGCAGGCAGTGTAGCAGCAGATTATTATACTGTATCATGTAATGAGGTGACAACAGTTGTTATTGTGTATGCATTTTTACAGATGTATGAATGTGTGAAATATTGTTTTGTGCACAGTTCTTTCCAGACTGTGGCACGCATGGTACATAAAGATGTATGTTACTTACGGGACTGATGCTAAATATTTGGTGATATAGGTGACTGAGGCAGCCAACTCTGCTGCTATGGAACCATTAGGATTTCAGAGAGGACTGGATTATCTCCGGGAGCAAGGTGTTGAGGTGGAGGTGGTGACTACCGACAGATCACCATCTATTCGGAAGATCATGCGGGAAGATTACCCATACATTCAACATGAGTTTGACATCTGGCATGTTGTCAAGGGTAAGTAAGAGTAGATTCTAAGGCCACATATCTTCTCTTTCGAGTGCTACATGCTTAATATCTTTCTGAAAAGCAGAGCAGTTGACGTATACCAGGTGGTCATAGGATTGCCTACCAGTAAATCAACTGCATTGGAAGGGAGTGAGTTCATACTTGGGGCAAGTAACTGTTCATTCCAGCTTATCAGAAGAAGAGAAACAAAAAATAATGTTTGTCTGGGCTATCTCCTGGCCAAGGTCATTCTTGCTCACCATGTACCCATTTCGGTAACTCCTTTGCATTCCAATCCATTCCTTATCTCCTCATGAAAAATGCTTAATAATCTAATTCATATGTGATTCTAAATTAACCTAAGAATACTTATCCGTTCAATACATGAATTAGTAATAAATAATTATAGGTTCAGTAATTCATACATGAATCATATGTACAATCTAAATACAATTAGAGGAATGTTCTGTTCGTGATTATACCCACAGGGCTCTATCTTTCACACTGCCCTACCCGTTGCCACTGCCTGCTACCCGTGAATTACGCATTTAGCACCTTCCACTATCCTTAAACGGTATCTTGCGGCCACACTACCCGCTATGCATTATGCCGACTCCCTTATTTGCACCTGGAGGTGTGCCCGTGGGCGTGTTTATGCGCTTTCCCTACAATTGCTATCTTGACCACACACTTTAGGGAAAGCGTATAGCGGGTCCTCAAACCACCTGCTACCCATTTGGGCTTTTACAAGAGCGCGCCCAGGCGGCTTCAATGCGCGTCCACTTGGACACAAGTGGACAAGCACATGCGGCTCCACTTCCCAAATTAACTCGCCAATAAAAAGCCACCTTGCTTTAGCCTCAGTTGAACCCCTGAGAAAATGGCAGAGAGAGTACTAAATCGCCTTGATCGCCAGTTAAATAATAGAAGACGCCCAGAACGCGTGTACCACCAGTGCACCAGCTACCTGGGCCTTTCAGGTAAGTCTATATTGTTTGTATTTCGTATCAATAATTTTTCCCACTTTTATAATAGTATATAATTATTATATATAATATATATTAATGATATATATTATATATAATATCAGGGCTAGCGCTAGACCTGAAAAGTTGGGGGAAAATATCCATCCCTTTATTGACTACAATTAGTCCTGGCTAATTCTAGATGGTTTTCCTTTATTAACACGTTTTCCAATTCAAGAATAATCAAGTGGAAATTGAAGACACGGCTTCTCTCCCCCATGCAATCTAACAGCGACAAAATAATGGGCTACATTCAGTACAGAAAAATAATTTAATTATAAATAGGTCTATGCACTGGCATTCAGCAACGGTAACTTTTTTTCCAGCGAGAGCGGCATTTCAGAACTCTTGCGAATGAAGGTAATTTCGGCGACAAGTACACACACCTGTTTTTGCAGAACGGTCACGCAACTCGCTGTAAAAAATAGACAGCTGTCCGATTGGAAAATGTAAATGGACGAAACCACATACTTGTCACCAGAATTACCTTCGTTCGCTGAAGAGTTCTGAAATGCCGCTCTCGCTGGAAAAAAGTTACGTCGCTGAGTGCCAGTGCATAGACCGAATTTTTTTTTTCTAAAATGGGATTTTGTTCTCTGCTTCATCTCAGACGGGAGAGGGAGTTGGAAGTGCATGGTGAAACGCATTTTTTTTTTTTTTTTTTTTTTTTTTTTTTGAAGTTTCCATCACAAAAGGGGTAGGCTTGATGTTTTTTTTTTTTAATTACATACCAAACATTAAACAATATGTCAGTGTCAAATAATAATAATAATAATAATAATAATAATAATAATACAATTCATGATTAACTTAACAAAAACAGATCCTCCCCAGTCTGGATTTGACCTCATGCACAAGCAATTTAACTTCGTCTTCAGAGAAACGTGGCGACCTTCCTCTCTCCATCACAGGTTTCGGTTTGAGGATTTGGGATAGCGCAGCCTGCTCCGAAAGGCAATGGCACCTGGCACACTGATTTATTTAACTGGCGTAATGCCCAAACCACGCCTATGCATAATATAATGGGTAGCGCAGGTGTTTTAGGGATATATGCAGGTGTGCAAGATAGCAACTTTTGCGGGGTAACGCCTCTTACGCAATGCTAAATCCCCAAATAACAGGTTTAGGGACTCTGGCGTAAGATAGGGCCCACAGTGTTTTGGTTTTAGTGATCACACATTTAGCGTGATACAATCAAGGCAAATACGGTTTTTCATTCAGTCAGGTAATGATTATGTGTTTAATCAAATGCTGGCTTCTAACTGTTTGAATCACAATTAAAATGTATTTTCTATAACCAGAGTTACTAATTTTCTGCTGTGTATTACCAGGGTTAATGAAGAAATTACTGGCAGTGTCCAACTGAAAGGACAACAGAGACCTTCAACCTTGGATCAAATCCATCTGTAACCACTTGTGGTACGCTTGTGCGACTTCTGGAGGTGACCCAGATGTTAGTAAAAGTACCTTCTTGCAGTTTTGAAAGGAATTCTGTTACAATTCAAATGGTTAGAAATGATACAGCCTAGTTGCTGTATTTGCTTGTGACGTTTAATTTCAAATTATTTGTCTTTTAAATAGAAGGATTTGATTTAAAAAAAGTGGCAATCGCTGCTTAATCACATTTGTGGAGTGCATCTCTGGGAGGAAGATGGTGAAGAGACGAAATGTCAGCATGAGGACCTCAGTCCAGAGGAACAGAGGCGAAAGAGGTGGCTTCTGAAAGACTCTCCTACCTTCAAAACCCTGTCAGCTATTGCCCTGGACAAAGGCCTCATGGACCTGAAACACATGGCTCTCTTCAAGCACACAGGTTTGCAGTACATAACCATTATGTTTTTACAGACTCATTTGAACTGCAAATGTTATCAGTATGACAAACACATGGCTCTCTTCAAGCACACAGGTTTGCATTACATAACCATTATGTTTTTACACACTCATTTGAACTGCAAATGTTATCAGTATGACAAACACCTGTTTACAAGTTTTAAAGGAGTTAATCGATATTCTGTACAGGCAACCTTGAAGTGTTCCATTCATCACTGCTGAAGTACACAGAGAAGAGACGACACTTTGTGTACTCCTCTATGAGAGCACGCACTCACCTTGCCATTATGCACCACAAAGAACCTGGTCGGCGTGAACAGGTGTAATGGCCGAAGGAATCCGCAGGCCAATTGCAGCAGCCCGGAGAAAGCAGGACCAGCAAGGACTTAAAATACCCACAGGGAGAAATATAAACGAAGAAAAAGAATAGCTCTCGCACTTCCAAAACGAACGCTCAACAATACGAACCAGGAAGCAGAGCGAGATAGGAACAAACAAATAGGGAAAGTAAAAGGAAACTTCCCTGAAGAAATGAATCACAAATATACTGCGAAGAAATTCACCAAAAATCCTTAACGAGAGATATCTTCTGGCTGTAGTGATAACTAAAATCAGACACTCCAGCAAAGGAGACATGGCGGACATCTGGCTAAAATAGCCTTAGGGGAAGGTGCCGCCCACGCCTGATGAAACAGCTGGGAAAAGAATCAGATAGTTAAAGAAACAGACGTGGTCCAGATACGAGCCACAGAGAAAGTCTATAACCACACACACAGCCAGAACCATGACAGCACCCCCCCCCCTTAAGGGACAGCCCCAGACGTTCCCAAAGAACCTCGTGCACGGAACTCAGAAATAAGGGTGGGATCCAGGATATCCTGGGAAGGGACCCAGCACCGCTCCTCAGGACCATATCCCTCCCAATCTACTGAAAACTGGACCCCGCGCCCAACACGCCTCTCGGCCAATATGAGATGCACAGTGGAAACCGCCCCCCCCCCTCAATCATCTGTGGCGGCAGCTGTGGTTTGTCGACTGGTGCCGGGATGTTTGTGCTAACGGATTTGAGCCGAGAGACATGAAAAGAGGGATGAATGCGCAAAGATCTAGGGAGCTGTAATCGGACGGTGACAGGGTTGATTTTTCGCATGATCTTAAATGGGCCAATGAAACGGGGGGCCAACTTCCGTGACTTTACTCTCAACAGAAGATCCCAAGTGGAAAGCCAAACCCTCTGGCCAACCAGATAAGCAGGTGCCAAATGGGAAAGGCCTGTGGAGGAGTTACATAGCGAATTATGAGTGTATTCAGCCCACACCAAAAAACGGCTCCACAGTGAAGGGTTGTCAGCCGCTAAACACCGAAGTGTATTCTCAAGCGACTGGTTAATCCTCTCTGTCTGTCCATTGGTCTCAGGATGAAACCCGGACGAAAGGCTCACGGAGGCCCCAAGCTGGTTACAGAAAGCACGCCAGAATTTTGCCGTAAAACTGCGGGCCACGGTCAGAAACCACATCCTGAGGCAGGCCATGCAGCCGGAACACATGGTCTACAACAAGAAGGGCTGTCTCCCGCGCTGAATGGCAGCTTGGGAAGGGCGATAAAATGGGCGGCCTTGGAAAAGCGATCAACCACAACCAAAATGACAGAGTTGCCTTCCGAAATCAGCAGGCCAGTAATAAAATCTAGCGTGATGTGGCTCCAAGGACGCTTGGGGACGGGCAACAGCCGCAACAGACCAGAGGGGGGAGGAGGGAACCTTTATTCCGTGCACAAATGCAACAGGCTGCCACAAACTCCTGGATGTCCTTATCTATGCTGAGCCACCAAAAGCGTTGGGCCAAAAATCGCTTGGTCCAGTGAACCCCCGGATGACCTGCCAAGCGGGAAGAGTGTCCCCACTGGAGCACTTGGGAACGAACCGCCAAAGGAACAAACAAACAGTCAGGCGGCTCCCCGCCAGGACCAGGATCGGACCGCAAGGCCTTCCGCACTACAGACTTAACCTCCCACTGCACGGGAGCCACAATTTGAGTTGCCGGAATCATAGGCTCTGGAATAGAATCGCAGCCCGAGTGATCATAAATCCGCGACAAAGCGTCAGGCTTGATATTTTTAGAGCCGGGGCGATAAGGTAAAATTAAAACAATTGAAAAATAATGCCCACCGTGCCTGCTGGGAATTACGTTGCTTGGTCTGCTGGATGTATTGGAGGTTCTTGTGATCAGTCCAAACCACAAATGGGTGTTCAGCGCCCTCCAACCAGTGGCGCCACTCTTCCAACGCCAAATTAACAGCCAACAACTCCCAGTCACTAATGCGGTAATTTCGTTTGGCCGCAGACAACGACCGGGAGAAGTAGGCGCAGGGGTGCAACTTATTGTCCCAATGAGAACGCCGGGACAAAATGGCACCCACCCCGACCTCCGAAGCGTCAGCCACCACAAACGGGAGGGAGGGGTCAGGCATAAAAAGGACGTGCTCCGAACTAAAACGTTTCTTCAACTCCTGAAAAGCAGCCTCAGCTGCTGGGGTCCAAGCGAACGACGAAGGGGCATTCTTCTTAGTAAGCGCAATAATCGGGGCAGCCACAGCGCTAAAATTGCAGATGAACCTCCAGTAAAAATTAGCAAAGCCCAAAAACTGCTGAACCTCCTCAACATTCTGAGGAGCAGGCCAGTTCCTGACCGCTGCCACTTTGTTCGGGTCCATACGGACCGACCCCGCTGACACAATAAAGCTAAGGAACGAGACTGTCCTGGCATGTAAAATGCATTTCTCCGCCTCGACAGAAAGTTTGGCTTTCAGGAGGGCCTCAAGCACTTGTCTGACGTGTTGTTCATGCTCCGAGAGAGTTGAAGAAAAAATCAGAATATCGTCAAGGTAGACAAAGACGAATCTCTCCAACATCTCTCGGAGGACATCATTAACGAGTGCCTTGGAACACAGAGGGGGGGTTAACCAAACTGAACGGCATGACCAAATATTCGTAGTACCCGTAATGGGTATTAAATGCCGTTTTCCATTCGTCCCCCTCCCGGATCCGGACCAGATTGTATGCGTTACGGAGGTCTAGTTTAGTGAAAAACTGTGCCTCTTGCTGGTGTTCAAATGCAGAGTTAATTAAGGGAAGAGGGTATCAGTTCTTAATAGTTATGTTATTCAAGCCCCAGTAATCAATAAAGGGCCTCAAACCGCCATCCTTTCTCCCAACAAAAAAGAACGCCACTCCCGCAGGAGACATGGAGGGTCGAATTAATCCATTAGCTAGAGCCTCCTAAATATACTCTCGCATAGCCTTGCGCTCTGGCCCTGACAGCTAGTATAAGGAACTCCTGGGGGGAGTAGTACCAGGAAAAAGCTTGATCTCGCAATCGTAAGCATGATGCGGAGGCAAGGACGAAGCCCGTTGTTTGCTAAAAACCTCTGCGAGATCAACATAGTCATGAGGATCGTTGGGAGGTAAACAAAAGTTCAGAGCAGCCCCCAAACTCCGATCCCGTTCAGAGCCCGACGTATCAACAACCGACTCAAAATCAGAAAAATCCTCCGACTCGAAATCCTGTTCTGGCTGCTGCTAGTCAAATTGAGGATCCCACTCCAACTCTTCCTCCACCCCATTATCTAAATCGGGTGAGTTAAGTGAGACAAGTTCCTCGTCATCACTCCAGGCGTCAGCCTCCCCCATAGGTTGACGTCAGGGACAACATGCCAGAATCTCACTACAGTGAGACCTACAAGCAGAGCCCCACTGGACAACAGGATTATTTTGACTGCCCCAACAGATGTGTGGCCTATGTTCAAGCAGCCAAGAATGTCCTAAAACCACAGGGAAAACCAGGGAATTGATCAGGAAAAACCTAAATTTCCTCCGAATGACTGCCAAATGGGACGAACATAGTCAATGATTCAGAGGCCTCGATTAAAAGTCCAGTTCCCAACGGGCGACCATTCAAAGTTCTGACCGTGCGTGAATGTAAGAGAGGGCGGATGGGAATGGAATGTTTCCTAGCCCACCCCGCATCCATAAAACAATCTACGGCCCCCGAGTCCAAAAAGTCCTCAGCAAATATTCTGTTTCCCCACAGTCAATTCTACTGCAATAAATGTTCGAAAGGGAGATTGGGTCTGTCCCTCTAGCGCCCCCATACTGCTGGAGGGACTTCCCGTTTCCCTTAAGCTCAGGGCAACATGGACGGATATGTCCCGGTTTGTTACAATGATAACAAATTATTCGTCTGCGATCGGGCTTACGAGCCCAGCTCTCATATGAGCCATCAACCTGCATGGGCTCACTAGGAGTGGGAATTTCAGTGGGCAGAGTTGGGGCTGTGTGCGTGTTGTAAGGAGAATTAACCCCTTTGCTGGCAAGAGCCAGCGCAGTACGTTTCTCCTTGTTTTGTTCACGGATACGATTATCAATTCGCACAGCAGTACGAACCAATGAATCTAAAGAAACATAAGGCTCTAATGTCGCCAGAGCGTCCTTTACCTCCTCCGCCAAAGCCTGAATAAAAACTGTCATAAGAGGTGCCTCTGGCCACCCTGTCTCTGTGGCCAGGGAGCGGAAAGATATAGAAAACTCTGCAACGCTCTCAGAGCCCTGCCTCAAATGCGTTAGATGCGTAGCCGCGTCCTGACCACACACTTCCTGATCAAAAACTGAAATAATCTCCTTCATGAGAGTATCTACCAAATTAACCGGCGATCTAGAGCGAATGAGTGGCCCCACCCAAGTGAGAGCTGTACCAGCTAACAGGGATAAAATAAACAAAACCCGTGATTCTTCATTAGAGAACCGTGAGGGTTGCATTTTAAAAAATATTTCACATTGAGCGATGAAGTCTTTGCATTTCCCTGCCTCGCCTCCATATCTTAGGGGTAGCTGAAGTTTAGGCTCTCAGGGAAAGTGTGTGGATTGTGCTTGTGATATATTTTGGGTGATCTGAGCGGACAACACTCTAATACTCTGGCTGAGGCTTAATAAGATATTATCCTGCCTCTGCATAGCATTCTCCTGCAGGCGAATCCTTTCCGCCAGCTCTGCTTGCTGATTGCTTAAGCTAGTGAGGCCCTAGCCATAACCAGCAAGAACCGATTGTTGATTGGCAACCCCTTTCTCCAGCGTAGCCGTTGCTGGCGACTCCATGTTTGGCTGGAGTGTGCTGTAAAGGCCGAAGGAATCGGGAGGCCAATTGCAGCGGCTAGGAAAAAACAGGACCAGCAAGGAATTAAAATACCCACAGGGGGAAATATAAACAAAGAAACAGAACAGCTCTCGCGCTACCAAAACGAACGCCCAACAATACGAACCAGGAAGCAGAGCGAGAGAGGAACAAACAAATAGGGTAAGTAAAAGGAAACTTCCCTGAAGAAATAAACCATAAATATACTGCAAAGAAATTTGCCCAAAATCTCTAATTAGAGATATCTTCTGGCTGTAGTGGTAAATAAAATCAGGCACTCCAGCAAAGGAGGTATGGCGGACATCTGACTTATATAGCCTTAGGGGAAGGCGCCGCCTAGAGCTCTCTGCGGCCCCTGTACCACTGCCATCTATGCCATGCAACGAGGAAAGGAGGGGGTAAAATTCAGGTGCCTTAGCCAGATTTAGGTCATTCGCATTTAATAGCAGCTTGGATCTGCTTGGCTTTGCTTCCATTTGATTTAGCAACCCAAGAAGATCCATCTTTGATTACAGGCAACATTCTCAAGCTGGTTAAGGCACCTGAATTTTACCCCCTCCTTTCCTCGTTGCATGGCATAGATGGCAGTGGTACAGGGGCCGCAGAGAGCTCTAGGGAGGCGTCTGTCATCAACATCATACTCAGATATCAGATCATGGATGGCAGAGATAAGGTGGGGCTTGTTTACGATGGAATAGCTTCCTTTTCGGAAACAGAATACAAACTTTCATGCGGGCTTTGCAGTGGTCCATATTTGCTGTCAGCCCCTTGCATGTCTCAGGGAAAAGGACAGGATTCAGGGACAATGCACAATATAAGGAGGGCCTAGCTTTGTGAATGTAGGCAAGTCTGATGTAATCAATGATGATATAATAAATGTTAACCATCCCCAGTCATAATAAGGCTTATTGTGCAATTGTGCAATGACCTATGGCCCATGAAATGAGACATAACCATTGTGGAATCAATAGCGAAGAGACTACGCCCACGAATGACCCTTCGATGTCTCATTTTTGGGGATTTTAACACTTTTTTGAATTTCTCAAATTCAAAAATTGCAATTTCTGGAAAAAACGTTTTTCTTGAAAATTTCCCAACGAATTTTTTTCCAGTTTTCATATATGTATTCTACGCCATGTTCTGGAGCACATATCATTGGTTTCATGCCATTAGAATTTTTTCTGACTTTTTTATGGTTAAAACCCACTGTGCTGTGTGTCCAAGAACGGAAAACAGGCACTAATGCTGACTGACCTTGCTTAGGGCAGCCACGAGTGACTATGGTGCTCAATTCGGTTATAGCATCTCATGTGACAGATTTCTGATTGCAGTTCAAACTAGTCGTGAGACGAGGGGTTTGAGATGTCCAAGGGTGAGTGCAAATTTGAAGCCACCTATGTGAACAACCAATGCATGCTCGGGTCCCCTACAGAAAACCCATTTGTTACATCTGCGTTTTTAATGGCGCTAAGTGTATATTGTTCAGCATAGCTGATATATAGATCAAGCACTTTGAAAATTGGTCAAACAAATGGAATATATGAGTCATAGCACAATATACATATGGGTCATTCTCTGAGAATGTGGATTGAACTTCAAAAATAATGCCACTAAGCATTTTAGAGCATTCACAGCAAAGACAGAAATATTTACACAACTGACAGCAATTACTGACACAACTGACAGGTAATTAATACATGCACTATTGACGATATATTTTTCAAGCAACAAAGTGTAGTGGGGGGCTTGGAGCAGCAGGCACATGGGAAATCAAAGGGGAAGAGCATTCATAATAACCTGAAATGTTTTAATTTAAATCCAAGAAGCATAAAAAATAAATTTCCAGAACTTGAGGCCGTTATGATTAGTGAGGGCTATGACATAGTTGGGATTACAGAAACATGGCTTAGTGAGGAGGATGGAGATTAATATATAATATAGAAGGTTATAAGCTCTTTAGGAAGGATAGATGTAATAGGCGAGGAGGGGGCATAGCACTCTATGTGAACGAAAACATACATGTGCAGGAAATTCCTGAAATTGAACATTCCTTGCCCTGTGAAGATACCTGGGTCAGGCTCATTGGCAAACCCGAGACAGGTTTAACCATAGGAGTATGCTATCGACCGCCAGCTTTGGACAATATTGTCAATGAAATGCTTTTTAAAGGGAAAGTTCACCAAAAAATAAATATTCACTCATCATATACTCACCCCAAGGCTAACTGAAGGGTTGGTTAATTTCTTTTGTCCTCAAAGTAGTTTTGGAGTTTTAAGGAAAAACAGCATTGAAGAGAAATCAAAACAAATGGAATCCTATGGTGGCCACTTTTTCAAGCTTAAAAAAAGCCATGTTAAAAAACATAAAATGCCTCCATACTGCTCTTGTGACATTTTCAAAGTGTCTGCAAGCCCCAACATTATGATTTGACTCGAAAAGACATCATTTTCATTATGTTTTTCACCTAAATATCCAATGTAGCCACGTTTTTTTTCCTCGGGAAGAGTGAAGTTCCGTTACTTGGAGGACTCAAAATACGAAGAAGAAGAAGAAGAAGAAGAGGTTCTATAAACACCCGCCATCAAACTAGAAGAGGACCTAGAAAACTTGGTATAACCTCGAGCTTGTGTTTACATGCAAGCAGTGAACTATCGCAACATGCGATAGGGAGATCTGCGCGCATGGTAACTTATCACATTTATAGTTTAATTTGAAAACTTTCGTGCAAAAAGAAAATGTCAGAGGACTTCGATATAGAAGAGGAGCATTGTTTCTTTGCTCAGCCTTATTTGTTTGAGCCAGAATATACAGACGACAAACTCTGACAGATGGATGAGGCAGCCGCAGCTAAAACAGACCAAGAGGCTCCCGCAGACTACAGAGGGCAATGGAAACCTGGAGGTGTAGTTGTACGAAATGTGAACCATTGCATACCGAAGAAGAGAGCCTTTGTTGCGTGGAATGGGATTTGATAATGCCACCACTGGAGGATCTTGATATCTCCACTGAAGAGAGCACTGCTGTTGAACCACGCAGCATTACAGATAATCCAGAGTTTCCACTATTACTAACCCGCGGGGTTCTGGAGATGGTGTTCCACTTGCCGAAAATCATCTGGAAGAAACAACCAAGACCTGCAGGACCAGACGGCACGCTATCAGTAGAGTAGGTACCGTTTTCTAGTACGCCTAATACATAACGCAACTTGTCTGGTAGCTACTTGCATTATAATGCTATCGTAGCATGGGCAGTGCCCAGGGTTAAATTGAAGTATTATTTATTTACTTTTTTCCACATTCAGTGTCGGTTGGTGGCATACCGGGTGGTGTTGGAGTGGTTCTTGAAGAGTCAACGACTTGGCAAAGACAACAGTAAAGTTTTACCATCTTGTGTTGTCGCAGCCATTCGTCACAACTACCCTTCTCCCACTGGACTGTACATGGGATTTAAAGAGTCAGAACAAGCTTTTGAAATTATTTAAAGACATTTTAACTGAGTGCTATTTTGCTACAAACTTTTTCATATTGTGTCATTGTAAATACATCTGGGACTGGTTCAGGTCCGGTGAACCACAAATAATTGCCTCATTATGACAAATGACAAGGAAAGTCATGGAAAGCTGCGTATGAGTCACTTTTATTTAAAAAAAAAAAAAATTTGTTGCTTTGTGCAGTAAATAACAACCAGCATCAAAATTAAGTCATTCAATCTTTACTCCAAGAGAGACCATATTGCACATTGCAGGAGTTACAGAATCAAGCCTTCATAAAATTGAAAACACTAGATGGAATTGTGATAGTTATCCAGAAAGAAGAAAAAAATATATATATAGTATCGGTCATCCAAGAAAATGAACTAAAAGTTCAACCAGGTGTAAAATATTTTAAATAATTTGCATACCTAAGATTCAACTGCCTTCACAAAGAGTTGTATTAGTATTGTTATACATATTTTGAACTTACATCTTGCTCATGAAAATCTGAGAAAAGAATCTGTACACACACTACATGCTAAATCAAGATGAATGCTTTTCTATGGCCTCTTGTTTGTCAGGCTTTGGCTTCTGCGCTGTGTATGCAGGTAGTGAGGGAATAGATGCATGCGACAGTTTGTCCTTGAACTTGATGGTGGGGTCTAGGCGTCGCTGTAGAACTTGTACCACCAGATTCCGACGGAATGTTTGGGTTATTGGTACATAGATGGCTACCCACTCTTTCGTCTTTTTAGGATACCTCAGACTGAATCTAGGATTGCCTAAAAAAATAAACAATGACTGCTCATTGACAAATTAATAATGAAGCAATACGAACATTATCAACCACTGATGTTTAATAATTCACAATTTCATATCACCCATTTATACCCACATTATTATGAGCCATGTATAAATTTGTGGAACAAGTGGAACATTTTCATATCCCCTTGTCATACTCTCAATTATTCAGATACTTCCACCAGCTAAGCACAGGTATGCGACCAAGCAAACTTTTGTTTTTTTAACCCAATTTCATATTTTCAGAAACAGAAGATCAAGAAATTGCATTATGCATTTCATTATTTTCATAAAGCAATATCAATTTCAACATCCAATGGGAGATACTTGCCCAAGTGCAAATCCTATGAAAAATAAGGGCACTAGGCACAGTAATGGTCCAAGTAAATATGCTGTACGTCAGAAAATATTGACGTCATACGACTATTGGGAGTACAAATCTATCACTCTTGTAAAGATGTGCAAAAACAAAAGATGAATCATCCAACGAACAAGAAATTTAAATTTTTAGGCTTTTATCAAGAAAACGTGCCACTGTTTTGTTTTAGTATCTTACCAGTGGAGGTGGAGGCCTGTTGTCATGGTTCTGGCTGTGTGTGTGCTGTGCTTGCAAGTGAATATTAGCTAATGTCGGCAAGCTAGCTATCAATTCATCACCAGCAGACCTCCTAGCTAATTCAGTACAACACTAAACCTGTCATGGTTCTGGCTGTGTGTGTCATGGTTCTGGCTGTGTGTGTGATTATAGACTTTCTTTGCTGCTCGTATTTGAACCACGTCTGTTTCTTTAACTATCGGATTCTTTTCCCAGCTGTTTCGTCAGGCGTGGGCGGCGCCTTCCCCTAAGGCTATATAACCAAGATGTCCGCCACACCTCCTTTGCTTGAGTGTCTGATTTTAGTTATCACTACAGCCAGAAGATATCTCTAGTTAGGGATTTTTGGCGAATTTCTTCGCAGTATATTTGTGGTTCATTTCTTCAGAGAAGTTTCCTTTTACTTTACCTATTTGTTTGTTCCTATCTCGCTCTGCTTCCTGGTTCGTATTGTTGGGCGTTCGTTTTGGAAGTGCAAGAGCTGTTCTGTTTCTTCATTTATATTTCTCCCTGTGGGTATTTTAAGTCCTTGCTGGTCCTGTTTTCTCCTAGCCGCTGCAATTGGCCTCCCGATTCCTTCGGCCATTACAGCACACTCCAGCCAAACATGGAGTCGCCAGCAACGGCTATGCTGGAGAAAGTGGTTGCCAATCAACAATCGGTTCTTGCTGGTTATGGCTAGGGCCTCACTAGCTTAAGCAATCAGCAAGCAGAGCTGGCGGAAAGGATTCGCCTGCAGGAGAATGCTATGCAGAGGCAGGATAATATCTTATTAAGCCTCAGCGAGAGTATTAGAGCGTTGACCGCTCAGTTCACCCAAAATGTTTCACAAGCACAATCCGCACACTTTCCCCAAGAGCCTAAACTTCAGTTACCCCCAAGATATGGAGGCGAGGCAGGGGAAGCAAGGACTTCATCGCTCAATGTGAAATATTTTTTAAACGCAACCCTCACGTTTCTCTAATGAAGAATCATGGGTTTCGTTTATTTTATCCCTGTTAGCTGGTACAGCTCTCACTTGGGTGGGGCCACTCATTCGCTCTAGATCGCCGGTTGTTAATTCGGTAGATACTCTCGTGAGGGAGATGATTTCAGTTTTTGATCATGACGTGTGTGGTCAGGACGCGGCAACGCTTCTAATGCATTTGAGGCAAGGCTCTGAGAGCGTTGCAGAGTTTTCTATATCTTTCCGCTCACTGGCCACTGAGACAGGGTGGCCAGAGGCACCTCTTATGACAGTTTTTATTAAGGCTTTGGCGGAGGAGGTAAAGGAAGCTCTGGCGACATTAGAGCCTTGTGTTTCTTTAGATTCGTTGGTTCGTACTGCTGTGCGAATTGATAATCGTATCCGCGAACAAAAGAAGGAGAAATGTACAGCACTGGCTCTTGCTAGCAAAGGGGTTAATTCTCCGTACAACATGCACACAGCCCCAACTCTGCCCACTGAAATTCCCACTCCTAGTGAGCCCATGCAGCAGGTTGATGGCTCATATGAGAGCCGGGCTCGTAAGCCCGTTCGCAGACGAATAATTTGTTACCATTGTAACAAACTGGGACGTATCCGTCCACGTTGCCCTGAGCTTAAGGGAAAAGGGAAGTCCCTCTAGCGGTGTGGGGGGCGCTGGAGGGACAGACCCAATCTCCCTTTCAAACATTTATTGCAGTAGAATTGACTGTGGGGAAACAGAGAATATTTGCTGAGGCCTTTTCGGACTCAGGGGCCAATGTTTAATGGATGCGGGGTGGGCTAGGAAACATTCCATTCCCATCCGCTCTCTCTTACATTCACGCACGGTCAGAGCTTTGGATGGTCGCCCATTGGGAACTGGGCTTATAACCAAGGTCTCTGAATTATTGACTATGTTCGTCTGTGAGGGACCCAGCAGTCGCCACAGGGCGCACAATGATCAAAAATAGATTGAACTTTATTTTCTTTCGAAAAACACACGTAACTCAAATGGTTTAAAAAGGTTCTGGGCCCTTTAAAGGTTAAATTAACAAAATTAAAGAGACACAAACCAAACACAACCTCCACGTCTCTCCCCCCAAGTGAAACAAAAGGACTGCTGAAATACTATTCGACCAAACCAAAATAAATAACAGGACAATTATTAAATCAATTAAGTGTCCAAAACAACCAAAACTACGAAAAAGAAAAAAGATTTCTGCAGAAATAAACTACTTAGAGTAATATTTACATATATACACAAAATCATCTAACACAAAAAAAACATAAGAAAATCCCAACAAATCTTAAATCCCCCCAGGACTGGACAGCAGATGGAACGTGCTGAACTGGTCTTAAGTTGGCAGAACCCTTCTGCCCGTCTTTTGGCTGGTTGGTGTTTCCACCCGGTTCCCAATCGCGGAGGCACGCCCCACCACAACGCCGGAGTTGGCCAGACTCAGACCCAGCGGCAGGCATGCTAAATGAAACAAAGAAAAATGAATAAACAAGAAATACTACCTGAAACTAATAATCAGCAAAATCATAGTAAACGCAAATGTGTGCACTTCCATCTGGGTGACCACGTTAAGCTCAAAACTAAATAAAGTCAATCTGATGTATGAAATCAATAGACTATGTGTCGTGTGTTTATTTGTTTACATATGCTGTTAATATTGTGGTGTATAATAAAGAACCTAATACTACTACTAATAATAACAATAATAATGTGCAGCAATGAACCTAAATGTGTAAATTATACTAATGACTAAAGCAACAGAAACGTGAGTACAAGGGGAGGGGTTACCGACAGGCAGATGGTAATCATGATGGTGTGGACGCGACTGCAGCCATCACATCGTCCCATTTGGCGGTCATTCGGAGAATGTTCGGTTTTCCCTGTGGTTTTAGGACATTGTTGGCTGCTTGAACATAGGCCACACATCTTTTGAGGCAGTCAAAATAATTCTGTTGTCCAGGGGGGCTTTCATTGTAGGTCTCACTGTAGTGAGATTCTGGCGTGTCGTCCCGGACGTCAACCTATGGGGGAGGCTGATGCCTGGAGTGATGACGAAGAACTTGTCTCACTTAACTCACCCGATTTAGATAATGGGGCGGAGGAAGGGTTGGAGTGGGATCCTCAATTTGACTGGCAGCAGCCAGAAGAGGATTTCGAGTCGGAGGATTTTCCTGATTTTGAGTCGTTGTTGATATGTCGGGCTCTGAACGGGATCGGAGTTTGGGGGCTGCACTGAACTTTTGTTTACATCCCAATGTTCCTAATGACTATGTTGATCTCGCAGAGGTTTTTAGCAAACAATGGGCTTCGTCCTTGCCTCCGCATCGTGCTTACGATTGCGAGATCAGGCTTTTTCCTAGTACTACTCCCCCCAGGGGTTCCTTATACTAGCTGTCTGGGCCAGAGCGCAAGGCTTTGCGAGAGTATATTCAGGAAGCTCTAGCTAATGGATTTATTCGACCCTCCACGTCTCCTGTGGGAGTGGGGTTCTTTGTGTTGGGAAAAAGGATGGCGGTTTGAGGCCCTGTATTGATTACAGGGACTTGAATAACATAACTATTGAGAACCAATACCCTCTTCCCTTAATTAACTCTGCATTTGAACACCAGCAGGAGGCGTAGTTTTTCACTTAACTAGACCTCCGTAACACATACAATCTGGTCCGGATCCGGGAGGGGGACGAATGGAAAACGCCATTTACGAATATTTACTCATGCCGTTCGGTTTGGTTAACGCCCCCTCTATGTTCCAGGCACTTGTTAATGACGTCCTCTGAGAGATGTTGGAGAGATTCGTCTTTGTCTACCTGATGATATTCTGATTTTTTCTTCAACTCTCTCGGAGCATAAACAACACGTCAGACAAGTGCTTGAGGCCCTCCTGAAAGCCAAACTTTTTGTCAAGGCTGAGAAATGCATTTTTCATGCCAGGACAGTCTCGAACCTTGGCTTTATTGTGTCAGCAGGGTCAGTCCGTATGGAACCGGACAAAGTGGCAGCAGTCAGGAACTGGCCTGCTCCTCAGAATATTTAGGAGATTCAGCGGTTTTTGGGCTTTGCTAATTTTATAGCAGGTTCATCTGCAATTTTAGCGCTGTAGCTGCCCCAATTATTGCGCTTACTAAGAAGAATGCCCCTTCGTCGTTCGCTTGGACCCCAGCAGCTGAGGCTGCTTTTCAGGAGTTGAAGAAACGTTTTAGTTCGGAGCCCATCCTTGTTATGCCCGACCCCTCCCTCCCGTTTGTGGTGGAGGTTGACGCTTCGGAGGTCGGGGTGGGCCATTTTGTCCCAGCGCTCTCATCGGGACAATAGTTGCAACCCATGCGCCTACTTCTCCCGGTCGTTGTCTGCGGCCGAATGAAATAACAGCATTGGTGACCGGGAGTTGTTGGCATTAGAAGAGTGGCGCCACTGGTTGGAGGGGGCTGAACACCCAATTGTGGTTTGGACTGATCACAAGAACTTCCCATACATCCAGCAGACCAAGCGACGTAATTCTCGGCAGGCACGGTGGGCATTATTTTTCAATTGTTTTAACTTTACATTAACTTATCTCCCCGACTCTAAAAATATCAAGCCTGACGCTTTGTGGCAGATTTCCGATCACTCGGGCCGCGATTCTATTCCTGAGCCTATAATTCCGGCAACGGAATAAAGGGTCCCTCCTCCCCCCTCTGGTCTGTTGCGGCTGTTGCCCGTCCCCAAGCATCCTTGGAGCCACATCGCGCTAGATTATATTGCTGGCCTGCCAATTTCGGAGGGCAACTCTGTCATTTTTGTCGTGGTTGATCGCTTTTCCAAGGCTGCCCATTTTATCGTCCTTCCCAAGCTGCCGTCGGCGCAAGAGACAGCCCTTCTTGTTGTAGACCATGTGTTCCGGCTGCATGGCCCACCTCAGGATGTGGTTTCTGACCGTGGCCCACAGTTTACGGCAAAATTCTGGCATGCTTTCTGTAATCAGCTAGGGGCCTCCGTGAGCCTTTGGTCTGGGTTTCATCCTGACACCAATGGATAGACAGAGAGGATTAACCAGTTGCTTGAGAATACATTTCGGTGTTTAGCGGCTGACAACCCTTCGTTGTGGAGATGTTTTTTGGCGTGGGCTGAATACTCTCATAATTCACTATGTAACTCCTCCACAGGCCTTTCCCCGTTCGAGGCTCAGCTGGGCTATCAACCACCGTTTTTTCAAGAGGCTGAGAGGGACTCAGAACTTCCCTCGGTTAATCGTTTTATTCAACGGTGTCGGTCGGTCTGGGCCAAGGTCCGGTCCTCTCTGTTGCACTCGGTGCATATACAGAAGGCTGCCGCTGATAGGAGGCGCCGTTTGGCACGTTCTTATCCGGTTGGCCAGAGGGTTTGGCTTTCTACTCGGGACCTTCCGTTGAGAGTAGAGTCACGGAAGTTGGCCCCCCGTTTCATTGGCCCATTCAAGATCGTGCGGAAAATCAACCCTGTCACCGTCCGATTACAGCTCCCTAGATCTTAGCGCATTCATCCCTCTTTTCATGTCTCTCAGCTCAAATCGGTTAGCACAAGCGTCTTGGCACCGGTCGACAAACCGCCGCCGCCGCGGATGATTGAGGGGGGGCCGGTTTCCACTGTGCATCGCATATTGGCCGAGAGGCGTGTTGGGCGCGGGGTCCAGTTTTCAGTAGATTGGGAGGGATATGGTCCTGAGGAGCGGTGCTGGGTCCCTTCTCAGGATATCCTGGATCCCACCCTTATTTCTGAGTTCCGTGCACGAGGTTCTTTGGGAACGTCTGGGGCCGTCCCTTAAGGGGGGGGTCCTGTCATGGTTCTGGCTGTGTGTGTGGTTATAGACTTTCTCTGTGGCTCGTATTTGGACCACGTCTGTGTTTTTAACTATCGGATTCTTTTCTCAGCTGTTCGTCAGGCGTGGGCGGCGCCTTCCCCTAAGGCTATATAAGCCAGATGTCCACCACGCCTCCTTTGCTGGAGTGTCTGATTTTAGTTATCACTAAAGCCAGAAGATATCTCTAGTTAAGGATTTTGGGCGAATTTCTTCGCAGTATATTTGTGGTTCATTTCTTCAGGGAAGTTTCCTTTTACTTTCCCTATTTGTTTGTTCCTCTCTCGCTCTGCTTCCTGGTTTGTATTGTTAGGCGCTCGTTTTGGAAGCGCGAGAGCTGTTCTATTTCTTCGTTTATATTTCCCCCCGCGGGTATTTTAAGTCCTTGCTGGTCCTGTTTTCTCCGAGCCGCTGCAATTGGCCTCCCGATTCCTTCGGCCATTACAAAACCATAGAATTACAAGAGAATTGAGATAACCACATAGATACATGGGTTCATTGATACATTTTCAAATAAAATTTTATATACTGTGTAAGATTTTTGCCGTCAGCTAATCTCTCCGGCCAGCTGTGAGAATCTGGTACGAATAGCTCAGTAAATTTGAACGGACACGTGTTATCTCTGATTTTTTTAATATAGTCCAACCAACAAATCAGAATCGTGGACGCCGTTATGAGGCACCGAAGACATTAGATGGGCGAACTAAATAAACATCATTGCTGGATTCAAAATGGGCAGAACACGTCAAACCAATTGGGTGGGCAGGGCAATAATTAGGGTGGGCAATGCCCACACCTGCCCTCTGTAAGAACCGGCCCTGATTTCACTAATATCTCACTGGAAAAACCATTAAAAGAGATTTGATTTTTCAATTTGCAACAAATTAAGTACATACTTCACCCGTGCTTTTTAATAACAATAAGTATATCAGAGGTTTGACCTGTTTATAATGGTTCCCATAATGTTCTCGTTTCATTCACTACGGTCTGGTTTTCAATTAGTATTCTTATGTTCCTATCAATATTCTGAGAATTACAATCGATATTCCAATGTTTCATTCCATATTGTCAGGTTTATGATCTATATCATAAACTATATCCTTCTCATCTCACATCAATAACATAACCCGCTCAGCTTACTTCCACCTCCGCAACATCAACCGCCTTTGCCCCTCTCTCTCGCCTCACACTGCTGCTATCCTGGTACACAGTCTCGTCACTTCACGACTTGACTATTGCAATTCCCTTTTATTTGGCCTTCCCCACAAATCTCTCCGTAAATTACAGCTAGTTCAAACGCTGCAGTACGCATCATCATAAGGACCCCATTCACTCACCACATCACACCTGTATTGCAGCAGCTCCACTGGCTTCCCATCACACACCGCATACACTACAAAATACTGCTCCTGACATTCAAAGTCATTCACAACCTTGCCCCTCCTTATTTGCCCGATTTAATTCACCTTGCTACACCAGCCCGCTTACTCCGATCCTCCTCCTCCATCCATCTCACTGTTCCTTCCGTCCGTCTCGTCACCATGGGGAGCAGAGCATTCAGCTGCTCTGCTCCCCAGCTCTGGAACTCACTCCCTCCTGACCTCCGCAACACCAACTCACTTCCCCTGTTTAAATCTTGTCTTAAAACTCATCTCTTTCGTGATGCATACTCCCTCTGATTATATAGTCCCATGCTTTTTGTATATTTTTGTAATGTTTTTTAGCTGTTTTTTGATTTTATGGCTGCTATTTTAATGTATGTTTTAATTATGTGTTGTAAGGTGACCTTGAGTTTCTTGAAAGGCGCCCTTAAATAAAATGTATTATTATTATTATTATTATTATATTGTCTCATTTTTGTTCACTGTTCTCGTATCATCATATATTCTTTCAATCCATTCAATGCTGTCAGGTTTCACTCAGTTTTCTCTGGTTTTCAATCTGTATTTTCACATTTTCATTCAGTATTCTCTGATTTTCAACTAATACTCACGTTTCATGCAATATGTACCAAATTTCGTTTGATATACACTCTGTTACTGTTTACGTGTATGTAAACTTTTTCATTCTTTCTCCTTATCTTGTTTTTGGCTTTGTTTTGTTTAGTGAGACAATGGGGGGGGATTTTAGGATACTCAGTACACAGTGAGTGGTATTGGTGCTGATACTCAGTACACAGTGTGTGGCATTGGTATTGATACTCAGTACACAGTGTGTGATATTGGTGCTGATTATTGTACACCCTTTGGAAATAAAAAGATGCAGGAAAATGTAAACATGTGGAAAGCACGTGGGGAGCACAAGCAAACTAATTTGCTGATTAACCCCATACTGTTTTCAGCAGCAATGCTTACATTTTAATGATGACCCCAAGGATATCCTAAGTATACGTAAGACTATTTGTTGCAGGAGATAAAAGATTTGAGAGGGAGTCTGTCCAAAAGGGCAGTGAGAGGACCTGTGTTTTGGCTTGTCTGAGCCAGAGAAGCGTAAGCCTTAAACACTGCACTTCAATTGCACACGTGCTTAGATGGTTTGGTGCTCATCGTTTTTGTATGTGGATTCATTTGATGGCTTTTGTGAAATTTAAAGCTGTGTGTTCTAAAGTGATGTACTGGATGATGTCTTGATTGTGCTGTTTCTTACAGGAGTTGGCTACAGGTGCCACAGTCCATCGGGTTGTCTGGTAGACCGAGATGAGAGTTTCCACATCTTCCGACTTGAACAACTCCATAATTAGGCCTGACGGATTTTATATTGTCGGATTAACATCGTTAAAGTTTGTTAAGATATATTTCTTTTTCATCACCATCATTTATATCATAACAATTTTGGCCAACTCATGCATCCTCATAATTATATCTGCAGATCATCGCCTGCACACCCCAAAGTATATTGCAGTGGCAAATTTAGGGTTTGTGGACTTAATGATCAGTACAACCATTATTCCTGGCATGATCAAGACATTTCTTGTGAAAGATAACTTTATTTCCTACAACGCATGTTTGGCACAAATATTTTTCTTTAACTGTTTTGGTATGTTAGAGTCATTTTCTATAGGTGTACTTGCCTATGACAGGTTAATTGCAGTGTGTTTTCCACTGAGGCAAAATTCAATTAACACACCCAAGAGCATGATCAGTATTTTAGTGATAATTTGGGTGCTTTGTGTCAGCTCCATAATGTTCATGACAGTGATTGTGACAAAATTGTCTTTTTGCAACTCACTGAATGTGGACAGCTATTTCTGTGGCTATGGGCAACGGTGTGCGGACTATCCTGCAATAATAACACATTACAGAAGGCCACTGCCTCTTTTCTTGGAATAATAGTTCTGTTTGTGCCCCTAATTTTCATCATCATGTCATATTGCTGTATTTTAACTGCTGTGTTTAGAATGAAAAGTGTGGACAGCAGGTACAAAGCACTTGCAACTTGCACAGAGCATATAGTCCTTGTGGCAATTTTTTTTGCGCCTATGCTGGCAGTGACTATTGTACACTTTTTCCTATTCCAATCCAATCCAGATATCAGACTGGTGAGCATGTCTTTAGCTTCATGTTTGCCTCCCTGTCTGAACCCCATTGTGTACTCCCTAGGCACCAAAGAAATAAAGAACCGGATACTGACTATGCTAAAAAAAGCCACGGTAGCAGTCTGGGCAGGGTAGACAAAGAAACATTGAGTCAATGACTTGCAAATATGGACAATATTCTGAAAGATAACGTCAATGTTATGCTGACCTTGTACAACCCCAATTCGAAATAGTTGGGACAAAGTGTAAATTGTGAATAAAATCAAAACGCAATGACTTTTAAATCACACCAGCCAGTATTTTATTCACAATAGAACAGAGATAACATAGCGAATGTTGAAACTGAGAAATATTACAATTTCATCCACAAAATCAGCTCATTTCAAATTTGATGGCTGCTACAGAGCTCAAAAAAGTTGGGACAGGGGCCTGTTTAATATAGTGTAGCATCCCCTCTTCTTTTAAACACAGAGTGGAGGCGTCTGGGCATTGAGGAGACAAGTTTCTTGAGTTTAGCCATTGGAATTTGATCCCACTCTTGTTTAATACAAGCTTCCAGCTGCTTGATTGTTTTGGGTCTCCTTTGACAGACTTTCCGTTTAATTATGCGCCAAATGTTCTCAATCGGTGAAAGGTCAGGACTGCAGGCAGGCCAATTCAGCACATGGACTCTTCTACTACAAAGCCATGCTGTTGTAATAGCTGCAGTATGTGGTTTTGCATTGTCCTGCTGAACTACACAAGGCCTTCCCTGGAATAGATGTCATCTGGAGGGGAGCATATGTTGCTCTAAAACCTTTATATACCTTTCAGCATTCATGGTGCTTTTTAAAACATGCAAGTGTCCCACACCATATGCACTAATGCATACCCATACCATCTGAGATGCTGGCTTTTGAACTGAACGCTGATAACAGGAGGGGTGGTATTTCTCCTCTTTAGTCCGGAAGACACGACGCCCATGATTTCCAAAAAGAATGCTAAATTTGGACTCGTCTAACCACAGGACATTTTGCCACTTTGCTAAAGTCCATTTTAAATGAGATTTGGCCCACAGAACACGGAGGCGCCTCTGGATCATGCTCAACAATGGCTTCCATTTTGCATGATTGAGTTTTAGGTGGCATCTGTGGATGGCACGGCAGACTGTGTTTACAGACAGTGGTTTCTTGAAGTATTCCTGGGCCCATTTAGTAATGTCAATGACAGAATCATGCCGGTGAGTGATGCAGTGGCGTCTGAGGGCCCAAAGATCACGGGCATCCAGCAAAGGTCTTCGGCCTTGTCCCTTAAGCACAGAGATTTTTACAGTTTCTCTGAATCTTTTGATGATGTTATGCACTGTCGGCCTTTGCAATTTGACGTTGAGGGACATTGTTTTCAAAGTATTCCACAATTTTTTTTTTCGCAAGCCTTCGCAGGTTGGAGATCCTCTGGCCATCTTTACTTCTGAGAGACTCAGCCTCTCTAAGACATCCCTTTTATAGCCAATCATGTTACACACCTGATGCCAGTTAACTTGATTACTTGCTCAATGTTCTTTCAGCTGATTCTCTTCTATATAAATGGCTTTTTCAGCCCTTTTTTTGCCTCTGTCCCAACTTTTCTGAGACCTGTTGCAGCCAAAAAAATTGAAGTAGGCTCATTTTGTGGATAAAAATGTAAAATGTCTCAGTTCAACATTTGAAATGTTATCTATGTTCTATTGTAAATAACATATTGGCTCGTGATCTGAAAGTCACTGCATTTTGATTTTATTCACAATTTACACTTTGTCCCAACTATTTCGGAGTTGGGATTGTAGAGGGGTGTCAGTTGCATATGTCTCCAAGTCCTATGTAAACAGGTTGATCAATTTCATTGAACCTCTTATGCTGGTTTTACTGGTGGGACTTAATTTTAGCTCAGATGCCGCAACCAGATTGTCTTTTTGTTTTTCACAAGGTCCCCAAACCTTTTCCAAACTCAAATTCAAGCACTTTTCACGCATTTTCAAGGTGAATTCTCAAACTACCTGAGGACCTCTTTACTGTGCAAGGCTCGCAAAATCGCTGTTCTGAGCGCCCGGGACAAGTAAAAATTTTGTCGGACAAGCTGAAATTAAGAGGCGCTTGCCCGACAGGCTGGCTGAAAATTTCAGGCCACATAGTAATTTATTTCCGATCTTAACGTTTTATTCACTGTACCAATGTGGCCACTAAATTCATTTGAAACAAAATCCGATTTGTTGCTGAAAACCTATGGCCAATTTCACAATATTTGAGGCGTGACTGTCACAACTTTCCAATTACCGGTTGCCAAGTGCCATGTAGCCAAATAGCGGGATTTTGATCCGCCGCGGTCTAGTTTGGTTGATGCAGGCACAAACAATGACTTGACTCCCAACCATCAAACAGAGAATAAAGGCATACACGCGTGCAGCTGGCGCTAGGAATCTCGTCCGACGGCCATTCCATTGAACGGTCACTCACAAAATCATTTTCTTGGAACACGGTTATAATATAATGTTTGAGTGACAGAAGCGAAACTTCTATCGACATTTGTTGTTGCTTTTGTGTGTTGTTGTTTAAAAAGGCCCACAGCAAAGTGAATATATTTATTTAATATTAAAGTTATTCATCTAAAGCCATGTTCTAGACTCGCATCTTTCCCACGTTGCGTTTCGTTTCAATCGCCTCAGAGCCGAAACGACAGGCTTGTGCTTACACATGAGGGGAAGAGAGGGATAATTAACACAACTTTCCACAATTTTTTTTTTCAGTTTCGTAGTGGCAGCCACATGGACAGATGGGTGACCGGGCAGTGTCTGCGGACTTCGAGTGGGTGTGGGACTACGAATGCGAGCATTTAAACTCTCTACTCAGCAATCTTACGGCTAAACGAGGGCGTGTTTTCCATTAAAGCCAGCAACACTAGATCACAAGCAAGAATATGTTGTGATGTTGCACTTGAGGAAGCTAATCGGCCACTGTCTGAGCAACATAAAATTTTCAAAATGAGACATTGGAGCCAGAGAGAATTAATGTGGAATTGTAAAACGCTTTGATAAACACTTCGATGACTGATTACTAAAGAAATATTATACGGAAGTTGTTCATGTTTGTTAGAGAACGCGCACCATTTCAAAATATCTAGCAAAACAAGACAACCCGAAAGATAAAATGCTTTGTTGTCATTTCACTTCACGACATGAGTCCGCGGACTTGCGGATGCTGGTTTAAACCACTCACTGCGCACCCCTGATTGCGCGCCTGGTGCTCGCTCATTCATTCATTCATTCAAAATTAAATGTAGCTTTCATAAATATATCACCTAAATTGCTACAATCTGGGCACTAAAATATATCTGATTTTGTTTTTAGAGTTGTATACGTGCCGCTTATTGTTGGTCTAAAGGGATTATGAAGTATCCATAATTGTTTTTTTTCTTCCTTCATCTAGAGTCAAAAGACCGTAACGTATGTCAGTGTCTCCAACGACCGAATTAAAATTTTATTTTAAACGCCATTCCAAAACAGAAACAAAATGGAAAGCCATAAGATCGTAAATTATTTTTCCAGAAGAACACAACCACTTTCGACCATTTACAAGATTTAATTACACAACCCTCCAACAATTGTTGAATATTTCAATCGTGTGCCATTGTAAAATGTCAACAGTTGATTTGGCCATCAGACGTTTGCAACGGGACGTTAGTACATAGTCTATAGCTTATGTTTTACCGATTTTCTGACGAGTGTGCTCGCACATCAATGATCAGAATATCATGTAGAACATACATTTTGTCCATTTAATGGACGTCAGTAACAGTAACTTATGCCCCATTTCTACTACGTGGTACCGGCTCAACCCGTTTTTTTTTCATTGTTTAAGTTGCATAAAAAGGAGTAGGGAGAAGTCATTAAACGCTACGTTTTATTTTGTGCATTACACGTAGGCTTATATATTGTTATTGAAATTCTATTGAAATAAACTAATGTTCCATGGTGTGAAAGAATGCATGGTAATAATGACATAAATGATTTTCTCCTCGCTAATTGTTCACTTTTACGGCACTGATGATTTTTTTCTCTTTTCGTAATGAACAGCAAAAGTTGAAAAACCTTTTCAAACGGTTACTGATATGTTGGTTACGTGGTTGGTGAAGCTCATAGCGCACACAAATGCATGATGATTACCATTAATGTTATGTGCGAAAAAACCTCTTCAAAAATGACTGCGATGCCATGGCACGTTTGTCTGAGAGGTAAAGAATCAACTGCATCCAAAAAGGGGCATACAGATATATAGTTTTGTGCTGCATCGCTGCTATGATGACCAGCTACACTGAGGGAGTACTATCCTCTAATGGAAAACTATCCCCCAGAAAAGTACCTGGCACCAAGGCAGGTGGAGTAGAGTAGAGTAGAGCCGGTACCACGTAGTGGAAATGAGGCATTAAGGCCGAATTCGGCGAGGTCTCGGGCAAGGAGAAAACTTTTCGGGCAACCAGGAATTCACTTATACTTGCCCGACAAGCTACCGTTCATTTTAGAATTTTGCGAGCCCTGCTGTGGTAAATTACTTATTTCTCAAACTACTCAGTCAAATAGCAAATTATATAAGACAGTGATGCAATTCAATTAGCAATGTCAATCAGTTCTAAAAACTTAGTTCAAAATCCAAGGCCTTTTTTACCCTTGAAAACATAACAATAAAGGTTACATGCAAAGGTTCTCCATTTATGCAAAGGTTTGCCCATTTATGGATAGGCAGGCTCTTACACTACCATGAAATATAGCCAAAATAAACCTCTCGCAGAAGACCTCCCATTCGAGAATGCTCTAAAAATGCTTGAAAGGCTTCGGAAATGACATCACTGGTGTTATTGGAGCCAGGTTGGTTATATACACCAAGTCATTGAATTGCAATGAACCTTGAACGTCACTTCACGATGGGCTGTTTCACAATCAGGGGTAAATTCTAAAATATCAAATAAATTTAGATTTTTTTCTAAAATTATTTGCAGCAAGGTAATATATATCATTCATTTTAAGTTCTGCTATCATTGACTAATCTACAGAAGCCGTTTATTTGATGAAAAAATGTCAAATCTTGAAAATTTGACAGTACGATATCAATTTTTTTGACATTTTGGTGTCTCATTTTCTTTTAGATACATTTGTATTCCTCAACAATAAAATACCACTGCACCCAATAGCTTGTGCAATCATTATTTTAAAAATGGGAAGGTTTTTTAAGCTACAAATAATATTTGGGGGGTCAGAAACGTATCGATTCATGAAAACTTGACTTTTTCTACCAAGACATTCTGTCCGTCAAAAAATGTCCTCTCCTGAAATGTTTTTTACCTTATTAATATTTCAACAGAGGAGGGGGGTAAGTTTGGATGTATTGAATGATTTTGACTCCACATATTCATATGATTGCACATGAGGAATACTGTGTCAGTATTTGCACTGGTCATTACACTGTGTACCATGTTATGAGTATATGTTCTTTGTCTGTCAAAAACATGTTTTCTCCAGAACTGGTTAAAAAGGTGGAAATTAGGAAAATTGTCATTTGTATGAATTTTAGGAGAACCTGTGAACCCAATGCTCCAAAATATTCAGCATGTGTCCTCAACAACATATGTAAACAAATAGGCATCAATTTGTTTCTAAATTCCACATTTGATTTTTAGGGGTCTGTGAGACAAACTTTGGTCCCTGATTATGAAACAATCCCCTATGTGCAAGGCCATGGTTTACTGTGTGGCCCCAAATTGCTCGAGCAATTCTGCAAGACTAAAGGCATCGGATGGTGTATATTTTTCCCTTTTTTCCATCTGGGCAGACACTTTTTGCGTATTAACGCACTGCTTCTCCAAGTAAATACTTGCAAAGCGAAGATCATTGCCAAGCACTATTAAATATTTTTCAAAATTATTCAGAGCACACTCTAACTTGCTAGTTTGAACAAGCAAGCGAACGGGTTGGCTTGTCATGGATAATGCCATCACAAGAAAGGGGAAGATTGAAGACCTGTGTGCAAGCAGTACCGAAGTCACTAAATAACGTTTTTGTGATTTTTGGGGGTCAAAGTTTTGAAAACATGTCGCGAAAACTTTGACCCCCAAAATCACAAAAATGTTATTTCATGACTTAGGTACTTCTTGCACACAGGTCTTCAATTAATTTAATGATGGCAAAATTATAAAATTTATTGAGATGTTCACAGAGAATAGAGACATTCTCATGGCTGAATTTAACACAACTCAAAAAAAAATCTTTCAGCACTAAAACTGATCACCAGTGGTATCTGTCCAATACATGTTGAGGCTAAGCGGACAGGACATTGATGTATTCAAACTGCATTAAACTGCTGACCAAAGTGAAACCTCTTGATCAGCTCACTCACTAGCTATGTTTACACGCGCAAAATTTCTCCAATCCGATCCTGACCTTGGTTGATCGGAAATTCCAAATCCAAATTCACATGGACACTAAATGAAATGATCCGATCATGACTTGCGTATACATCACCACGCGTTTAATCAGAATGAATCATGTGGGCATGCGCAGAGTTGTCTAATTTTCCGGAAATATTAGAAGTAGAAGACGAAAAAGCTGTACTTCCGCCTCTGTTGTAAACAAACGCCACGTTGTCTGCACGTCCTCATTCGCTCTTTGTAGCACACATGTGCAGTGAAGTTAATTTTTCCCCAACCACAAAGACAGGATCTGAATGGGTGTGTACATAGACGTTGTTCGGAATGATGATCGGCATAAACCACCTCCCATTCGGAATGAAATTTCTTTCCGAATGGACCGAATCGGATCAGAATTCTTCCAATTGACGTGTTTACATGAAGGCATTTTAATTTGATTGGGCTTTTATTCTGATTATGTGTGTCCATGTAAACATAGCTATTGTCTGAATAGAAGTACAGTGAACTTATCTGATTATGGACGACTCTTTCCCCCTTTTGATATTTGTTATAAACATGATTCCCTGCCATGGCAATTTTCTTTTCTGATTTTGTTAATACAGTTGTTAATTTTCGTGTTATTTTTACTACGTTCACCAACCACTTGCATAGAATCCATAGATGCTGCCATTTTAAATCATACACACAGTAACACCAATGATGTTTTCACCCACACCTACCAGAAGTACCAACCCAGTTTCAGAAGAGAATGTCTGCTATATTCATTTTATAATGGGATGTATTTAGAGAATAGGGTCTTAGGATAGGACACAAGCTTGACACCAGAATATCGAAGTAGCAGTGTTAGCAATGCAGGCATAGAGCCTAAGGTTGGACAGAATTTTCACATTTTCAAACAAACAAAGACATTTTATTTTTGTTTTGGTTTTAATCTTGTGTGAACTGTGATGATTATTGTTTTTGCATCTTCAGTTCTTTTACAGGATTATGGTCTGTTATAGCAGTTGGATCAAACTGAAATAAACATTTATGAGGCTGGTTTTGAGATCTAATCATTGCTGTATTTATTATTTTGCGGAGCCGTGGATTCAATAATTTTATGAACTAGTTGGAAGTCTCAGGAAATGTCGCATTTGTACATAAAGTTGTGCCTTGACTGAGTAATTTAGGGGAAGTAATGCCAACATGTAAACATTGATTAGCCAACGGCTGTGTTCGAATAGTCAAAAATTTATGCTCTATCCGCTAATTCTTATCCACTTTTCTTTAACCCCAATGGAAATTAAGGGAAGGAGGAAAGGGGAATTCATAACAGTTTAGGCAGACAACCACGCTCATAAAAGGAACTGAATGCACTTATCCTGGAGGAAGAAATCATACAGCCCTTGCCCATCAAGTTCGTTTATTTTTGCGATTGGTGATCCGGATGGATGATCATTGCTTTAAATATTCCTGCCGCACGATATTGTGGGATGGCATTATCAACTTTCTTTTCGTAAGGATGGTCCAGTGCACCTAATACTAAAGGTAGTAAGTCAGGAAGAAATGAGGCACCTTGTCTTTATATTTAGAGAATTCGAATACACTTACCATAGCTGCCATGTAAACACTTTCGGCTCATTTTCTCAGTGTGGAACTTTCCGAAGCAGAAAAGACTATTCAAACGCAGCCAAAGACCGATTGAAAATGTCCTAATCATAAATTTGTCACAACCCTCATGTGATTTCCTCATGTCGTTAGCCTCATAGCATAATTGCCCAAGTCATTTTCTGGCTTGCTGTTGCAATATCAAAAAAAAAAAAAAAAAACCAATGTGCTTGCAAAAAATTGTGTTTTTCCTTGTTTTCCGAAAACGTTTAAATATGACTGAGGCAACTATGCTATTAGGCTAATGATATGTCTCCTCGCAATTCACCACTTGCATAGCTGTTAGGTGTCTGCATCTTGCGATTTGTTTACGTCTTATGCGTCTTCCCCGCTTGGCTGCGTTGGTTTAGTGACCTTGTGGACGGGTATTTAACCCTTTTCGCAGGCAAATTTTGGCCCAGATGCATACCCCCCACGGACGGATTAATTTTGGGTTTTACTAAAAATATGATTGTTATTCAAAATAACAATAAAATAACACCAAATCTCATAATAAGTTTCCCATAACTGATGTTTTTATGTTTTAATCCTCTCCAGAATCGCTAAAATCGTTTTGGATCCAAGTCACCCCGCTCTCTGGATATTCAAACTCATCGTCAGAGTCATTCAATAAAGCAAAACTTCATCCACGTTGTATTTACGTTTAGAAACACGGCTAGAATGCCGGCGTCGATGCCATGTTGTTTTTTAGGAAATCCCATGCCTCGTTCACGGCTAAAAATACAGTGCTGGGTGACCTGAGAGACAGCCAATGTGTGTAACCCCGCAATCGGGGAATTTAAAGAAGACTTTATAAAACACGTTGGTTAAAACGACAAAAAAAATGTCGCTGTGGGTGTTTAAGCCCTCTGATTTGTGTGCAAGTTGCCGGATTGTGAAGTTCCATTAGTACTAAGAGGACTGTCAATATTGTTGGTAATAAAAGTTCTTCGTCTTCATTTTGCTCACAGGCAACTAATACTTTAATGACACCAGTTTCCCTAAGTCGTTGTCATTTAGTCAATTGGAACAAGCTTCCAGTCCTAATCTGGAGCCAGGACTGGGACCGCATTCCTCTCAAGCCACTTCCTCATCCTCCTGAGCAGTTTAGCACTGCCTAAGCCTGTTCAACATGTGCATGCAACCCGGAAGCCTGGTCAGCATCGCAACCTGGCCTATCCTGCAACTGCGCTGATCTGTGCTATTATTATCAGGTGTTTCGCCCCTGGCTGCATCATCAAGGGTTCAGTCCCCAGTCTATACCCTGTTGCTGCCAATGGAACTACTTGTTGCATTGTACGCCTGACTCTGCTCTTTATTCTCAAAGATAACAAATTAGATTTTTTTTCAAACGTTACAAAAGGGTTCATTGAAAATATGTGTTCAGCTATATCAGTGATTAGGTTCATGTAAAATGCATTGCTGTCGTACTGAATTGACAGCACAATAATTTGAAATGTGTATATAATAATATTTCAAAACAGAATTAATCATAAAGCTTTGAACAGATATGTTGTTCATTTTAAAGCAGGGGTGGGCAACCTTATCCAGAAAGGGTTGGTGTGGGTGCAGGCTTTCATTCCAACCAAGCAGTTACACACCTGTTACTTCATCAAAGACTCCAGAGGTTGATTAGAAGACCTTGATTAGTAGAATCAGGTGTGTATCGACTCGGTTGGAATGAAAGCCTGCACCCACACTGGCCCTTTCTGGATAAGGTTCCCCACCCCTGTTTTAAAGTGAGCTTTTTGAATTATTTTTTATCTGCACAACATGAAGGAGAATGGCTTAGAGAATATCAGTGGGCCTGTGCCACAAACCCTGTGAATTCAAAAGCTGCAAACGGCATTTTTGTACATCCCAAGTTTTTATACGAGTGTTGCTTTTTCTATCTACACTGCATATACTCTGCTTTACACCATTTGCCCTCCACAGTGCAAAACACTGAAGAAGTTTTTAATTTGGCTCCATCTGACATTTGAGGGCACTTGGACATGCCTGAATGATCAGTGATCAATGATCATCACATCACATTACTTACATCCTGAGGTTATGGGTAACATTCACTTGATGTTGACAGACCAGGGGCCCCTGTCATTGCTAGTTAAGGAAATGCCTTAATTGGAGCATGTTCACTTAATTTACTGCTGACATATGAAACGCATTTTGTGTTAAAGCATTATATAACTTTTAAAGTGCATTTGCATTCAAAGATGTAAGTGTCATGGTTTGTTTGGTGTGCATGTTGTTTGGACTTTTCTTTGCGGCTCTCATCTCGGGACGATATCGTATTCCTGGACTATCGAATTCTTTACCCAGCTGGTTGATTGAGCTGGGGCAGCGCTTTCCCAGAGTCTATATAAGCAGGTAGTCGCTAGAGTGTCTATTTTTAGCTTTGCACAATAGCCGAAAATATCTGTAGTCAGGTTTTGTATGACTTTCTATCTTCTAATTATTGGAGTTTCTTCTCCCTTTTTCGATCTGGCTTTGTTTTCGTGGTTCGGACTATTATACGTCCTTTAGAAGCGCGAGTACTTGTGTTTGGTCGATATTATTCTTTGTGTTTGTACTGTGTCCGTACTACTCTCTTTATCTCTGGTCCTTGCACTTGGCCTCCGTATACTACCAGCCACTACAGTAAGACGGGCTGGTTAATTTACGCGGCCGCGAAACACGCTTTAATTAATGAAGTTTTGTGTCAAACGCTGGTCATTTACACTTAATTGGCTGCTTGCAATGTAAATACTACCCCAATTTCAAAATAGTTGGGAAAAAGTATAAATTGTGAATAAAATCAAAATGCAATGACTTTCAGAATGTTGTGTTTCCAATTCCTGATTCACCAGAGGCCCTCGTAGACCTGGCCCTTCATTTCGACAGCCACCTGCAGGAGACAGCACTCACCCTGACACGTGAACCCTTCTCTGGCCAGAACTCCGCCCCACCTGGTCTGGTCCAAGCCACTAACCCATCGCCCCAGGAGCAGCCGATGGGAGGTGCTGCTGCGTCCACTCCTGAGGAGGCATCGCCCATGAAGGTTGGACGTTCCTGGCTGACCCCCAACGAGCGCCAGCGGAGGAGGCCTTCCAGGGCCCGCCCACTAGTGACTGGAGGATCACTAATGGGTGCTTCCAACGAAGCTTCCTCGTACCGCCGGACCTGCATTCCCGTGAGTCTGACCTGGGAGGGCCGATCCCGCAAGACCTCTGCCCTCATCGACTCAGGAGACACCAGCTGCTGGTGTCTGGAAACCATTGCGAGCAAATACAGCTGCTCGTTACCGACACACCTCACTCTCCCATTGTCCTGGTTCATCCTTGGCTGGCTAAACACGGGCTGGTGATCAACTGGGCCAGTCATGAGGTGCGAAAGTTGAAAGCTACCTGCTCGGCCAACTGCCTCCAACATTCCCGACCTTCCTTTCCTGTGGGCGGACCGGCTCCCGAAGACAAGCCTGACCTGACCAGAGTACCACTCGAGTTCCATGATCTGGCGTCCATCTTCTGCAAATCTCGTGTGGTGTCCCTGCCCCCACACTGCCCGTATGACTGCGCCATTGAGCTCCAGCCTGGTGCAGTGCCACCAAGGGGCTGTGTCTTCGCTGTATAAGAGCCCGAGAGGGGGTCCATGGACAAGTACATCCAAGAGTCCCTAGCAGCTGGCATCATCCGTCCATCCTCCTCTCTGGCTGGAGCAGGCTTCTTCTTTGTTAAAAAAAAGATGGTTCCCTGCGCCCCTGTATCGATGACTGTGGCCTCAACAAAATCACCATCAGGAATCGCTATCCACTCCCATTGATGTCCTCGGCCTTCGATGTCATACAGGGAGCAGCCATCTTCACCAGCTGGACCTTCACAATGCCTACCACCTTCTGCTCATCAAGAAGGGAGACGAGTGGAAAACCGCTTTTAACACCCCTAGCGGCTACTGGGAGTACCTGGTGGTTCCATTCGGCTTGACTAACGCCCCTGCAGTATACAAGAACTTGGTGAATGATGTGCTAGGGGATATGATCGGTTGATTCGTCTATGTCTACCTCGACGACATCCTGATCTTCTCCCGGGACAAAGCAGGGCATGCACATTTCTTGTTCTAGTTCATAGTCTTGCCTTGTGTGTTTTTCATAGTTCCCGTTTAGTATTTTCGCATACGCCTAGTGCCATTGCTGAGTCCTTTTATTTTTGTTCATTGGTTTGCTTCCCTAGAATTACTAGTGGCTTTTTATTTCTCTCATTTTATTCTTTTGTTGAACTGCTCTGTGAAGCATTCCTTTGTTGGATTTTTGCAACCCTTTGGGCCAAGTTTTTTGTTTGGCCATCGTGCCTGTTTCTTTTCTTTTAAAATAAATATTGAAAACCAAGTCTCGCAACAACAAGAGTGGGATCAAATTCCAATGGCTAAACTCAAGAAACTTGTCTCCTCAATGCCCAGACGCCTCCACTCTGTGTTAAAAAGAAGAGGGGATGCTACACCATGGTAAACAGGCCCCTGTCCCAACTTTTTTGAGACCTGTAGCAGCCACAAAATTTGAAATGAGCTCATTTTGAGGATAAAATTGTAAAATTTCTCAGTTTATGCTATGCATTTGCAATGTTATCTCTGTTCTGTTGTGAATAAAATACTGGCTGGTGTGATTTGAAAGTCGTGTTTTGATTTTATTCACAATTTACACTTTGTCCCAAGTTTTTCGGAATTGGGGTTTTAATTATATACAGTGGGACTCCATCAGGCAGTGCTCACGAAACATCATCACCTCTACCTGTTTTTTTTTAAATGGATCCAAATGTCAAAAGCACTGAAAATAAGTCATGACAGTGTATGTACATTTTTGAACAAGGTAATAATTCACCAAATCTTCACCAAAAACTAATCATTTCTTCCCTTACGCCAAAGGATTGTCCCTACCAAATTTGAAGACAATCCATCCAGAATTGTGACCCGTAGAGTGCAAACAGACACACAGATAAATAAATAAACATGATAATCACATAGACCAGGCGGGGTGGAAACACACCTAAACCTCGTCTTCAACAACCCAAACGTTTGTTCTATTGAACTGCGATATGAGACCGATTGTACATTCTCAGTGCTTTTGTCTCAGGGTAGAGCACAGGGGTTAATGTTCCAGGGCAAAGCTGTTATAAGAAAACAGTAAAAAGCATTGAGACTAAAAGACATTCCTAACCCAGACCCAAACCCATGTACAGATTGTTTGTCTGGAAACAGAATTAGTCATGAATAGAACCGGGTATGACAGTGAGTGCGAAGGTGATCAGCAACTGATGATCACATACATACTGCGGAGCAATACAAATAATAACATATTTAAAAATAACTGCATATAAACATAGCATACAGATAAGTGAATATGCAAATTTTGAGGGAAATACCGCTTGAAAGTGCATTCAGAGAATGATACCCTTTCCTGTTCGTAAACAAGTGCACATCACTGGTTGGAGAGTTGATTAGTACATGGCACCCATCAATACATCGTAATGTTCTTGGCATTCGATGCAGCATGTGAAATAAATATGCCAAATCAACGTATTAGTCTTCATGTGGCCAACGGACATATAATTTGTGGTTTTCAGCAGGAATTCCCTGAATTACTGAACAGCACTGGACACTTTTTATCATGACGCATGCTGGGAATCACCAATAAGTGAATACAAACTGCCAGATGCATGATACTCGAGAGCCAGAAAAACCTATAAAAGCAAGCAGTTGTTCTTAAGAAGCACGTAAATCGATAATATGAAAATAACTATGCAGCTGATGCTGTAGAACTGATTATGTGAAATTAATTTCCGTGGGGATTTGGGATTTCATTATGCCGGTATGGCACTGTCCTCACGGCCATATTTGTTCATGTGATCCATGTAAATAATGTGTTAAAAACAACATTATGATCAAATGTTACGGACGAAGGTGGGAGGGTGGAGGTGGGTTTGGTGGACAGGAAGAGCTGGGTGTCATCCTCGTAGCAATGAAACTGAATACCTAATCTGCGGAAAATGTGGCCGAGAGGGAGGAGGTTAATGATAAACAAAAGGGGGCCAAGGACAAGAGCCTTGGGGTACACCAGTAGAGAGAGTGGATGGCTGGGATGTGTATGTTTTTAATTGGATAAATTGGGTACGGCCAGAGAGATAAGATTTGAACCAGGCCAGGGGTGTGTCTGAAATTCCAATGGAGGCTAGTCTGTCAATGAGAATGGTGTGGGAGATTGTGTCTAAGGCTGCACTCAAATCGAGGAGGATGAGGATGGTGAGTCAGCAGCTACGAGGAGGTCATTTATGATTTTAACCAAAGCTGTTTCAGTGCTATGAGGTGGGCGAAACCCAGACTGAATTGTTCATATAAGTTATTGCCAAAGAGGTGAGAATGTACCTGAGATGCAACTGTTCTTTCTTCCCTGATTTTGGACAGGGAAGGGAGACTAGAGATGGGATGAAGGGTATTGAAGTCACTGGGATCTGCACCAGGTTTCCCGAGTATTGGAGTTACTGCAGCAGATTGACTCACTTCAGCAGTCAGCCGCATGTGGCCATTTGAGGAACTGCAGTTTTTGGCACTTCCGTATTGGCCTCACTTTTCAAACCCTGGAGATTGCTGCTTGATGCCACTATGTGCTGTTGTCATAGCCTGATTCTTGCACCATATACTTTCGACAGCCATAAAATTGAGCTCCTACAGCAGCGGTGTTACGCTGGCTCCCGATGTGATGCGAACGATGCCTCCCTTTGATGCGTTTTATTATCTCATGCCTAAGCCCTTAGCAAGTGTTTTGCTGGTTTCTATTATCTCATAGGTTTCTATTATTAAGGCTCCTAGCTCCTATAGCAGCGGTGTTATGCTGGCTCCTGATGTGATGCGAACGATGCCTCCCTTTAAGTGTGTGTTTCTATTATCTCATCGGCGAAATTAAGCTCCTATAGCAGCGGTGTTACGCTGGGTCCCGATGTAATGCGAATGATTCCTCCCTTTAAGTGTGTGTTTCTATTATCTTTTAGGCGTAGGAAGTGGGGGCTAAAGGGGGTGGAGCGCCTCCAAATATTTTGGAATTAGGGGATCTTAACTTTCAAAAATAGGTAGTTTTCAAGTGTGCAACGCCTGTCTGTGATTGTGCAGAGAGTGCTCTCTCGTTCTACAACGTATTTTCGGTCATTACTACGCATGAGATTGGTGTTTGAAGCCTCACGGTCCATAGGATCATCCAGTTTTCTGTTAATTATTGGGATAGTTTTTTCAGCTGTCATGACTGTGTAACAGCCTGAAAATGAAACAAGCAGGTAACATGGCTTTTGTTACTGTTGGTATTCATAAATTAATCGCTGTAAGGACACGTCTCCAGCTGTCCAGCTCACCGGTCTACTAAATCCCTTATCGCACTCCTGTCATTATCCAATTATCATCAGCACCTGTGTCTTGCACTGAGTGTTAGCAGTGTGTATTAAATGCTGAGCTTCCTTCAGTTTCACTGTGAAGCCTGTGTAACCTCATGCCTGTTTGATATAGTAGTCTTGTATAGGCTTATTTTCTGCATTTGTGAACTTCATTCAAAAACTTAGAATCCGTGCTGTTCATTGTTTGTCAGCACATTTATATTTAAGGATCCTCCATTCCTATTTTAATTCCTATTTGTAATACAATATTACTGTAGCACAGCCCAGACTTTGTATTACTCATGGTGTGATATATTGATAATATCAGGAACAATAATAATAAATAATAATGGGAATGGGTGGGAAAGTAGGGTCATTTTCTCACAGACTTCTATAGCATTGAATTTCTGTCTGCAACCACCAACGTCGCCAACTGCTGGCCATTAAACAGAATGCAATTTTTAGAGGTTTTTGCATTGGCCTCACTTTTCAGACCCGGGTGTTGCATCCATATTTTTATACAGTCTATGGTGCAATCGTGTAATTTTAAGTTGCGCAATAATAAGAGATTGCGACTTAACTGCTGTTACGCAAAGGTTTAAATACTTTTCTGATGTCTTTCAGTTACTGTTGAAAGTTTATACTCTCTGCAATTGGAAGAGAAATGCGTTAATCAATAGATCATCACTGGGGAAGTTTCATGTGGGCATGAACTATAATTGTGCATGACGCAGATGAACCTAAGTAAATAATTGAGTGACTGGCTATCAGCGACATTACTTAGGAGGAAATAAGGGAGCGCTAAATTTGTCCATGGAGGAATCTACTCGTAAATCCACGGAAGGGAACTATGTATTTTTGATATGCGATGACTATAATTGATTGTAGAATGACATAGTATCAATACCATGTCAAATTTTGCTTGAGAAAAAAAGATTTTTCTTAACCCCTCTGTGCAGATGTAGATGCCAGCAGACAATTTTATGCACGCAATTAGACTATCACTAGATGGAAGACCTGGATCAGTTACTGAGTATTCACTAGCAAGCCAAACTTGAACACGGTTTGGAATATGGACGCATTCAGTCTCATCCCTTTTTTTCAGGAGTTGCATGAATTAAACTCCTCAACTAAATTGCTCTCAATATTCCTATCAAGGTCATTAATGTAGATGAGGAACAGCAGGGGTCCCAACACCGATCCCTGAGGGACGCCACTTCCCACCATACCTAGCTCAGATGAGATTCCACTGACCACCACTTTGTGTTCCGTCCTGGAACCAGTTTTGAATCCACTCCAGAATACCTCCTGTAACTACAATGGAGCTCATTTTACAAATTAGTCTCTTATGCGGTACTGTATCCAATGCTTTCTGAAAATCCAAGTATATGATGTTATAAGCCCTGCTCTGTTCATAAGTCTTAGTGGCCTCTTCAAAGAATTCCACAAGGTTTGTCAGGCATGAACTTCCCTTACGGAAACCATGTTGGCTATGCCTCAAGATATTATTATGTTCAAGAAATAATTCCAGCTCGTCTTTTATGATAGATTCCAGTATTTTGCATGCAATGAAAGTTAAACTGACTGGCCTGTAATTTCCTGGCTCAGTACGGTCCCCTTTCTTATATATTGGTATTATATTGCCCTGCTTCCAATCATTTGGTATTTCTCCAGTTTCTAAAGACCGCGTGAAGATAGCAGAGAGCGGTTTAAAGATGATCTCACTAACTTCCCTGAACACTCTTGGACATAAGCCATCAGGACCCGCCACTTTATTTGCCTTTAGTTTATGCAACTTGTCTAATACTTCATTATCCCTAACCTCAATTTCCGCTAAATAATCTTGAACATTGGACATGCCCTCTTGCCAAATAAAAACCCGCACTGAGGTAAAATTCTCAACAAAGTAACTGTTTAAGGTATCCGCAATATCCTTGTTATCTTATAGCAGGCACCCATCTTTCTTTTTTATGCACTTAACCTCCTCTTTGACTTTCCTTTTTCTGCTACATTACTGAAAGAAGCGCTTAGGATAAGTTATTGCACCTTCTGCAATTTGCCTTTCATACAGTCTTCTAGCATTCCTCAGCTCTTTTTTGACCACAGCCTGCATATTACAGTATTCAGCCTTAGTATTCTCATTGTTGTCCTTTATGTACATCCTCTAAAGGTTCCTCTTTTCCCTCAAACTCCTACGAATAGCTATGGTCATCCACTGAGGATTCTGCTTTTTCAGCTTACTTTTGCACACCTGTGGAATTAATTTGCATTGTGAATCAAGTAAAACCCCCTTAAATCTTTCCCACATCTCATTTACAGACTCACCGTCCAGAAGTGTCTCCCATTTTATTTTGTTTAGATATGAGCACATCCTATCAAAATTTGTTTGCCTAAAATTCAAAATTTTGGTTTTCGAAGATAACTTTTTAACTTGCCATGAATCCTCAAAATTAACAGTAGAGTGATCTCTAGTCCCAAGTGCCTCCAGTACTTCAACATTGCTAATTCTATCAGGGTCATTACAGAGCACTAAATATAAAATTGCCTTCTCTCTTGTAGGTTTATTTACATACTTCACAAAAAAATGGTCATTTATAACATCTAGAAATTCTTCCTCCCCTTCACCCTGTCCTTTGACCATTTCCCAATCAATACCAGGATAATTGAAGTCTCCCATAATAATAGTCCCTCCGCCTCTACAAGCTTGCCTAATCCTCTTAAAGAGCATTTCATTGACAACACTGTCCAAAGCTGGCGGTCGATAGCATACTCCTATGTTTAAACCTGTCTAGTGTTTGCCAATGAGCCTAACCCAGATATCTTCACAGGGCAAGAAATGATCAATTTCAGGAATTTCCTGCACATTTATTTTTTCATTTACACAGAAAGTAGGCCTGTGACTAAAAACCAGGTACCCGGGTCCCGCCCGAAAGGTTCGGGTCAGGGGAAGAAAACTGCGATACCCGTTTCCCGAACATCAGTACATTGATTGCGAACACGATAAAATGATGGGTAGGCCTAATCATTAATGGCATCACCCAGACATTCGCTTATGTGCATTATTTATTCCTGTAGCTCACGACTGTTGTGCGCCAACGATTAGTTTATCAACTCACTTGAATGGGAAACAGATGGAGAATCAATCAGTGGCAATTTGGAGATTTTAATCAAGAATGTATTAATCCCTACCTCCTTAGTCTAGTCAGCTCGCGCTCGCTTGCTGCCTTTCGATCTCATCGGCGTTATGGTTTTTTTTTCTTTTTCTTTTCAACAGTTATGATAAATGATATTGATGATATTGATACAAATTACATGATATATTTATTGTCATTGTGATTGATAATCCCAGTTGATCGTAATAGTGATGATGAATATGACGATTCGGTAACGATTGAAGTTGATGGAATAGGCCCTAATTATCAAATGATGATGATAATGAGAAAATGGGAAATTCAGGGGTGCAGATATGATTTTGAGTTTTGACGATGGGTTTGTTATAATGGAATAATGAAATACTTATTAATGATAATAATGACATCAGTCGGACATCCGTACACTTTGATATAGTAAATAAATTTGGAAAATACATTTGGAAAGTAAAATGTCGTATTCATAAAATACCTGATCAGTCCATCCAACATTCGTGAGTTGACAATGAAATACTTACCACCTCGGATGAGCTTTTCGTTGTAAGTTATCTTTCTGTTTCTCGGTCTTTCTTTCTTTAGTGTACGTAAACCAGTGGCGTAGCCAGAACTTAAAATTGGATGGGCACTAAACATCTCTTTAAATCATTTATTTGTTCTGACTCGATCGCAGTCATTTTTTCTTATTAACTATACATTCAATCCAAAAACACTCCGCACTATCAGGTGTTGCTTGTTCACCTCGTTCAGGCAAAAGACAATCATTCATTTGGATGCGCAATTTTGTGCTTTTCATATCAGTGGCGTAGCCACACCTGAAAATTGAGCGGCCACACAACATCGGTTTATTACGATTATTATACCTACCTTGTTCTCAGCCATTTTCCTTTGTTAAGGCAATTTCCATTTATATGAATAATAAATTGGCAATTAAAGACACGGCTTATTTCATGGTGCAATCTAAGGGCGACTAATCAATAGGCATAATTCAGTTCAGCAAAATAAGTCACTCATAAGTTGTACTTAGTTTTTTTTTTTTTTTAATCAAGATTATTTTTTGGGCATTTTTCCTTTATTTGACAGTTATACAGTGTAGAGAGACAGGAAGGTTGGGGAGAAGAATCGGGGAAGACATGCAGCAAATGACCCGAGCCGGAATCGAACCCAGGTCGCTGCGGGAAGGACACAGCCTTTATGGTACGCGCGCTTAGGCCGATGAGCCACCGGGGCGCCCCCAGTTGTTCTTAGTTTTAATAATACTTTTCGAGAGGTAAACTGCTCTGGAACTTCCGCACTACCTCTTCGGCTCATCAGGCAATCTAACCTGTGCTTCATGATCGATTGAATTATTCAAACTGAACCAAAGACAGAGATTTGAAATGCACAAAATTGTGCATCCAAATGAATGACTGTCATTTTGCCTGAACGAGGTGAACACCTGAAAGTGCGGAGTGTTTTCGTATTGAAGGCATATTTAATTAGAAAAAATGATTGCGATCGAGTCAGAACTAACAATCAATTGTTTTAAAGAGATGTTTATTGCCCACACAGTTTTAAGTTCTGGCTGCGCTTCTGACGTAAGCGTGTTTGAAACTTTGAGGTAAAGAATGAACACGGACATGCATGCCTCGTAGACGCAAGACACTGACATATTTTCTTCACTTGCTATCTTTACTCTGTCTTGTCCCAACAATTTCCTCCACCTGTTTTTCTTTTCTGCCCATGGTTTATTTCAACTGTCAATCACGAAAGAAGTGTCCTATGGAGACTGCTTTTCATCTAGACTTTATTCTCGGGGCAGTGGGCTAGTAGAAGTAGGGTCTAGATCAAAAATACCAGCTTTTTGTTCATTTCAGTGATTTTCGGGTACCCGGGTACCCGCCTGAAAATTTGTCGGGTTCCCGTTTTGAAAAAATTCCCAAAATTCCCAGGCCTAATAGAAGGCTACACCCCCTCCTCGCCTATTGCATCTATCCTTCCTAAAGAGCTTATAACCTTCTATATTATATTCATCTCCATCCTCTTCACTAAGCCATGTCTGTAATCCCAACTATGTCATAGCCCTCACTAATCATAACGACCTCAAGTTCTGGAAATTTATTTTTAATGCTTCTTGCATTCAGATAAAAACATTTTAGGTTATTACTAATGCTCTTCCCCTTCGATTTCCCAGATGCCTGCTGCTCCAAGCCACCCACTATGCTTTGTTGCTTTAAAAATATATCATCAATAGTGCATGTAACGCTGTCAGCTTCCATCAGGGCAGTCTGAATTTCCCTATGTATAACACTCTCTAACCTCCCTGCCCCCCAGGTCCCTAGTTTAAATAACCCTGTGCTGCCCTGTGCTTAGATGGTAATCTTCCCATGTTCTCCTGCCTGCCGCAGAATACTGATAGTCAGAATGACAGTGAAGGCATGCTATGATAGCACACAGCTGCTCACCGGCTCTCACTTTGGGCTGGAAGGTCCTTTGGCATCTGTTAATCAGGGGCTCCTTGTCCAGACTGAGCACTTCTTTGAGTAATGCTGCGACTGTCACGGCAGAGTTACTGCCCACTTCCATAGGGACCCCTAACATCCTGATATTATTACGGTGTGATCTAGCCTCCAATCCTCACATTTATTTTCCCAATTTGGGAATTTCTGCGATGAGAATCTTGTTTTGAATGGCGACAATGTCATCCATGCAAGGCTGTGTGTGCTCTATTTCTGCCACAGTACCTTTTAACTTTCCCAACACTGCATGAGCCGTAGGTAAGCAAGCTATGTCTTCACCACTTGCAGTTCAGATTTAATAGTGAATAAATCCTCACCTGAAGTAGCAGGTAGTTCCATCTTTAAAATGTCCACTATATCCTGACGCAAGTCGGCAAGGAGCTCAAGTTCCAGGGAGAAGGGTCAACAGATGGCTGAACGAGGCCGGAAGTGCAATCAGAGTGGGGAGAAGAATCAGAGGAGGATGAGGTTGTTGTCTGAGGGCAAGGCCGGAGTAAAGTCTGAGCAGCATGTCATCTGACTTTGCACTTATTTGTCATTTTCAGGTCACTTTAATGTATAAACTTTTGCGGTCCTTAAGTTCAGGCAACATGAAACGATGCTGTTTGAGGTCATCGAAAGTCCGCTGTGCATCTGGGTTCTAAGTGATGCCCCATGGTTTCCCCTTCTGTGGTGATCTGAGAGGCATGGCAACCGTGCTGAAATTTTTGATGAACCAGCAGTAAAAGTTGGCAAAGCCCAGAAAGCGTCGAAGCTCTTTGACGTTCCGTGGGATGGGACAGGCTGCTACTGCCTCAATTTTCCGTGACTCCATGGATACTCCCTCTAGTTCCAGGAAGGGGATGGTGGTCTGATGGAAGGCGTATTTCTTGTCCTTCACAAGGAGCTAGTGCTCCAGGAGACAGGCTAGTAGCTACTTCACGTGGCGGACATGCTCAGGGTAAATGGATTATACACCAGGATGTCGTCAATATAGGCGATGACATATCTTCCAAGCATGTCTTGTAGCGCGTTGTTGACGAAGGACTGGAACATGGATGGAACGTTAATCAGCCCGTAAGACATCACACAGTACTCATAATATCTAGAGGTGGTGCTCAACGCGGTCTTCCATTCATGCGCCTTCTGAATATGGACCAAGTTGTAGGCGCTGCACAGGTCGAGCTTTTTTAAAATACTTAGCCCCTTGGAGCTGCTCTACAACACTGGGAACCAGATGAAGGGAACACCAGTGCTTCATTATGACTTCATTCAATCCTCTGTAATCGATGCAGGGGCAGAGACCTCCATCCTCCTACTCCACAAAAAAGAATCTGGCTGAGGCTGGAGAGGTGGATGGTCAGATGAATCCTTGTTGGAGCGCCATTTGGAAGTATTGTTCCACCACCACGGTTTCTGCCACAGGGACAGGATACACATGGCCCTGGGGAGGTGAAGCACTGGACAGAAGCTCAATAGCACGGTCGATGAGGAGGGAGGTGGTGGTCTTGGTCTTACTGAGGACAGCCTGCAGGTGGAGATACTCCTCCAGGACGTTGAGGTCGAGGCAGTGTCTGGACTTTCGATGGTAGTGGCAGCACAGGTGAGGGGGCTACAGTGCTACTGACAATACCGGGACGGGAAGTTGACCTGCCTCTATTGCCAGGAGCCTACATTTGCTCGCTAGCTTGCTGAAATTAGAAACCATTTACCAGGGGGCTGAACTTGGCCTCATTTTTGCCAGTTCCGCATTCGATGCTTAGGCCATCTTAAATGGGTGAAATTACTAAAGACAGCCAGCTAACAATATAGCAAGGGTTCGCTAACATTTTATAGAATCATGTAGACATGAAGTTACTGAGGTTAAGTTACTTCTGTAAAGACAGAAGGTCTCGTGCGAGAGATCAAGTACAAATTTTTGATGATTTTGGTAATTCGACTCTATTATGATTCATTTGTAATTGCAGAATTAAGCTATGACTGCAATCAGTGTCATTTCTGGCTAATTCGGTCTGAAAATTATCAGGCTCTTCAACCCTTCAAGAGCCGGCTGTCGTTGACAAATCATCCTAACATAAATATATATATGAGGTGCATACAGGCTTAATTTTTAAAGCTACAAGTATCAGGTAACTTATCATGCGAAATTCGAACTAGTTGTTTAGTGTGTAAAGTTTGATGGCAAATTTTCCATGTGAAATGCAAAGAGGCTAAAGAATTTTGCTCATTTAAGGTAGCCTAAACATCAAACTAGGAAATGGCAAATAAGTGGCCAAGTATGGCTGCCCAGGTAAATAGTTTCTAATTTCGGCAAACTAGCTCGCTATCGCTTTGACCTCTTTCTTCACCCGGTGTTCCTAAACGCCGCAGTGTCTGATAGTGGCTCCCTCTCTCCATACGGGAGCCATCATTGGTAACACTGGCAGTGAAAGTGCTGTAACATTACGGCCTATCTGGAACAAAGTTTTAACGTTTCCTTCCTCAGAGACGTTGCGCAGCAGCAGGTTGCTTGAGTGATTTGGTTGTAGTTAGATGGCAAACAGCGACTAGAGATAAAAATAAGCTACTTAGTAAAGCTGCAGCTTGGCTGAGACGCTCTTTTCGACTCCCGTCCAGGCAGGGGTGCGTTTCCCATAAGCGTAGCTGCTAACCAAGTTAGCCGCATACATAGTTTGTATACTGTCCATGATTCGTCCATTGACAGTGAGAGGCTCCAACTGTGTAAGTTAGCATCTGTGCTTTAGGGAGATGCACCCCAGCTGCAATTGAGATTGTGGATTGATATAATATTTCACATTAAGGCCAGATAAAAGGCGTTTGGTGAACCATAGCTTAGGAGTTTATTATTACTGTGTTCTTTCGTCCCATTCAACAACCTTCCATTTCCATCAAACCACCATCTGTTTCCAATAAATCACCTTCAGTTTCCACTGTGATTAGAGGTATTTTTAGTGTGTGTGAGAGGTAAAAACAGTGAATGTAAAAACAGGTTAAAAATAGTGAACGTGAGACATTGTCCAAAATTGTCCAAATTCGGTTGTGCTCTTTTTTGTGATCACCTTTGTACTTATTCACAAATCACAATTGTAGATACCAAGTAAAAAATATAATATCCTTCCTGGCCCCCCACATCCCATAGGGATTGAGTTCATGTTCTAGTTTAAAACCAAATATAATTCATAAACATCTACATGAAAGTTGTGAATTTAAAATAATTTCTGCTTAAGTCCTTTCACATGGTTGCGCTCTTATTATTTGAAAATTAAACATGAGCTGAACTCAAAAAAGTGTGCTGTTGACAGAAGGCGCAAATTGTCACAGTTCGGGCCTGCGTGCAAAGGAAGCTTTTTTTTTTTTGCGCCGAAAGCGTCTATTTTCTGTACAAATTCTATGAAATTGAGCATTCACAGCGATCAGCATCCTGGACGCGAAAACACCCTGGACTTTCAGCTTTTTTTTCCTGCTCTGCTCACAGTACTATTTGGAACAGCGCCATACTCAAATGTCACTGCTCTCTCACCGACTAATCAAAGTCAAGGGCCCTCATTTATCAAACTTGCGTAGGATCTGGTGTAGATTCTGGTGTAAATATCAGCGTTCACCGGGTGTCACGTCTGATTTACTAAAAGTGTGTACGTCGCTGATTTCGGTGTAAAACTGGCGTGGCTTTGATAAATCTGGCGGCTGAAACCATCGTAATTTACATGACACGCCCCTATAAATTCATGCTCTGGGAAGTGTAGTCTTGTCCACTTTACGACATGGACTCTCGAAAGACGGCAAAGAAGAAAGAACTTCACTGAGGAGGAAATTATTATTACATCTGAGGTGGAGAAAAACAAAATTATTTTATTTGGGAGCCTTGAGAGTGGCATAAAGGGAGCCCAGAAGGCTGCAGTTTGGAAAACTATTGCTGCTGCGGTAAACACCGTTGGGGTGGAAAACCGGAGTGCATTAGAGGTTTGATTTAATACTTTAATAAATCAAAGTGACTATTCGCACTTATTTAAGTGTGTCCAAGCACAAAAATTGATCTAAATTCTCATTAGACACACTTATAAGTGTGGCCAAGATGCACATTTCTCCATTGCCCACACTTATTTTAAGTGTGTCCAAAGCTAAAATTTTTTTTTTCTTGGCCAAACATATTTTAAGCGGTACTTTATAAGCGGCACTGGAATGGTCATCAACTGGCGTACTTTTAAAGGTGCACTATGCAAGTTTGTTGACATCACTTCTGTTGACATTCGAATTCAAAGAAAACAGAGGTAGCTCGCCCCTCCCTCCCATAGTTCCCTCCCTCCCATGCTTCGGTAACGGTCAACTCTTGTCGGTGATTGGCCGGAACGGTTTGCTATGTTATGGGGCACAGCCTGTGCCCCTTGTGTTTTTTTGCGGTTTGTGAAGCCTGTGCGGTCTCCAGAGCCTGGGGTTTTTTTACAGTGAATTCAGGGGCAGGGAGCTACCAGATCGTGGGGAGATGACGGCGAATTGAGACAAAAATATAATCAAGCAGAAAACAAACAAACTTGCGTAGTGCACCTTTAAGTGTGGCCAAGAAAAAAATTCAGCATTGGCCACACATATAAGTGCAAATAACATCGGCCTTAATAAATTCAATTTATAGATCCTTGATATTTCATGTTATATAGCCTACATGACTGGCAATCCAAATGCTTTACATGTAGGTAAAAAAAGTGGTCCAATTTTAAGATCGCCACCAAAAAAACGGGTTGCTGCGCTGAGGCGCAGCAGCGCACGGACCGGTGGAGGCCAACCAGACTCGAACCTCCAGCTGTCTCCGTTCGAGGAGCGCGTGGCAGCACTGATGGGCTCCCCCTGCATCGTGGGAATGCGAGGTGGTGGGGACACGGATGAGTCCCCACTGCCTCGATCGGAGCTGCATGAGGGTAATTGTTAAAGTACAGTCTGCAGAGATCACTTTCATTGTACTTTTATTAGTATCACTCCATGACATTTTATTGGGTGCCACACAAAACGAGCAGCCACTCGTCACTTTCCCGGAGGAGATCTTCTCTGTGCCGAGAGTTCCCTCACGTCGGACTGAAGCTTATTCCTCTAACAATAGAAGATCTGCCATTGTCAAAATGTGATCACGGTCAAAGTGTCTGTAGGCCTATACTGAGCAACAAAACAAACGCTAGTTAGCTAATGTACTCTTATGGTTACTCAGTCAAAGTGACCGCAAAATAAAGAAAAGTTTCATGAAATGAGTGTAAATGTGCACGCGCTATTAATACATTTAATACATAATACATTGATTTTCTTAAATAATTACACGCAAACTTATTTTCCAGTCTGCCTTTAATTAACTTGCATTTCTTTAGTTGTTCAGTATATATCTGACTGGATGAGTATCTGACATACCACACGGCATATCTGTCAAGCCACGCATTGCGCTTAATCAAATCGATTGTAATTGTCAGCCGTCTGGCCTGACAAGCAGGTTGTCTCAAAATTTAAGTTTAATTAATTTCTCAACACAGGTGTCTTATTTATTTAGCCCATTTATTCATTTTACTAATAAAAGCAACAACAGCATGACGTCCGCATTGCTGCATATTAGGGATGTGAATCTCCACCACTGAGCCGATTCGATACGCATCTCGATACGCTGCCAGCGATACGATACATTAACGATACAGTGACGCCCCTTGCCGATACAATGCGATACGATTCACCCTTGTTCACGATTAGATGCGATTCGTTTCGATATGATTCGATTCAGCACTATGCAAATAATTTATAAGCCCACATTTGGTTTCTTACCTCACCAGCACAATTATTCTTTCCTCTCTCTTTCCTTGTCAGGGATGTATTCAATACTTGATTGTTTTCTATTACTCAAACCAATAAATTCAAAAAAATAAAATAATAATGCAATTCAATATGGTACAGACAGAAGCAGACGCAATTTATTTCTTATCAGCACCAAAACAAACAACGTGATTTTCTTCCTAAAATTTTCTTTTTGGCCTCTTAAAAAACAGACTACTGGTACTCAGTCCTTTCACAAGAAAAAAACAACAGACTACTCTCAACTAGTACTAGTATAGTGTCATCTGCCTGTAAATTTTACAACACTTAGGTATAAAACTTTCCTCCATTAATTAAATTATATTTTACAATTCTTCATATTATAAACTAACGAAATTCGTTAAGGCAAGTAGTTTGGTGCTTTCATAGCCATGGTTTTGAGCTCAGATAGATTCCATAATCTGCTCGCATTCAGACGCTGCGGGTGGCCGGCGCGGTGTGTGATGCGGTGTCAGACTGTCAGCTAAAAAAAGTCAGCGATCACTCAAAGTTAAAAGGCAAAGTTATAAAACGCATCCACTCACTGGATGGGAGGTTTCAGATGGATTCAGGAGATTTTTCTTTAGGCTATTCAATGAGAGCCCCATTTCACTAAAGCCCGCTACATCTCTGTCTGAAGTGTTTTGCATAAAGTACGAATCCAGTGCTCTTGTAGTTTTGAGCTTTCACCTGGAGTTTTGTCTGAGATTTTAAATGTTGCAGTGAGCCGACTGTTGAGCCTCAGTCTTGCGCATTTGATCCCTCCCTCGGACTGCGCAGCGCGTCCTCATTTTTTTAAATATTTTGAAGTAGGCTATTATGAAGTATTTCCACTCAGAGCTGATGTCAAAAATCGTGTTGTGTTAGTCTAATTCAGATTATAGAGCCACAAGTTACTTCACTAACTGCGGTAACGGTCAGAAGTGTTTGAATTCAGGGCATTTTGTGATTGTTAATCAATTAAGGCCGATGTTAATCGCACTTACACGTGTGGCCAATGCTGAATTTTTTTCTTGGCCACGCTTACTCGCTGCGCCAGTTGATGACCATTCCAGTTTTTAGAAAGTACCGCTTAAAATAGCCTACGTTTGGCCAAGAAAAAAATTTTACCTTTGGACACACTTATTTTAAGTGTGGGCATTGGAGCAATGTGCATCTTGGCCACACTTATAAGTGCGTCAAATGGTAATTTCGATCAATTTTTGTGCTTGGACGCATTTAAATAAGTGTGAATAGTCAGTTCGATTAAGTTAAGTATTCTCTTCCCCTGCACGCATCCACACGCACACAGCTGTTCCGCCTCCGCACACACAGCTGTTGAATATGTTTTAAGAAAGTAAAATAGGCCTACATATTCTCTAAATATATTCCATTATCTTATGAATATTTTTTAAATGTTTTTTTCCTGGTTTCTCGTTTTTCTATTTCCCGGGAAACGGGAAATGGTTTGGAGGTCAAATCCCGGGAATCCCGTTTCCCGGGATTAAACCCTACATTCAGGGCGCCTCGGAAACACCTGAGCGAGGGGAATAAAACTTGAAATAATGGCGTAAACCACGTTTTACTGATACAGGGACGTTAGGAACGATAAATTGCGAATCAGCTGGCATTTGTGACCGATACACACTGAAGCTACCGATGCAGTCGCATCACAAACGTTTGTATCGGACCACCGATACGCACCGGTGAATCTCTCCATCCCTACTGCATATGGTTTAATTACTCATTTTGACAGCTGCACTCGTTCCAGCATGTTGTTTGCTGGTTTCAAATCTGCATACACCTGGTCAGACCTGGCGTGAGATTTTTGCGGACCGTTCGCTCACGTTCAGATTGATAAATGCCGATCCTTGCGGGAGATTTGGCGTACACCCATTTTTTTTGGTGTACGCACGTTTGATAAATGAGGGCCAAGAAGAGGGAGGGACTTACAATATCAACAACAGTGTCAACTTTTAACACATGAAATTCAATATGAACTAATGATTTTCTGGTTGAATTTAGCATGAGTTTACCAAAATCGGTGCAGTTGGACATCAGTGGTCACCAGTAAACTCTCCAAACACAAAAGATGCCTTTTCTCCATGATTAAGTCTAGAGTTTTGTCAACTTTTCTTCTGAGTCCCACGAGCCAGCACACATACTAATTAAAGGAACTGCTTATTTAACGGTCAGAACATTCATCCCACAAAGAAAAGCTAGCAGTTCCTACTTCCGAGCTCACAACCTTATATAAACACTTTCCACACCTTATAAGGAACAAGTATAACTCACGAACTGTAATGATACAGCCCAGGAACCAAAAGCAAGCAGTGGTAGAGAAAATCAAAATCCTTTTTTTGGTCTGAGTCCAAGCCAGAGATCACAAAAGTACAGTGCCAAAAAACACAACCCAAAACTCAGGGTCATATGACAGGCAAAGTTTGGTAACAATAGGTCAGAATCGCAAAGGTACATAGATGGCAGGCAATAATCAGAGTCGGTAAATCGTGAGGCAAAAATCAAAAAACCAGGGCAGCAAAAGACAGGAATCGTAGTCAGGCAGGCAGGGTCAAAACCAGATCAATAAACAGATGAATCAGAAGGGCACAGGCAGAAAAACAGTAGTCAGGCAAAGGGTGTCTCAAATCTCACAGATCTACTGGCGTACGGGTCTCTCGGCACAGAAGAAAACATCAACGTTCTGACAGCGAAGGAACAGAAATGCAGGGCTTAAATGCACCAAACAAAAGTCACATTCTGCAGGGAAACAGGTGAGGGGAGAAACAGATAATGAGCAGAGAAGGTGAGCACACAAGGAAGCCCTAATACAGTAATTGGCAAAAGCCAGGATGCGGACTGGGAACACACAGACAACCTATGACAGATAAACAACTCCGGTTAAGGAGTTCTACGTGCACAGATCAAAGAGTGCAGGATAGCAATTACGCATGCACAAGAGGTTTGGCGGAAACACAGGAAGATACAGGGAAAGCAAAGCAAAGGGTGGAGATTAGAACAGGGCGAGTGCTGGCATTACGATAGTAGTAAAAGTGCTTGTTAGTTAGTTAGTAATATGTACACGGCTTAGTTAAGTTAGGAACTGTGATACAAACGATAAATGTTAGCATTATTTGTAATCAGAGAGAGCAGAGCGAAGGAAGTAAATGAGAATTGAAGTAATAATGTGAAACACCAGAAACCACTGAAATCACCCGAAGCATGTAGGCACGCAGACTGGAGAGAAGGAACTTATCACACTGATCACAAGACGGGTAGACACTTGTGCACAGAACAGTAAATAAACAAAAACGGGATGCAGACTGATAATAATAATACATAATAATGAAAAATAACAAAAATAGGCAACAGGCACTGGCAGAATCATAACACAAACTTAATAATATCTGAAATATACCTAATTTTAACAGAACAGACATTCCACTTTCAGGAAAAATCAGGCAAAATTCTGTCCTAGATTCAACAGAATGGTGCAATGAACGTAGCGGGGGGTCTACCGAAGTGCTTGATCGGTTCACATTTTAAACGAGCAAAAACTTCAGCATTCGATTTCATTGAATAATTATAAATTTCAAAACAAAAAGCCACATTGAGCAAAATGCTACCTCAGTAGCAGTATAACCTTTCTTCACTGAATCCCTCCTACAGAGACAGATGTATGCGGTAGAAGGAACCCTCCAGTCCTGTTTCATTTGGCATAATTCCCATTGACCATGTCCTTACCTCATTTAAATCCTGGAAATGTAACTGAACACTTCAGGCTGGTTTTGGGAGTCTTTTTTTCTAAAAATCACGTCATTTTCAGCTGCGCAATTGTGCGCAACATTGAGAAAATACAACCTACCTTGCTGACACGCAAAGGCTTGTATACTCTTCTGATTGTCCAATCAATGTCTTTCAGTTACTGTGGAAAGATTTAACACTTGGGAATTGGAAAAGAAATGAGTCAATTAATACATTGTTACCTAGGAAGCTTCACAAGGGCGTGAACTATAACTGTGCAGTTATATATATGCAGATGAGCCTGAATATATAATTGAGTGATTGGCTATTAACACCAGTACTTAGGAGGTGTTATGATTCTGCCATGTTCTGTTCTGTTTCTGCTCATGTTCTGCTTAATCTGGATCATTGCCATGTTTTTGTTATTGCCATGTTTTGTATTCCCTGCCATATCCATATTTCTGTTATATTCCGGTACCTGTTTTGCTCATGCCCTGCATTGCACTTTGTCTCCCCTGTCTGGTCTTGTGTTGAGCTACAGCTTCTCCCCAAGTACTGCGTGTCACATGTTTAGGTGATTTCATGGTTTCTGGGTTTCCAACCATTCCTTCTAGTCTCGTTTGCTTCCCTCGCCTTGCTTTTCTATTTTACTAACAAGTACTAACAGTTTGTTATTTTGTTAAAGTTACTAACCAGAACTAACATTGTATATAATACTAACTTACTAATAAGCACCAGGGATTGTATAGCTGCACCTTACTAATTGATTAACAAGCTCTCAGCACTCGCCCTGTTCTAGTCTCCGCCTCTTGCCTTCTCTTAATCTTTGCTGCGTTTCAGTGGATCCTCCGCACCTGCTCAACTCTGTTCTGCCTCTCATTATCTGTGCACGTTAGAACTCCCTAACCGGAGCTGTGTGTTTGTTAATAGGCTGTCTTGTGATCCCTGTCCACGTTTTGGCTTTTGCCAATTTCATGTGATTAGGCTCCCCCTTGTGTTTGCTCCTTCATAATTAGTCTGATCCAATTCACCTGTCCCTAATCATAGCATGTGACTTCCCTTGTGTCTATTTAAGCAGTCTTTTCACAGCCAGCTCCTTGTCAGAAAGTTTCTCTTGTTTACCTGTGCTGCTTTTGTATTCGCCTTGTACTCATAGTGTTACTCTTCTGACTGGACCGTCCGACTTGCGATTTTTGGCTCTGCATTTTGGATTATTGTTGCATCTGTGTTTACGAACCCTTTTTGCCCGACTATGACTTTTGTGATTGCTGCCCTGTTAACGGTTTGGATTACGCCCACTGGTTTTTGGTTTTTGCTTCTCTGACAAACCTGTGCCTGTGTACCGAACCTATTTTTGCCTGACCACAAGTAATGCGTTTGCTGCCTGGTTTTCGATTCTGTTTTTGCCCTCCTGGATTATGACTTTTGGATTGTGGACTCTGTACCTTTTGCCGTCTGCCCTGCGGGGGTTACCCCCCTGCTCAATAAAATCACTTTACCTGCAATCCTGTGTTCTCGCAACTGGTTCCTAAACGATACCTCACAGGAGGATATAAGGGAGTGCTGAATTCGTCGATGGAGGAATCTACGCGTAAATCCACTGTAGGGAACTACGCATTTTTTATATGTAATCACTATAATTGATAGTATGAGACTGTATCAATATCATGTCGAATTTTTGCTTCAGAAAACTGATTTTTCTTAACAACTAATTGGGATAGAATTGGCTATTTGTAGCTGAAGTGGATATTACAGAGGACAACTTTTTTTTTTTTTTTTTTTTTTCTGTTGCAAGACCTCATTATTTTGTACTGCTGGATAGATACTATGGGCAAGTATACTGAGCTGTTCGCACATCAGACTTAACTAAGGAGTTTAATTCATGCAACTCCTGAAAAACAGGGATGGGACTGAGCTCCCATATTTACATATTGTAAACTATGTTCAAGCTCGGCTTGCTTGTGAATACTCAATAACTGATCTGGTTGGGCTATTAGTCATAGAATATTGTAACTGCGTGCATAGGTTTGCAGCTCCATGTCCACTGGGGAACTCACCTGCACAAAGGGGTTAAGCGTCCACTAATCAGTCTGCAGTACTATAAAGATGTATTGAGTAAATTAATATGTGCCTACAACTTTATTCTTTCGTCATTCCGTAGTGGTTTGTCGTACTCAAGACACATATCATTATTGGGTTTTATTTATATTGCGCCTTTCTTGAACCCAAAGTCGCTTTACATGCCACACAGACATTTAAACAAGGGAATAACATAAGATAACATACCATGAATGGTCAGAACAGGCCGTTCAGCCCAACTAGGCTCGACAGTTTCTTTGATACTATTGTGAATATATCACTTCAGATACTCAATGGTGTCCAGCTGTAAGTCAAGCCTGCTCTTAAACTCCCAAGGTCTCTGCCTCAACAATATGGTCAGGCAAGCTATTCCACATCAAAATTACTCTTTGGATGAAGAAATATTTCTGAATATCAGTGCTAAATTTACCCTTGGTCAACTTCCATTTGTGACCTCGAGTTCTACTAAAAACTCTTGGTCGAAGGAATCCTACATAATTCACTTTGTTAATCCCTTTAACATATTTAAAGACATCAATCAGATCACCCCTTTTCCTAAGACTAAAGAGATTAAGGATCTTCAGCCTCTTCTCATTTTCATCTTTTATACCTGGAATTAGCTTAGTGGCTTTTCTCTGAACTTTATCTAGACCCTCTATGTCTTAAGTATGGTCCCCAGAACTGTATACAATACTCCAGATGTGGTCTGACGAATGTGTTGTACAAAAGAAGCATCACCTCCTTGGATTTGTACTCAATACTTTTGGCAATGTATCCCAGCATCCGATTAACTTTTAACTGCTACGGCACAATGGCTAGAGCCTGTGAGGGTTTGGTCAACAATCACTCCCAGATCTTTTTCGCGTGGAGCACATTCCAGTTTTAAACCTCCCATGAAGTAATCCTGTCTAATGTTTTTATTATCTACATGTACAACTTCACATTTCACTACATTAAATTTAATTTGCCACATTTCTGCCCAATTCAGGATTCTAGCCAAATCATCCTGAATCATAGCCTGACAAGCATCAGACATAACATCAAAATGTATAGTCTGGCCACGACCGATAGACAGGGCTCAATCTTAGGGGCGGAATCAGCGGTTGTCTTTCAAACTGCCACTGCACGCAATAGGATGGTGCTACAACCAATCAGAGCAACGAACAAGGTGACGTATTCAGAGCGACAGGAAAGAGTCAATGGAGGAGTAACCATAGAAGGGATATGGATAGTTTTGGAGAAGTCCATCCACCTACACTAGCATCCATCCCTGTGGTCCTAATATATAAGCTACTTAACAAAGTTTAACACCGACAGCAGAGGAGGATAAAAGAGGAGCATTCCGACTTTCAGTCTGCTGTGATTATATCACAATGGGGCCGCGTGTAACACAACTGGCTGTACATTCAGTTCACAACACTTGTAAATATTGAATATAGACTTTATCGCTATTACGTAGTTTACTTGATGCCTCTTATCATTTGTAAATGAGGTGTACCTCATCCACCACGATTCCTAGGAGGTTATCTCGGAAGACCTTGGTAGCCAACATGTTGCGCCACTTCCTCTGCATAAGCCAGGCTTCAGGACTACCGAAGACCAACTGACAATGGCCAATGTGCGTTTACATTTACACCATATTCCTGTATCAGGGCTCGAATTAGGATTTTTTGACTGGGAGCACATGGTGCGCCCAGATGTTGAAAATGGGTGCACTCGCGCGTGTTTAGGTGCACAGTCTAAAACTTGCTCAATTCAATAAAAAAAGCCGCTTTGCAGTAGTACAAAATGAATAAACAAATATTCTTCAACTCAGATTATTTGATATGCCATAGGACTACTGTAAATTTGCAGTGGTGCAACAGGTTAGGATTGTTGGTGGGATAAGATTTTATTAAAATCACGCTGTATATAAGAAAAATAATGGAAAAAATACAAAAAAAACCCAAAGAAATCAGTAAAACTGAGTTTACTGTTATTATTTATCACTGCCAGATAATATTCAATCTAGAATTTAATTTCACTTTGTTTGACTTGGCCGAGAAACTAAAGTAATTTTCCTCAACTCCATCATAGGACCTCTCTGGCCTCAAAAGCAGCAACAGTGCTGCTTTTAGCCGTTTTTATATTTTTACATTCTTCATAACTCCATAGACCCTCTCCTCTTAGATGATATTTAATCCAGAAGAATTTTATTTTTTTTGTAAGATTTTATTAATGACCCAGCAGCCACTTACATTTCATCCAACGAGTAAGTGCATACATCCACCAACGAGAATGGATCTTCAAACATGAATCTCAATTACAATTTCCAAAGTGTCTACCCGAGTATGTTAGTGCATAATTTCAAGTGTCCGCCCAATCAGTGTAAAACGTCATTTATTTCTCCCATTAGGACGCAGTCCCATTGGCACAAGTTGTGGTCTGTGCTGGCAGCGCCCCCTGGTGCCGCAGAGGGCAGATGTCCCACAAACTCCCTGATTCTGGATCAGGGAAAGTCTTTGATGAGAAATATACATTATGCAATCAGCCAATGTTAACGCATACGCGGCCTCAGACCAAACGTGTTCCACAGTCTTGTAGTCCCATCGATTTTGGCATTAATTCTTGTCCCTTACCGAGAAAAGAAAGAGGATTTATTTCGGGGGCAGCTTTTTACTAGGTGCACACGGTGCATCTGACTTTAAATTTTGGGTGCACCTGCCAAAAACCGGGTGCATATGTGCGCCTATGCACCCGCTATTTCGAGCCCTGTGTATTAATTGGAATATGAGAATATTCCGATTGCGTACCTGTCATGTAAACGCGTGCAATAACCCGATTAAGGTCATTTTCCGATTCGAAATACTCTAAATAAGACCCATGGCATATGCCTGTTTTAATCGGAATATTGGGTCATGTATATACCTTAATCGGAAAATGCCCCCAAACAGAATATTCAATTACGTCTGCGCCTGTTCAATTCGCAAGGAATTAGCATTTTTGGAGGGAAGAGGAGACGACTGTGTGCATTCAGATAATGCAAGGCATGAACATAATGGAATATATTGATGGGCGAAAGCACCGTAACAACGATATCTTTGAGGTGTGCGAAACGTGGACAGAGGCTGGTTTTGTGTGAACTGCCAACCAAGTTAAGCATCGCTGGCAACTCTGAAGGTGGCATGTTCCAAGCGAAAAAAAAAATACAGGCAGTGGCTATTTTTACGCCAGTCTTAATGTTACTCCAATTTGCTATTCTTACGAGCTTCGGAATGTTCATGCAAAATGTAGGAAATCTGGACTTGAACCCATAGACTGATTTATACAGTCTGTGCTTATACCATGGCATTAACTATAATGTATCTGCTGACGTTAGGCCGCAGGACGGCTATAACATTATTTATGTTTTCTAGCTGCTTAACTTAGCCAACGGGTTTGGTAGTTATGAGAGTGTAATTTTAGGTTCAACGTTTGCTCGCTGATATTTGGGGAAGTGTCTGGTCGTCACTCTCCACAGTCTATAGTCAGTGGTGATTTGTGTCGTGTAGAAGAGCTGATAGCTGCAAAAAGTTTGGCCTTGCAAGAAATTTTAGAGTACAAGTTGGCTAATGAGTTAGATGGCAAGCTGGCAAAGTTAGCTGGCTAAAAACTAACTCTACCAAACTTGAGTAGAGGACATTCTGACTGCAACTTAACAATAAGCCGGCTAGCCGGTCTAGTAATGTTAACCACGAGGCACGCAGCGAAAGCGGGATGTTTTCAACCCAGTTGAGTCGCAATTTTTTCAGAGGCCGAATTTCCTATTGTGCATGCGGATACGGAAGTTCGGAAGAATACCAAATTACAGTAAGCTCACGAATGACATAAAAATAGCCACAGCCAAAAACAAAACAATACCAGCAGCCCTAATCCAGCCAGTTTCATTTATTTCGTGGTCATGGATGAAATTCTGGGACAGAGACCACTGGCGATGGCAATGGCCAAGAGAGTGGAGTTGATGTCGGCTTTGAAGCTCTAACAGAAGGCAACCAAAGCCATGACGATTATCTTCGAGCGTTATATTGGTTGAAAACCCGGTGTTGAGATTGAAAGTGGTGGATAGGCTAATTAACATGTAAACGGAATATTCCCATCGCTCAGCGCATATAAATAGCTTATGTGGAATATTACCTTAACCCGAATATGGACCTTAATCGGAATATGGTGTGCATGTAAAAGCAGTCACTCACTGACTCCCATTCGTTTCACTACCAGCGGAGCCAGCTGGTAAATTAAACTTTTGCCGTATCCCGTCGGCAAAACAGCAAATACATCAGTCTTTGAAACAAATGACTTGAGTGCCTTTTTCTGCTCATCTTTCAAAGAAAAGCCCAAGTCTAACTCTTCCTAAGTCAAGGCCAAAGCCGATTCAGACGACCGGTGTTCCTTTGCCACAGCCATCTCAGTTGTTTTGCGCCGTCGCAGCGTTGTCGTCATCGTGCTAAGCCAGCCCAACGACTCTCTACAAACATAGAGCGTTGTGATTGGTCCGACCAAGGTTTGGTCGGACCAATCACTTGGTAGTACTGAGGCCTTATGGCTTGTGGCTAGACGTACCGGCTGAGCAAAACTATTTGCTACTGCGAGGGTACGTCTAGATTTCTAGGCTACTTGAATCACTTTAGTGGACTCTAAACTATTTTCCAAACCTCCCAATTTAGTATCATCTGCAAATTTAACTAATTTGCTCTCAATATTCCTATCAAGGTCATTAATGTAGATGAGGAACAGCAGGGGTCCCAACACCGATCCCTGGGGGACGCCACTCCCCACCATACCTAGCTCAGATGAGATACCACTGACCACCACTCTTTGTGTTCTGTCCAGTAACCAGTTTTGAATCCACTTCAGAATACTTCCTGTAACTCCAATGGAGCTCATATACAAATATATACAATACAAAACACAATAAAAACATAATATATAATGATGACAGGATAAAAGATCAATATAAAATTAGGAAGACAAAAAGAAAATCAATAAAATCAATATTCAATAATAATCAATTTAAGAGGGACAACAGGACTGGCAGTACTGTCTGTAGAGGTGAGTTTTCATTTGTGATTTGAATTCAGAAATTGAAAATATAACACGGAGAGTTTGAGGTAATGAGTTCCAAAGTTTAGTTGCCATGATGCTGAATGCCCTGCCACCCATGCTGGAGAGCTTAAATCTGGGGAAAGCAGGTGAACCAGAAGCTGAGGACTTAAGTTTACGGACAGGAGTGTTTGGCTGTCAGAGCTCAGTGAGATATCGAGGGGCAAGGTTATGGAGGGCTTTGAATGTTAAGGGGACCCATAGCAAAGCAAAATGCCAATTTTGGTTCAAAATTTTAGTTTTGAGGTAAGAACATGAAGTGGTCCCTCAAATAGTCCGTAATATGGAGTCGTGTTCTAAAGGAAACATTCTACACGAACACTTCAAGGCTGGAACAGCTATGGGTGCGGTGACTTTCAATGATGGCCAACGAGGAATTGCCTCCATTCTTATGAAACTTGGCATAAAGGCAGGGGCACAGTCAATGAAAGGCTATTACGAAATGGACAGAAAACGTGTGAAACAGAGTGAAAAACGCGAACTAGAACTTGAAAAATAGAAACGAATAGACGCTCGACAAGCACATAAAACTAGGGAAGAAACAGATTGAAGAAGAAGGAGTTACTTATGAGGCTAGTGCCTTTTAAGGAGGTAAAAAAAAATCCTAAAAACCACTAAAAAATAAAATACTAAATGTAAATGTAAATACTAATGTAAGAACATTACTGTCAAACTTCGATCACATTATTACTGCCGAACTAAAATCAAGCCTTTCTAAAAATACAGATTTTCAACAAGAAAATACAGATTTCTCAGCAGCTGTACATCCAATTAACTTCATATTTGGCGGTTTTCTTCATTTTGTGATGATCTTTGTCTGTACAGAGCTCTTTTTGCAATATGTACCTCTGAATATGAGTAAATCAAAATATGCATATTTAATTAGCTGTTTCCTGTTTAAATTGATTTAGGGGGGTCAAAATCAATACTATAACATAGAAACCTGGAAGAAAAGCTCTGTAGTGACATTAGGAATGTGTTTTCCTTCACATTACAGCTGAAATTATAACCAAACACTGTTTAGTTATCTCAATAACTGTGTTTCTCTAAGTATCTATATATTCATTAAAACAGCTGTTGCCATGGCAACCACTGATGTGATGCTACAGAAACTCAGTGTTTAAGTTGCAATTTCTTTTTTTTAAAGAATTTTTTTGGGGATTTTCTCATTTATTTGAAAGTCACACAGTAAAGAGTGACAGGAAAGCTGGGGAGCAGAATGGGGAAGACACGCAGCGAATGACCCGAGCCGGAATCGAACCGGGTCGCCGCAGGAAGGCTACAGCCTCTATGGTGCGTGCGCTTAGACCGATGTGTCATCAGGGTACAAGTTGCAATTTCTAATAGAATTATTTTGATAATAATTCTTAGTTTAAAAATTGGATATATTGGAAAAATGTTTGCTTAACTATGAGTCCCCTTAAAGAGAAGTATTTTATAGTGGATTCTGGATGATGTGGGAAGCCAATGCAATTTGCAAGACAGAGTAAAAAATTGCTTAAATTAAAATTAATTCAAACTTATTTTACATTATTTATAAACTCTGCATTATTTCAAATCCGTCTGAATGAAAAATTAACAACTCTGACTTGACAATTCAGATTTTTCCTCATGATTTCATCATGTCATGAGCTCATGCCTGAAATTGACATCTGGGCTAAGAAATAAACATGTGGAAAGCTTGTGTGGAGCACCTCTTTGCTGATTTGCTGATCAACCCCTTTCACAACTTCAAAAGCAATGCTCCTATTTGCATCCCCAAGGATATGTATGAATATTCATGAGAGAAGTTAAAAGATTTAAGAGAGAGCCTGTTCAACAGATTCAACGAGTAACTGACCGTTAGGGACTGTCTGTGCTGGTTGACAGTATTACCCAGGTGTTTAGATGGCACTGTGCACATTTTTTATGTAGAGTAATTGGATGGCTATTTTGAAACTGTGAGAAGCAGTGTGTTTAGAGGTGATGTACTGGATGATGTCTTGATTGTGCTGTTTCTTACAGGAGTTGGCTGCAGGTGCCACAGTCCATCGGGTTGTCTGGTAGACCAAGATGAGAATTTCCACGTCTTCCGACTTGAACTACTCTGTTATCAAGCCAGATGGATTTTATATTGTTGGATTTACATCGTTAAAGTTTGCTAAGATATATTTCATTTTCATAGCCATCATTTATATCGTAACAATTTTGGCCAACTCATGCATTCTCATAATTATATGGGCAGATCATCGCCTGCACACCCCAAAGTATATTGCAGTGGCAAATTTAGGGGTTGTTGACTTAATTATCAGTACGACCCTCATTCCTGGCATGATCAAGATATTTCTTGTGAAAGATAACTTTATTTCCTTTAATACGTGTTTGACACAAATGTTTTTCTATTACTGCTTTGCCATGTTAGAGTCATTTTCCATTGGTGTACTTGCCTATGACAGGTTAATTGCAGTGTGTTTTCCACTGAGGCAAAATTCAATTAACACACCTAAAAGCATGATCAGTATTTTAGTAATTATTTGGGTATTTTGTGTAAGCACCAACATGTTCCTGATTCTGATCCTGACAAAATTGTCTTTTTGCAATTCGCTCAATGTTAACAACTATTTCTGTGGCTACGCACCCGTGTACAGACTATCCTGCAGTGATCAAAGATTGCATAAGGCCATTCTCTCTTCTCCGGGATTAATATCTCTGTGTGGGCCCCTCAGCTTCATTATCTTGTCATACTGCTATATTTTAACTGCCGTGTTTAGAATGAAAAGTGTGGAAAGCAGGTACAAAGCACTCGCAACTTGCACTGAGCATCTAGTTCTAGTGGCAGTTTTCTTCATGCCAGTGCTGATTCTGAATATTATCGAACTCTTCCTATTCCGGCTCAATGCGGATGTCAGGATGGTGAACTTGTCTTTAGCCTCATGTTTACCTCCCTGTCTGAACCCCATTGTGTACTCCCTAGGAACCAAAGAAATTAAGAACAGGATACTGGCTATGCTCAAGAAAGCCAGGGTCGCTTTCTAGGGGGGGTAAATGTAGAGACCTCGTGCAAATGTGAAAATTCATCGAATAGATATCTCCCTTTTTTTACTGTGTCGATGGTTGTCAATTTCAAAGCTCCCTATCAAGGCCAGGTTGATTCAATTTTATTGAACCTTTTTCTGATCTTGCTGTTGGGACTTAATTTCAGTTAAGTTTTCAGCCTCTCTGATCAAATTGTCTTTTTGTTATTATTGGGTTCTTGCACTTTTTCCAAAGTCAGATTCAAGCATTTTTCAAGCATTTTCTTAGCAAATTTTCACGCTTCTCCTGGACCTTGTTGCTGTGGTAAATTACATATTTATCAAATTACATTGTGAGACTGCAAAATACTCTGACAGTTATGCAAGTATCTTTTCAATTTCAAGCAGTTTCAAGCACTTTATTCAAAATCCAAATGATTTTCTGCATGTTGTGAAAATCACCTTAAAATCAATGCGTTTTCAAGGATTTCCAGCACCCATAAAGAACCCTGTATTCAGTCCCTCGTGAGAAGCTATCACTGCTGCCGGGGGCATGTGCTTAGACTATTCTGCAGTAAATAAAGCTTGCAGTGGGCTACTGCATCATTGCTGAGTATATTTACTATGTTTGGGATTCTTGGTTTAATTGTTGTGTTCCACAGCTGTAGTTTGACGGACTTTGGAGAATAAAATTAGTTGAGGGCAGGTACCACGTGCTTGCAACTTGCATTTAGACTAATTCTATTGGAAATTTTTAACTTGCTGATGTTTTTCATAAATGATCTTATTCTCCATTTATTTATTTAATTTTGACCCAAATGGCGCTCCATAGCCAGTAACCTTATGCATCCCGGCGCGTCTGAACCCCATACTGTACTTACTTTTCAACTAAAAAAAATTGAGGATAGGACACAAGCTTAGCTCCAAAAAGTCAAATTAGCCATGTCAGATATGAAGGCTTAGAAAAAAAATTGGAAAAAAAGAAAGATATGAAGGCTTAGAGCCTGTGGTGGAACAAAGGTTACTTTTTTAAAAAATATATATATTTTATTTCTGCTTTGGTTTTCATGTTGCACTGTGTACTGTAATGACCATTGGTTTGTATCGTCTCTTCTTTTACTGGCTTATGGTTTCTTACAAAACCCAAAACCAGTGAAGTTGACACGTTCTGTAAATCGTCCAGAATACAATGATTTGCAAATCCTTTTCAACCTATATTTTGCTTAATGTTGAACAGGTAAACTTTGTAATTTTTTTGCAAATATTAGCTCATTTGGAATTTGATGCCTGCAACATGTTTCAAAAAAAGCTGGCACAAGTGGCAAAAAAGACTGAGAGAGTTGAGAAATGCTCATCAAACACTTATTTGGAACATCCCACAGGTGAGCGGGCTAATTGGGAACAGGTGGGTGCCATGATTGGGTATAAAAGCAGCTTCCTGAAATGCTCAGTCTTTTTCACAAACAAGGATGGGGCGAGGGTCACCACTTAGTGAACAAATCGTGAGCTAATTTCGAACAGTTTAAAAAAACATTCCTCAACGAGCTAGGATTTAGGATTTCATCATCTACGGTCCGTAATATCGTCAAAAGGTTCAGCTCCGTGGCGACAAGGCGAAAACCAACATTGAAACCTTCGATTAGCTGCATGACATCAGTGTGTAAAGGACATCACCACATGAAGGAACACTTCAGAAAACCAAAAAATTGGTTAAAAACAAGCAAAAGCCATTTATCAACAGAAGGCGCCCAAATTGCCGCTGGGCCCAAGCTCATTTAAGATGGACTGAGGCAAAGTGGAAAAGTGTTCTGTGGTTGGCGAGTAAAAAAAAACGTCGTATCCTCCGGACCAAAGAGGAAAAAAGCCATCCGGACTGTTATAGGCGCAAAGTTCAAAAGCCAGCATCATTGCCCAAGGCATGGGCAACTTACACATATGTGAAGGCACCATTAATGCTGAAAGGTACATACTGTAATGTTGCCACCATTGCTTATTTCAGCAAGTTTGCCAAGCCACAAATCGTGTTACAACAGCATGGCTCCGTAGTAAAGAGTGCGGGTACTAGACTGGCCTGCCTGTAGTCCAGACCTGTCTCCCATTGAAAATGTGTGGCGCATTATGAAGCGTAAAATCGACAACGGAGACCCGGACTGTTGAACAACTTGCTGTACATCAAGCAAGAATGGGAAAGAGTTCCACCTGAAAAGCTTCAAAATTGGTCTTTCAGTTGATGTAACACAGTGGTAAAAAGGATATAAGTTGAAAAGGATTTGCAAATCATTGTATTCTGTTTTTTATCTACGATTTACATACGTGCCAACTTCAACTTTTTGGTTTTTTTTATTATAGTAGGACCAGGCTGTAATTAACCTTCATAAGATCACAAAATACTTTCATTTTATTTATTTATTTGAAAACGTGTTGATGCAATAATTCCAAGAAGGAGTTGGAATGCTCTGTATACATCACATTTAGAAATAAAGTTGTGCCTTGGGCAAGATTTTGGGAGTAAATCCATATATGAAAGACCAGTTTGATTGAGGCTGAAATTGCTCTGGTAGGATTCCCAAATCAGGGTGCGACAACTTTTTTTCAGCACTTCCTCGGTCGGGCAAGCAAATTTTCATACAGTTGTAAAATGCTTGCCCGAAGAGGAATTTTACTTGCCTAAAAAAAATACGAATACAAACACTGTAACATATTACATAGCAACTCAGATATAAGTTTTAAAACACACAAATCACCAAAAATATTGCTTATATACCAGCTTTTATGAGAACTGAACCTCTTTCTTTCCACTTTCTTTTCTGCTTTAGTAACCTCATCTTGTTTTAAGACAAACACCACTTTCTTACATCATGTATGTTTGGTGCATGTGGCGCGTATATCTCTTGTCTGAATTCAAACAGTAAAGCAAAAACAGAGAATAAAGTTTATTTCTGAAAAAATATAAACAGAACTTTTTATCTTTCACAAAAAAGAGCAATTACATCTTTAGATGAAAGAAAGACTACAAACTTATATACTTATAAGTATATCACAACATTGTTGATCTTTTTCATTCCTTTAAAATTTTAAACTGGATCTTATTAAACTTCCATCATGGTTTCAGACACTCTTTCAGACTGTAAGTTGGTGTATCCCTCTTTCTTTGTATGCCCGTGCAGTAAAAACTGAAAGAGCCGTGGCATTTCAGCATAATGTTGTGGGAAAACTTATACCATTAAACTGCATTAAACATCAACATTACTGTTCCTAAAACAAAACAGTTTATATCGGGGGTTCCCTAAGACTAGATTTTATGCTGATGGAAAATCAAAATATTTTGGAAACAAGTGCCAAAAAGCTAAGAAAATAAATTTCTTACAACCACCGCTGGAGAAATTGGTCACCAAAATTAATTATGCGCCTCTGTTCATGAATAAGCTCTTGAAATATTGTTTCTGGGAATAAGTCGTTCAGGAAAATTCATGAAATTTTATTGCTGAGCTCAAAATAATTCAAATAATGTTCAATGATGAAAATTAACCTGCTTTTCGGCAGGTTTTCTTCCACTAAACAAAAATGACAACCTACATGAACAAATGCAAGCGCTGACCTCTCGTGACTGGAAATAAAATCATCGGGGAAAAAATGGCTGCCTGGTGAATGGAAATGACCAACTTCCACCTCAAAACAAAAGGCAAAAACTACAAGCAAAATTGATGCGTCGAAAACCTGACCCAAAGCAATACATTTTTTTAAAAATAAGTCTTAAAAATGATCTTGACCCCAGTTCTCAGAAAAAGAAAGGTTGGAACAACAACGCCTGAGAGATATGATTATGTGCGCACCATGACCCTAGCGAAAGGCAGGGTCAATGAACTGAAAGGACGTCTTCTTAGTTCATCAGGCAGGGACCTGAGAATCATGTTTGCAAGTGTACATTCAGGCACAAAGGTCATTCCATATGAAATCAACCACCTTTCAGGCAAGTTCCATGGGCATAGTCATGAATTTTCTTCAAACTTTAATAGAATGTTGATTTGAGAGCCAAATGAAAAACTACCAAGTTTTAGCTCAATTGGCCCATTACTTTAGATCTTCTTGGGGGTCAAAAAAGTGGCCGTGGCACCCTGGTTCGGGAAGTTAGCATTTTTGCCATTTTTAACAGGCTGTAACTCTGGAAGTAATAAAGTTAACCCCATGAGTTTTTTCAGGACTTGTTCTCTATGCAGTGTACGACCCTATATTGCCAATTTTGTGGTTTTATAGGCTCCCAAAAATGCTGCCTTTACACACTGGTATCAAAACATACACATTTAGGGTACCATTTTCACACCCTTCAGATGACGTGTACATTTGAGGTAATATCAGCTATTAGTAATGGTCAAGAGCTCTATATAGCCACCAATTAATATTCTGTAGCATTTATAGTTCTTTGGTAACATTGACCCTTATTTTAGCCTCCTGTGGGGGGTGACCCCTTTTCAACCCCTTTTTTCAGGATCTGGGTATCCTTCAATTTTAATGAGACCTATATTTTTGGGAAGCTCACAGTTGACGGCAGGTGCCAATTGCTTGAAACTAGCATTTAGACTCCCTCTATTGGAAATTTTTAACTTAGTGATTGTTTTCATGAATTTTCCTGCTCTCCATTCAGACCAGGATGGTGAAGCTACCAGTAACCTTATACATCCCCCCGTGTCTGAACCCTATAGTGTATTAATCTTTCAACGAAAAAATTGAGGATAGGACACAAGTTTAGTTCCACAAAGTTAAATCAGCCGTGTCAGACATATGAAGGCTTAGAAAAAAGTAAAAAAATAAGGAAAAGATATTATGACTTAGAGTCTGTGGTTGTACAGAGGTTATGTTTTTAAAAAAAGTATTTTTAGCAATAGCTAGGGATAATAGTAGAGGTTTTGCAATTTGTGTTGGAATTGAGTTAATTTCACCTAATATGCAGATGGATGGGGTTAATGGGATGCTGCATTTAAATCGAGCAGAAAGTTTGGTGATTACCTGATCTTTTTTTTTTTTTTAATTTAAATTTGGCATCTCCAAAGCCCACCCGAATCTGGAATGTCCAATTGGAGAACTATGTACAAGGCTTTCGCATATGCGGCCCCCTATTGCCAACTCAGGAGAGGGAGACAGCTTGCGGCTCTCCTCCGAAGCACGCGCCCGTCGCCACCGCTTCTAATACACCCATTGGTTGAAACCTCGCAAGCTCAGAATGAGGGCGGAGGATACCCAGACATGACGACCTTAAAATCTTCCTAACGAGCACCGTCTGGCCAACAGGAGGCGCCTGAGAACTTGTTATTTACAATACCCTATCCTGGCAGACCGTTCCCAATTTGCATCCCTGTTGCGCATTGGATGATTGCGCGCTACTCTGAAAAGAGCTGCCGACCACTGCCGGCTGGTACGAGGCGGTGATCGAACCCGCGCCGTGATAGTCACTTCTGCTTCGCAATGTGATGCTTTACCGAGTGAGCTATCTGGCAGTGGTGATTACCTGATCTGTCTCTTCCTCCCAGCCCGTCACTATGGGTGTCCCTAAGGGATCTGTCCTTAGGCCCCTGCTGTTCTCTATTTACGTGAAGTCTCTTGGATCTGTTATCACATCCCATGGTTTCTATTACCACTGTTTTGCAGATGACACTCAACTTTACCTCTCTTTCCCCCCTTCTGACACTCAGGTCCAGGGAGAATTTCCGCATGCCTGGCAGACATCTCTACCAGGATGGCCAGACATCATCTGAAGTTTAACCCTGAGAGGATGGAGCTCCTCTTCATCCCGCACCGAACTTCTCCACAACAGCTTGCCAGCACCGTTGATAACACTGCAGTAGCTGCAACCTGCTCTGCAAAGAAAGGGCTTATGCCATCATATACTTGGATTTTCAGAAAGCATTTGATACAGTATCACATCTCCATTTGAGTTACAGGAGGTATTCAGGAGTGGATTCAAAACTGGTTACAGGACAGAACACAAAGAGTGGTGGTCAGTGGAATCTCATCTGAGCTAGGTATGGTGGGGAGTGGCGTCCCTCAGGGATCGGTGTTGGGACCCCTGCTGTTCCTCATCCACATTAATGACCTTGATAGGAATATTGAGATCAAATTAATTAATTTTGCGGATGATACTAAATTAGGTGTTTTGGCAAATAGTTTAGAGTCCACTTAAGTGATTCAGGATGAATTGGATAGAATCCAGAATTGGGCAGAAATGTGGCAACTGAAATTTAATGTAGCAAAATGTAAAGTTGTACATGTAGGTAATAAAAACATTAGACAGGATTACTTCATGGGAGGTTTAAAAATGGAATGTGCTCCACATGAAAAAGATCTGGGAGTGATTGTTGACCAAACCCTCACAGGTTATAGCCATTGTGCCGTAGCAGTTAAAAAAGCCAATCGGATGCTAGGATACATTGCCAAATATACTGAGTACAAATCCAAGGAGGTGATACTTCTCTTGTACAACATATTCATCAGACCACATCTGGAGTATTGTGTACAGTTCTGGGTACTTTAAGAAAGATAAAGAGGCTCTAGAAAAAGTTCAGAGAAGAGCCACTAAGCTAATTCCAGGTATAAAAGATGAAAGCTATGAGAAGAGGCTGAAGATCCTTAAAGTGCCCCTTCCATACATATCCTGACATTTTGTGTTAATCCCCAATGGCCTGCCATCGTATTCATACCATTATTTGTGGGAAAAGTGCCTTGGATCGCTTATTTGATGACCTTTTTAGCATCACTGAAAGGCAGTCTGAGAAGACGGGTGAGTTCCCTCATGAATATCCGGCGTTTAAATGAGCTTCGTGCTGATTGGATAGTTCAGCTACATTCGTCAATATTCAATATGTAAAAAGGCCCCAACACCCTACTGGCCCAGAGCCTAGCTAGCTACAACCATAGAAGGTGAAAGACAACAGATTTTACAGGTAGCATAGTAAGACTTCAGCGAAGCAATGGCTACACAAAGTTCACAAATATTGCCTTATATATATGACCCCAAATCGGAAGAGGAGGCCAATGCAATGCGGAAATGCCATCAACACGTGCAACAATGGACGTTTCAGAGTGGTAATTTTACTTGTCTATCTAACAAATCAGACGAAATGTCTCACAGCCCTCTCGACTGCAGAGCTGCCAGCTCTCCCGCATTTTGTGCGAGTCTCACGCTTCTTAGTGGCATTCACGTTCCTGTGCTGTAGTCAGCAATTATTCAATTGATGTGCATTTAATAGATTCTCTTGCAGAATTACAGTCGTCGTGCAAGAAAGTTTATCAGTTTTACGTGCATTACGGTTCATTTCCCCACTAGTGGCATGGAAATCGATTATGACTCTGGAATTCCAACGCTTTTCTTTACTCAGGATTTGGAAGCAATGGAATGGCATAAAGACATTTCAAATAGTCTTATTCCATTCAAACAATCGAAACGATCATGAAACACATGCCTTGCTTTCAATCCCCAAGTAAAAAAAGCGCAAGACGTCCAGAGTCAGAATTGCTTTCCGTGTTACTAGTGGTGAAATCCACCGTTACACAAGTGAAACTGAAACTGCCATGCACAAGGACTTTACGCGTAAGAATCTCATTAATATATGCGCTGACTGAACAATTGCTGACTTCGGTGAATATGCCTCGAAAATGCGTGAGACCTACGCCATATGCGTGAGAATGCGTAGAAAGTTGGCAGCCCTGCGATTAGGCTATTGATTTCTTAAACCATTCTAAAAGTGGCCCAACTCTCGGAATAGCCTACCCGATGGGCTTTCATGTTAGTAGCCTAAGCATCGAGCCCCAATGCATCATCCCACCTTGCCAAAATGAAAACGCCAATTGCCAATAGGTCACCTATATCCCTGCCTGTGATAACCATGCTAGAGCCATTTTCTGGTGATGAACAGATTTTTTTTTTACACAAAGTCATTCTACATCATGTAAGGAATATTCTGTGAAAAAAGCTAACTGATATCTCTAATATTGACTGAATTAGGTCATTTCAAAGTTTTGGCAGGCTAGACAAGTCTTCAAACTAGGCTGCTTATGCCTGTGATCCACTTATGCTTTTAAGGCTTCCGCACGCAAGCAATTGTGGCCAGTCGGAAGCTTTTGGAAGCGCCGGGAACCATCCGAAACTCGCGCAATCGCAGAAAGTCAGAGTGATTGGGGAAAAAATTTTATCCCATGATCCACTAACGCAAGCATTTCCGATTGATTTTTGCCAACGTCAACAATAAAGATGGCGGTTGTTTTTGTAAACAGTTTCTAATTGGCTAATTGCAGAGGAAATATTCGCCACCTAGTTTGCACTTGACGAACCGATACTCCCGCGTCCTTCCGACAACTCATACCTTCCAACAAAATCAAACTGGTTTGATTTTGTCGGAAGAGGGATCCGCGTGATCTGATCCAGTCAGAACAGAAAGTCTTATTCATGCGGAAGGGTCAGAACAGGTCGGAAGTCATGATCCACCTATGTCTTGCGCAGTAACAGAAATTTCCACTCGTAATCGCTCGTAACTGGTCGGAAGGGGAGAATCAGGACAATCGGAGACCCTAAAAGCGTAAGTGGATCACGGGCTTTAGCTTCAAAAGACGTTAATCTACAAATGCAAACGCTTCCTTTCTGAAATTTCCATGGTGCTTCGACGCAATCCGTGGAGAAATCTGCACCCGGCTTCAATCGCAACTCTTCTGCCAAACCTTCAAGTGACCTGCTTTACGATGGTGCACATTATCGTCTACATTCATTTTCAATGGTAGAAAAGAAGTTCCTAAACCAAATGACACCCAAACTATCAGGCGTTCATCTGCCGAAGGTAAACTAAAAGGTGATTGAAAACCAGGCTTGTGGAAAGCAACTTCCCTATTTCTCCGTAATTGGTGGACGAAATGTCAATAAATTCATTAATTTTAATATGTATGATGTTAGAAATAAATTTTTGAACACTTACCTACCATTTACAGCAATAAACTCACATCTCATATTTTTGTCACTTTTTATCTCAGGTACTACTTGATTGTCTTTTTCTCAAAATTAGATCTGGCGAGTTTAGCCGGGTTTTCACGGGCTGGGTAAAACATATTAAACACTTTTTTTCAGTGTCACAGTATCACCCCAATCTCTAAAATAAGCGATATCCTGTTTGAAAGAAAAATAAAAATAAATGTAAATTTCCGTTATTAATTTTTTTCAAAGCAACAGGGAGCCATGTGTAGAAGGGCTCCAGAGCCGCGGGTTGCTGACCCCTGCCATAGACTGTGGATGGCACTGACAGTTGGCATGTTGCTCGAATCTTTGTGTGGGTGGTTACACTCCAGAGTGGGCGAGAACCGGCGAGAACATGAATATTCAATTTGCAGTATTTCGTGAGACCGCAACAAGTTTTTTATTGACGTAAATTCTCCGCCTATTTCCTTTTATTAGAAAAAACCAATACTTCAAGTGGTGTTGGAGTTCAAGAACCACGACATGTCACAAACTGATTAGGGACCTACCATATTCAAATACTAAGAGATAAGTCCATTTTCTCGTGGAAGGGGCTCTTTAATCTCTTTAGTCTTAGCAAAAGGAGACTCAGGGGTGATCTGATTGAGGTCTTTAAATATGTTAAAGGAGCAGTGTGTAGAATTTAAATTGATATTTTGACAGAAATGGAATATAACATTCGTAACTACTTTTTTAGTAGTGTATAATCATGTGAAAACATTAATCTTTGAGTTTCATTTCGCTTAGAATAAGCCCTTTAAACCTACATGGGAGCGGGTCCACCTCCATGGAGGCTGCTATGGTACGCCGCCATTTTTTCCACAGTAGCCCAGAACAGGAAAAAGTAAATGAATAAAGAACTGACACAAGAGAGCGCCTTTGACATTTCCGCAAGTTTTGCGGCCACCGTAGGTTTTCTGAGAAAAGGAATGGTCAGTTGGTTGCAATCCATAATCTGACTGCTAGATGGCTCTAAATCTTACACACTGATCCTTAAACGGGATTAACAAAGTTAATTATGTTGTATTCCTTTCGTCCAAGTTTTGTTAGTGGAACTCGGGGTCACAAATGGAAGTTGGCCAAGGGTAAATTTAGCACTGATATTAGGAAACAGTTTTTCACCCTAAGAGTGATTTCGATGTGGAATAGCTTGCCTGGCCATATTGTTGAGACAGAAACCTTAAGAGCCAGTTTCTGTAACTTTGGACCAGTTTGAACCAGGGGGTGATATAGCATGCTCCAGGAAACCACTGATTTTTTTTGGGGGGGTAGATATATTGTCAAAACTGACAAAAATAACGTTTTTTATCCGAAACAGTAGAAAACCCTTTTCGGGTAAGGGTGAAAAGGGCAAAAATAGAAATAGTCAAAATCTGGATTTTGGCAATGTTTGCGCCCTCAGTAAGCCTCCTTGATTTTTTGGTATATGAATACATGGGTGGACTTTCATCTACCGTTATAATTTTCAAGGCTTACTGACCTAAAGGGGTGCCACCTATATAGCAGAGCCCTCATAAGCCACCGGCATTGATGCAAATTTGGAAAGAACTAGTCTCCGTGTATCCAAATATGCAAAAATTTTGTGAGGGGTAGATGGGATGGCCTATAGCCCAGAATGCAATAAGTCATGATTTGGAGCGCCAATAGGCGGCCCTCAGTAAGCCTTGAAAATTACAACACAAAGTGAAAAAAATATATTCATATACCAAAGAATCAAGGAGGCTTAAAAAGCACCAAGATATTCAAGTCCAAAGTCCAATTTTGACTATCTATTTTAGCCCATTTTTCACCTTGACCCCAGTTGGCCTGAAGGATGTTCGGATAAAAAAGGAATTCAAAAAAAAAGTGATTTCCAGGAGCATGCCATTATATTTTACAGAAACGTTTGGCTCTTAAAGCCCCATGAGTATTGATATAGGGTAAGCCAAAAATCTTGAAAGTGAGATCCAACTATGTATGTTAACACGTTAAAAGTGATAAAAAAGCATGGGTACCCCAAAAATATTGGAAGTGATATATTCACAATAGTTGCCTATGAAAGGCCTGCCACTCATGTTATTTTGTTTTGCGGGTCCATTGAATATCCAACTATGTATGTTAGCATCTGTGCTTTTGGGAGACGTACCCAGCTGCCATTGAGATTGTGGATTGTAAGGCCAGATAAAAGGCGTTTGGTGAACCATAGCTTAGAGTTTATTATTACGTGTTTTTTCGTCCCCATTCCGACCTTCCATTCCCATCAAACCACCATCCGTTTCCAAACAAATCACTTCCGAATTTACAGGTATTTTTAGAGTGTGTGAGTGGCAGAAACAGTGAATGTGAGAGGTAAAAACAGTGAATGTGAGAGGAAAAATCTGTGAAAGTGAGAGGTAAAATCAGGGAATGTGAGAGGTAAAAACAGTGAGGGTGAGGTAAAAAAAGTGAATGTGAGAGGTAAAAACAGTGAGGGTGAGGTAAAATCAGTGAAGGAAAGGTAAAATCAGTGAATGTGAGAGGTAAAAACAGTGAAGGTTAGAGGTAGAAACTGAACGTAAGAGGTAAAATCAGTGAATGTGCGAGGTAAAAACAGTGAGGGTTAGAGGTAAAATCAGAGAATGTGAGAGGTAACAACAGTGAATGTGAAAGATAAAATCAGTGAATGTGAGATAAAAACAGTGAATGTGAGAGGTAAAAACTGAGGGTGAGAGGTAAAATCAGGGAATGTGAGAGGTAAAATCAGTGAATGTGAGAGGTAAAAACAGTGAGGGTGAGGTAAAATCAGTGAAGGAAAGGTAAAATCAGTGAATGTGAGAGGTAAAAACAGTGAATGTGAGAGGTAAAAACTGAGGGTGAGAGGTAAAATCAGGGAATGTGAGAGGTAAAAACAGTGAGGGTGAGAGGTAAAAACAGTGAATGTGAGAGGAAAAATCTGTGAAAGTGAGAGGTAAAACAGTGAACGTGAGAGGTAAAATCAGGGAATGTGAGAGGTAAAAACAGTGAGGGTGAGAGGTAAAAACAGTGAATGTGAGAGGTAAAAACAGTGAGGGTGAGGTAAAATCAGTGAAGGAAAGGTAAAATCAGTGAATGTGAGAGGTAAAAACAGTGAAGGTTAGAGGTAGAAACTGTGAACGTAAGAGATAAAATCAGTGAATGTGAGAGGTAAAAACAGTGAGGGTTAGAGGTAAAATCAGAGAATGTGAGAGGTAACAACAGTGAATGTGAAAGATAAAATCAGTGAATGTGAGAGGTAAAAACAGTGAATGTGAGAGGTAAAATCAGTGAATGTGAGAGGTAAAAACAGTGAATGTGAGAGGTAAAACAGTGAGGTAAAAATCAGTGAATGTGAGAGGTAAAAACAGTGAATGTGAGAGGTAAAATCAGTGAATGTGAGAGGTAAAAACAGTGAATGTGAGAGGTAAAAACAGTGAGGGTGAGGTAAAATCAGTGAAGGAAAGGTAAAATCAGTGAATGTGAGAGGTAAAAACAGTGAATGTGAGAGGTAAAAACAGTGAAACTGTGAGCGAGAGGTAAAACAGTGAATGTGAGGAGGAAAAAAACAGTGAGGTGAATGTAAAAACAGTGAGAGGTAAAATCAGTGAATGTGAAGAGAGGTAAAAACAGTGAAGGTAGAGGTAGAAACTGTAAAATCAGTGAATGTGAGAGTAAAAACAGTGAATGTGAAAGATAAAACAGTGAATGTGAGAGGTAAAACAGTGAAAATCAGTGAATGTGAGGTAAAAGAGGTAAAAAACAGGGAAGTGAGAGGTAAAAACAGTGAATGTGAGAGGTAAAATCAGTGAATGTGAGAGGTAAAAACAGTGAACGTGAGAGGTAAAATCAGTGAATGTGAGAGGTAGAAACAGTGACTGTGAGAGGTATAGTTTGAATTATGGCCTAAAAGGCACCTCATATGGCTGCATACTACTCTTTCACTCCCAAAGGTGCACACATGCATCCAAACAGAATTTCATACAGTGCACTCAATGTACTATGTAGTGAATTACATTGTGGTAACAAGGATAGTAGAGAGGGAGGAGGGAACTATCTAAACCTTAATTAATATGTAATTGTAATGAGGAATTACAATATCTTTGAAGGTAGGAAAGAAGGAAGGTTCCAGAATGAAAAAAACAACAAAGAATCTGCACAGAATCAGTTACAATATTAATGAAGGTGTACTGCGGGGGACATTGTCCAAAATAATTTGGTTGTGCTCTTTTTTCTGATCACCTTTGTATTTATTCAAAAATCACAATTGTAGATACCAAGTAAAATCCTTCCTGCCCCTCCACCTCCTATAGGGATTGAGTTCATGTTCTAGTTTAAAACTATATTTCGAGGGCTGACTGCAATAAACAGTTCTGTCCAATATATAACATCTGGACATAACTGTTTATTGCAGTCAGCCCTCGATATGATTCATAAACATCTACATTAAAGTTGTGAATTTAAAATAATTTCTGCTAAAGTCCAGTCACATGGTGGCACTCTTATTACTTGAAAATTAAACATGAATTGAACTCACAAAGTGTGCAGTTGACAGAAGGTGCAAATTGTCACAGTTGGAGCCTGTGTCCACAGGGAGCGTTTCTTTGTGCCGAAAGCATCTATTTTCTGTACAAATTCTATGAAGTTCAGCATTCACAGCGATCAGCGTCCTTGACGCGAAAACACCCTGGACTTTCAGCTATTTTTCCTGCTCTGCTCACAGCGCAATTTGGATCAACGCCATACTGGAAAATGTCACTGCTCTCTCACCAACTAATCAAAGTCAAGAAGAGGGAGGGACTTACAATATCAACAACAATGTCAACTTTTGACACATGAAATTCAATATGAACTAATGATTTTCTGGCTGAATTAAGCATGAGTTTATCAATATCAGTGCAGTTGGACATCAGTGGTCACCAGTAACCTCTCCAAATGCAAAACATGCCTTTTCTCCATGTTAAAGTCTAGAGCAGGGGTCACTGTTACGTCTCTCTGCTCCAATGGTGCTCCTCTGCCCCAATTGTTATTTTGTCTCTAACTGCCTTTGGTGGTGAATTTGTTTTCTTTCTTTTCGTTTCCGGATGTGCACCTGTGCCGCCTCACCACCTGATGTCTCCAAGACCTATATAAGAGGCCCTGCCCAGAGCCAAGATGGAGAAGGTTCGCTAACGTGACAATATCAGCTTTTGTCCTGGCCGACCGCTTTGTACTTACAAAAACCGCAACTTTCTTTTGTGTGTTCCCAAACTTGAAATAATTAAAAACTCCTAGAGAAACTAGAGCCTGTGTCGCCTCTCCCACTTTTATGTTGCGGTTTGCTTTTGTTTTGTGTCACCAACCCTGTTCCTGGAGAGCTACCATCCGTAGGTTTCTGCTCTATCTCCAATTTAGCACACCTGATTCAACTAATTAGATACTTAATTGCCCAGCTTGTGATCTTGTTAAGTAGCTAATTACTTCAAGCAGGTGTGCTGAATAGGAGGTACAGCAGAAACCTACAGGATGGTAGCTCTCCAGGAACAGGGTTGGTGACCCCTGGTCTAGAGTTTTGTCCATTTTTCTTCAGAGTCCCACAAGCCAGCACAATTAAATTAAAGGAACTGCTTATTTAACAGTCAGAACATTCACCCCACAATGAGAAGCTAACAGTTCCCACTTCCGGGCTCACAACCTTATATAAACATCACACCTTATAAGAAACAAGTATAACTCACAAACTTAGTAATATCTGAAATATACCAAATTTTAACAACAGACATTCCACCTTCAGGAAAAATCAGGCAAAATTCTATCCTAGATTCAACAGAATGGTGCAATGAACGTAGCAGGGTCTACCGAAGTGCTTGAGCAGTTGAAACGAGCAAAAACTTCAGCTTTCGATTTCATTGAATATGGTATAAATTCCAAAACAAGAAGCCACATTGAGCAAAATGCTTGCACAGTTGCAGCATAACCTTTCTTCATTGAATCCCTCCTCCAGAGACAGATGTATGCGGTAGAAGGAACCCTCCAGTCCTGTTTCATTCGGAATAATTCCCATTGCCCATGTCCTTACCTCATTGCTGATTGCTGATACCTTGCTGATACGCAAAGGCTTATATACTCTTCTGACTGTCCAATCAATGTCTTTCAGTTACTGTGGAAAGTTTTAACATTTGGGAATTGGATAAGAAATGAGGTATTGAATACATTGTTACCAGGGAAGCTTCACGAGGGCGTGAACTATAACTGTGCCGTTACGCAGATGAGCCTGAGTATATGGGCCAGGCTCACGAAATGTGCGCCCTTTATGGGCCCTTGAAATTTTGGCTCCAATGTTAAAGACAGGACTGAGAAATTTTAAAAAATCATTTCTCAAACACTGCGTGATAAAATTTTTCTAAACCAGGCAGTCAACTTACCTTGGTCCCATCAATGTACAGTGCGAGCGCCATTTTGATTGAATCGACGAAGTGGGTCTATTGGGGGCGCTGTACTTTATGAATATGCAAGATGGCCTGTGGAGGCCAAATGGTTGCAGATAGAGATTTAAGTTTGTATTATCGACATATAGGAAGTCATAAATGACCTATAGTTTGGCAATATTAAATTTGACCACAGATGACTTTGAAAGGTCAAACTTGAGGTCAGGGAATATATTAACAATGTTAAAAGATATGACTTGAAATTTCAAGAAATTATTTCTCAAAAACTGTCTGATAACTTTTTTCTAAATCTGACAATCAACTCACCTTGATACATTTTATGTACAGTGCGAGTGCCATTTTGATTGAATCAACAGAAGTGGGTCTAGTGGGGGCCCTGTACCTTAACATTGGGTCTTATGGAGAATGGGCCAAATCGCCTGTGGAAGCTAAATGGTTGCAGATAGAGATTAAGTTTGTATTACTGACATATAGGAAGTAATATATGACCTATATTTTGGCTTTGTTAAAGTTGACCTCAGATGACCTTGAAAGGTCAAATTTGTGGTCAAGCAAAATGTTACAATTTTCAAAGGTTTCTAGGCTTGAAAAAATTGAAGATTGGGAACATATGTGCATTGAACACTTACAGGAAGTCATGTATGAAGTTTCATTTGGTGGCCTTGAACTTGACCTTCCGCGACCTTCGAAGGTCAAACTTCACATAGTGAAATTTCAATGACTTCTATCACCAAAACTATTTCAGATAGAGCTTAGGTTTGTATTGCGGGCATATAGGAAGTCATGTATGAAGTTTCATTTGGTGACATTGAACTTGACCTTCAGTGACCTTGAATGCCCAAACTTCACAGTGAAATTTTAATGACTTAAATCAGCAAAATGGTAACAGATAGTTTCGGTTTGTATTGGAGATGTATGGGAAGTCATACATGAACTTTCATTTGGTGGCCTTAAACTTGACCTTCGGTGACCTTCGAAGGTCAAACTTCACATAGTGATATTTCAATGACTTCTATCACCAAAACTATTACAGATAGAGCTTAGGTTTGTATTGTGGCCATATAGGAAGTCATGTATGAAGTTTCATTGGGTGACCTTGAACTTGACCGTCAGTGACCTTCAACGGCCAAACTATACAGTGAAATTTCAATGACTTATATCAGCAAAATGGTTACAGATTGAGTGTAGGTTTGTATTGGAGACGTATATGAAGTCATGTATGAGCTTTCATTTGGTGACCTTCATATTGACCTTTGAAGGTCTAACTTGACCTGGAGAAAATTCAATGACTGCTGTCACTGAAAAGGTCACAAATGGAGCCTAGGTTTGTGTGACTGAGATAAGAAGTCACATATGAACTTTCATTTGGTGACATTCAGCTTGACTGTTGATGACATTTGAAGGTCAAACTTGACATAATACAATGACAATGACTTGTATTGCCAAAACAGTCACAGATGGAGTCTAGGTTTGTATTAGAGACATATAGGAAGTCATATATGAACTTTCATTTGGTGACCTTCGTATTGACCTTCAAAGGTCAAATGTGACCTAGTGAAAATTCAATGACTTGTATCACTAAAATGGTCACAGATGGACCCTAGGTTTGTGTTACTGACTTCTAGGAAGTCACTTATGAACTTTCATTTGGTGACATTCAACTTGACTGTCAGTGGCCTTTGAGGGTCATACTCCACAGTGAAATTACAATGACTTGTATCACCAAAATCGTCACAGATTGAGCCAGGGTTTGTATTGAGCCATTTAGAAAGTCATTTATGAAGTCCATTTGCTGACCGCAACTTGACATTCTGTGACCTTTAAAGTTCACAATTGACATATTTAATACATATTGTTGACATATATATAATGACATGTTTCAGCAAAACTGCTTCACAGCTTAGGATTGTATTACAGAAGGTCTTATAAATGTATGTGAACTTTTATTTAGTGACCTTGACTTTGATTTTCATTGATTCAAATGTCAAACTTCACATGAAATTTTCATAACTTGTATCATCGCTGTAAGACTGCTTGTCGGTAGGCTACAGGACCCTTGGTCCTATTTTTAAGTCTTAAACGCATTTGTACCACAACTGAGGATTTTGAGGCAGAAGCTCACAAGATGTACATGCATTTTCGTGAAAGGTCTTACCCTACAGCTTGGCTTGACACAGCCTTAAATAAGGTTTGGAACATGGATACGAGTCGATCAGGTCATCGTTCGAATTCGAAAAATTATTCGGTTACATGTACTACTACTAATTCCCACCTAACTTCTGGCATTAAGAGCATTGTAAAGAAACATTGGGATGTGTTATCTGTTGATTTTGTGTGTAAACATTTATTTGCTGACCCCCTCTTTTCTGTCATTACAGAGCAAATAATGTCAGAGACTTCCTCGTACAAGCCGATACATATATTTCTTCTGTCCCGGTCCAGAGGAAGTTCGATGAGATGACTGGCTTCTCCCTTGTAGAAACTGTGTAGCGTGTGAAAACTCAAAGAAAACTGACACATTTGTGAGTCATGTCACATTGGGAACCTATCAAATCAAACAATGCTTTACGTGTGCATCCGCTGGGGTAATATACCTTCTCACATGCCCGTGCGGGCTACAATATATAGCTAAAACAATCAGACCAGTGAAAACACGGATCATTGAACATAAGAGTTCAATACGCAGAAAAGATATAAAGTCTCCAATAGCAAGACATTTTAATGACATGAATCACCCTCTGTCAACTCTCTCGTTTTGCGTAATCCAACAAATTGTGAGAACTTGCAGAGGCGGGGATATTGATTTGAAACTCTTGTGATCGGAATCCAAATGGATCTATTATTTAAAAACCTTATACCCAGATGGATTGAATGAAGAGCTTAATCTTTCCTGTTTTCTATAATTGTCTGTTGCGCTCCCTTCGATTTGATTTTCATCATGTACTATTCACGTATATGGGTCTGACAAGTGGTCCTTAGAATCAAGCCAGTCATCTCATCGAACTTCATTCATTCTGATATGACCTAGTATATAATTGTACCTCGGCAGAGTCCAGATCAGGTGAACTGACACATCTAATTGAGATTTTTGCCCCTAATAGAAGTCAATCATAGCCGCAGGTTGCAGTTGTCTTTGTAAAATGTCGACAGACATTGTTATACTTTTATTCCCTGTTTAAGACTTGTTATTGACTTCTGTTGTATATGTGGATAAACCGTACTTGTTATTTCTGTGTTTATTTTATGTCCTCAGCCTTATGTACTGCTGATGTGCCATCTGATTTACTGAGTTGATTAATGACTATCAATTACCAGCCAAGTGTGCAACTAATTAACTTCCAATAACCAGTGCATGTTTAAAAAGGAGGCAGGCTGTGGACATTTCTATGCTGACGAAGGTCTATGGGACCAAAACGTTCACTTGTGTTACTTTGAGCACTTTTTATTAAATATATCTTTTCGGCATCTAAGTTGTCTCTTCACTTCTGTGCAGTGTGCGGGCTGTTTTTTTGATATTTTTACTATTGCTCCTGGCTGAACGCACCTGACCAACTCCTGAAAGCCTGGTTACAAGCGTGGAAATGCCTCCCTCAGAAGATTTTACTCTCTGAATACCAAATATCATGGTCATTGGTGGAATATTTGGTGAGTTATGCGCATTTCCCTTGCCTGTCTAAGTCAGAAACACGAAAACCTACTGTTTGCATATAATACATCCAGAGGCCTATAACTAGTGATAATAAAGTTATTCAAGCCTCCAATCAGTGTTGAAATTGTATATAAATGATGTCCAGAGGTATATCACTTGAAATTAGAAACCCTACAGTGATTTTTTTTTTTTTTTTTTCCCCCTCGGGATCCTGTCGCTGCTGAAAAAGAGATTCTGGTCTGCAAATACCTGAAAAATATTATAAAAACCTATATCAAAACTCAAATCTCCTAGAAACACTCCTTATGTCTTAAAAGTATGTAGCCTAGGCAATACCAAGCCAGAACAGGTGTCTATTAGCTCAAAATATCAGTATATCGGTCAGAAACCGAATCTAAGTCAGAAACCGCGACTAAGTCAGAAACCTGTCAAAGTGCACAAAACTCAACCTGACTGACTTGCTATTGCCATAATACTTAACTAATAGAATAAGAGCCTCAAGTAGGTAATTGATCACTTACCAATGGAAGATGCCACTTGTAGGCTGGTGGACAGGCTGCTTGACAGTTCTTTTTTTTTTATTTATTTTTTTATTTTGGGTCCTGGGTTCCCCTAGCCTGAGCCCCGGGAGTTTTTTATGATTGCATGTTTCTGTGTTTTAGTTATTGTTATTTTGTTTTAGGTGTTGTCTGGTGTCCTCGACCACCTATGCATGTTATTTGACCAAGTTTATGCCTGACTGGCCACCGATTGCGGCCGCCCACGCCCCTCGTCAGTTTCTGCCTGAGATCCCACCTGACTGAGAGCGTGGGCCGATCGGTCCAATGTCGGGCCTCCGACCGACGCCATCGTTATACAACCCCAATTCCGAAATAGTTGGGACGAAGTGTAAATTGTGAATAAAATCAAAATGCAATGAATTTTAGATCACATGAGCCAATATGTTTTTTACAATAGAACATAGATAACATGTCAAAAGTTGAAACTGAGACATTTTACATTTTTATGCATAAAATGAGCTCATTTTGTGGATGAAATTGTAAATTTATCAGTTTCAACATTTTGCGATGTTATCTCTGTTCTATTGTGATAAAATACTGGCTGGTGTGATTTGAAAGTCATTGAATTTTGATTTTATTAACAACTTACACTTCGTCCCAACCATTATGGAATTGGGGTTGTATTTTCGATCAAATCGGCTAAAATACATGTTAACATGTCAAACCAACATGGAATGTCATGTCCCTGACCACCTGTGTAACGACTGGGGCCATATTAGGCCGAATACGCCCGGTTTCTGCCTGAGATGCCCGGGTTTCTGACTAAGGGTTTCTGCCTTAGATTTCTAAGTCAGAAACCGACCAAAATGCTTCGCACTGAAGCTATGTAGTTATTCAATAAATAATTGATCTAAACAGTGATTTCCACTTTGATTTAGGCCAACAACATACCTGAATTGCATTTGGCTACATCTTTTACAGTTTTTTTTAAAAAATACATCTAAGTCAAACTTTTTCTTGAAGGTTGTGTTTTTTTTTTGTTTTGGTTTTTTTTTTGGGGGGGGGGACAAAAATCCCACTCACTCCCTGTAGGTTCGAGTGGTGTGTGTGTGTGTGTGTGTGTGTGTGTGTGTGTGTGTGTGTGTGTGTTTTTTTTTTTTTTTTTTGCCGTAATGCACCATATATTTGCTTCATCCTGAAGGATTATTAGGGTGTAGGGACCTTTTTTTATTTTTCTCCAGTGCTAAATGTAAAATCTAAGTCAGAAACCAGTACCTTGTGGACAATTTATTAAATGTCACCGCAGTACACAAAACGACGATAGGGACGTATGCCGACTGTCAGACATAGCCTACACATGTCTGTTATGCACAGGGAAAAAAAAAAAAAAAAGAAAGAACACTTAAATATTAAAAAAAAAAACAAAAAGTTAACTATTTCACTTTTTACATGGAGATCAAAAAAGTGCCATTTTTGGCCACTTTTCCAACTTTAAGGGCAAAAAAGACAGGGAAATATTTATCGCAGACTGACAAAAGTGGGATGTTCCAAGTTGCTCTTGGTGAGCTCTATCCATTCATGGTGGTTCTGGAATGATCTTAGCAAAATATAAGATTTGCTAGCCTGTGGACACATTTGGGGGGTGGCGCACATTTTGTGAGCCTGGCCCATATAATTCAGTGATTGGCTATCAACACCAGTGCTTAGGAGGATATAAGGGAGAGCTGAATTCTTCGATAGAGGAATCTATACTTAAATCTACAGTAGGGAACTACGCTTTTTTTTTTTTTTTTTTTTTTAAATGTGATGACTATAATTGATAGCAGAATGACATTGTATCAATATCATGTTGAATTTGTGCCACAGAAGACTAATCTTTCTTTACTACTAATTGGGATACCATTGGCTCACTGTAGATGAAGTAGATATTACAGAGGACAACTATTTTTTTTCTGTTGCAAGACATAATTTTTTTTGAACCGCTGGATAGATACTATGGGCAAGTATATTGAGCTGTTTGCGCATCAGGCTTAACTAAGGAGTTTAATTCATGCAACTCCTGAAAAACAGGGATGGGACTGAACTCGTCCATATTCTAAACCGTGTTAGAGCTCGGCTTGCATGTGAACATTCAATAACCGATCCAGGTGTGCCATCTAGTGATAAAATATTGTAACTGCGTGCATAAGTTTGCAGCTCCATGTCCGCTAGGGGACTCATCTGCTCAAAGGGGTTAAGTGTCTTCTAATCTGTCTGCAATACTATAAAGAAGATGTATTGAGTAAATAATATGTGCCTACAACTTCATTCTTTAGACAACATGACATTCATTCCATTGCGGTTTGTCGTACTCAAGACATAATATTATTTTTATTAAGTTTTATTGATATAGCGCCTTTATTTAACCGAAGGTCACTTTACATGCCACAGAGAGACATTTAAACAAGGGAATACAAATATTATACATAATGACAGGATAAATGATCAATATATAATTGGGAAGGCAAAAAAAAATCAATAAAATCAATAATCATTAAAATTTAAGAGGGACAACAGGATTGATAGTACTGTCTGAAGAGGTGAGTTTTCATTTATGATTTGAATTCAGAAATCGAAGATATATAAGACGGAGGGTTCAAGGTAATGAGTTCCGAAGTTTAGGTCCCATAACGCTGAATGCCCTGCCACCCATGCTGTAGAGCTTAAGTCTGGGGACAGCAGGTGAACCAGAAGCTGAGGACCTAAGTTTACGGACAGGAGTGTTTGGCTGTCAGAGCTCAGTGAGATATCGAGGGGCAAGGTTATGGAGGGCTTTGAATGTTAAGGGGACCCATAGCTAAGCAAAATGCCAATTTTGGTTCAAAATTTTAGTTTTGAGGTAAGAACATGAAGTGGTCCCTCAAATAGTCCGTAATATGGAGTCGTGTTCCAAAGGAAACATTCTTCACGAACACTTCAAGGCTGGAACAGCTATGGGTGCGGTGACTTTCAATGATGGCCAACGAGGAATTGCCTCCATTCTTATGAAACTTGGCATAAAGGCAGGGGCACAGTCAATGAAAGGCTATTACGAAATGGACAGAAAACGTCAGAGCTCAGTGAGATATTGAGGGGCAAGCTTATGGAGGGCTTTGAATGTTAAGAGAAGTATTTCATAATGGATTCTGGATGATATGAGAAGCCAATGCAATTTGCAAGGCAGAGTAAAAAATTGCTTATTCAAATTTATAAATTCAAATTTATTTTAGATTATTTATAGACTTTGCATTATATCAAATCTGTCCGAATGAAAAACGAACAATTCTGACTTGACAATTCAGATTTTTCCTTGTGATTTCATCATGTCATTACCTCATGCCTGAAATTGATATCTGGGCTAAGAGATAAACATGTGGAAAGCTTGTGTGGAGCACGTCTTTGCTGATTTGCTGATCAACCCCTTTCTCAACTTAAAAAAGCAATGCTCCTATTTGACATCCCCAAGGATATGCATGAATATTCATGAGAGAAGTTAAAAGATTTAAGAGAGAGCCTGTTCAACAGATTCAACGAGTAACTGACCGTTAGGGACTGTCTGCGCTGGTTGACAGTATTACCCAGGTGTTTAGATGGCACTGTGCACATTTTTTATGGAGATATGGCTAATTTGAAACTTTAAGAAGCAGTGTGTTTTGAGTTGACGTACTGGATGATGTCTTGATTGTGCTGTTTCTTACAGGAGTGGGCTACAGGTGCCACAGTCCATCGGGTTGTCTGGTAGACCGAGATGAGAGTTTCCACGTCTTCCGACTTGAACCTGTTATCAGGCCAGATGGATTTTATATTGTTGGATTTACATCGCTTAAGTTTGCTAAGATATATTTCATTTTCATAGCCATCATTTATATCGTAACAATTTTGGCCAATTCATGCATCCTCATTATTATATGGTCAGATCATCGCCTGCATGCCCCAAAGTATATTGCAGTGGTGAATTTAGGCGTTGTCGACTTAATTATCAGTACAACCCTCATTCCTGGCATGATAAAGACATTTGTTGTGAAAGATAACTTTATTTCCTATAATGCGTGTTTGGCACAAATGTTTTTCTATTACTGTTTTGCCATGTTAGAGTCATTTTCCATCGGTGTACTTGCCTATGACAGGTTAATTGCAGTGTGTTTTCCACTGAGGCAAAATTCCATCAACACGCCTAAAAGTATGATCAGTATTTTAATTATTATTTGGGTGTTATGTGTCAGCACCAACATGTTCATGATTCTGATCATGACAAAATTGTCTTTTTGCAGCTCACTGATTGTGAACAACTATTTCTGTGGCTACGCACCTGTGTTCAGACTATCCTGCAATGATCACAGATTGCAGTGGACCACCGGCTCCTCTCTGGTATTAATAATTCTGAGTGGACCCCTCAGCTTCATTATCATGTCATACTGCTGTATTTTAACTGCCGTATTTAGAATGAAAAGTGTGGACAGCAGGTACAAAGCGCTCGCAACCTGCACTGAGCATCTAGTTCTAGTGGCAATTTTCTTCATGCCAATGCCGATTCTGAATATTATCGATCTCTTCCTATTCCGACTCAGTCCAGATGTCAAAATGGTGAGCTTGTCTTTAGCCTCATGTTTACCTCCCTGTCTGAACCCCATTGTGTACTCCCTAGGAACCAAAGAAATTAAGAACAGGATACTGGCTATGCTCAAAAAGCCAAGGTTGCTGTCTAGGGAGGGTAGATGTAGAAACCTAATTCAAATGTGAAAATTCTTCAAATATTTATCTTCCTTTTTTTTTACTGTCGATGGTTGTCGATTTCAAAGCTCCCTATCAAGGCCAGGGTAATTCAATTTTATTGAACCCTTTTTCTGTTCTTGCTGTTGGGACTTAATTTCAGTTAAGTTTTCAGCCCCTCTGATCAAATTGTCTTTTTGTTATTATTGGGTTCTTGCACTTTTTCCAAAATCAGATTCAAGCATTTTCTCAGCAAATTTTCACGCTTCTCCAGGACCTTGTTGCTGTGGTAAATTACATATTTATCAAATTACATAGTGAGACTGAAAATTACTCTGCCAGTTATGCAAGTATCTTATCAATTTCAAGCATTTTCCAGCACTTTATTCAAAATCCAAATGATTTTATTCATGTTGTGAAAACCACCTTAAAATCAATGCGTTTTCAAGGATTTCCAGCACCCATAAAGAACCCTGTATTCAGTCCTCGTGAGGAGCTATCACTGCTGCCGGGGGCATGTGCTTTGACTATTCTGCAGTAAATAAAGCTTGCAGTGGGCTATTCCATCGTCGCTGAGTATATTTACTATGTTTGGGATTCTTGATTTAATTGTTGTGTTCCACAGCTGTAGTTTGACGGACTTTGGAGAATAAAATTAGCTGAGGGCAGGTGCCAAGTGCTGGCAACTTGCATTTAGAAAAATTCTATTGGAAATTTTTAACTTGCTGATGCTTTTCATAAATTCTTATTCTCCATTTATTAAATTTTTACCCAAATGTCGTTCCACAGCCAGTAACCATATGCATCCCGGTGCGTCTGAACCCCATGGTGTACTTACTTTTCAACTAAAAAATTGAGGATATGACACAAGCTGAGCTCCAAAAAGTCAAATAAGCCATGTCCGATATGAAGGCTTAGAAAAAAATTGTATAAAAAAGAAAGAGATGAAGGCTTAGAGCCTGTGGTTGAACAGAGGTTACGTTTTTTTAATATATTTTATTTTTGCTTTGGTTTTCATGTTGCATTGTGCACTGTAATGACCATTGGTTTGTATCGTCTCTTCTTTTACTGGCTTATGGTTTGTTATTATAGGACCAGGCAGTAATAAACCTTCATAAGATCACAAAATACTTTCATTGTATTAATTTACTTGAAGACATGTTGATGCAATCATTTCAAGAAGGAGTTGCAATGCTCAGTATACATTGCATTTAGACATAAAGTTGTGCTTAAGTTGGGCAGGTTTTTTGGAGTAGTGCCAAAATTGAAAGACCAGTTTGATTGTGGCTGAAATTGCTCTGGTAGGATTCCCAAATCAGGGTGCGACAACTTTTTTTCAGCACTTCCTCGGTCAGGCCAGCAAATTTTCATACAGCTGTAAAATGCTTGCCCAAAGAGGAATTTTACTTGCCTGAAAAATATACAAACACAAATACAACACTGTAACACATTACACAGCAAATCACATGCAAGTCTAAAAACAAAGTCTAAAAACACACAAGTCACCAAAAATATTGCTTGTATACCAGCTTTTTTTGAGAACTGAACTCTTTTTTTCCACTTTCTTTTCTACTTTGGTAACCTCATCTTGTTTTAAGACAATCAAACAACACTTCCTTACTTACACCATATATGTTTGGTGCATGTGGCGTGTATATCTCTTGTCTGAATTCAAACTGTAAAGCAAAAACAGAGAATTAAGCTTATTTCCGAAAAACTATAAACTGAATTTTTTATCTTTCATAAAAAAAAAAGCAATCAAATCTTTAAATGAAAGAGACTCATTGATAGAGCAGTACTACATACTTTAAGTAATTCACAACATTGTCGATCTTTGTCATTCAATTAAACTTTCATCAGGGTCTTCGTTAAACTTCCATCATGGTTTCAAACCAGTGGCGGCTGGTGCTAAAAATTTTGGGGGGGGCGCAGTTTACCTTGGCACAGCACACCTGACAGCTGCTTTGATGTTGACACAGTCAGTTATTAAGAAGGAAAATGTAGCCTATAGATTTTATCAGGGTTTGTACCCTTTTTTATTATGAATTGAGGATGTATCCCCTATGTCCACAGATCACTGTATCTGTCCTTACATTACTTACAGATTGATTGTAAAAGCGGTCATGTCAAAGGTAGTCCACCAACTAACTGGGATTTTGATGTTTTGTAAAGGTGCAAACAATAAGTGGAACATAGTTAAACAGAAAAACAAAACACAAATCTAAAAACACAGCACTGTAATGCTGTCTACAGGCTACGTACGCTTTTTCCAAGGTGAAATTCAAGGCACTTTTCAAGGATTTTCAAGGTGCATTTTCATGCTTTTCCAGCACCTTACAGCTGTGGTAAATTACATTTTTATATACATAAATGACAGATTCCACAGAAAGTGTGACCAACAGGTCCCACTGTACTTAACAGGATGAAATTATAAAATTAAACTCAAACGATGACAAGATTGTCTGAGCCAACGCCAATAATGGCACGATGAGCAGGGACCTGAAATGCAGTTTTTACCCGTGATTATTTTGTGGCAATAAAATTCATGCACTGGATAATCAGTCAATCCTCCCCACTCATTTCCAAGTTCCTCATCCACCTTGGAGTTCTGAGCGGAAGGAGGGTCACTTTTTTGGACCACCCTGTTGTATGGATGTGGCAACCCCTTTAAGTCAACCCAAGGTTGGCTTGATCCATCCAGGGATTGGAGTGAACTCGTCCATTTAATAAAGAGTGTTTGAACTCGGCTTGCTTGTGAAAATTCAATAACTGATCTGGCTGTGCCATCTAGTGATTAGAATATTGTAACTGCGTGCATAAATCTGCAGCTCCGTGTCCACTGGCGGACACATCTGCACAAAAGGGTTTTTTTTTTATTTGCAAGGTCATATTTTGATCTTGGACTCCCCTAGAGTACTCTTGATTGTTCAAAGCCCAAACAGGGTCCTTATTTAGCTCATACTGCCATCCTCAAAAAACCCCATTTGTAGTCCATTGTAGTCTCTGCCTGAAACGCCTCCTTGGGGTGGCTCTTCCGCTGTGGCCCCCACTCCCTGTGTGCCCACTTTCTTCTGACTGGCCAGCTCCGTGGAGGGCGGAGTTGGGCGGGACAAGGCTGCAGAACGCAGTTTTCTGGGTCTGGCTCGCCAGAGTGAAACGCGAGACACGTCTGCAATCTGATAAGGAAGCGGCAGGCAAATTCCGCAATCTAATGTTATACTTGAATATAGATCTAATGACATGAACTTGTTCTAACAAACCCAGCGGTGAAAGTGGAGGACGCAGTTCGAAAATCTGGCAGCTCAAGCACAAATTTGCTATCGGCTACAGTTTGCTACGGCAACAGTGGTGAGTACAGCGGTTTTTTCTACTTTAAAGCTAGGATGCAGGGAAAGCTAGAATCTGCCCCATATAGACACATTTATAGAACGGGTCGACATACCCACGTGTAGACCGGAGACCGTAGAAATCCAGTGGGTCTGAGTTTAGTTTAGAGGGAAACATGGACAGTGAGGAGCAGCTAAAAGTGGACCAACAGCTTATGGACTGCTTAGGTGTGTGTTATAAGGACCTGCTGGTTCGTGTGCATAACTGTGGCGTGTCGTTAGCGTGGAGAAACGAACAGCTTCTGCGCTGGTATATGACGGAGGGGCGAAAGCTCCAGGCTAAATGGCCTTTTCGGAAATTGCCCGTGGTAATGGTTTACTTCTTGCATCGGAATGACAAGCGTTTCCTTGCGGAGAATGGGCGCGTTAGGGATAGTGTGCGAGAGCTAGCTAGAGCTCCGGTTATGTTATGAGCATAATACAGGTTTTACAGACCGTAAGTTCCGTTTCCGTGAACCGTTGCTTACGTGGAGCTAGCGAATCGATCACTTTTACAGGAAAGAATTTAATATTCAGTCGCCGATTTAATATTCAATCGACAGCAATGCAGAGAAATCGTTTGTGATACCAGACACGTTATAAACCTGTGTTTTTCCCTATTGCTTTCACCGGTAGCATCAGAGAGCTTGCCCAGACATTGGAGAAGTATCAGGCTGACCCCGGTCATGGATAAGTAAAGCGATCGTTTCTCAAGCACCCAAAAACGCTTTGCAAAACCTACGTCTGGTCTAACTGCACCTTCCGGTTAGCTTCAACTGCAGTGGCTACAATCAGGCAACGTTATGATGAAACTGCCACATTGATGCTGACCAAAGTAACACAAGCATACCGATCAGAATCGCTGCATATAAGTTAACCAGGAGCATTTTTAATTAGCAGAGCACGGGAACTAACATGCAGTAGCTGATAAGCGGTCAGGACTTTGAATGTAATCTGTCGCGTGAAAAATTTGTTTCATGTCCGGTGTGAAAGCGGCTTGACGTGCCCGTATTTGCATCTTTGCATTGACTTTGAATGTAATCTGTTGCGTGAAAAATTAGTTTCGCGTCCGGTGTGAAAGCTGCTTAACGCACCCATAACGCGTGTATTCGCCTCTTTGCATTGACTTTGAATGTAACCTGCCGCGCGAAAAATTAGTTTTGTGTCCAGTGTGAAAGCTGCTTAACGCCCCATAATGCGTGTATTCGCGTCTTTGCATTGACTTAGGCTAATCTGTCCCGCGAAAAATTCGTTTCGCATCCGATCAGAAAACAGCTTTATGGATAGTATGCAACAGCTAGAGAGAGCTCGGTTATGTTATGAACATAATGCAGGTTTTACAGACCGTAAGTTCCATTAGCGCGGACAAGTTGCTTATGTGGAGCTAGCGAATCAGTCACTTCTATAGGAAAGAATTTCCTATTTAATATCTGCCTTTTTCGGCTAGTACATCATCTGCATAAAGGCTGATCTTATGTGTTATTTGCTCGGTTGTGATACCTGTGATTGTGTTATTTTGTCTGATTGCTGCTGCTAGTGGTTCAATGAAGAGGGCGAAGAGTAGTGGTGAGAGTGGACATCCTTGTCTGGTACCCCTGTGAAGTGCAAAACTTTGTGATATTAGTTCGTTAGTTATGATTGCTGCCCTAGGAGGGCTGTATAGTGTTTTTATCCATTGGATGAATGACTCTCCAAAGCAAATTTTTCCAGAGTCTTGAGAAGAAATGTCCAGTTAACTTAATCGAAAGGCTTCTCTGAATCCAGTGAAAGGATAATGGCTTTAATTTTGTGTTTGAGCTGTGTGAATAATATTGAATAATCTGCATGAGTTGTTTGATGAATGCCTGCCTTTCATGAATCCTGTTTGGTCTGGGTGTATGAGAGATTGGATGACTGATTCTGCCTGAATCATGAGAGCTTTACTAATGATTTTTATGTCAGAGTTGATGAGGGAGATTTGTCTATAACTTGAACAAAGGGTGGGATCTTTGTTTGGCTTAAGCAGTACTGAGAAGTTAGGTTCATGTGTCAGAGGATGGTTTGCGATACTTTCATTTCATCTGCCATTCTGATAAACAGTGGTGAGATAGTCTTCCAGAAATGTTTGTAAAACTCAGTCGGGAATCCATCCGGGCCTTGTACTTTATTATTTGCCATTTTTTCCAGTGCCTTTTCATATTCTGTAATTGATAATGGTTTTTCAAGATAGTTGATTTGATCGTATGAGAGCTGTGGGAGTGTAATATTATTCAAGAAGTTATCCATTTCTCCCATGTTTTTTTTCTGTTTCATTGCTGTATAAATCTATTATCCCTAGCTATAGCCAAGAAAACAATACAGCTAAATTTGAAAAACCAAAAAAAGCTGAAAATATCTCAGTGATTGGACCTATTAGCAAAACAATTGTCAATCGAACACTACTCAGCCCAACAAAAAAAAAAAAACAAATACAACAATTTAATTAAAAAATGTCATACTCTCATGATATTATCTCACTACCGCTTAACTAATGGAAGAAAAAAAGCATCATTTTTGCTTTGGTTTTCATGTTGAGTTGTGTTTTGTACTACTGGTTTTGTATCAGCTCTTCTTTTGCTGGCTTATGGTCTGTCATTACAATAGGATCATGCTGTAATAAACCTTCATAAGATCATGTAAAACTATCATCGTATTTATTTACTTGAAGACATGTGGATTCAATCATTTTAAGGAGGAGTTCCAGTGTTCAGTATACGTCACATTTAGACATGAAGTTGTGCCTTGGGAAAGTTTTTGGGGAGTAATGCCGAAATTGAATGACCAGGGGCCTCATGTATAAAGGGTGCGTACGCACAAAAACGTGGTGTACGCCTTTTTCCACGCTCACGTTCAGATTTTTCAAAAGTGAAATGACCGTGGAAATGTGCGGTGCTCCACGCCAACTTCATGGCTGGTGTACATGTGTTTCTACTGTTTTAAATCGTTGGCAACACTTACAGGTGATGCTGGGAAACTGTTCATTATGTGAAAACAATTACTCCTCAGAGTGATGTGCACCTCAGAGACACACTGATGAAGTATTAACACATCCAGGTGACTGCAATTAGTTGAGTGGATGTAAGCAAGGGGGTTCCAAAAGGATCTTGGGGCCCTTGCTATTTGCCCTTTTTATTAATGATTTTGGTGCTAATTTTACAAAAAGTACTATCCATCTATATGCAGATGATACGGTCATCTACTCAGCTGCTCCTTCTGCTGAGCTTGGTCTTCAAAATTTACAGTCTGATTTTAAAGTCTTCAAACAGGCTCTTTTAAACCTTAAACTTTTATTAAATTCTGAGAAGAGTAAATATATGCTATTCTCTCAGAAACCTGCTGCTAGGTTTTATAATGGTAGAATTTCTACAACAAGTGGAATACAAATTGAAAGAGTTCCTTGCAACAAGTATCTGGGCATTTGGGTGGATGAGAAGCTTAAGGGGAGGAGAAACCCAAAAATCACTTCAATCTGCTCAAGAACAGGACAATCAATCAGAGGGAGCAGGAGGGAGAAGTTTATGCTTCAGGGGCATTTTAATGTTCTAAGTTGACTGTTACAATGATTTGTAGGTGTACTTTGACTTTAACCTGGATTTTCTCAAAACATGATTTTTGCCCCGATTGCTATCATTTAAGGCACCATATCTCACTAATTTGTGGAGCTTTTCTTGTGAAATTTTGACAGACGTCTGTGTACATATCAGGAAGTCTACTGAACTAAAAGTTTTGGTTTAGCACTTTGGGTCTGTGAGTTATGGTGATTTATATTTCATATCGAGGGGGCGAAAAATGGCAAAATCCTCTTTTACCCCACTAAATCTCTAATATTATGTGTAAATGCTTTATTCTAGTCTAGAAGAAGGTGAAAACATAACTAAATCTAATTAAAAAACCTGATTCAAATATCTTGCTTCAGTCCTGAGATATAAGGCAAAGAAATAATGGTGAAATCGGGGTGGCGGCCATCTTGAATCACATGACCTAATCATGCAAATTAGGTCAAATTCATATTTTGTGTATTTCAGGTCATATACTGTCAATACACCAAGTATGAATGAGTTCTATCAAAAATGACAATTTTTTTTTTCCAAAAGGTTTCTCCTCCCCTTAAATTTAGGAAGCATGTGGATGAGCTAGCCAAGAATTTAAAGGTTAAATTGGCTATGCTTTAACGAAATAAAGCCTGCCTGCCGAGGAGTTGCAGAAGGCAGATTGTGCATGCAACTATTCTTTCTTGAATAGATTATGGTGACATAATTTATATGCACTCTGCTCCCTCATCACTGAAGCCACTTTGTGCAGTATACCATGCTGCCTTAAGGTTTATAACAGTAGATCAGTGGCGTATCAGTAGGGGGTGCAGGGAGTGCAACGGCACTGGGGCCCAGCGGTGGGGTGGGCCCATTGATGGGCACATCCGGGCCCCATTAGATGACAGCATAGGTGCTTTTTAACTGTTGAAATTCTCGCGGTAACCTTTATCCATTAGTTATAGTCCAATACAAAAAAATTAAGGTGTGCCACTGTATATTTATACCACTGCAACTGCACTCATTTCTCAGTCATGGTGCTGGCAAGTCGATGTCATCATGGTACATTCATCATTTTAACTGAATAAAAGTTGTTATAACATGAAATAATTTAATTTCTTTTTGGAAAATGCTTCATAAAACAAACAATGATAAGTTTATTCTGCTGTTGATATCATCATTGAGACAGCAAGTGTTTCTGGGTACAACATTCCATAGACCACCCACGTGACGATGTCACGGTCCGATCGTTTAATTCAAGGACAGTCTGTGGTTTAATCTTGCATGCAAGATAGGCTACAAACGAAGTATTTACACAGGAAGCGGCAAGAGCGTAAGGAGCAGGAGGAAAGGTTGGCCAAGGTGCCGAAATGAAGCACATTTGGTTTCATAGCTAAAAGAGTCTTAAGAGCTGCTCTCCCCTTTTCTGCATGAGTGTGAGCACAGATCAACTGTTTTTACGATGTCCACTTGCTCGCTGATTATTGTTCCCACAATTCCTTGCTGTTCACAAAATTTCTGATCATCCCAATAAAGTTATGTTAATGTGTTGTTCATTTACTCATTATGCCTGATTGTTCTTGATGATGACCATTATTAAGATAATAATTTTAAGATAATAATGTTAAGAAATAAATAGGAAACTGCATATTATAGAATGAAATAGTGTAGTAACTCTTAGTGTGTGTTGTAGCCTACGTAAACCCTATAAAAGCTACGGGCGCAAGCAGAATACTGAGATGAAAAATCATCATCCTTGTAGAAGAAACAAAGAGGTAAAGTGGAATTTTAACGAAGGGGCCCGTGTCGTCAGGTCTGCACTCGGGCCCACGTGGATTACGTTACGCTACTGCAGTAGATGGCTTCAGAGCGCACACTGTAGTCTTTACTTCAATGTGGCTTGGTCTTCACTGGCCGTGAGAAGGGAGCAAGATTGTTGTCTTTTTATTTACAAGGCGTTGTTGGGTAAGCTGCCTGGATATATAGCCAGTCTGCTCAATTTTAGAAGGGGGGAGTACCATCTTTGAGCTCTTGATTATATGATTTTAGACATCCCGAGGGTTCATTCTGAACTGGATAAAACTGCTTTTATGTTCTATGCCCCACAGAAATGGATTAGGCTTCAGCAGACACTGAAATTGGAGAAACTTATTTCATTTAATTGTTTTAAATGCCTGTTATTGGATACCATGAAGTTGGAAAGTACATTTGTTCTGTAGTTTCTTTGTTTTTAATTTATTGTTGTACTGCATGTTTTTTTGTTCTCGACTGGGCTCCGTTGCAAAAGAGAGCTTGCTCTCAATCGGACTCCCAGTATAAATAAATAAATAAAAGCATGCGTAAAATGGTACAGAAAATACTGTTAATAACAATGGCAGCTTTAGCACTATTAGAGGACAATGCAAACGGTGCAGTTGGAAGAGAACGCGTTTTCAGAGACTGAGAGGATTTTTTGGCGCATTATGACGACTGGCTCATCACTTAGATTTCCGAGGGTAATCCTCTTGGAACTGTGCGCAGAGCTGCGGCCGGTATTGGAGCGCGACACGGTGAGGAGTCATGCGCTGCCGGTGCCCATACAGATGCTGACCACACTGGGCTTCCGAGCCACAGGGGCATTCCAGAGGGAGCTGGCCGACCGATCGGGACTGTGCCAGTCGACCCTGAGCTGAGCTATGCTAGCTGTGTGGGATGGATTTATCGGCATGTTACATTTTTATGCAAATATTGGCTGATAATATCGGTCCGCCGATATTATCGGACTTCCATAATTTAAAGCAAACCTGAACACTAAATGCTTCAAAGTTAAACATGACACATTTCATCACATTAAGAATAATTTTTAACTTTTTACAGTTTCAAAAAGATAAAACAAGGAAAAAGGCCTTGTGCAAAAGTTTGGGAACCCTGTTAGCTAGTACTTTGTAGCTCCTCCTCGGGCAGCTAGAACAGCTTGCAAACGCTTCCTGTAGCCTGCTAAGAGTCTTTCCATTCTTGTCTTTGGAATTTTTTTCCATTCTTCCAGACAGAACACCTCTAGCTGAGAAACATACTTCGACCTTCTTGCATGCACAGCTTGTTTGTGGTCTCCCCACAGATTTTCAATAATATTCTGTATTATTGAACAATAATATGTCTGGGGACTGTGATGACCATTCCAAAACCTTCACCCTTCTTTCCTGGAGGTACTTCATGGTGGATTTTGAGGTATGCTTTGGGTCATTGTCTTGCTGGAATACCCAACATTTCTTCAACTTCAATTCCTGGACTGAGCTTTGAATATTAGCCTCTAAAATGCCTTGATATTTGGTGGAATCCATTCTTCCTTCCACCTGCACAATACTGCCTGTGCCCCCAGCTGCTGCACAACCCCAAAGCATAATGGATCCACCTCCATGCTTAACAGTTGGCAAAATGTTGTTCTCTACAAATGCTTGACCCTTTTTTCTTCAAACATTACCTTCTTTGGTTGTGGCCAGAAAGTCAGTCCAAAGCACATTGTTCCAATAGGCTTGAGGTTTCTCAAGGTTTTCTTTAGCATATTTCAAACCCTTTTTTTTGTGTTGAGGTTGTAGGAAAGCCTTCTTTCTTGCAACTCTGCTACGTAGGTCTTTGTTGTTTAAGGCAGAGTCCTGCTCGGGTCTGATTTTCAAGAACTGCTCCCGCCCCGCCCCGCAATGTGGCATATCAAGCCCGCCCCGCAACCCGCACATCTAGTTTATTAATTCTGCAACCCAGCCCGACCCGCTGACACAGGATCGGCATCCCGACCCGGTCCCGCATTTTTTTTAAGTTGCATCGAGAAACTGAAAATGTCCAAAGCTTCCAAATATGAGGTTTAAAACTTTTTTTCGAGATATTCTGGACTGATAAACAGTGAAATCAGTAGTCACACATTTGCAGTGGAAAAAAGCTTGTGATGTTTTCACTTCAGTCGTTTCACTGATCTTCAAAGCATTCAAAGCAGCCGCATGTTCAAAGAGAAATGCGTAGCCTCTGCCAAAATATATTTTGCAACATAGGTTGTGTCACTCTTGTGATTACATTTTAAATCGGAGCTTTGCACATTTCAGAAGTCTAGATTGAAATAGCCTGATTTAAAAAAAAAAATTAAAAAGATCGGTCTCCAAAATACCAGTCACAAGATTCTCATGAGTCTTGAAGCGGCACATCACACTTGGCTAGATGCAGTAAGAGAAACTGACTGTTTCATTGAATAGTTATATTCAGATAATGAATGCAGGCAGCACATTTGCTAGAGCTTCATGTCAAGGAGCATGTCACAAACTTTCTGACAACATTGATGAAAATGAAGTATAATTCAGCAAGAAACACACCAGCAGTGTTTCCGCGTGAGCTATAAATATTATTGGGCACCACAAGGAAAAGGATAAAAATTGCTGAGCTGCCGGATAGCTCACTCGGTTAAGGCACTGCGTTGCAGTGCAGAAGTGACTATCACGTCACGGGTTCAAGCCCTGGTCGTACCAACCGGCAGTGGTCAGCAGCTTTTTGAGTAGCGCACAATTGGCTATTGCGCTACAGGGTTTCAAATTGGGAAGGGACTGCCGGGAAAGGAAAATAAAATAAATAGCTTTGTTCGTTGCTCAAGCGCCTCCTGTTAGCCAGACAGGCGCTCGTCAGGAAGACTCTAAGGCTGTATTTACACTGTAAGTCTTGATGCCCAGATCGGATTTGCTGCCTGAATCCGATTTTTTTTTTTTTACCGTGCAGTTACACGTATTTTATCAAGTGACCCATATCTGATTCACGCGATTACACTTGCCCACAACATCTGAAACATCGCGCATGCCTACTTTTAGTTTTTACAAAACTTTAGGCCACGCCTACTTCTGCACCAAGCGCTAACTGCTAAGCCAAAAAAATGGATGATGCTGACATATCGTCGGCCTGCTGATAAAACCTCATATCTCCAAATTGATTAGAAACAAAAACTTGTATGTCCACTATTCCTACATGCAAAATTAAACTTTTTTTATTTTATTTATATTAACTAATATTTATATTCTCATTTTTTTATTTTATATTTATTTTTTATTTTCCTCCAAAGTTTATCATTTTGAAGATATGAGGTTTTATCAGCAGGCCGACGATATGTTTGATGATAATGTTGCGGTGCATGAAAACTTCGCCTAACATTGCCAGGATTTTTAGGCAGAGAAGAAGGAAAAGGGCCCAATTGCATCTTGTGCATATGCTGCAATTATTGCCTCTTCAGCCATTCATAGGAATGTCTGGGCGCGAGACAGCCTCCATGTTCAGTCTGCCAGCTTCTCAAATACAAAACCTTGTTCATTTATCGTGCATTCACTGTTTATGTGACAAAATAAGCTAAATGGTTGCAGATTTGATGACGTTAGAAACGCAATGTGTAAGAAAATCCGATCAGCCTGTTTACACTGCGGTCGCATTGGCACATATCCGATACAAATCTGATTTATTTCCACATATGAATGCGGCCTGCATCCGATCTCAAAATATCCGAATGCATGCGTCTTTTTCCTGTTTACACTGTCAACGAGCATATCCGATCTGTGCCACATAAGAGCAAAAAATCGGAATTGGGTCACATTACACTGACACTGTAAATGAGGCCTAAGCCTGTTCATGTCCGGGTATCCTCCGCCCTCGTTCTGAACTTGCGAAGATTCAACCAATGAGTGTATAAGAAGCGGTGGCTGAAAGGCACGTGCTTCGGAGGAGAGCCATGAACTGTCTACACTCTCCTGAATTGGCAACAAGGGGTCGCAAATGAGCAAGCCTTGTACATAGTTCACCAATTGGGCATCCCAGATTCAGGTGGGCTTGGAGATGCTAAATTTAAAAAAAGAAAAAAATTGCTCTTGTACCAGCAGTTGAGGCAGTGCAGGACATCTCCGCATGCATCTTCAGCGACCATGTTCCAGCTTTGTGGCAATCGTAATCCAAAACACTTTCCGGCACTGTTTACAAGCAGCGTATCCAGTGATTTGGTTATTCTGGACATCTATAATCACACCGAAAGCCTCCCAGACTTTGGACGTCACGTCATATTTCTCATGACGAAGAGTTTTGAGCCTAGTGTATTCGCCACTCAGTAATTTAGCTCTCAGTTCTTCCGCCATTTCTTTTTTGGAAGCGCACTTGCAGCCGATTCGGAAACGGAAGTGATGAGGTGGTGACGAGGTCAAATCAGACAAGACATTAAAACATTACATTGAATTATTATCATAATTTTCATTCTTATTATTTCTCAATACGCATGTTATCCAACAGCAATTGCATTTTTCAAATGTATAGGCGACCGCCATGACCCGACCCGCTCATGATTTTATTCCACCCAGATCCAGACCCAAAAAATAAATTGACGCAATTCAAAATTCTAAATAGACTATTATACTCCATCACAGCTTTATAAAATGGGAATAAAGGAGGACAGTAAATGCTTAAAATGTGGTGTTGATGAAGGTACTCTGCTTCATCTACTCTGGGGCTGCTTTAAAATTAAGGACTTATGGTTTGCCATAACAAAAGTAATGAACAGCATTCATATAGCCATTCCATTTACACCACAATCGTGTATACTGGGAGGTTTACATAACTTCAGTAGGGTTCCAGTAGGGACTAAAAAAGTCTTTCTCTCGTTATTTATGATCACAAAGAGGGTAGTTATGAGACATGTGACTACTTCTTATATAACTACATTTTTTAGAATGGATCTCTGAAGCATCATAAATTATCAAATTGGAAAAGATAGCTTGTAGATTGCAAAACAATGAGTCAGAATATTGTTATGGCCAGCCACGTCTTGTATTGTGTATTCTGTTTCGTTTCTGCCCCCGAGTGTGACATCTGTTTTTTTTTTTTTTTTTTTTTTTTGAGGATCTTCGTCAGCTGCTGCCTTGCGGATTCGCTGATTAGTCCGGTGTCGGGGCTCCGGTGATTGGCTGTTGCGGGGGTTTGGCCCAGAGGGTTGGCTTATTTAAACTTCCACCAAAATGTCAAATCCCCAAGGGACGCTGTCTTGCCGTAGCTCCGTCGCCTCATACGCTCATTCACACACAAATGCGCACACACACACACACACACACACACACATACATTCACTCGTTCTGAAACAGATTTGTTTTATTTGTGTTGGTATAACCCTCCCTCTTTGAGGCTTCAAATCATTTTTTTTTTTCATCATCAAAATTTTTGTAACTAAATAAAGTTGACCTCCGGAGGGAGGGGGGGGGGGCAAAGAAAGAAAGATAAAATCAGCATAATTTATTTTATAACCTTTATTTAACCAGGGAAAAATCACGTTGGAATTATTATCTCTTTTATTATCTCTTTTACAAGTGAGCCCTGGCCAAGAAGGCAGCACACAAAATACAATTAGACCAAACAATTAAAACAGAAAAGAGCTATAAATACTGTAAAACATAAAATAGAAATAGATTTTAAAAACAGTTGCAGATGGACTGGTACATGTTATTAAGATAAAATTTAAAATCGGGAAGTGGGATAAAAGCCTCTAGTCTCAATGTTTTCTGTAGCTCATTCCATGTAGCTGGAGCGCTGCACATAAAAGCTGTCTTAGCAAACTCTGACTTCATTGGCGGAACATCAAATAAAACATACCTGCTTGAGCTCAGATTGTACTCAGAATAATTGCGTGTTAAAAGACTAGATATATACAATGGAAGCTGTCCAACTATTGCCTTATATACAAAAGTCAACCAGTGTTTCTGTCTTCGTACATGGAGTGAGGACCAACCAACCATTTCATACAGTGTGCAGTGATGGGTGGAGTAGCTTGTATGAGTTACAAATCTTAAAGCATAATGGTACACTGAGTCCAAAGACTGTAACAATGTCAAGAATACATCTCCATTGTCTAAAATAGGCAAAAAAGTAGCTTCAACCAGCCTTTTTTTTTGCTTTCTGTGTAAAACAGGAGCTTTTTCTGAAGTAGAATCCCAATTTTAATCTTAAGTTACGGAGCAATTGCTCAACATGTAATTTAAAAGATAAATCCTCCTCTAACATAAAGCCTAAGTATTTGTAGGAAGACACCAACTCTACTGGCCTCCCCTGCAGGGTGTAAATTAGAAGAAGAGAGGATTTACACCTACGACTCTTAGTAAAAATCATTTACTTTGTTTTCTTATCATTTGAAACTAATTTTAAGGAGATAAGATTTTGCTGTACAACATTAAAAGCTTCCTGGAGTTTTAAAATGGACTCACCAGGTGAGGATGCAGAGCAGTAGATTATGGTATCATCAGCATACAAATGGATATTTGCATTTAAAACATTATCACTGATATTATTTATATATAATGTGAACAACAAAGGCCCTAAAATGGAGACTTGTGGCACACCAAAATTAATTGTAAGCTCTTCTGAAAGATAGCTATTAATATGCACCCTTTGACACCTGTTACTTAGGTATTAATAATAGAAACCAACCTAACACAGATTCAGAAAGACCAATAGTAGTTAGACATTGTAAAAGAATATCGTGATTGACTGTATCAAAAGCTTTAGTTAAGTCAATAAACAAGGCAGCACAAGATTGCCAACTATCAAGGGAACTTATTATATCCTTTAGTACTTTCATAGTAGCAGTGCTCGTACGATGGTTCTTGCGGAAACCAGACTGAAAAGTAGATAAGATACTACTGCTAACCAAGTACTGTTTTAATTGTTCACTGACAATTGATTCTAAAATCTTGGCTATTGCTGATAGTTATGAAATTGGCCAATAATTATCTAACAGGGCTGGATCCCCTCCTTTCAAAAGAGGGAGAACCAGAGCAGATTTCCAGACATCAGGAACAATATTCTGTCCTAAGGATAAATTAAAAATATAGGTCAGCGGGTTGGCAATGATCTCTGCACCAGACTTCAGAAATTTTAGGATCAATTTCATCAGGTCCTGCAGACTTAAGCAAGTTAAAAATTGCCAAGAGAGGTATTATAAATGCAAGCTCCAAGCACTTTGTACCTGCCCTCAACCATTTTCTAAAGAGTTTTAAACTCCAGCTGTGGAACACAACAATTAACCCTATCTAGCCCGGCTTTTTGCTGGCCCCTGGGCCCCCGGTAACTCGTAAACGACATGGCTTATGACCACCAAATTTGCAGGGGATAATGTATATGTAAAACTAAAACACTTCAATCATTTTGGTATTATGACGTCATTATGACATCATGTTTTGATTTTATTGCCAAAAATTGTCATAATAGGGTAATTAATTCTACTTAACAAAGCTGACATTAAATTACATAAGATATTTTAAATATAATGGAAGAAGTATATGTTAAAAAGAAAATCTGGAAACTACATTGATGAAACCAAAATCAACGATTTTTTGTCAGACATACCTGCTGGAAAACTGTTGCTATGGAAACGGCGAAGATGGTGGGCGTGACTTATTGGTATAAAATTGTTCCCAGACAAGTTTTAGGAAAAGTCACCATGTTTGGTGGTCCTAGCTCAAGCCGTTCAAAATTATACGATGTGAAAATTGGCGCAGGCATAAAAAGCCCCTCCTGGTCTAGATAGGGATAAACCAAGAGCCCCTAACATAGTGAATATACTCAAGATTGATGCAATAACTCCCTGCAAGCTTTATTTACTGCAGAATAGTCAAAGCACACGCCCCCGGCAGCAGTGATAGCTTCACGCGAGGGACTGAATACAGGGTTCCTACGGGTGCTGGAAATCCTGGAAAACGCATGAATTTTAATCTGGTGTTCGCATCATGAATAAAATCATTTGTATTTTGAATAAAGTGCTTGAAATTGATAAGATACTTGCATAAGTGTCAGAGTAATTTTCAGTCTCACGATGTAATTTGATAAATATGCAATTTAACACAGCAACAAGGTACTGGAGAAGCGTGAAAATTTGCTGAAAAAATGCTTGAAAAATGCTTGAATCTGACTGGAAAAAGTGCAAGGCCCCAATAATAATAAAAAAGACAATTTGATCAGAGGGGCTGAAAACTTAACAGAGAAAAAACTAGAAAGCACTCAGTAGAGCACATACCTCGACCAATAGCGCTATCAGTATTGGCCAAACTTTAATCATCCACCATCACTTTAACTTGTGATCGTACAACATGTAATTTATCACAAAGCCCTGAGGAAGGTAAAAAATTCCTCAAGCTTAAAACTGCATGAGTCTGACCATGGAAAAGGTTAAAGAGCCCAATAATGAACCGAAATCAAGTCCCAACAGCAAAACCAAAATGTTCAATCTAGTTGAATTACCTTGGTCTTGATAGGTAGATATGCAATTGACACCCCTCAACAAGGTCAAAATCAAACTGAAGCCATCAGTTAGAAGAATGTTCTCATTTGCAAGCCATTGACAGTATGTTACTACATCTACCCTGCCCAGACTGCTACCTTGGCTTTTTTGAGAATAGTCAGAATCCTGTTCTTAATTTCTTTGGTTCCTAGGGAGTACACAATGGGGTTCAGACAGGGAGGTAAACATGAGGCTAAAGACAAGCTCACTATTTTGATATTTGGACTGAGTCGGAATAGAAGGACGTCAACAATATTCAGAATCAGCATTGGCATGAAGAAAATTGCCACTAGAACAAGATGCTCAGTGCAAGTTGCGAGTGCTTTGTACCTGCTGTTCACATTTTTCATTCTAAACACGACTGTCAAAATACAGCAGTATGACATGATAATGAAGCTCAGGGGCACAAACAGAGCTATTAATGCCAGGGAAGAGACAGCGTCCCTGTGCAATCTGTTATCACTGCAGGATAGTCTGTACACAGGCACATAGCCACAGATATAGCTGTCCACATTCAGTGAATTGCAAAAAGACAATTTTGTCATGATCAGAATCATGAACAAGTTGGAGCTTACACAAATCACCCAAATAATCACTAAAATACCGATCATGCTTTTAGGTGTGTTAATTGAATTTTGCCTCAGTGGAAAACACACTGCAATTAACCTGTCATAGGCAAGTACACCAATGGAAAATGACTCTAACATAGTAAAGCAGTTAAAGAAAAACATTTGTGCCAAACATGCATGGTAGGAAATAAAGTTATTTATCTCAATAAATGTCTTGATCATGCCAGGAAGAATGGTTGTATTGATAATTAAGTCGATAACCCCTAAATTCACCACTGCAATATACTTGGGGGCGTGCAGGCGATGATCTGCCGATATAATAAAGAGGATGCATGAGTTCGCAAAAATTGTGACAAAATAAATGATGGCAATGAAAATAAAGTATACGTTGGCAAACTTCAACAATGTAAATCCGACAATATAAAATCCATCTGGCCTAATGATGGAGTTGTTCAAGCTGGAAGAACTGGAAAGCCTCATTTCAGTCACGCTATTGCTGTAGTCAGCCTAATAGACTGCTGCAATGGTAGCGCATTCCTGTAAGAAACAGCATAATCAAGATATTAGCCAGTATGTCACCTCAAAACACACTGCTACTTAAAGCTTCAAAACAGCCATCCAATTAATCTATGTAAATCACATGGGTAATACAGTCAACCAGCACAGACAGTCTCTAACGGTGGGTCACTTGTTGAATCTGTTGAACAGGTTCTCTCTTGAATCTTTTAACTCCTCTGATGAATAGTCGAAGATATATTTGGATATCCTTGGGGATGTCAAATGTGAGCATTGCTTTTGAAGTTGCTAAAAGGGCTGATCAGCAAATCAGCAAACAAGTGCTCTGCACATACTTTCCACATGTTTATTTCTTAGCATAGCTGTTGAATTTCAGGCATGGGCCCATGACATGATGAAATCGAGGAAAATCAGAATTGTGATGTCAGAGTAGTTAATTCTTTCAGATGGGTTTGAAATAATCCATAGTCTATAAATATTGTGAAATTTTAAATATTTTTTTTACTCTTTCTTTCATGTCTTGAGTACAAAAATCCCAATGGAATAAATGCCTCGTTGTAGAAGTGGCAGATATTATTTACTCAGTGCATCATTTGTGCAGAATTGCAGACAGATAAGTGGACGATTAACTGTGACACCTTACCCCATCTGTCAACTGCACACTATGAGAGACCAGCTCACATTGAATTTTTCAAATAATAAGAGCTAAATCATGTGACTAGACTTTAGCAGGTATTATTTTTTCATTTACGACATAGATGTACGTGTTTATGATTCATATATGAGTTTAAACTAGAACCTGTTTCCCAAAAAGTTGAGACTGTGTAAAACGTAAATAAAAACCGAATGATTTGCAAACCATTCAAACCCTTTATTTCATTGAAAACGATACAAAGAAAATATATCAAATATTGAAATTGAGAAATGTTATTGTTTTTTGAAAAATATCTGCTCATGTTGAATTTGATGCCCGCAACAGGTTTCAAAAAAGTTGGGACAGGGGCAGAAAAGACAGGAAATGTTTTATGATGCCTCAACCCTTTAACTGCCTGAACCTTTTGGTAAAGCATGTTTTGAGTCACTGTGTCTCATTGAAAGATTCGTTGATTAAGCCATCTCTAACACTCAGTTGAGGGTTGTTATGCTGAAAAAATCCAATTCAATTAAGTTCAACACATCTTTCAGTGAGATACAGACTCAAAACATGCTTTACCGAAAGGTTGAGTGATCAGTTAAAGGGTTTAAGTACATCTGGTGGGAAATCTCGCATTAATTGGGTTGATTGGTAACAGTCCAATGACACTGTAATGCTTTTGACATATTTTGTTTATAGTGGGGTGCTAACCAGGTCTCTCTCCTGACATGAAAGATGGTCAAGTCATCTGTTCACCAAAGCCATCTAATCCTTTTTCAATATTGAGGGAGAAACCTCATCACCGTCCGCCTGAGCTAATTTAATTAGCTGTGGCCTGGTCATGGCCCTGAACTGGGCAGTTGTGGGCAACTAAATATATGCCTCAGACGCCAGCGGAACCGTCAGCTCCCCATCTGCGTCACTAGCCAACTCCATGCGTGTCAAACACACTAAACTAATGCACAGATAGCAAAGCAATGGGTACATAAACTTCACCAGAGGCCTCCTCACTCTGACAGTGGAAAACCTCTCAAATTAACAAACAGTCCCTGGAGTGCCACACACAGGGAACAGCAAAACCATTCAAATGTACCCCTCAATATTGAGTCAACAGCCCGCTGAATCAAACAGAGCAAGACCCTCAAAAAAAATCAAGTAGCAGCTCCACACACGTCCTCCAATGCAAGCTATCTAGCTGTGGCTCCTGTGAATTATAATAGCCACGGTAGCCAACAGGGCTAATATACTCACACAACAGTCTCCCGCTAGACAGTGTGACCCACACTGTAGCCTCAGGAACACAGGGAGGAACCAAGCTGGCCTCTCCCAGAGCTGCACCGAAATTCCAAAAGGATATTTCGCAATGCTAAACAGAGAACAAGTTCTCGCCAAAAATTAATGCGGTAACCATCGGTGTGGTCTCGCAAAAAAATTTCAACGCTGCCACTACAATTAAACCTGGCGCTCCTTAATGGGAGCTACAAAACATGAACGCCAGTTAACAAACTACGAAATGAATCGCACTACGACTGGCTGCCTTCATGGGAGTCAGTCAGCTTCCCAATTACCGCACTGAACTGTTGCCAACGCAAATTACAGCTGTAACAATTACCAAACCTAGATAAACCCAACATCCAAGCAATTATTTCCTGTGGACATCAGTACAGACACAGCTAAATCCGTGTTCTGGGCTTGCACGCATTTAGACTGACTAAACTGCCTACCGAAACTAACTACCTGGTGCACAGCCTTTAGCAGGGCTCCAACAACCCCCGTGTACCTTTCCACACAAATATTTGCATGTATGTAACTAACTAAGCGCTACCAATACAGCCAGTCAGGTAGTTTGACTTTATACATTACGAATGCTAATAAGACCGGACCTAGGTACTGATTTTACTAAATGGAGCTAGCACAAATCTGAATCGAAACTGCAAGCCGGCTACGCATTTATAACATTCAACTCCCTGTCGAGCCACCCAATTCTAGTACCGGACCCACATGTGAGGGGGGATTTACTGAAACTCGTTATCTCGGGAAAATGAATAGCGCTCCTTTCCCCACAGCAGGGGTAATAGCTAGGCTGTAGACTGGCTGTCGTCCTGAACCGCTTCCCCGTCTGGCTGTCGGCGTACGGCCGGAGCGGCGGGCAAAGTCCGACACCAGACGAACAGCTCCCACACGCTTTGTCAGTTCAGGTCAGTTCAGTTCGGTTTTCTTTAAATTTCCCTGGCGTCTCATTACAGGGACCAAATGGGAGTGACGCACGCCATTCCGAGGGTCACTCTTCCACACTGCTCCTTGTTCGCGCTGGCATTTCAAAAGATTCTCTCCCTCTGACTTCCGCCACGTCAGCAATCAAGTTCACGCAGATGAAAACATCACATGGTCCACACCCCCTCACCCCAATCAGTGGACAGCCAGGAAAATCACTAGATGAGTGTATTCTCAATGAGAACATTAATAATAATAATAATAATAATAATCGTGCTCCCAATCTACCAGCCTATGCGTCGAAGAATTTAGTGGCACTCAAACTAATCCCCCATGCTTCCCAAAGGAAATAGGTCGTCCGTTACAATTGCTATGGGCAGAGTGATAGGTGACATTTTGGGAAGACTGGAGCAGAAAACCCTTGGAAGCGGTGTGAGAGCCCTTGTACCGGTCAGGCAGTCGCAGGGGTCAGTCACTGCAGGTAGAGGCTGGTGCAGCCGCAGGTGCAGCAGGAGAGACAGGGACAGAAGGTTTTGGCGAATGAGAGGTGCTGAGATTGCGGAAGCATCGGACCAGCTTTTCGAAGGCAGCTCCAAGGCAACCAATCTCCCTCTCTTGTGCAGCCACCATGGATATGAGTTTGGGGGGAGGAGAAGCCTCATCCTCTGCCATGAGCTCCTCCTTGTCTGGCAAAGGAACTGTTGCTGAATCCATGGGTAATGAAGCCTTCTGTAATGACGCTGGTGCACTGGATGGTGTGAACCTGTGTAATGATGAAAATATGGGATTCAAATGCAAAACAAAAACAGGGCTTTTAAAAATCCTGTTAAAGACCCTGATAAGAAAAATCTGAGACAACTGGCTCTCAGACTAACTAGATGTGAAGTTAGCATTAAACAGTAGAGCAACATAATTTGCCATATTCTCATACTTCACCATTATGAGCCATTTTGACAGAGAGCGAACACACGCTTCGCCGGTCGGAGTAGCTAGGTAGTGGCAAAGTAGACAATTCATGAGACCCTGGCTAACTTATTAGGACAATGGAGATAACATTAACGTCAGTTTTCTGGATACCGAAGTTTGCGGCATCAGTGTGTCAATAGAGCTGTAACATGTTTGCAGTCAAGCATAGACGATCCAGGCATTAAGTGCCAACTAGTTCCTGATTCGATCAATAACTTGCTAGCTATCCAAGTTCCATGGTTTTCAACTAGAAAACATCCCTTTAGAGCTTGATGGGAGGTGAGGCTCACTTAAACTTCGCTATGAGGAAATCAATAGAGAAATGAGGTTCGCTACTCAGAACATGCACGTCACATTGTTTGATAATGATAGTTGCAACATTATGAAATCAGATAGCTCACGCTAGCCTAGCCGAAATCACGATATGTTCAATTAAATTGTTGATCGTGTCTATAGGTGTATAAAATAACATTACATTTACCGTCCAGGTAATAAGCCTTGCAACCGTCATCCCGGAGTTTCTGTGACAGAAGCCCGCGGACTGAGCTCGCTGCGCCGTTCTCCTGCCAGTCCGAGATGGCCTCGTCATACAGAACCACAGTGTTCATTTTGCACCGTTTGACAAACTTCTCCTTATCCTCATTATTCGGAATAATTGATCGTATTGGCAAATTCCCCTTTTTGAGCCTCCGAAGCATCAGCCCAGGCATTGCCAAATTGATGGCGGTCTCTAAATGCGATGATTATTGCCTTGCATTAATATATTTAGACAAAATGAGAATGTGTTGTCAAAGTATGTCCTCATGTTTATAATGATGATGAACGCTACTAAACCTATGCCTATTCATGTCAGAGATCCTCGCATATTCATCCTGTCAAGATATTATTAGCTATGGAAAGGACCGAACGGATTTCGCTTGTGCTATGTAAGCACAAACACGGGAGATGAAATGAATGTTGTTTAAAATGATTGTAATACATTTCTTTGATCGCCGGCTAAATTATTGAAAGTCGAGGTAGTCTATGTCCTGCTTGCTCCACACAGTCCTCCCAGTGAGCTGAAGGTATTAGGTGGCGTCGTGAAACCGGGACCGCACAGTTTTGGAATGGGAGAGGCATACTCCCTCCAAATCTAGATTGCAGCTCCCACTTCGCGCTAGTTCGCCAGTTCCAGAGCTAACCCACTCACGCCCAAGCTATGAATATCTACACTGCCTTCAATTGTAACGTTTTTTCTTGTCGACATGCTATGCAATGCTTGATTATGGTGATTGAGGTATAATTAACCTGCTTTATTATGCCAAAAGCATTTCGTGTGACGCTCATCACTGATCGTGGCATTGTAGTGTAATGTGGTAAAAAGCCACTAGATGGCAGTATTGACTTTTTTTTTGTTAAGCAGTCTGGAGCTAGGTTGGGCATGTCCTGGGCATGCCTCAGAGGGGGCTGGACAAGAGTATATAAGGAGAAAAATTGAGAGAGTGGAAGGGGAGTAGGAGAAATTGCAAGGAGAAATTGTGGAAGGATACACTTGACCAGACCTGTCACTCTTTTTAAGACCTGTGAAGCTTTTTGTGGATTTTTGCCTGTGTTGGAGCATTTTCCTGTCCCAGGACATCACAACATAGCAGCCCATCTCAATTACCAAGGGACTGTAACTATCTTTTTTTAATTTCAATCTTGGTCAGTAGGGTAGAGTGTAGATTAGTTCTAAGTGTTTGTTTAATTAAATCTGTTGAAGTTTCAGAATTTTGTCTGTCATCCCTTGCTGTCCGTGACGTCATAACAAATTGACGCCATAACAAATTGGGGCCATAACAGTAGTTATTCATAGCTATGGCTATGCATTTCCCCTTTTTTACTACCAGAGAAGAGCAAGGTAAATTTGGTAAATCATGGAGAGTCAGAAAACGTAATTTTATGTAATGACGCAAGAATGACAAGCAAGTTAACGGTTTGCTTCACGTATAGAGTTCACTCTTTACCTAAAAAGTAAGGCATTACATTCGGACATTATTGTACAGTCGTACAGTAGCGATATCTGGTAGGTTGGGGCGCTTTCCAATACGCGAGCGTGATGTGGCAACTGCGCATGCCTTGGAGGTACAGACGCTTGGACTAGAGAGAGGCGGGACCCCTCCCGTGATCAAGCATGGTTTCCGTGCCTCCAAGGGACACGCCCCCACCGTCCTGGGGCAGAGAATGCTGCTTATTTCTTAACAACTTTGAGGCCTGATTTTATATACTTAGCGACTTTTTTGGTTCTTCACATTTGACAGAGTGATTAATAACTTGTTTTTCTGTGGTATCATAAACTCATAAAACATATTTAGTTTTCCTTTTCAGGGACTTTAAAATAGGATTTCACACAGGATAATGATACAGAGACACAGATAGTGAATAAACTGTCACAAAGTCTAACACAAAACAGGAGATCAGGAGACCTGAGATCTACTTGGGTAACAGGCAACAGGTCAGAGTAATTAACAGAGTCAGGAACAGGAGCAGAAGCAGGAGCAGGAGCAGAGGCAGGAACAGGAGCAGGAGCAGAGGCAGGAACAGGAGCAGAAACAGGAGCAGAGATAAAGGCAGGAACAGGAGCAGAAGCAGGAACAGAAGCAGGAGCAGGAGCAGGAGGAGGAGCAGAAGCAGGGGCAGGTACAGGAGCAGGAAGAGGAGCAGGTACAAGAGCAGGAGCAGATACAGGAGCAGAGGCAGGAGGAGGAGCAGGAGCAGAAGTAGGAGCAGGAGCAGGTACAGGACCAGGAGCAGGAGGAGGAGCAGAAACAGGAGCAGAAGCAGGAACAGGAGCAGAAGCAGAATCTGGAGCAGGAACAGGAGCAGAAGCAGGAGCAAGAACAGGAGCAGAAGCAGGAGCAGGTACAGGAGGAGGAGCAGGAACAAGAGCAGAAGCAGAATCAGGAGCAGAAGCAGGAGCAGAGGCAGGAACAGGAGCAGAAGCAGGAACAGGAGCAGAGGCAGGAGCAGTGGCAGGAGCAGGAGGAGCAGGAGCAGTGGCAGGAGCAGGTGGAGGAGCAGGAACAGAAGCAGAAGTAGGAGCAGAAGCAGGAACAGGAGCAGAAGCAGGAGCAGGTACAGGACCAGAAGCAGGAGCAGGAGGAAGAGCAGAAACAGGTACAGGAGCAGGAGGAGGAGCAGAAGCAGAATCAGGAGCAGGAACAGGAGCAGAAGCAGAATCAGGAGCAGGAGCAGAAGCAGGAGCAGAGGCAGGAACAATAGCAGAAGCAGGAACAGGAGCAGAGGCAAGAGCAGAGGCAGGAGCAGGAGGAGGAGCAGGAGCAGGTACAGGAGCAGGAGGAGGAGCAGGAGCAGGAGCAGAGGCAGGAGCAGGTGGAGGAGCAGGAACAGAAGCAGAAGTAGGAGCAGAAGTTGGAACAGGAGCAGAAGCAGGAGCAGGTACAGGACCAGAAGCAGGAGCAGGAGGAAGAGCAGAAACAGGTACAGGAGCAGGAGGAGGAGCAGGAGCAGAAGCAGAATCAGGAGCAGGAACAGGAGCAGAAGCAGGAACAGGAGCAGAAGCAGGAGCAAGAACAGGAGCAGAAGCAGGAGCAGGTACAGGAGCAGGAACAGGAGCAGAAGCAGGAGCAAGAACAGGAGCAGAAGCAGGAACAGGAGCAGAAGCAAGAGCAGGAGCAGAAGCAGGAGCAGAAGCAGAAGGAGGAAGAGGAACAGGAGCAGGCTCAGGCAGGTGGTTAATATTCAGGTGAGGCTGAGCGCTGAGTCGAACAAAGGTGAGGCATAAGATTATTATTTAAATACTATTTATTCAATGGTAATTCAGCAATAATGCTATTTTAGTCGTCCACAACAGCATATATAAATTGAAATTATTTAGTGGTTGTAAGCTCAGAGACTTTGAGCTTTAATTTGAAGGCATGAACAACCAAAGGAGGCGTTTTATTGGATGCAGCAACCGTAGTGTAAGTCACGTGATCCCAGAAGTAACCCAGGAAGATTGCTTTGATGGGATGGGAATGCATGGATTAATTATTATTTATTTATACAAAGAAAAATTATTTCCTTGCTCTGAAAGGTTGCATGTGTAATGGCTGGTAAAATAGAGAGGCCAGGTGCAGCGGCCAGGGAGAGAACGAGCAGCACAGAAACAATACAAACACAGAGAATCACACAGACAACCAGAAAGTACTCGCACTTCCAAAGGACGTATAATCGTCCGAAAAAACGGAAGCAATGCGAGAGAGAGAAAAAGTAGAAAAGGGAAAATTCTTAAAGAGGAAGGAACTCCAAAAATAACTGGAAGATATAAAGTCACACAAATACTGACTAGAGATTTCTTCGGCTATAGTGCTTTGCTACAAACAGACATTCCAGCAAAGGAGGCGTGGCGGACCTCCGGCCCATACAGAGCCTGGGGAAGCGCCGCTCCAGTTCAATCAGCCAGCCGGTCAAAGAATCTGACAGAAAAGGAACTCGATCTCGTCCCGGGACGAGAGCACCAAAGAAAAGTCCAAAACGCACGCACGCCTCACAAACCATGACAGGACCCCCCCCTCTAAGGCAGTGGTTCCCAACCCAGTCCTCAAGGACCCCCTGTCCTGCAGGTTTTTTTGCACCTTTACTTTTGCACACCTTATCCATTTAAGGCCCAATGCACCTTCATGCACACCCTGTTCAGGTAGATCTTTTTCAACCAATCAGCACGAAGCACTTAAATGGATCAGGCTTGAAAGAGTAGAGCTGGAGCAAAACACTTCAGGGCAGGGGGACCTTGAGAACTGGGTTGGGAACCACTGCTCTAAGGGATGGCTCCAGACGTTCCCAGAGAACCCTGAGCACGGAACTCTGAGATAAGGGTGGGGTCCAGGATATCCTGAGAAGGGACCCAGCACCGCTCCTCAAGACTATACCCTTCCCAATCAACTAAAAACTGAGCCCCATGACCCACACGCTTCTCGGCCAGAATATGACGCACAGTGTAAACCGGCCCCCCCCTCAATCATCCGCGGCAGCAGCGGGGGTTTGTCGACTGGAGCCAGGACACCAGTGCTAACCAGTTTAACCCTCTGAGCACCTGGGTTATACCGTTAACCAGCACAGACAGTCCCTAATGGTGGGTTACTCGTTGAATCCCATAACAGGCTCTCTCTTAAATCTTTTAAGTCCTCTGATGAATAGTCATGCATATATTTAGGATATCCTTGGGGATGTCGAACAAGAGCATTGCTTTTGAAGTTGCTACAGGTGTTGATCAACAAATCAGTAAACAAGTGCTTCACACATGCTTTCCGTGTTTATTTCTGAGCATAGCTGTCGAATTTCAGGTATTAGCCCATGACATGATGAAATAAAGAGGAAAAATCAGAATAGTCAAGTCAGAGTTGTTATTTTTTCATTCAGCTGGATTTGAAATAATGTATAGCGTAGAAAGACAGTGAAATGAAATTTAATTCATTTTAACTCATTTTTAGCAATTTTTTAAAAACTCTTTCTTACATATCCTGAGTATGACAAATCACAATGGAATAAATGTCACGTTGTAGAAGTAGGCACATATCATTTACTCGATACACCTTCTTTACTGCATAGCAGACAGATAACAGACAAGTGAGAGCTTATTTATGACAACATGCCCCTTGCGTCAGTTGTGCACTATGTGGGCCTGATTTACTAAAGGTTTGCGTGTAGAAACGTGTGCAAACTTGACAGCATGTGCAAACACATGTTGAAGATGATCTATAAACCGGGCGCATTGAGGATTGTGTCTGTCAAACAGGAAAAATAACACGCGCAATAACCCATTTAGCGAATTTGCCTTCAATAAATATGCAATATAGGCGTGTCTGCCAGAACATGCAAAATATTGGGAGCAGTAGATGCTAATAGATTAATTTAGCACACACAATGCGATTTACCAAACTCGAAACTGATTGCAGTGGCTGTTTTTGCATCTATATTTAGCGCGTTTGAAAGAGCTGTCTACACAAATGGCTGTGGTTATTGTTGCGAGGAGGAGGCGTAGACACAACGAAAAGCAACGGAGCGAATGAATCTTTTCTGCTCACGTCAACATTTAAAATCTCAGAAAAAACTCCAAGGGAAAGCTCAAAACTACAGTAGAACTCGCGTATAATGGATTTCGCTATATGCACAAAACGGACAAAATCCATTATACGCATAAGACAGATTGTATCCGTTATATAAATGTATGAATTTATATGCATGCTTTGTGCATTAAGATCGGAACAACTTCATTCTGAAGTGTCCATACCTACTTGTTGTCTTCATTTAGTCCGTCTTTGCCCTGACACAATGGATAACAGGATGATACTGCGTGTTTCTCCAAACGAGATTAATGAAGAAGTCTAAAAACTAAAGTATGTAAATGAAACCGTGCCAGTTTCAGTTTCCGTGAATAAAATGTTATAAACTTGCGCCTTTTTTGTCAGTTAATTTAACTGGCACCTTTTTGCCAGTTATTTTAACTGTAATTTTACAATAAGTTTACAATAGAGTTCAGTGCATGTTCAGTGTAAACCACGGTTAAATGCGCACAGGACTCCACTTACAGTTAATATGACAAGGAGACAATGCATTAATTTAACAGTTAAATTCAGTCAGTTTATAACCGTGTAGGAAAGCCGAACTTCATTTTGTTGCTCTTTTGCGACTGTGTATGTGCATGGTGCAAACCAGCTTGTCCAGTATAAACGAATGCTTTTGAATGGAAATGCATTGTGACGGGACTTTACATTTTGTCCGATGTAAGCGAAAATCTGCTATACAAAATATGGTATATTCAATGTTTATTTAATGGAAGAACATTACAGAAAAATCGGGACTTCAGCTGTTGTCTAGCATGAGCGAGTTTCCCTTTTATACGAGGACGGTTTAGGCGAGTTCTACTGTACAAGAACACTGGATTCATACTTTTTGCAAAACACTTCAGATACAGATGCTGCTGGCTTCGGAGAAATGTGGCTGTTCCTTAATAAAGAAAAATATTCTGAAGAAACCATCTGAAACCTCACAACAAGTGAATGGATGCATTTTATAGCTTTGCCTTTTAAAGGGGACCTATTTAGCTGATCCTTTTTTTAATACATATAAGTAATGCTATAATGTTGGATGTCCATACTCAACTTCTGTAAAGTTTCTAAATATAAAATACAGAAGTTTTGCCGTAATCCAAGAACGTGATTTCCTGAACGCGATTTCCTCTCTGAACAGCTCGTCCCGAGATCTTCACGAGATCTGGGCAAAACCTGCCGTCAGGTTGTGCTGTCCAATCAATACAGACCTAGCCAGAGCCAATCACACCGCTGGACCTGCCCACCCTGGAAACTATTCTAGCTGGCACTAACAACGGCAGATCATACTATGCCTTAATAGCGTATACACTTCTGGAAATACAAAAGAAGAAGAAGAAGAACCACAGATCATTTGAGGTGCAGTTTTGTCAGTATCTTTCCCAAAGGTGCTCGTCCATTTTTTTTTTTTTCACTTCCGAAAGACAATGCCGCCAGAAATCAGTGGGCTGCTTTTTTGTTTGTTGGCGGCAAACAGCCACGGTCAAAGGGAACGTTAGCTGTTGGTGCTCGACATTTCACTGAAGACAGCTTTGTCAATAAAGGATAATTCAACGCCGAATAAGCGTTTCAGCTGCTTCTCAAACCTGGAGCAGTTGCATCGATCAAACGCTCGGAGCCACAAGCTGTAAGTAACGATATAACAGCAAATAATGACATTTAAGTGAAGCTAACGTGTTACGGGTGGCTAGCAGGACTGCTAATGATAGTTAGCACTAACAACTGCCCTCAAACGCAGGCTTTCTAAAACATCTGAAGACAAAGCCTGGATCAGTCGCGACTGTCCGTGACTCACAGACGCAGAAGCAGCAATTTGCTTAGCCTACTGCATTAGCCTTCTTAATGTGATAGCCTGTTGAATGTGGCTGTAGCACTGCAGCCAACATAGATAAGTTACTGTTGATACTGTTTGTGTCCTAAATATACAAGAGTAATATCAGGGGACATTCAACAGAAGGTGTGTGAACATAAACCTCATTTGAAGCAAACTTTTTGTACTTGTTAGTAATTTGGATTTTTGGCTCAACTGTTCACAGTAACAGAACTTACTGTCTGTAAAACCTGTATTGCAGGGTAACATTTGTCTCCGTCCTTGTTATGAATGCTCAGTTACTAGCTACTGCATATGAGTTTGCATGCTGTGCTACTTTAAAAATTCTCCTGGTTAACTTATATGCAGTAATTCTGATCGGTATGCTTGTGTTACTTTGCACAGCATCAATGTGGCAGTTTCATCAAAACGTTGCCTGATTGTAGCCACTACAGTTGAATCTAACTGGAGAGGTGTTGTATGTGTCTGAAAAGTTGGGCCGAAAAAGCTACAGTTAGACCAGACGTAGGTTTTGCAGAGCTTGGGATAAGTGTTTGGGTTTGTTTGCATTGGCAAAATTTCATCCCCCTTTAAAATTGCTCTGGCCAATAAAAAGCCGAAAAAGTGGCGATTGGAAACGAAATCCTTTCCTGTTGAAGTTATGGATTCGCTAGTTCCACACAAGCAACCGTTGATGCTAACGGAACTTACGTCTATCAAACCTGTATTGCACAGTAACCTTTGTCTCTGTCGTTGAACGCTTGGTAACTCCCGCATGTTAGTTTGCGCGCTGTGCTCCTTAAAAATGCTCCTTGTTAACCTATATGCAGTAACTCAGATTGGTATGCTTGTGTTATTTTGGTTAGCATCATGGTGGTAGTTTATCATAATGTTACATGACCGTAGCCGCTACAGTTAAAGCCAACCGGTATGTATGTGTCTGCAAAGTTGGTCTGAAGTAGGTTTTGCGAAGCTTGCGGTACGTGTTTGGGTTTGTTTACTGCTGCTGTGAAACAATTGCTTTACTCATCCATGACTGGGGTCAGCCGTATACTTCACCAATATCTGGGCTAGCTCTCACTGATGCTACCACGGTGAAAGCAATCGTGAAACACACAAGCTGTAACGTGTCTGGTATAACAAATGATTTCTCTGCATTCCCGCTGCAGAATTTCATTCCCCTTTAAAAACTGTTATGGCTAATAAAAAGCCAAAAAATATGTAGAATGGATATGGAATTCTTTCCGGGACAAGTTATCAATTTACTAGCTCCATATAAGCAGCGCTTACACTGTTTTTGTGTGTGTGTTTTGCTTTGGTAGAAATGGTCATCAGGAGCTTTTAGCTAAGTTTCTTTCGGATAAGTGGGTACATGACTACTAACAGTACAGCTACAACCCCACGCATGCAAGGCGAGACAGTACGAGCAAAACGCTAGAAGTTCGACTTACCACTTGGCATCCTGCTAAATGCTGCTGCAACGGCTCAATAAAATCTTCCTTCCGTTTGGGGTTGGATTCGGGATCAAACATGTACGGTCTTACAGCAATAGATGCCGCAGAAAGCTGTCCTGAAGCACCTGCCATCTTGGCTTCCTGGTTTTTTGGGCCTGCACCCTCCCCTGAAATTGAAGCGGCCAGGCAGCCAATCAGAGCAGCGCCTCATTTGCATAGCCTCCTGCCCATTTCAAAATGGCTTGTGTTTCAGGGTGGCACAGACACAGAGGCCGGCACAGGGGGAAGATGTCTCACTAAGCATGTCATTTTTTTTGTAACTTAATTCTTGAAATTATTTTAAAGACCCATTGGACTTTTTTAAAATGACTAAATATAGCATAATAGGGGACCTTTAACTTTGAGTGATCGCTGACTTTATTAAGCCGAAAGTCTGACACCGCGGCACACACCATGCCGGCCTCCTGCAGACACACCCGCAGCATCTGAATGTGAGCAGAGTATGGAATCTGAGCTCAAAACCAAGACTTTGAAAACACCAAACTACATGCCTTAACGAATTTCGTTAGTTTATAATATGAAGAATTGTAAAATATAATTTCCATGAGGCTGTTCAGTCAGACAGCGACAGAAAGGGGACTGTACTGAGCCAGGAAATTACAGGCCAGTCAGTTAAACTTGCATTGCGTGCAAAATACTGGAATCTATCATAGAAGATGAGCTGGACTTATCTCTTGAATGTAATAATATCTTGAAAGATAGCCAACATGGTTTCTGTAAGGGAAGGTCATGCCTGACAAACCTTCTGGAATTTTTTGAAGAGGCCACCAAGACTTATGACCAGAGCAGGGCTTATGACATCATATACTTGGATTTTCAGAAAGCATTTGACACAGTACCGCATAAGAGACTAATTTTTAAAATGAGCTCCATTGGAGTTACAGGAGGCATTCAGAAGTGGATTCAAAACTGGTTACAGGACAGAACACAAAGAGTGGTAGTCAGTGGTATCTCATCTGAGCTAGGTATGATGGGGAGTGGCGTCCCCCAGGGATCAGTGTTGGGACCCCTGCTGTTCCTCATCTACATTAATGACCTTGATAGGAATATTGAGAGCAAATTAGTTAAATTTGCAGATGATTTTAAATTGGGAGGTTTGGCAAATAGTTTAGAGTCCACTAAAGTGATTCAGGATGATTTGGATAGAATCCAGAGTTGGGCAGAAATGTGGCAAATGAAATTTAATGTAACGAAATGTAAAGTTGTACAGGTAGGTAATAAAAAAATTAGACAGGATTACTTCATGGGAGGTTTAAAACTGGAATGTGCTCCACACGTAAAAGATCTGGGAGTGATTGTTGACAAAACCCTCACAGGCTCTAACCATTGTGCCGTAGCAGTTAAAAAAGCCAATCGGATGCTGGGATACATTGCCAAAAGTATTGAGTACAAATCCAAGGAGGTGATGCTTCTTTTGTACAACACATTCGTCAGACCACATCTGGAGTATTGTGTACAGTTCTGGGGACCATACTTTAAGAAAGATATAGAGGCTCTAGAAAAAGTTCAGAGAAGAGCCACTAGGCTAATTCCGGGTATAAAAGATGAAAGCTATGAGAAGAGGCTGAAGATCCTAAATCTCTTTAGTCTTAGGAAAAGGAGACTTAGGGGTGATCTGATTGAGGTCTTTAAATATGTTAAACGGATTAACAAAGTGAATTATGTAGGATTCCTTCTGCCAAGTTTTGTTAGTAGAACTCGGGGTCACAAATGGAAGTTGACCAAAGGTAAATTTAGCACTGATATTCGGAAATATTTTTTCACCCAAAGAGTAATTTCGATGTGGAATAGCTTGCCTGACCATATTGTTGAGGCAGAGACCTTGGGAGTTTTCAGGAGCAGGGTTGACTTAAAGCTAGATACCATCGAGTCATTGAGTATCTGAAATGATATATTCACAATCGTAAACAGAAACTGGCGAGCCTAGTTGGGCTGAACGGCCTGTTCTCGCCACTCATGTTATGTTATGTTATGTTATGTTAGATCACAGGCGTTTTCACCCTCTCATCTGCAGCGAACGTCAAGCTGCATGCAGCTTGCACAGTTTATATTGTTATAATGTTGATTAATGTTGAAATTACGTTTTTATGCCTCAATAATTTGTATGGGCCAGGCTCACGAAATGTGCGCCACCTCCCCGGTACTGAAAAATAATGAAAGTACCCATAGAGCTTAGCTGTGAGTGGTCTTTTAATCTATAGGTGTTGTGGGATCATATTCCAAAGCCGTGCGACGGCGACGTTTTTCATTTTTTCGTGGTACCTGGTCAAAGTTGAGTCCCTCAACTCATTTTTTGGGCTGGGTTTCTGCCTTAGTTTCAAGACATGCATGTCTTCTAAAGCCTAATACATGCATAGATATAGCTATATCTTCTCAAAATGCCCTGATATGTATAGAAGGATAGTATAGCTGATGGAAAAATGGTATATAGGTAATATGCTGTTGGGATTGTCAACCCTGCCATGGCCCTGAAGTCGGGGTACGTTTTGCGTGCGGCTGCAAAATTGCTGTGCGAGTGCAAACTGCTCTCTAACACAATGTGTAAAATTAATTCAGGCAACCCTATGCTCACAGTGGTAATTGTATATGATAAAGGTATATGTCTACTCTCTGAATACCAAATATCATGGTCATTGGTGGAACATTTGGTGAGTTAAACGCATTTCCCTATCCCCTTGTCGTCTAAGTCAGAAACACGAAAACCTACTGATTGCCTATAATCCATCCAGAGGCCTATAACTAGTGATAATAAAGTTCTTTAAACCTCCAATCAGTGTTATAATTGTATATAAGTGATGTCCAGAGGTATATCTGTCACGTGTGTGAATATTTATTCTCTTAATTCACTTTGCTGTGCTTTTTTGTGTGTTATGTAAAATCCACGTGTGCTTTGTTAGGTAGTATAAACCCACGTGTGTCTTTACTGGTGCTGTGCCTTACCCCTGCCTGGTGCTTCCAATGTTGCCTCACAATGAGGGATAATGGACCCATTAACTTTCCAGCAATCTTGGTGAGTTGACTGATTGGACTTGATTAGGGGCAGGTGTATGTGGGGGATGTTTTTGATCTTATTGAGAGACCAGGAGGAAGAGAGGAGACGGGGAGCCTGGCAGCGGCAGTAACTGGAGTAACGGTACTATGACTTCACTTTGATCATCCTTCCAGGGGCTAGACTCTGTCTGCGCGCAGCTAAAAGGCTTCCTGGAGAGGCTGCGACAGGAGTACAGCCAGCTGGATTGGAGGGTTGGGCGTGCACTACTTCTCGGCTCAAGTAAGTGGCTTGCTATCTAAACATTGTGGGTGTTAGCCTCGGGCTACGCTGCTTGGACGCCTTCCGATGCCAAGCTCCTTCTATTTTGTAGAGACGGGGGATGGTGAGAGCCATTCCCTGGGGAACGACGCACTGTTTTGTTTCTGCTATCGCTACTGCTGCTGCTGCTATTGCTACTGCCGTCGCTGCTATCGCTACAGCTGGGAGCAGGGTCGCTGCTGGTTTTGCTCTGGCTTTATATGCCTTGCTGCTTCCGCTATGTGTGCTGCTGGTGTGGGGCTTGGCTAGCAGCGTGGCTAATTGGCTGCCTTGGAAGTATAATTGTTGACCTACTGCTTGCTCGCTGTTCCTGTGCTGGGGGGCTGTGACTGTAAGGAGCATAGAGCTCCTAGTGGCTGACGGGGGTAGTGACCGGGACATTTTTGTGCAATTGGGACGTTTAGGCTTTTGCTGTTGGTGTACTGCATGTATTGTGTCGACAATTTTAAAATGTTTTAATATCGATTTTCTTATCTACAAAATACTTATTAATAAAAACTGAATTAAGTCTATAATCCGTTGCCTTGGAGTCATTTCTCTGCCCACCACTATTCCCTGTGTGTTGGTAAATGTTGGCCTGGTCACGGGCCCCTTAATTTAGTAACCTGGTGATATATCACCTGAAATTAGAAACCCTACCGTGATTTTTTTTCCCTCGGGATCCCGTCGCTGCTGAAAAAAAGAAATTCTGGTCTGCAAATACCTGAAAAATGTTATAAAAACCTATATTAAAGCTCAAAAATCTCCTAGAAACACTCCTTATGGCTTGAAAGTATGTAGCCTAGGCAATACCAAGCCAGAACAGGTGTCTATTAGCTCAAAATATCGGTATATCGGTCAGAAACCGAATCTAAGTCAGAAACCCGTCAAAGTGTACCAAACTCAACCCGACTGACTTGCTATTGCCATAATATTGAACTAAAAGATAGAATAAGAGTCTTAAGTACGTAATTGATCACTTACCAATGGAAGATGCCACTTGTAGGCTGGCAGACAGGCTGCTTGACAGTTCATTTTTTTTTTAAAATTTTGGGTCCTAGGTTCCCTTAGCTTGAGCCCCGGGAGTTTTTTATGATGATTGCATGTGTCTGTCTTTCAGTTATTGTTATTTTGTTGTAGGTGTTGTCTGGTGTCCCCGACCACCTATGCATGTTATTTGAACAAGTTTATGACTGATTGGCCACCGATTGCAGCCATAGCGGCCCGCCCCGCGTCAGTCTTTGCCTGAGATCCCGGTTTCTGACTGAGAACGTGAGCCAACGCCACCGATATTTTTTGACTAAATCTTCAAAAATACAAGTCAACACGTTTAGAAAACACAATATATCATGTCCCCGACCACCCATGCATGTTATTTGACCATGCATGTTATTTCTGACTGAGAGCGTGGGCCGATCGGTCCGATGTCGGGCCTCCGACCGATGCCATCGTTATACAACCCCAATTCCGAAATAGTTGAGACGAAGTGTAAATTGTGAATAAAATCAAAATGCAATGACTTTTAGATCACATGAGCCAATATGTTATTTACAATAGAACATAGATAACATTTCAAAAGTTGAAACTGAGACATTTTACATTTTTATGCACAAAATGAGCTCATTTTGTGGATAAAATTGTCAAATTTATCAGTTTCAACATTTGCTACGTTATCTCTGTTCTACTGTGAATAAAATACTGGCTGGTGTGATTTTAAAGTCATTGCGTTTTGATTTTATTCACAATTTATACTTTGTCCCAACTATTTTGGAATTGGGGTTGTATTTTCAATCAAATCGGCTAAAATACATGTTAATATGTCAAACCAACATGGAATATCATGTCCCTGACCACCTGTGTAACGACTGGGGTCACATTTGGCGGAATATGCCCGGTTTCTGCCTGAGATGCCCGGGTTTCTGACTAAGGGTTTCTGCCTTGGATTTCTAAGTCAGAAACCGACCAAAAATCTTTCGCGCGTTGTAGCTATGTCGTTATTCAATAAATAATTGATCTAAACAGTGATTTCCACTTTGATTTAGGCCAACAACAATACCTGAATTGCATTTAGCTATATCTTTTACAGTTTTTTAAAAATACAAGTCTGAAACTTTTCTTAAAAAGGTCATTTTTTGGGGGACACAAAAGTCCCACTCAATCCCTGTAGGTTGGAGTGTTTTTTTTTTTTTTTTTGCCCTAATGCACCATATATTTGCTTCATCCTGAAGCATTATTAGGATGTAGGGACCTTTTTTTTATTTTTCTAGAGTGCTAAATGTAAAATCTAAGTCAGAAACCAGTACCTTGTGGACAATTTATTAAATGTCACCGCAATACACAAAACAACGATAGGGACGTATGCCGACTGTCAGACACATGTCTACACATGTCTATTATGCACAGAAAAAAAGAAAATAAAATAGAACACACTTAAATATATAAAACAAAAAGTGAACTATTTCACTTTTTACATGGACATCAAAAAAGTGCCATTTTTGGCCACTTTTCCAACTTTAAGGGCAAAAAAGACAGGGAAATATTTATCGCAGACCAACAAAAGTGGGGTGTTCCAAGTTGCTCTATGTGAGCTCTATCCATTCATGGTGGTTCTGGAATGATCTCAGCAAAATATAAAATTTGCTAACCAGTGGACACATTTGGGGGGTGGCGCACATTTCGTGAGCCTGGCCCATATATGTTATTGCCATCTTTTCTTAATTTCATCCGGTGTTCTTCTTGTTTTCCCCACAGCATTGACCTTGTCACAGATAGCCTCCCATATTGTGTTATGGTTATGTTAAGATTTATTTGCTGTAACTCCAAAATATGTTTATTCGCCTCTTGCACTAACACCTCCAATTCTATGGCTTCAAATTTAATTTTGCGCTTGCATTCAGTCGGCTCTCTCATATTCTCCATCCTGTCAGTCTCCTCTCACACTCTCTAAGGCGAAAACCATTGACTCACGCAAAATCCTCATTTAAATACGGCGGTCTCGACCACTTTTGCGCCTGTTGTCATTTGTGCTGACAATCTAAGTAGATCACCCGCAACACGCAAACCAACAACACGCGCAATCTATAAGTGTACGCACGCATTTTAGGGCTCTTTATTTGGGATCTTATTGAATCAGGCCCTTATATTTAAAAAAATGTATTGCTTTGGGTCAGGTTTTTGACACATCAATTTTGCTTGTAGTTTTTGCCTTTTGTTTTGAGTAGGAAGTTGTTCATTTCCATTCACCAGGGGCACTTTTTTTCCCAATGTTTTAATTTCCAGTCACGAGAGGTCAGCGCTTACATTTGTTCATATAGGTTGTCATTTTTGTTTTGTGGATGAAAAACTGCGAAAAAAGCAGGCTAATTTGCATCATTTTACGTTATTTGTTTGAATTCTTTTGAGTTAAGCAATAAAATTTCATGAATTTTCCTGAATGTCTTATTCCCAGAAACAATATTTAAAGAGCTTATTCATGAACAAAGGTGCATAATTTATTTTGGTGGCCTATTTCTCTCCTACTAATAATCTAGTAGTACTATAGTATTAGTAACATCTATAACCACTCAGCACATGCGTCAAAAACTTGGTCACTTTCTTCCGCGGCCATCATGGGTAAACAGTGGTTATAAGAAATTTATTTTCTTTGCTTGTTGACACTTGTTTCCAAAATATTTAGATTTTCCATCAGCATAGAATCTAGTCTTAGGGAAACCCCGATATAAACTGTTTTGTTTTAGGAACAGTAATGTAGATGTTTAATGCAGTTTAATGGTATAAGTTTTCCCACATCATTATGCAGAAATGCCACGGCTCTTTCAGTTTTTACTGCATGGGCATACAAAGGAAGAGGGATACACCAACTTACAGTCTGAAAGAGTGTCTGAAACCATGATGAAAGTTAAATAAGACCCAGTTTTAAAGTTTAAATGAATGAAAAAGATCAACAGTATTGTGATTTACTTAGAGCAGTACTACATACTTATTTTATCAATGAGTCTTTCTTGCATTTAAAGATGTGATTGCTCTTTTATGTGAAAGATTAAATTTATGGGTTTTTTTTTTTCAGAAATAAGCTTAATTCTCTGTTTTTGCTTTACTGTTTGAATTCAGGCAAGAGATATACATGCCACAAGCACCAAACATAGATGATGTAAGTAAGGAAGTGGTGTTTGTCTTATAACAAGATGAAGAGACAAAAGTAGAGAAGAAAGTGAAAAAAAAAGAGTTCAGTTCACAAAAAAAGCTGGTATACAAGCAATATTTTTGGTGATTTGTGTGTTTTTAAACTTGTATGTGATTTGCTGTGTAATGTGTTACAGTGTTGTATTTGTATTCGTTTTTTTTTTTCCCAGGCAAGAAAAATCCTCTTTGGGGAAGCATTTAACAACTGCATGAAAATTTGCTTGCCCGACCGAGGAAGTGCTGAAAAAAAGTTGTCGCACCCTGATTTGGGAATCCTACCAGAGCAACTTCAGCCACAATCAAACTGGTCTTTCAATTTTGGCACTACTCCAAAAAACCTGCCCAACTTAAGCACAATTTATTGTCTAAATGCAATGTATACTGAGCATTGCAACTCCATGAAATTATTGCATCAACATGTCTTCAAGTAAATAAATACAATGAAAGTATTTTGTGATCATATGAAGGTTTATTACAACCTGGTCCTATAATTATAACAAACCATAAGCCAGTAAAAGAAGAGATGATACAAAACCAATGGTTTTGAACATGAAAACCAAAGCAAAAATATATTATTTAAAAAAAATGTAACCTCTGTTTAACCCTCATCCAACCAAGGGTTTTTCTACTACAACCCCAACCGGGCCTGATTATTTTGAAATTAAGCGATAAACATCATCTTGTTTGGTATCAGTGTACAGCTACAGATGTCCTCTCTTCAAATGAAGTACAAATAAAACACATTTCAACATTATGACGTCATAGTGACGTCATAACGAACACCATATACATACATACATGCATATCCCCACATGATGATAGGCCTACAATATACATGCCGAGCCTATGCTCCATATTTTTTATATACACATGGATCCACTAACTAAACATTGCCACTTTTACATGCAGGTATACACAACCACACGGTTAGGCCTACATATACCCTGCAAATAATGTGCTATAGGAATCCTATAGGACAGTTCAATAGAATTCTATAGAACTTTAGTACCTCAAGTTCTCTAGAAAAAAAAGTTCTATAGAAAATAGTTCCATAGAAACTCTATAGAACATTTTAGTAGAACAGCATGTTCTATAGGATTTTCCGTGTGTTCTGTAGGAATTTGCTAGAAACCTATAGAGCACCTCTATGGAAAAGAGAGTCCTATAAGATTATTGCTGTTCTATAAGACCTTCCTGTAGAACACCCTAGTTGGAAAACCTGTTCTATAGGACTTTGATGGTCTTTAGGACCTTCTAATAGAACAAAAGCTTAATGGGAAAGACCTCTTAAATAAGGGTTAAATAAAAATAAATCTTATGACTCCTTGCAATGCTCTGTCGAAGGGTCAATTTACCTTATGTGTTCCCGGGTTCTAGAAGTGAGAAACCGGACTAATGGTATGAAAATGTGCAATATGCAGTGATATCCACTATACTGAAGTAGCAAGGAAATCTTGTCCCTTTTAACTTTAAGGTGTGCTTATAAGCACATGGGGTACCAGGCACATACCAGCTCATTGATTCTCTGATCAGACCATTGATTGACTGACTGACCGCACAACTTAGCAGTATTTCAGTTAAGGTATATGAAGACCTCTTTCCATTTCGTCGGCAGCAATTCAAAAATTTAAATGTTTATTATGCTATAATGGAAAACTTGTGTTCCTCTTTTGCTTACGAATACAGAATTATGTTGAAAGTGTGAGCTTTTGAACTTTTCCCTTGATTTAAAAAATTCAATCAAATTATTCCTTTCCATTTACAAGCATGTGATTGCAGATTATATGCAGATTTAGAATTAATTTGAATACAATTTGAGGTCTGCTAAGACTTATTCCCACCATCTTTGTACATGTATCATGGTCACCTAACAGGATTACTAACATGGCGTTCCTTTTCCGCGAAGGCACTCAGTTCCTTCAAATTCAATTCAATTCAAATAAATCAGGATCAAGTAAGATCTAGCTCACTTGGTTAAAGCACTGTGTTGCAGAGCAGAAGTGTCTGGGTTCGAGCCCCGGTCAGAGTAGCACACAACTGGCCATTACGCTACAGGGATGCAAATAGGGAAGGGCAATGTAACATGGTTGCTTTGTTTGTCACTTTCCAGACTCGGGTGGGATTGAAGATGCCAAATTAGGAAAAAAAAAAAAAGTTCTACAAGAGCTGTTCTATAGAGATTTTCTATGCAACTATTTTCTATAGAACTTTTTTTCTATAGGACTCGAGGTACTCAAGTTCTATAGAATTCTATTGAACTGTCCTATAGGATTCCTATAGCACATTTTTTGCAGGGTACTTTCATGTATAAGAATATGAGCAATAAAAATCAACTTACCTTGCAAAATGATGATTCAAGTTCACTGGACAGATGTACAAATATCTCCAAAATGTTACACACTTGCATAAAAGTTTTATCTATGAATTATGAAAACAACTTTATGAACAATTCTATGAACTTGTATAATAGTAGGCCTATGGCACAGTGTAAAAATAGTATACAGTACAGTAACCAGTCAAACACACAAGTAAAAGTATGTCGGTTATGCACTTCTAATATTATTAGGTGAAGATCACTTCAAGGTTACTGGTCACTGCTGGTCATTGTAATTCCAAGATTTACTAATACAAGGACAAGCTATATCAATAAATCAATAAGGATGACAATCAGTGTGGTCTACAAAGTTCATTGAGCATGAAACATAATAACAGTATACTATTTGCGACTAATTTGGAAGCATATTTTGTATGAAAAACAGGCAAAAATTGACGCTGGTGGCAACCCCCCCACCCTTCGACTTTGACGGCCTACCCTACTACCCCCAGGGGGTGAGGTACCCTCATCGTTTTTTCATGAAAATGAGCGCAAAGGATGAATAAATATGACCTAGAAGCATTAGGTCATATCTGTGAACTTTTTTGTGCGACAGGAAAAAATCTGTTGGGGCCTTGGTTGGACGAGGGTTAGCCACAGGCTCTAAGCCTTCATATCTTTTCCTTTTTTCAATTTTCTTCTAAGCCTGCATATCTTTTTCTTTTTTCAATTTTTTTCTAAGCCCGCATATCTGACATGGCTAATTTGTCTTTTTGGAACGAAGCTTGTGTCTCATCAGCATCTCTGGCTTCTCTGCCCTTGCAACCGCTAAGAGCCAGGCACGTGATGCAAGTATACTCGATTGGCCGATTTTCGATGGTGAAAAATTTACCGCAAGTTTACGGGAGGACAGTGTCGCACAAATCAACTGTTGTTAATAAAAAAAGCAATGAACATACAGTATAGCTTATCGTCATACAAATACACTGTGTAAGTTTTGTTACCATGTTAATAAACAGCATAAAAATTAGAATCTACATCTCTCTCAGCAATCAGAGATAACTCTCAACCTACTACGCAGAAACCCCCCAACTCGCCACACAGTTTAGTGTCCCTGCACTTTACCTTCTTTACGATGGTGCGCACTGATATTATGGTCTACATTCATTTTCAATGGTAGAAAAGATGGTCTTAAACCGTAACAACCAAACTATCGGGTGATTATCTGCCGAAATTGAAATGAGTCTTGTGGAAACTAACTGCCAGTATTTCTCTGAAAAAAAAAAAAAAAAGTAGAGTCAATAAATTCATTAATTTCAATATTTATGATGTTATAAATTAATTTTTGAACACTATATTTCGAAACCCTAATATGTAACCCATCATTTACACCAATAAACTCACATCTCATGGGGCTACTTGACAGTCTTTATATCAAAATGAGATTGCGCGGCTTCAACCGGGTTTTCACCGGTGTTTCACAATTTCCGAAAACGATAGTGATGCGCGTTCATGTAAGCAAGCATGTTCAGTGCGTACTGTCCTCTATTTTTTACTATTACGACCGTAAATGAGCTGCCGCTGCATGTCGAAATTGGCAGGTTGGCAGGTTAAGTGTTAAAAGTTGAAATAAAACATCTCTCACTACCTGCATTTAAAACTGTGTATACAGTGTGAAATGACTCTAAAAAGAAAACAGAGTGACTGAAGAATTCGGCCTGCACAGCAAATTATTATAACAATAACTTTACTATTTCACAATAATTCATGAAATATAACTAGCTAACCCATAGAAAGCTTCATTATAACCAAGCTGGCTTCCCGTTACGTTAGCTAACAATAATAAACGAGTTGCAACACTGTAAGTTAGCCAGCTGAGTAACGTAAACTTAGATTTGCGGTGCAGGCTGTATTCTTCAGTCGCTCCAAGAAAAGGATGTAAGAAGCGGGACTGTTAAACGTAAGATTCAAACCGCTTAGGCCAAGTGGAAACAAATCCACGTCTTATTTTTTTCATATGCCTCCTTGCATTTCCTGTCCTCTGCTGCAGTTTTCAGCACTTCCAGTGCTTTCCCTGGCTTTTGATCTTGTCCAGGTGGTTTCAGGCAATCCATTTGGAAATTTTGGTCTTCGTGCGCAATTTTCCAGTCTGGCTGCAGACGTATGGGGAAAGAGGAGCTCCACTCCAGAATGGAAATTTGCCAAATCACGCCGGGGACCGAGCTAGTTAGCAACCTAGCTAACAAGCTACTTAGAAACCTAGCTAGCAAGCTAAAGTGATATCGAACTGTATAATGTTATAGCTAGCTAGCTACATAAGTGGAGGTGACGTGTTTACGTTCTGTACAGAATAAAAAAATTGCGCCGGCGAGGTGTGTCTGATGATTATTCAATCAACGCAAAGTCGAGGTAATGTTTACCGGAGCGCCACTTTCCCCTTGCATCTGCAGCCGAATTGGAGAGGATTTCGTGACATTTTGCAAGTAATAAACATGACAAGGCCCCGGAAGCATTTGTCTTTTTAGTTTAGTGGCCCGAACTGGCCCGCCACTGCTAAAAAAAAACACTGTCCGGCCATCAGGCCAGTGTTAATGTCGACCAGCGCGTAATGTATAAGGTTGCTGGCTATGGAACGCCATTTGGGTCAAAATGAAAAAAAAATAAATGGAGAGGAAGAAAATTTATGAAAAGCATCAGCAAGTAAAAAATTTCCAATAGTATTTGCCTAAATGCAAGTTGCAAGCACTTGGTACCTGCCCTAAACTAATTTTATTCTTAAAAGTCTGTTAAACTCCAGCTGTGGAACCCAACAGTTAAAGCCCCGCTAGGTAGGAATCCCAGTTTCGTGTGCTCTAGCGGCCACTAAAGGCCACTAGAGCAAGTAGAAGTGCAACACCGCTGTCATAAAACACACAGAGCGCTGTTGCCGGCTGACGTCCCCCGTGAGAACGTGCATTTTTTTACACCCTGAGACTTGTGGAGCTGGAATCAATAAAGTTATTAGTTACGAGCACTCTATGATGTCATCACGTTGCTGTGGTGTTTCCATAAACATTAAGGTGGCTGTCACGCAACCAATGTTTTTATAGTAACTAAAACTAAGCAACCATCAAGGGGAATACGCTGCGCTGACATTCGCGCTCAGTGGAACACTGAAGTCGCCTGCAAGGCGGAGCAAAATAGCGTCGCTCACATTATGCTGCAGATTACGCCTTACTTTTCTCTTGCGGTCTGGCATCTGTTTTTGGGATTCGGGACTCCTGTGGATGAATTGGCTTGGGTTCAAAAGGGGGAATCCCCAGGAGAGGACATACAGGGGGAATCCCCAGGAGAGGACAAAGGGGGAATCCCCCCTGTACGTCTATATTATAAAAGCGTCGCTCACGTTATGCTGCAGATACGCGCCCGGTGGAATCTAGCACTGATACGCGCCCGGCGGAGTCTAGCACTCATTGGCTGGACACAGTCGCCTGTAAGACGGAGCCAAATAGCGGTGCTCACGCTATGCTGCAGATATGCGCCCGGTGGAATCTAGCACTGAGTGGCCGGACGCACACACACACACAGAGGCCACTCAGCTATTATAATATAGATGATTGTGTTTACATAGAAGTCTTCAACAGCGTTGGATTAAAACTATTGCTCTACAACAAAGTATGCGCAAGCACCGCTCCGAAGAGTAACGTTAGCAGACGTTGTAGCTATTGTAACCTCAAAATGGGACAATATCAATATAATGACGGTACAACGCCAGCCTAGAAAGCTGATATGGCCTGTCTTTGCTTTCAAACAATAGTTGCTAGTAAGTCAACAACTTTTCTCACCGTGAAGCATAAAGTTCGCTATAAAAAACACTCCGAAAAGGGGCTAACTCTGCCGGTGAAATGCTAATGCTACCTCGGTTAACCTTGTTTACATTATTTGAATGGGCTTACAATCAGTTACGTTTTGATAACCTAATAGTGACTGTGACTACACATGATAACACAGCCAACAAAAACAATGTGTGATAAATACAATGCATGAACACGAGCATATAACTCACCTCTCAATCAGCAAAACTGCCAGCTCGGCGTCCGACTTGCAGCCCTCTTTTGCCATGAGCTCTCTCCACTGTGAAAAAGCCGGTCCAATATTAACTCTGGTTTTGTGCCGTGCATGGTCATTCTCCCTTTTTTTTATCCTGGCTTCCACCGACACCGTCCTTTTTCGCTTCTTTGCCTCAGCCATCTTTCGAGACACGATACCGGGCTAGCCTAGCTGCCTTCTCCTTATGCTCCTTATCCAAAAGCTCGTGTGTGCCGTAAAGCAGAACGTATGTCTCGCAAGAGTGCGGGACCCGCGGTCGAAAGTGACATATTCCCAGATGCAGGCCACCAGGTCCCTCTGTGGTAATGGGAGAGATGCCATTCTCACTGTAATAATCCAGCCCACCAATAGATAGACTTTGAAACTGATATTTCAAGGTGAAATTCCTACCTAGTGGGGCTTTAAACATGAGGCCCAAACATAGTAAATATACTCAGGATTAATGCAATAGCTCCCTGCAAGCTTTATTTACTGCAGAGTAATTGAAGCACATGCCCCTGGCAGCAGTGATAGCTTCTCACGAGGGACTGAATACAGGGTTCCTGGGTGCTGGAAATCCTTGAAAACACATGAATTTTAATTTGGTTTTCACATCATGAATAAAATCATTTGGATTTTGATTAAAGTGCTTGAAACTGCTTGAAAGGTGGTGTTGCGTCAGTATGGGAAAATTGCCCATTTAAAGCTTCTTTCTTGCCCAGTTTAGTTTTGGCAAGGGATCAACGCAATCTAAAATCAAATGCTCAAAAGGTTCACCAACTACAGGGATTGGATGTAAAGGAGCAGGAGAAATACCTTGGTTTGGTTTTCCAGAGATTTGGCACACATGACAAGATTTACAAAGTTTCGTAATTTCAGACTTCAACCCTGGCCAGAAAAAGTACCGAAGCACCCTATTATGTGTTTTTAATTCCCAAATGACCAGACAAGTCGTGATCGTGAGCTAAACTCAACACTTGAAGACGAAAATTTTTTGGCACAACTACTCACAGTTACCGACACACAGTCTATTCCGGACAATGGGGACCATTTCCACATCAAAACGCCGTTGTCAAAAAATAATGTTACAGACTGTTCATCTTTTTCGGTTTTTCCACAGCAGATAAACAAGAAGCCAAAATAATATCAGTTTGCTGAGTCTCAATAAGCTGGTCTTTATCAATTTGTAAACACAAATCGGACACATCAGGCAAAAGATTTACAGAAATGGGCACACTTTTTTCAGAAAGTGAGTTGACCGAATCAGACGCAATTAAAAATGAATCGGAAAGGTCCATAAAATGTCCCAGTTTACGATTTTGGGCACGATTAACAACGCATGCCAGGAAAATAGGCTGGGAGTCAAGCACCATAGGATCAGCAATGCACGCATCTGCTACTGGATTCTCGATCATCTCTGGAGACGCAGGAAACACTTTATTACCAGCCAGATCATTACCAAGAATAAGATCAATGCCTGCCACAGGCAACTGATCTTGGACACCCACTCGCACTGGGCGAGACACTAAAGAGGAGGCGAGTGTAACGTTATGTAGGGGTAAGCGCAAAACGCTTAATCCAATTCCCCATTATCTACAGATCAGACCCACAGTACGATCAATCAGAAAAAGACGCAGCACCACGTCGCGCAACCAAATGTTTAGCCCCAGTGTCCCTCACAATTAGTTATTTGAACTTTGTCTTTCTCACTGCCCGTCAAAAGAAAAAAAATCCCAGGAAAATAAAAGGTTTGAAATCTTCGTTGATTTTCGGCAATGCAGTCAAAGTTTCAGACTGAATAGATTCTGAAATACATTGAATTAAACCTCCAGTCGCTAGTCTAGCTTTTTCCTGATCTTTTGCTTTTAGAGGGCAGGTAGCAATTCAGTGACCAGATTCATGACAATAGAAACAAACGCGGTTTCCATTCATAGCAGAAGAACTGCGTCCAAAGACTTTAAATCTATTCATTTCATCGTTGGCAGATACAGGAGGTTCACGTCGTGAAGATGTTAAAAACACATCCTTATGAGTCAAAATGAGCTCGTCAGCAAGAACCGCCGCTTCTGCAAGAGATAAAACATTTTGCTCATTAATATAAACTACGACATGCTCAGGTAGACACCTTTTAAATTCCTCCAATAGGAAAAGTTCTCGTTACCCCGCAAAATTGGAAACTTTACTGGCTTCACACCATTTATCAAAAAGTACATTTTTCTCATGTGCGAACTCCTCGTATGTCTGGTTGGTACTTTTACAACAATTTCTGAATTTTTGTCTGTATGCTTCTGGTACTAGTTCATATGCGCGCAACATAGTCGCTTTAACAATATCGTAATTTAAACTTTGTTCCACTGTAAGGCTGGCACACACTTCTTGAGCTTTTCCCACCAATTTACATTAGAGTAACAATGGCCAAATATCCTTTGGACAATTCAAAGCGGTTGCAATGCACTCAAAAGCATTTAAGTATGAGTCCACCTCAGATTCTCTAAACGGCGGCACTAGTGCAATCTGCTCACATCAAACCCATCTCGGGGAGACTGCGGGGTCTGCTGAGCGTCAGGTGACAGGGGAGGGATATTAGGCTTGTGCTCAAGTTCTAAAGCGTTTAATCTTAGGTGCATAGCCTCCACCTCTGATTCCTGATTTCTCACCTCCATCTCTTTAATGCAGAGAATCAGCCGTAGCTCTTCTGCTGACATACCTGCTGTAATGGGAGGATCCATGGGAACGGGCTTGACTGTTGGCACCATATCATGGTCTTGCACATCAGCCTTACCAGCTCCTCCTGCAGTAGAGAGATCTGCGAGCAAACCCCTCTCCTCTAGGTTTGTAACGAGGAGCTGTTTAAGCTCACTCTTTTTCGAGTTTGACGGAAAATTAACATCAAACAAACTAGCGATTAACAATAAATCAACCTTTTTACATTTATTAATTTGTTGCAATGTCAGATGCTTTGCAAAACTATCCAAATTGAAGTCCATTGTTTTTCCTTTATAAAAGTGCCGACCAGAAGTATGGAAAACAAAGGAAAAAAACATCAAACTTACCGATTTGTCCGAATAATTGTTTTGACCAGCCCCCAATTTAGTTATGCCCGGCCTAAGGGAAAACCGGAGCGCAGTATAAAGGTGACCTTCTCCTTCCTTACTTCCAAGGAAAACCAAACAAGCACGTATGTAGTCAAAAATTTCCATTTTATTTTACGGGAGTAATGCCACGTCAGGGAGCGCATAACAAAAATAACAAGCAAAACATCCCTACAAATAACTCTTACCTACCATCAGAAGAAAATAAAAGAAAAACAATGCAATAACCTATGAAACTACCAACACAGGAGAAAAGAAAATATACAATAAAGAAAAAACACAGCTCCCCCTTACCCTGCTCCAGGAGTTACTCTTTACATTTGCGATGTTTTCAAGATTTAGTATCAGTAAGCAACTCTCCCCTGATCTGGTAAAACCTAGTAACTCACTTTTTGGTGGAAATTAAGTTAGACCCATTTCTGCAGTTACTAGGTTACTAAACACCAAAGAAAGTACCTACAGTCGTCATTGAGAATACCCATTCTCTCTTTTTTTTTTTACAGCGAGTTTATCCTGAAGGATTTAAGTTGTTTTCAGTTTTCTCAGTTTCATGAAAAAGTGAGTTACTAGGTTTTACCAGATTAGGGGAGAACTTAAGACAGCAGAACTACACTGTCAAGTGCGAAAGTTTGACAGGCGCTTACAAACAAACTATAAACACACAACAAACTGCGTTGCCAGGTTTATTACAGTTCTTTCAAGCTCTTTCAAAGATGACACACAACTAACGGCATCACCTGGTTTACAGTTCTTGCAAGCGCTTACAAAGAACCATCAGATAGGTTGCGTTGGCCACGCTGGAAGCAAGGAAGGAGGCGGGATCCCCTCTTCTGGTGCAGCTTCCTTTTAAGCTACGTGCAATCAGCTGTCGTCCAATCAGCAACAGGCAACCTGTATCGCAACACAGAAAGAGAGCAACACGAAAAGGAAAACAGCAGCAATCCCAAGCATGAAAACAAAATGAGTATGAATACATACACGAGTATGAATACATACATGTGCCTTGTTCATAACAGTGGGCCTAGAAAATGCATTTGTTTTTTGTATCAAATGTGCTCGGACAGATGTGGGCCAAATTTAGATGAGCACACCCTTAAAACCAACATATGGGGATGAATCAATAAATAACTCCCAATTATCACAGTGCTAGTTCTAAAATTTATAACTGTTATTATTTCTGCCATCCCAAGGAACAATTTGACACCAAACATGGCTTGATTGCTTTGAAAGTATGAGACCTAGGAGGAAATGAAGCCGTAAAAAGCATAATTTGGCTAAATTTCTCGTCACAAATTGAAAGTTTAAACTTAAAATTAATATAGTTCCCAAATTAGTTCATTTTCTAGGCATGGGCTGCAGTTTAGTTTTACGTCGAATGATCAAGCTCGGTATTACCGATCATTATTAGAACCTGAGTGACAGAATCAGTCACAATGCCGTTTTGTGTGGCTGTTGATTGTTCCGACAAAATGGGAAACTCGGACCAACCCGAGGGCATAAGCTTGCACTGACTTCCCTTAGTGAAGCCTGACTTGGTAAGATATACATAATATCCCTTAATAACAACAACTAGCCCTGACCAGTTCACGATCAACTTCCTTTATTGACACGTTTTCCAATAATAGTAATAATCCATTGGCAATTGAGGTCACGGCTTCTCTCCCCCATGCGATCCAACAGTGACGAAATAATGGGCTAAATTCAGTACAGGAAAATAATTTACTCAAAAATAAGCCCATGCTTTACGAATGACAAACTCTGAAACTTCCGCGCTCTCTTTTCTGCTCATCAGGGGCCTCATGTACAAAGACCTGGATTTTCAACTGAAACATGGGGTGCGCTTAAATCCAGAAAACGTCGTACGCACAAAAAAATCCGGATCTATGAAACTGTGCATACGCATGAATCCAAGCCTATCCATTTCCTTCGCACATCCCAATCAACATGGAATTGAGCGCACATGTGAGAGTACCAGACGCCTCCCTCTCCACGCCCCCATTTAAATATGCAAATCAATTTAAATAGGCCTTGCACGTGGGATTCCCTTCTCTGAACAATCACGCAAGATGAATAAAACTGGGAAGAAGAGGAAGTTTTCTGAATGTGAGGTGGAGATGCTCCAAAACAAAGTAGAGGTGCGCAAACATTATTTTTGGCATGCCGTCATCTGGAATAAACAGGAGGCGCAAGAGGAGTGAGTGGGAGAGGCTGTCTGACGCGGTCAATGCTGTGGGGTCAGAGCAGCGCGCACCCACAGAGTTGAAAAAGAAATGGTCAGACATAAAGGTGGATGTGTAGCGGAGGACTGCTGCCCACCGCCAAAGTGTAGCCAAAACAGGCGGGGGGAAAGGAGAGGATGAACTGACCCCATTTGAGCAGAGAGTTGCCACTATCATGGGTGACACAGGGGTGGTGGGAGCTCATGTGGGAGACTCTGATTTCTGGGAGTTCCCGATTCATTAACGTAGGTTAATGAACAGGGCCACTCCCAATGTGCCTTCCTATTTGTCCTCACGCCTATATATACCTCCTACATTCCCACAACCCCCGCTCGTCTTGTTTCTACATCGTTTACTCGCAAACCAGACAGCCAGCACGAAGCAAGAGTTTGCTTACCTGAAGCACGAAAGGCGAAATCCTACTGAGTCCCTCGGATTCAGAATAATTCCAACACTCCAGAGGAATCTTCTCAATCCGTCCCGCAACTCCTGCTTCTCCTCCACGCACCCGACCGCGCTGTGCCATCTTTGTACCTCCGCCACGAAGCGTCACCCACTCGCCCCAACCGGGGTGCTCACATTCCGAACCACACTCTAAGTCCAACATCACACTCGCCCCAATCTTCCATCCACAGTTCCACCCAATACTCTCCTCCACTTTGGGAGTGGTCCAGAGTTCATTAACCCAGGGTAAATATATTGTTTTATGTAAATCTCAACAAATGTGTTCATTTTAGGGGTCATACAGTAGCCTACTGACAGCCCAACAAGAAATAGATTCATGTGTAAACGTGCCAGGATATCAAAGACTTTTACTCATGTTTAATTACTCCATTGATTATTTCCCAACAGAGAATGAGGTAAGAGAGGACTGTGACTCGCAGTCTCAGCCTTGTGTCACAGACTCGGGGGATTCTTCCGCCGTCCCTGGGGTCTCCGGCACTACATCTACCACTGCCAGTGCGCTGCAACTGCCGGCTGCTGATGCCCGTCCGACCATCCGTGTCCTCACCCACGCTGTGCTGGAGTCACAAGAAGACATTGTGAGAGCAATCGGCGGCATCACCGATCCCCTGTACCAACTCATAGACCTTCTGGCAGACATGAATAACGCATTAAATATATTAGTCAATAAATGAATTCTGTGTCCTTGCCTCTTTATATGGTTGAAATCACGTGTTGCCGGGCCCGAATGGCGTCCCGGGTAGGATGCGCATTAATTGGTCCAGCGTCTGGTTCATCTGGTGGGGGGATATGCTGCTCTGGCGGTGGTATGGCCTGCCGGTGTGCCACATTGTGGAGGATGCCGCATGCCATCGCAATGCAGCACACCATTTCAGGTCCGTAGAGCAGCATACCCCCAGTCCTGTCCAGGCAGTGCTACTGTCCCTTCAGCAGGCCGTCTCGACGACTAACCGAGAGTGAGAATGGAGATCATTGTGTCTCCACTCTTGGTCAGTCTGGAGGTTGGTGAGCGGGGTCATCAGCCAGGTTTTAAGAGGGTATCCACGGTCACCTGGGGTCAATTGTGAGCAGGGAATGTTAGAGTGGACATGTAAGTATATTTTATGTGCAAAATGGATTTTCAATTTCCATTTGGGTCCATTCAGGGTCGACTGGCACAGTCCCGATCGGTCGGCCAGCTCCCTCTGGAATGCCCCTGTGGCTAGGAAGCGCAGTGTGGTCAGCAACTGTATGGGCACCAGCAGCGCATGACTCCTCGCCGTGTCGCGCACCAATGCCGGCCGCAGCTCTGCACACAGTTCCAAGAGGATTGCCCCCAGAAACCTAAAGAGGCTGATGAGCCAGTCGTCATCATGTGTCAAATAATCCTCTCGGTCTCTCAAAATGCGTTCTCTTCGCACTGCGCCATTTGTAATGTCCTCTAATAGTGCTAAAGCTGCCATTGTTATTAACAGTATTTTCTGTACCATTTTGCGCATGCTTTTATATCCACTCATCTAATTGCAGTCACCTGGATGTGTTATTAGTTCATCAGTGTGTCTCTGGTTTGCGCATCACTCTGAGGAGTAATTATTTTAACATAATGAACAGTTTCCCAGCATCACCTGTAAGTGTCACCAATGATCAAAAGCAGTAGAAACGTGCGTACGCCAGCCGTGAAGTTGGCGTGGAGCACCGCACATTTTCACGGTCATTTCACTCTTGATACATCTGAATGAGAGCATGGAAAAGGGCATACGCCACGTTTTTGTGCCTACGCACCCTTTGTACACGAGGCCCCTCGGCCCAATCTCATGAAACGCTTATAAACCTAGTTTACAGCTAAATTGGCCTGCAGTTGGCTGCTATCCCTAGTTGCCTTCTAAGTATTTTTCATGAAATGTCTCTAGGCCTAGTTACACGCTGAGTTGACTGCTAAAGTTAGAGGTGATCTGGGGTACCTCTAAATCTCTAGTTGGCAACTATTTTATCATTTTCTTGCTTGGCATCAACAGGAGAACAAGTCAACATGGCAAGAAGGATACTTGAGCTTGTTGAGAGGCGCCGTGCTTTGCGACAAGAGCGAGTTTTTAGAGATCGTTGGAATCCTCTGGACATCTTTAGTGACGGGGAATTGCTTCAGAGATACAGATTCTCTCGAGAAGGGATCATGTTCATCACTGACTTGGTCACCTCAGATATTGAGCATCCAACAAGACAAAGCAGGGCTCTTCCATATGAACAAGTCCTCATCGCCGTGCAGTATTACGGGACAGGGACATTTCATAAGGTTGTTGGAGATCCGTTGCAAGTGTCACCAGCAACTGCTAACCAGGCAATCCATCATGTTTCCAATGCCTTGGCTGGAAGGATAAATGACTTCATCAAATTTCCAGAGGGGAATGAATTAGGACCCATTAAGGATGGGTTCTACAAAATGCGACACTTTCCTGGTGTGATAGGGTGTGTTGATGGGTCTCATGTCTGGATTATCTAACCACATCAAAACGAAGTTGACTATGTGAACAGAAAGGGTTATCATTCCATTAATGTGCAAGTGATCTGTGATCATAAGGGCAAGTGGATAAATTTAGTTGCTAGATGGCCTGGCTCGGCGCACGACAGTCAAATTCTTAGACCAAGCCAAGCTTGGCACACAATGGAGGCTGGTTTGGTTCAAGGCTTCTTCCTTGCTATGATAGATATGAAGATTGCACACAATGCATAGATTTATCCCCAGGACACACCGCTAATAACCTAAGTGTCCTCAAAGTCAGCACTCAGCCCATTGAAATTGAAATTGACATGCTGCGGTTTATGTGGTTTGGACGTCTCCCCACACTTTAGTTAACAACTACCTCTCCTAGCTGGCAACTAGTTCGCTGGGTTCCTAGTGTCGTTTCGTGAAAAGAAATTTAGAAGTCAACTAACAAGATGGCAACTAGTGATTTAGAAGCCAACTAACCCCTATATGCAGCGAATTTAGCAGCCTTTCGTGAGATTGGGCCCAGGTGTTGAAATTTTGGCATCACTCCCCAAAAACTTGCCCAAGTCACAATTTTTTCTCTAAATTTGATGCATACTGAGCACTGCAACCCCTTCTTAAAATGATTGAATCCACATGTCTTCAAGTAAATAAATACAATGATAGTTTTACATGATCTTATGAAGGTTTATTACAGCATGATCCAATTGTAATAACAGACCATAAGCCAATAGAAGAAGAGACGATACAAAACTAGTAGTCATCACAACGCACAACGCAACATGGAAACCAAAGCAAAAATAATGTTTTTAAAAATGTAACCTCTGTACAACCACAGACTCTAAGCTGTAAAAGCTCTTTTCCTTATTTTTTGATTTTTTACAAAGCCTTCATATATCTGACACAGCTAATTTAACTTTTTGGAACTGAGCTTGTGTCAAATCCTCGATTTTTTAGTTGAAAAGTAAGTACACCATGGAGTTTAGACACGCCGGGATGTATAAGGTTACTGGTTATGGAACGCCATTTGGGTCAAAATTAAAAAAATAAATGGAGAATAAGAAAATTATTAAAATATGAAAAGCATCGGCAAGTAAAATTTCCAACAAAATTTGTCTAAATTCTAGACAAATTGCCAGCACTTAGCACCTGCCCCCAACTAATTTCATTCTAAAAAGCCTCAAACTGCAGCTGTGGAACCCAAAAATTAAACCAAGAGTCCCAAACATACTAAATATACTCAGTGATGATGCAATAGCTCCCTGCAAGCTCTGATTACTGCAGAATAGTCAAAGCACATGCCCCCGGCAGCAGTTATAGCTTCACACGAGGGACTGAATACAGGGTTCCTTACGGGTGCTGCAAATCATTGAAAACGCATGAATTTTAATTTGGTGTTCACATCATGAATAAAAACATTTGGATTTTGAATGAAGTCCTTGAAACTGCTTGAAATTTATAAGATATTTGCATAACTGTCAGAGTAATTTTCAGTCTCACTATGTAATTTGATAAATATGTAATTTACTACAACAACAAGGTCCAGGAGAAGGGTGAAAATTCGGAGAGAAAATGCTTGAAAAATGCTTGAATCTGACATTGGAAAAGGTGCAAGACCCCAATAATAACAAAAAGACAATTTGATCAGAGGGGCTGAAAACTTAACTGAAATTAAGTCCCGACAGCAAGATCAGAAAAGGTTCAATAAAATTGAATTACCCTGGCCTTGATAAGGAGCTTTGAAATTAACAACCATCGACATAAAAAAAAAAAGGAAGATAACTATTTGAGGAATTTTCACATTTCACATGTTTTTACATCTACCCTCCCTAGACAGCGACCTTGGCTTACTTGAGCATAGCCAGTATCCTGTTCTTAATTTCTTTGGTTCCTAGGGAGTACACAATGGGGTTCAGACAGGGAGGTAAACATGAGGCTAAAGACAAGGTTACCATCCTGACATCTGCAGTGAGCTGGAATAGGAAGACTTCGACAATATTCAGAATCAGCATAGGCAATAAATAAATAAATGGAGAATAAGAAAATTTATGAAAAGCATCAGCAAGTTAAAAATTTCCAATAGAATTTGTCTAAATGCAAGTTGCCAGCACTTGGTGCAGTACCAGCGTGGATAAAGGTACCACTAAAGTTAACGAGAAGTTGGCTTCGCGTTTTCGTCCACCTTTCTCTGATCGGCCTTGCAGCTGGCGGAGGATTACAAGAGGTGTCGATGTAGTCCCGGCAGGCAGAACTTCGGGGGGACTGTCGATAAGGGGGAGAGGTTTTTGGGTATAACTGGTGTGTACCAGATGCTATTGCAGGCCTTGAATTTTGGCAAGAATAAACTATCGCAACTGTTTCCGATACGACTTATTAACAAGTCAATCGATATTTTTGTTATTAGAGTTTTAAAATATCTAATTCTATAAGAGGCAGTTAGAAGTAGGAGTAGTCATGAAGTAGAAGCGCTTTCCTTATGGATGACAACTTATGCATGTATTGTCACAAAATATTTATTAATACATTTATAATTTCTCATTGGATGCCCAAAATTTTAAATCTTGCTCATGTCACAGTAAATGTCAATAATTTGCCGTGGCGAAATAGCTATTGGTCTTAATAATGTAAGACATTGGCTTGCACACAGTTCGCAAATTGATAACTATACCATTAAATCTGAATACAAATGTTTTACACAGTATACCTAAGGCGGATAGCCTAAGTGATCATTTCTCACAAATGTGGAAACATTATCCGTCCCACTGTAAGAACAGTTTTTAAGGCGAGACACGGCAGGCAAAAACATGGATTTTTCATGCAGTGGTCAAATTTGAGATTTTGGGCTAGTTTACTCCTTGAATATGTATTCTTTCAAACTGCTATAAAGAAAACATTAAAATTATACATTTAGACGTTTATTTTATTACATTTTGTCTACTTGCGGCAGTAAGTATCTTCCGAATTTCCCAAAAAGTTAGCATTCCAACGCAACGAACAGTACTCCGCCTCTTCACTGAAGTCTGTCATGTCCGGTACCGTTGTAAAGCTCTGATTCTCCTGCACAATGCTGTGTAATCCAAATAAGGGCATTTCCTTTTTGTCAGTAACCAATCGTGAAAGTTCACAGGGGGATTTAAAGCTAATGACAAAATCTCATTGGTTACTGCTGGTTTATGCTAACGTGATTCGCTCAGATGCATCACGTGGTGCGCTCTGACACTTCCGTCTTTAGCTTGCCGTGGAACCTTGGCTGCATCCGAATTAAATAATCACGTCCTATCGTCTAATTCCGAACCACTTTTCTTTAACCTCTGTGTAAAACGTCATGAGATAAAGGAAAGGTGTAAAGGGGACTCTTTTACAGCTTAGGGAGAGAACCGCGCTAATAAGAGAATCCGAATGCACTTACACTAGGCACAGTGATCACCCGCCTCCTGCCCATCATGTTTGTTTGTTTGAGATTTGGTGGCATGTTCGCGTTCCCGTGCCGTGGTCAGCAATTAGTCAATCAACGCAATGCATGTGTTCCACGATTGTTCAAATTGTTTAAATCAAATAGGACCATTTGAAACGTTTTTATGCAATTCCATTGCTTTCAACCCCTGAGTAACGAAAAGCGTGGAAAGTCTGGAGTCATAATTATTTGGTTACTAGTGGTGAAATCCACCAAAACGCATGTGAAACTGATAAACCTCCATGCACAAGGACTTCAATTCCGCCTGAGAATCTCTTACAAACGCGCTGGTTGAATGGTTACTGACATACGGCACGGGAACGTGAATATGACACTTAAACGGCCGAATGCGTGAAAGTTGACAGCCTTTTGTCCTAATTGTGCTGCGCCGGGTCAATAAACATTGATAGAGAAAATCATGGGTTCTGCAGCAGTTTATTGCTCGAGTGCAGTAATTGCAAAAGGGACACTAGTGCAGACGAAGCGTCTTTACACCTACACCAGTGGTCTTCAACGTTGTTCCTGGGGACCCACTGTGTATGCTGGCTTTTGTTCTAACCACAGTTGTAATCGCAGGATTTTAATGAGCTGTTCATTAGTCTTAATTAAGAGTATTTAATGTTTAGAGCAGTTATTTGCCCTCTTAATTCACAAGATAACAGAAATATCCATGTTTGCCATCCTGAATAAAAAAATGCCATACCCACATTGCTATGCATTGGAAATAACAACATAAAATGAGAGAAAACAATGTAACTAATCAAATTAAAGATGTACTTGGCTCCTACTTGGTGAAAACTAATTGGCACATCATGACAAATTTATTCGACAAGCAAATGGTAAAGAGTCAAACCAGCTTTGTGTTAATCTAATTAATTCACCTGAAGTTTTTTGAAAGAACTTGAAACAGTTGTGTCCCTCAGCCCAATTTGGGGTTTACGGAGTTCCTCAGTGTCTAATTTGATCAGTTTCAAATGTTACAATGCTGGAAATTTCTTGCATTATAGAAATAAAACCACAATCTTCGAGGATATTTATTCTTCATAGCATGTATGGATGCTTCTATGTAACATTTGACTAAAAACAGTAAGTAACAACGCTAAATATGAAAACCAACTAATTAAGACATTAACAACTTGTTAAAATCCTGTGATTACAATTGTGGTTGAAACAAAAATCATCATACACGTTGAAGACCACTGATCTACATGATTGCAGAGTGAGAGTAGAAGTGATGTCGTGTTTGACGTGAGTTTTGTCTGCAAGTTTGTGCAGTGTAGGCCAATATGTTTATTAGTTAAATAACTACAGTTGTAGGCCTTAGATGCCTGTCATGTTATTAAATGATCAATTTTCATGAGCTTAAAATATACCACATTACTATTAATAAGGGCCTGAACATTTATTCTGTTTGTGAGCAATTGTTTCCAACAGAAATGCATTAAATTCCCCTATGTAAATCTTTGAATGCCGTTTTCTCAAAATGAGGTTTTTGTCATACTGCAAGTCAAACTTCTCCGTCTCTGTAGTACCTATGTATACCAAACTTTGCAGTTATACACTTAGCTATATTCTGAAGATATTTACAGAGGGATTTGTTGATATATCGTCTCTAGCCTGATTTATGAGACATTTTATTCCCAAAAATATGGCGAAAATTGATTTTTTAAGGCCATGGACAGCATATTTTGATTTTCTCAGTAATAAAAGCAGATATCCTTAAATCCCTCTGTAATTGTTTTTTCATCTTATATGTAAACAAAATGAAAAAAGAATTTTGCACCTGGCTTTATCAGATGTTTAGATTTATCTTCCTAAAATATATGCAAATTAGCGCATATTTAATGAGATAATGCCTAATTTGCATATTTAAACATAAAAATTTCTAAAACTTGTAATACATATTTTTTTCATACTAGTTTAAGTAATCAACTGAGGACGTTTCATGCTGATATCCATCATTTAAAAATTTTACCCTATTCACCTGTAGTGTCTCGCCTCAATCCTCGCTACCCCATGACACTTGTAACTGAGAAGGGCTTTATCGCGTTAATTTGTAGGTAAAAGCCAACGTTTATTCTTGAGATTAGCTCTCAAATTATAAGTAAAAGGCAACAAAAGTTAGCACACTTTACGTTCAACCGTTTGATCCGAATGAACAGGTCACCGCTTTCTTGACTGAGAGCTGTTCGGCTTATACACAAGGAGGACTAAAACCTCCGGATTTCCAAAGGCCGAAACTTTTCTTGCGGACTTAGGACTTAGGAGAAAGTGACAACGTTATTGTAAGTTACAAGTACATTGAGAACTAAAGGTTTCATTTCTTAATTCTTATCGGTAAATATTACGGCAAAAATATTTTGGCAAAAATACATGAATTTGCTGACATTGACTTTCCTGGAAATAAATATATTGCCAACTGCGCAAAAGAAAATCTGTAGCAAAAATTTCTTCAGGTGTTTACACTATACTACAAATATAGTTGACGTCATCTTGTCCGACGAAACAATTTCAACGCTGAACTTATTTGGACTTCTTTACGATGGGGATTTACACTAAGATATGTCTGAAACGGCCGGCTAACATGCCTTCTCACTCCCTCTACTTCCCGGTTCAGTGAGCAGGGCACATCTACCTGACTTTCAGCTGACACACAGCCAACGGCGCGCTGGCGAAAGTGGAACCTTTATTCACGCTGGTACTGTACATGCCCTCAACTAATTTCATTCTAAAAAGTCTTAAACTGTAGCTGTGGAACACAACAATTAAACCAAGAGTCTAAAACATAATAATATACTCAGCGATGATGCAATAGCCCACTGCAAGCTCTAATTACTGCAGAATAGTCAAAGCACACGCCCCCGGCAGCAGTGATAGCTTCACACGAGGGACTGAATACAGGGTTCCTTACGGGTGCTGGAAATCCTTGAAAATGCATGAATTTTAATCTGGTGTTCACATCATGAATAAAATCATTTGTATTTTGAATAACAACTGCTTGAAATGTATAAGATACTTGCATAACTGTCAGAGTAACTTTCAGTCTCACTATGTAATTTGATAAATATGTAATTTACTACAACAACAAGGTCCTGGAGAAGCGTGAAAATTCGCAGAGAAAATGGTTAAAAAATGCTTGAATCTGACTTTGGAAAAGGTGCAAGAACCCAATAATGACAAAAAGACAATTTGATCAGAGGGGCTGAAAACTTAACTGAAATTAAGTCCCGACAGCAAGATCAGAAAAGGTTCAATAAAATTGAATAACCCTGGCCGTGATAGGGAGCTTCTAAATTGACAACCATCGACAAAGTAAAGAAAGCAAGATAACAATTCAAAGAATTTTTAAATTTGCACTATTTTTTCAACATCTACTCTCCCTAGACAGCGACCTTGGCTTTCTTGAGCTTAGCCAGTATCCTGTTCTTAATTTCTTTGGTTCCTAGGGAGTACACAATGGGGTTCAGACAGGGAGGTAAACATGAGGCTAAAGACAAGCTCACCATTTTGATATTTGGACTGAGTTGGAATAGAAAGAGATCGATAATATTCAGAATCAGCATTGGCATGAAGAAAATTGCCACTAGAACTAGATGCTCAGTACAAGTTGCGAGTGCTTTGTACCTGCTGTCCACACTTTTCATTCTAAACACAACAGTTAAAATACAGCAGTATGACATGATTATGAAGCTGAGGGGTCCACACAGAACTATTAATGTCAGAGAAGTGCCGGAGGTCCACTGCAATCTGGTATCACTGCAGGATAGTCTGTACACAGGTGCGTAGCCACAGAAATAGTTGTTCACATTCAGTGAATTGCAAAAAGACAATTTTGTCATGATCAGAATCATGAAAATCATGGTGCTTACACAAAACACCCAAATAATCACTAAAATAGTGATCGTGCTTTTAGGTGTGTTAATTGAATTTTGTCTCAGTGGAAAACACACTGCAATGAACCTGTCATAGGCAAGCACACCCATGGCAAATGACTCTAACATGGCAAAACAGTAATAGAAAAACATTTGTGCCAAACACGCATGATAGGAAATAAAGTTATCTTTCATAAGAAATATCTTGATCATGCCAGGAATGAGGGTTGTACTGATAATTAAGTCGACAACCCCTAAATTCACCGCAGCAATATACTTTGGGGCGTGCAGGCGATGATCTGACCATATAATATAATAATATAAGGTGCTAAAGCTGCCATTGTTATTAACAGTATTTTCTGTACCATTTTGCGCATGTTTTTATATCCACTCATCTAATTGCAGTCACCTGGATGTGTTAATAGTTCATCAGTGTGTCTCTGGTGTGCACATCACTCTGAGGAGTAACTGTTTTCACATAATGAACAGTTTCCCAGCATCACCTGTAAGTGTCGCCAACGATCAAAAGCAGTAGAAACGTGCGTATGCCAGCCATGAAGTTGGCGTGTAGCACCGCGCATTTCCACAGTCATTTCACTCTTGAAATATGTGAACATGAGCATGGAAAAGTGCGTATGCCACGTTTTCGGTGTTCACGTCCGGCTGCCTGCCACCGGTCTGTTTTCGCTGCAGCTTCGTTTTTAGTTTGTTTTTATCATGTTGTCATTTTATTATTTTAAAATTATCACTTTATCATTATTTTGGCACTTTATCATTTTACTTGTTTTTATCATTTTAATTTGTTTTATGTTTTTAAAGTATTTTATTGCAACCGAGAGTTGTTTCAAGTAAACACCTCAGCTTGCTAACGATCAGCAGGGTAAAGGCAATATGGCTCCACTCACCTCTCCATCTGGCTGCACGAGCTGCGTTCGCATGTCCCAGAGGATCGCGGAGCTCTACCCTCTACCATTACATTACAGGTTCTTAGCAGACGCTCTTATCCAGAGCGACGTACAAAAAGTGCAAAAGATCGGTTGAAAAGTGCAGAGCTCCTAGGAGACAAGTACAAGTGCTAACAGTAAAAGTGATAGAGAACACATCATTCAGTTGTTAATAGTCTAACGAACACCAAATATACTGACATCAAAATCAAGTAAAATCATCAAAATCAAGTAAAAGCAACAAAATCAAGTAAAAGCAATTAAGCAATGTGGGATGTAATGTCAGAGTTATTCAGGACAGAGGATTAGGGGAAAGATGGAGCCTGAGGAGGTGGGTTTTCAGGCTGAGCTTGAAGGTGCTCAAGGACTCTGACGTTCAGACCTTGATAGGTAGCTCATTCCACCAACGAGGAACCAGGACAGACAGCAGTCTTGAGCGGGAAGGGCAGGAGTGGGGAGAGGGTGGAGCCAGGCGACCAGAAGTGGCAGAGCAGAGTGCTCTGGCAGACATGTATGGTCTGAACAGTCTCCGGATGTATGCTGGAGCTGTTCCGTTGACTCCCAGGTAGGCTAGCACCAATGTCTTAAATTTGATGCGAGCTGCGACAGGCAGCCAGTGGAGCCTTGTAAGCAGGGGGTGACGTGGGAGTGTCTCGGGAAGTTGTGGACCAGGCGAGCTGCAGCGTTCTGGATGAGCTGCAGGGGTCTGATGGCAGATACCAGATTAGGGACAATGAGCCCTGATTCCCTGGGTGCTCCAGCTCTTGGCGTGACGAATGTCACCACCATAGGTGATCGAGATTCCATGGCTCTCCCCAGTGAAGCTGCTCCGACCCAAACCGAGGACCCCTGGATCCAGCTGGGAGCGAGGCCCAAGGCGGTTGTCAGCTCCACACCCTACCAGGCTGAGCCCTGGGTAAGATCGCGTGTCACTACAACCTGCGGCAGGAGATCATCACGCGTTCCGCCTGTTTGGGACCTGCAGCTCGACAACAGGTTTTCCATCCTGGGCAAGGAGGTTTCGTCACCCCCATCCTCTCCTGTTCACCTGGCTGCACCTCCGCTGCCCGCCGAGAAAGGACAACCGGCCCTGTAAGGCAAGCTCCACTGTCCCACGGCCAACTACTCTGGTCACTCCTCCGGTGAGACCCAGGTCTTCGGACAGTGCCCCGAGACCTCCCGCTGCTGTCATTATTGGGGACTCAAGAGGAACATAAGAGCGAAGTCCACCATTACGCACTGCTTCCCGGGTGCCTGAGTTTTAAACATTTTAGACCGGATTCCTAGCCTGCTGTACAAATATCCTCATGTTTGTAATGTTGTAGTTCATGTTGGAACTAATGACACTTCATATCAACAGTCCGAACTTCTGAAATGTGATTTTATTACTTTGTTTGATGTGCTCAAGGACTGTGGAAAACGTGTTTTTATTTCGGGTCCTATTCCAAATCTGGGTCGAGGGATAGGGCGTTTTAGCCGAATTCTTAGTCTTCATTCATGGCTACAATCTGAATGCTCCTCTCACAAAATGTTTTTTATTGATAATTCTAATCTGTTTTGGGACCATGCAGCCTTCTTTAGAAAAGACGGAATTCACCCCACTCCGCTCGTACTCAGAAGTTAGCTGGAAACATTTTTTATACAATACACCTGTCGTGCAAATGACTAATTGCTTTTCCGGTAATTGAGGTCTCACATTCAATTGTTACAATTTCTTCAGTAAGAACAAAATCGCGAATTGGATCCAAGACTAACGCTGCCTGCAGTCGCAGCAACTTGGTCAATATTTCATTAAGACCCCTGTGACATAAAACATCCTCTAGCGTTGTCAATATGGCATCATTTGACGTAAGATGCCTCAATAAATAAAAGCTTTTTAATTAATGATGTTATTGCTGAGAGGATATTGCATTTTATGTTTCTTGTTGAGACCTGGCCGCAGAATGATATCGCGGCAAGTTTAATTGAGGCTTGTCCACCTGACTAAAATTTTTTCAAGCAGCAAGACAAGGTAAAGGGGGGGTGGCATAGCTGCTATTTAATTCCAGTAAGTTTAGCTGCTCCAAGATTGATCTCGGTAAATTTGCTTCATTTGAATATCTTGCGATTCTCTTGAAAGCTGCCTCAGGTGTGCTCACAGCTCATTTTCATAACCTAATTCTGTGTGTTGTTGTGTATCGCCCTCCTAAATCAATTGACGGTTTTATGTCAGAATTTTCAGAGTTATTATCCTCAGTGGTTTTGAAATATGACGGAGTCATAATAGCGGGTGATTTTAATTTTCATTTCGACGTTCCCTAAGACAATTTGGCCACTAAATCTTTAAACCTTACTGAGTCCTTCAACCTGGTCCAGTGGGTGTCTGGCCATACCTTGATTAAGTTTTTACTCTCGGCGTGAATCTGAATGGCTTCAAGATAGAGGATATTTTCATTTCTGGCCATTTTGGTGTGATTTGTGATGTCGAGGCCCCTGTTGCTCAAACCAAAGTGAAGCAATACTTTCGTTCTCGTGTGGTAACCTCCCACTCAGCCTCAAAATTTTCGTCTGTTTTTTCAAATACTTGTGTTAATATAGTGCACGTTACGGACAGCAACAAAATAATAATACGTGCCTGTCAGCACTAAATGCTGTCGCGCCTCTCAAAATTAGAACAACACCTGTGTAACAGAATTTGCCTTGGATAAAAATTCACAGCCTGAAGGGGGAATGCAGAAAAGCGGAACGGAAGTGGAAGGCCACTAAACAAAATGTTCTTTACGTGCGCATGAAAAGCCTGTTAAACTCATATAATCAAGAAGTAAAAAATGCTCAAGATAAATTCTTCTCTGAATTAATAGCCGCTAATCAGCATAATGAGAGATTTTTATTCAAAACAATTGGCCGTCTGGTGAACCCTCCAGATGCTGTTGCATCAGCTTCATCCCCCGCTGATTGTGAGAAGTTCCTGAAATTCTTTATTGACAAGATAGCAGTTATACGGTCTAGTATCAGTCATGTTCCATCTGTTACTGTTTCGTGCCCTCGCTTAAACTCGCTGAGTTGTTTCGCACCGATTTCTCTGTTGGATCTAACTGATATTGTGTCACGTATGAGACTCTCATCCAGTCCCTTGGATATTATACCCACAAGGCTCCCTAAAGAAGTAATGATGGCTATTAGCCCTGCCCTGCTTTCCGTGGTTAACAGTTCTCTCTCTACTGGCTGTGTTCCAGACTATTTTAAGATTTCCTGCATTCAACCACTTCTAAAAAAACAAATCTTGATCCAGCCATTCTTAGTAATTTTAGACCAATATCAAAATTGCATTTTATTTCGAAAGTTTTGGAAAAAGTGGCCGCAAAGCAACTTTTTGAAGTGATGGAAACCAACAATATTTTTGAGAAATTTCAATCAGGCTTTAGACATCAGCACAGTACAGAAACGGCTCTTCTCAGGGTCACTAATGATCTTTTAATGAATGCCGACTCTGATGACTGCTCATTATTGGTGCTTTTGGATATTAGTGCTGCCTTTGATACAATTGATCATGTCATCATGATTGATAGGCTGAGAAATTGGTACGGGCTCTCTGGGTCTGTTGTAAAATGGTTCTCTTTGTATCTGTCGAAAAAAAATTTTGGCTTCCCTCGGAGAACATGTGTCCTCGTCTCTACTGCTTATTTCAGGTTTACATCAAAGGCCCCATGCTTGGGCCTATATTGTTTAGTATTTACAACGTTGTATATGTTACCTCTGGGCTCTATTATTCGTCAGCATAAAATACCTTTCCACTGTTATGCTCATGATACGCAGTTGTATATTTCAGTAAAATCCACTGATTTCAGAAATGTGTTGGTGTTGCATGGCTGTTTAGCTGATGTTCAAAATTGGTTAGCTAATCATTTTTTGTAGTTAAACTCAAATAAAACCAAAGTCATCATACTTGGTTCAAAGTTGGTGCCTTATAAAATCCAATCATCTCTTGGACCTCTTGCTTCTAATATTAGGCCCTCTTCCCAAAATCTTGGTGTAATATTTGATACTGAACTCAAATTTGAGCTCCTCTTTAAGAAGCTTGTGCAGTCATGCTACTTGCAACTCCGTAATATAGCTAAAATTAGGTCTGTTCTGTCATTTGAAGATACCAAAAAAATTATTCATGCTTTTATCTCGTCAAGATTAGACTATTGCAACTCGTTATTTACTTGTCTGAATAAGAAATCTTTGAAGAAACTACAAGTAGTTGCAAGTAGCTACATGATTGCTCGCTAGAACTGATAAAAGAGCCCACATTACTCCAATTTTGGGATCTTTGCATTGGCTGCCAGTCCGATTCTGAATTGATTTGAAAATTTTGTTAATTACCTTCAAAGCACTCCATGGCATGGCACCAGAATATATAAGTAAGCTTTTAAATCCTTACAGACCTAAAAGACTGCTGAGATCTTCCAGGCAAGCATTATTGGCTCTTCTAGAGTCCAAGTTAAAAACAAAGGGTGATCGAGCCTTTTTGGCTAAGGCTCCAAGACTCTGGAACAGCCTCCCAAACAATATTAGAAATGCTGAGTCTTTATTCCCTTTTAAATCTCTTTTAAAGACTCATTTTTTAGGCTTGCTTTTGCTGATTTTACGGTTTAAATTATTTTATTGTATGGGTGTGTTTTTATATATGTCTCTTTTTATTATCTTAATTTTCCCATTTTGATGTTTAATTCCTGACTTTTATTGCTTTATGGACATGTATTTTTACCTGTTTGTGAAGCATTTTTTGCTGTATTGCTAGCAAGTGCCATATAAATAAATTTATTATTATTTTTGTGCATACGCACCCTTTATATATGAGGCCCCTGATCTTTAAAGTTTGGCATTACTCCCAAAAAACTTGCCCAAGGCACAACTTTATTTCTAAATTCGACGTATACTGAGCACTGCAACCCCTTCTTAAAATGATTGAATCCACATGTCTTCAAGTAAAGAAACACGATGATAGTTTTACATGATCTTATGAAGGTTTATTACAGCATGATCCAATTGTAATAACAGACCATAAGCCTGAAGAAGAAGAGACAATACAAAACCAGTAGTCATCACAACACACAATGCAACATGAACAACCAAAGCAAAAATAATGTTTTTTAAAAAATGTAACCTCTGTTCAACCACAGACTCTAAGCCATAATATATTTTCCTTATTTTTTAATTTTTTTCTTAGCCTTCATATATCTGACACGGCTGATTTAACTTTTTGGAACAAAACTTGTGTCCTATCCTCAATTTTTTTCGCTGAAAGGTAAATACACTGTAGGGTTCAGACAAGGGGGGATGTATAAGGTTACTGGCAGCTTAACCATCCTGGTCTGAATGGAGAGCAAGGAAAATTCATGAAAACAATCACTAAGTTAAAAATTTCCAATAGAGGGAGTCTAAATGCAAGTTGCAAGCACTTGGCACCTGCCCTCAACTGTGAGCTTCCCAAAAATATAGGTTTCATTAAAATTGAAGGATACCCAGATCCTGAAAAAAGGGGTTGAAAAGGGGTCACCCCCACAGGAGGCTAAAATAAGGGTCAATGTTACCAAAGAACTATAATTGCTACAGGATATTAATTGGTGGCTATAGAGAGCTCTTGACCATTACTAACAGTGTCATTGTTTTACCCCCTCCGGATACAAACTTGCAATCTGGCGGAAGCTAGGACCATGGACCTGACAGAGAAAATAGGACCCAAGTGCCAGGCTGGTACAACAAATAGAAGGTTTAATAAATACCTTAAAAACAACACATGGAGATAAAAATGGGAGCAGCATCACAATCCACAAGGATAAAAACACAGCATCAGGGATAAAAACCAAAATGCAGCGCTAACACAAACTGGAAACTGCCAGCCCTATATACTTTGGTAATCACCTCCACCTTAACGTGCAGCACCTATTGTTCGTTAAGGTGGAGGTGAGAGGAAGCCATAGGGGAGGGACTGCAGGGCAAAACCCTTACAAAAAGCTGATATTACCACAAATATACATGTCGTCAGAAGGTTGTGAAAATGGTACCCTTAGATGTGCATGTTTTGATACCGCTGTGTAAAAGAAGCATTTTTGGGAGCCTATAAAACCACAAAATTGGTAATATAGGGTAGTGCACTGCAAAGAGAACAAGTCCTGAAAAAACTCATGGGGTTACCTTTATTACGTCCAGAGTTAAAGCCTGTTACAAATGGAAAAAATGCTAACTTCCCGAACCAGGGGGCCACGGCCACTTTTTTTGACCCCCTAGAAAATCTAAAGTAGTGGGCCAATTCAGCTAAAACTTAGAATGTTGTTTTGGGTGCCAAATGAAAAACTATTAAAGTTTGAAGAAAATTCATGACTATGCCCATGGAACTTGCCTGAAAGTTGGTTGATTTTATACGGAATGACCCTTGTGCCAACATGTACGCTTGCAAACATGATTCCCAGGTCCCTGCCTGATGAACTAAGAAGACGTCCTTTCAGTTCATTGGCCCTGCCTTTCGCCAGGGTCATGGTGTGCACATAATCATAACCTCTCAGGCCTTGTTATGCCAACCTTTCTTTTTCTGAGAACTGGGGTCACGATCATTTTTATGACTTATATTTTTAAAAAATGTATTGCTTTGGGTCAGGTTTTCAACGCATCAATTTTGCTCATAGTTTTTGCCTTTTGTTTTGTGGTGGAAGTTGTTCATTTCCATTCACCAGGCGGCACTTTTTTCCCAAAGATTTTATTTCCAGTCACAAGAGGTCAGCGCTTGCATTTGTTCATGTAGGTTGTCATTTTTGTTTAGTGGAAGAAAACCTGCCAAAAGAGCAGGTTAATTTGCATCATTTAACATTATTTGTTTGAATTGCTGCTAATGGATCGCTGCTATATAATAACAAGGATATTGTGGACACCTTAAACGGTTACTTTGTTGAGAATTTTACCTTAGAGCGGGTCTTTATTCGGCCAGAGGGCATGTCCAATGCTGAAGATTATTTAGCGGAAATTGAGGTTAGGGATAACGTAGTATTAGACAAGTTGCATAAACTAAAGGCAGATAAGGCGGCGGGTCCTGATGGCTTATATCCTAGAGTGCTCAGGGAAGTTAGTGAGATCATCTTTAAGCCGCTATCCGCCATCTTTAGACGGTCTTCAGAAACTGGAAAAATACCAAATGATTGGAAACAGGGTAATATAATACCAATATATAAGAAAGGGGACCGTACTGAGCCAGGTAATTACAGGCCAGTCAGTTTAACTTGCATTTGCGTGCAAAATATTGGAATCTCTCATAAAAGATGAGCTGGACTTATTTCTTGAACGTAACAATATCTTGAGGGATAGCCAACATGGTTTCCGTAAAGGAAGGTCATGCCTGACAAACCTTCTGGAATTTTTTGAAGAGGCCACCAAGACTTATGACCAGAGCAGGGCTTATGACATCATATATTTGGATTTTCAGAAAGCATTTGACAGAGTACCGCATAAGAGACTAATTTTTAAAATGAGCTCCTTAAAATGAGCTCCATTGGAGTTACAGGAGGTATTCTGAAGTGGATTCAAAACTGGTTGCAGGACAGAACACAAAGAGCGGTGGTCAGTGGTATCTCATCTGAGCTAGGTATGGTGGGGAGTGGCGTCCCCCAGGGATGGGGTGTTGGGACCCCTGCTGTTCCTCATCTACATTAATGACCTTGATAGGAATATTGAGAGCAGATTAGTGAAATTTGCAGATGATACTAAATTGGGAGGTTTGGCAAATAGTTTAGAGTCTACTAAAGTGATTCAGGATGATTTGGATAGAATCCTGAATTGGGCAGAAATGTGGCAAATGAAATTTAATGTTGCGAAATGTAAAGGAGTACATGTAGGTAATAAAAACATTAGACGGGATTACTTCATGGGAGGTTTTAAACTGGAATGTGCTCCATAAGAGAAAGATCTCGGAGTGATTGTTGACCAAACCCTCACAGGCTCTAGCCATTGTGCCGTAGCAGTTAAAAAAGCCAATCGGATGCTGGGATACATTGCCAAAAGTATTGAATTCAAATCCAAGGAGGTGATGCTTCTTTTGTACAACACATTCGTCAGACCACATCTAGAATATTGTGTACAGTTCTGGGGACCATACTTTAAGAAAGACATAGAGGCTTTAGAGAAAGTTCAGAGAAGAGCCACGAAGCTAATTCCGGGTATTAAAGATGAAAGCTATGAGAAAAGGCTGAAGATCCTTAATCTCTTTAGTCTTAGGAAAAGGAGACTAAGGGGTGATCTGATTGAGGTCTTTAAATATGTTAAAGGGATTAACAAAGTGAATTATGTAGGATTCCTTCAACCAAGTGTTGTTAGTAGAACTCGGGGTCACAAATGGAAGCTGACCAAAGGTAAATTTAGCACTGATATTTGGAAATATTTCTTCACCCAAAGAGTAATTTCGGTGTGGAACAGCTTTCCTGACCATATTGTTGAAGCAGAGACCTTGGGAGTTTTCAAGAGCAGGCTTGACTTAAAGTTAGATACCATTGAGTCATTGAGTTATCTGAAGTGATATATTCACGATAGTGCAAAGAAACTGGCGAGCCTAGTCGGGCTGAACGGCCTGTTCTCGCCATTCATGTTATGTTATGTTATGAATTATTTTGAGTTAAGCAATAAAATTTCATGAGTTTTCCTGAACGACTTATTCCCAGAAACAATATTTAAAGAGCTTATTCATGAACAAAGGCGCATAATTCATTTCGGTGACCTATTTCTCCCCCACTACAGTAATATCTATAACCACTCAGCACGTGTCAAAACCTTGGTCACTTTCTTCTGTGACCATCATCGGTAAACAGTGGTTATAATAAATTTATTTTCTTTGCTTGTTGGCACTTGTTTCCAAAATATTTTGATTTTCCATCAGCATAAAATATAGTCTTAGGGAAAACCCGATATAAACTGTTTTGTTTTAGGAACAGTAATGGACATGTTTTATGCAGTTTAATGGAATAAGTTTTCCCACATCATTATGCTGAAATGCCACGGTTCTTTAAGTTTTTACTGCACGGAATAAGCAGAGCGACCGCGGGGGCCAAGGGGACGGCCGCCCCAGGGCCCACGGCCAGTGGGGTCTTCCGTGGGGCCCCTGCAGCCTCACTGAGCTACATTCTCATTACCGTCAAATAGAAAAAAAAAAACACAAAATACATACTTCTTATTATCATATCTCGCCCTTCCCTCATTGTAAATGTCTTAACTGTGATGTTCTTTATATAAACCTCAATGTCGTTAATCTAATCTCTTGAAAAGTAGATAAAACCCACACACCGTCTCATCTTGAGACTTCTTTATTTAACAAATAAACAAACAAACAACGTTTCAATCTCAATGATCTTCATCAGGTTAATCTAATCTCTATCATGGGTTTTTTTAAACAATCATTCATAACTATTATATCAAGTTTTCATGCTTAATATACCCACGTTTTAAAGACTATTACTGAAATCAACTATTTCTTTTTTTCTTTGATATTTTTCTTTCACACTGATATGCAAATTGTCAAGGTGATTGCTGGGTAATGTGTTGCCCAATGTCAAGTCTGTATTTGATTTGATCATGTGACCACGTTAATGTCTGTAACCTCTGATAGTTCAGGTGCAAAATCTGAACATCATCAAATTTGCAAACTCAGTAGCAGTCATTCCATTCCAACATAAAAGTAATAGTCAAAAAAGAAAAGAAAGAACAGGATGAGAGGGTAGCAAAGCTGCCAAAACGAAGTTCATTTGGCTTCAAGCAGTTGCCGCACCACGGACGACCCTTCCTCAAGCAGCAATGCAGCCAACAGGTAACAGATCAAGCTAAGCTAACGTTTGACCTAAATAATGATAACGTCCATGGCTATTGCATAAATTTCAAGACGAGACGAGGATCTTGCTCAGCACAAAGTTTGACGAATGCCATTCAAATAGGTGAGTAGGCCAACAAGTGACTTTTCTTTTAGTCCAGAGTCAGTTGTTATATATTTAAGATCTATGGCAGAAATAAGACAGTTAATGTGCAGTAAATTGGTCATTTTATGGGATTTATGGAGACACTGTTTTGTTGGGCAATTTAGGGGACATTGTGGCATTGTTTTAAATATATTTAAATATTGTTAAATATTGCAGCTTTCGTCCATCTCGTCGCGTGCTTTTTCAAGTCACTTATGTCCTGCCTTTATGTCAGATATTGCACTTGTGAGGTAACTGCGCAGAAATGCAAGTTTTCGGATGTTTTAACTGACCCAATTATCACTGTACAGGAATTCTTTCCGAGCTAATTTCCAATTTCGTTTTTGTTTTCTTCCCATAGATTTGACATTCGCTTGTGCCTCCATGAAATATTACTGGCGGTATTAACTGCTAACAGTGGTATTCGTACAATGTTTTTCACTGTAACCCTGTCACTGACCGCGCTGCTACACACTTGTGTTCGAAACCATGATGGAAGTTAACAAAGACCCAGTTTAAAAGTTTAAATGAATGAAAAAGATCAACAATATTGTGATTTACGTAGTACTGCTCTATCAATGAGTCCTTCTTTCATTTCAAGATGTGATTGCTCTCTTTTGTAAAACATAAAAAGTTCTGTTTATATTTTTTCAGAAAAAAGCTTTATTCTCTGTTTTTGCTTTGCTGTTTGAATTCAGACAAGATATACACTCCACATGCACCAAACATACATGATGTAAGTAAGGAAGGGGTGTTTGTCTTTAAACAAGATGAGTTTACCAAAGTAGAAAAGAAAATGAAAAAAGTTGTTCAGTTCTCAAAAAAAGCTGCTATACAAGCAATATTTTTGGTGATTTGTGTGTTTTTAACCCAATAGCACTTAGTCTCATTATATATAGATTACTTCTGTTCCCTGCAGTCGCAGCTCGTGAACTGCCAACAGGGGAGGATCAAACAATCCCTTAAAAAGAATGATCGGTCACGACCTGTTTTCAATCAGTCATTTCAATTACCATTACAGAGTCTCTGAAAACATTCAACATTATCAGGTGCAGCCAGTTTTCATTTATAATGTATACCTGTATAGGAGTTTGCATGTTCTCCCCGTGTTCGCGTGGGTTTTCTCCGGGTACTCCGGTTTCCTCCCACAGTCCAAAGACATGCATGTTAGGTTAATTGGAGACACTAAATTGCCCATAGGTATGAGTGTGAGAGCGAATGGTGTGTGAATGGTGTGTGCGCCCTGCAATGGATTGGCGAGCTGTTCAGGGTGGGTTCCTGCCTTCGCCCGTAGTCAGCTGGGATAGGCTCCAGCTCCCCCGCGACCCTAGTGAGGAATAAGCGGGTATAGACAATGAATGAATGAATGAATTTATACCTGTCAACTCTCACTCATTCGTTGTGAGTTTTAAGCCGCTTTCACACTAGATGCGAAACGAATTTTTCGCATGGCAGATTACATTCAAAGTCAATGCAAAGAAGCGAATACACATTGACAGAATGTAATCTGTCGTGCAAAAAATTTGTTTCGCGTCCAGTGTGAAAGCAGCTTAAGTGGCATATTTACGCTCCTCTGCTGTAGTCAGCAATTACTCAATCAGCGCGTATGTAAGAGATTCTCGCGCAGAATTGATGTCCTTGTGCACTGGAGGGGTTGGAGCCAATGGAATTGCATAAGACGTTTCAAATGATCTTATTTCATTTAAACGATCGCGAAACACATGCATTGCAGTTGCAATCGATATGCGTTGCTAATGAAAACTGGCCACACCTGATAATGTTGAGAGGTTTCGGAGACTGGTAATTCAAAGGAATGATTGAAAACAGATCGTGACCAATCATTCTTTTCAAGGGATGGGTTTCATCCTCCCCTGTAGCCATTTCACGAGCTGCCACTGGTTCCCTGGCATCATGTGACACGGGCGGTTTGAAGCGTCTAGGGAACAGAAGTTTCAGGCAGTATCGGTCGGTCCAAGTGCTATTGGGTTAAACTTATATGTGATTTGCTGTGTAATGTGTTACAGTGTTGTATTTGTATTTGTATTTTTTTTTTTTTCAGGCAAGTAAAATTCCTCCTCAGGGAAGCATTTTAAAACTGTATGAAAATTTGCTTGCCCGACTGAGGAAGTGCTGAAAAAAAGTTGTCGCACCCTGATTTGGGAATCCTACCTGAGCAATTTCAGCCACAATCAAACTGGTCTTTCAATTTTGGCATTACTCCCAAAAACTTACCCAGCCTGGTCCTATTATAATGACAAACCATAAGCCAGTAAAAGAACAGACGATACAAAACCAATAGTCATTACAGTACACAATGCAATATGAAAACCAATGCAAAAATAAAAATGTAAAAAATTTTTTTTAAATGTGGCCTCTGTTCAACCACAGTCTCTAAGCCTTCATATCTTTTTTTTTTTTTTTTTTTTCCAATTTTTTCCTAAGCCTTCATATCTGACATGGCTTATTTGACTTCTTGGAACTAAGCTTGTGTCCTATTCTCAATTTTTTAGTTGAAAAGTAAGCACACCATGGGGTTCAGACACGCCGGGATGTATAAGGTTACTGGCTATGGAGCGCCATTTGGGTCAAAATTAAATGAATAAATGGGAGAATAATATACTTTATGAAATGCATCAGCAAGTTAAAAATTTCCCATAGAATTAGTCTAAATGCAAGTTGCAAGCACTTGGCACCTGCCCTCAACTAATTTTATTCTACAAAGTCTGTCAAACTACAGCTGTGGAACACAACAATTAAACCAGGAGTCCCAAACAGTGTAAATGTACTCAGCCATGATGCAATAGCTCACTGCAAGCTCTAATTACGGCAAAATAGTCTAAGCACATGCCCCTGGCAACAGTGATAGCTTCACACGAGGGACTGAATGCAGGGTTCCTATGGGTGCTGAAAATCCTTGAAAACGCATGAATTTTAATCTGGTTTTCACATCATGAATAAAATCATTTGGATTTTGAATGAAGTGCTTGAAACTGCTTGAAATTGATAAGATACTTGCATGACTGTCAGAGTAATTTTCTGTCTCACTTTGTAATTTGATAAATGTGTAATTCACCACAGCAATAAGGTCCTGGAGAAGCGTGAAAATTCGCTGAGAAAAATGCTTGAAAAATGCTTGAACCTGACTTTGGAAAAGGTGCAAATAATAACAAAAAGACAATTTGATCAAAGGGGGCTGAAAACTTAATCGAAATTAAGTCTCAACAGCAAGATCAGAAAAAGGTTCAATGAAATTGAATTACCCTGGCCTTGATAGGGAGCTTTGAAATTGACAACCATCGACATAGTAAAAAAAGGAAGATAACTATTCGAAGAATTTTCACATTTGCATTAGGTTTCTACATCTACCCTCCCCAAACACCAACCCTGGCTTTCTTGAGCATAGCCAGTATCCTGTTCTTAATTTCTTTGGTTCCTAGGGAGTACACAATGGGGTTCAGACAGGGAGGTAAACATGAGGCTAAAGACAAGTTCACCATCCTGACATCCGCATTGAGCTGGAATAGGAAGAGTTCGATAATATTCAGAATCTGCATAGGCATGAAGAAAATTCCCACTAGAACTAGATGCTCAGTACAAGTTGCGAGTGCTTTGTACCTGCTGTCCACACTTTTCATTCTAAACACTGCAGTTAAAATACAGCAGTATGACATGATAATGAAGCTGAGGGGTCCACACAGAACTATTACTGCAAGAGATTTGCCGGTGGTCCACTGCAATCTGGTATCACTGCAGGATAGTCTGTACACAGGTGCGCAGCCACAGAAATAGTTGTTCACATTCAGTGAATTGCAAAAAGACAATTTTGTCATGATCAGAATCATGAACATAATGGCGCTTACACAAAGTACCCAAATAATCACTAAAATACTGATCATTTTTTTAGGTGTGTTAATCGAAATTTGTCTCAGTGGAAAACACACTGCAATTAACCTGTCATAGGCAAGTACACCGATGGAAAATGACTCTAACGTGGCAAAACAGTTATAGAAAAACATTTGTGCTAAACAGGCATTATAGGAAATAAAGTTACCTTTCACAAGAAATATCTTGATCATGCCAGGAATGAGGGTTGTACTGATAATTAAGTCGACAACCCCTAAATTCACCACTGCAATATACTTTGGGGTGTGCAGGCGATGATCTGACCATATAATAATGAGGATGCATGAATTGGGCAAAATTGTTACGATATAAATGATGGCCATGAAAATGAAATATATCTTAGCAAACTTTAGCGATGTAAATCCAACGATATAAAATCCATCTGGCCTGATAACAGAGTAGTTCAAGTCGGGAGACGTGGAAACTCTCATCTCGGTCTACCAGACAACCCGATGGACTGTGGCACCTGTAGCCCACTCCTGTAAGAAACAGCACAATCAAGACATCATCCTGTACGTCACCTCAAAACATACAGCTTCTTACGGTTTCAAAATAGCCATCCAACTACTCTCCATAAAAAATGTGTACAGTGCCATCTAAACACCTGGGTGATACTGTCAACCAGCGCAGACGGTCCCTAACGGTCGGTTACTCGTTGAATCTGTTGAACAGGCTCTCTCTTAAATCTTTTAACTTCTCTCATGAATATTCATGCATATCCTTGGGGATGTCAAATACGAGCATTGCTTTTTTAAGTTGAGAAAGGGGTTGATCAGCTAATCAGCAAAGAGGTGCTCCACACAAGCTTTCCACATGTTTATTTCTTAGCCCAGATGTCAATTTCAGGCATGAGCTCATGACATGATGAAATCACGAGGAAAAATCAGAATTGTCAAGTCAGAATTGTTTGTTTTTCATTCAGACGGATTTGAAATAATGCACAGTATATAAATAATGTAAAGTAAATTTCAATTAATTTCAATTTAAGTAATTTTTACTCTGTCTTGCAAATTGCATTGGCTTCCCATATCATCAAGAATCCATGATAAAATACTTCTCTTAACATTCAAAGCCCTCCATAAATTTGCCCCTCGATATCTCACTGAGCTCTGACAGCCAAACACTCCTGTCCGTAAACTTAGGTCCCCAGCTTCTGTTTCACCTGCTGTCTGCAGATTTAAGCTCTCCAGCATGGGTGGCAGGGCATTCAGCATCATGGCACCTAAACTTTGGAACTCACTACCTCAAACTCTCCGTGTTATATTTTTAATTTCTGAATTCCAATCACAAATGAAAACTCACCTTTTCAGACAGTACTATCAATCCTGTTGTCCCTCTTACATTTTATTGATGATTGATTTTATTGAGCTTTTTTATACAAGCTCCTGGGTTGAGTAGAGTGGGGTTTTCGTACCCAGGTTTGGTAACTGAAACGAAGGTGTATTTGTGGAAGTCGGCAGTACTTCCCGTCTTGATGTATGGCTGCCCAGGTATTCATCTAAATAAACGGGAATTGGTTTTTTTGGAAAGCTTTCAGAGTATGACTATCAAAAGAATTATGGGGATCCCTAAGCGCAGTCACCATTCTAATGTTCTTGGGGCACTCGATATTATGTCATTTGAATCCATGCTCACTGGGTATAAACTTTCCTTATATCATCGAATTTTTTAGAGTGCATCCCCTGCCAGGGATTTGAACATAATCTTACTGTCTGAATATATAAAGTCTGGCCATCTTGTGGCTGGTACGTTGCTTGAATATATTATTGGCCATGGTTTTTCGCCCACTAGGGCGGCGTTGGATGGTGGTGACAGGGCTTCGCGGCGGTGTCCAGCCAGGGGCAGGGTCGTTGACTCCTTGAGGTACCTCCTCTATTCAAAGGAGTACGGCGTCCCCTCGTCCCTGGAGCACACCCTCGCGAAACTCTTGACTAAGGCCTTTTAGGGCTTTTCTTTAGCTTCGCTGGGTTTTGTTCCCACTTGATGTGATAACTGTACACTATGTAAAATCGATGTGTGAAACCTTCAGGTGCTGTAGCCTACATTAGGTAGGTCCATGCGTGAATCTCAGGTGCTGTAAACTATGTAAGCTCAAGCATGAAAATTTTAGGTGCTTGTATTTTTATTGTTGTGCTGTATCTTATTTCTCCTTCCTAGGAGGTTTTATATGTAAAAATTTTCAGGTGTTGTACACTATATAAGCTCAAGTGTGAAAATTTTAGGTGCTGCACATTCATGCAAGTCCATGTGTTAAAACTTTGGGTGCTGTATGTAACTCCATGGGTGAACATTTTATGAGGTGTTTGTATTTTAATTGTAATTATTGTGCTGTATATTATTTCTCCTTTTTAAGAGGTGTTAAATAAATAAATAAATAAATTGATGGGGGTTTTTTTTTGCCTTCCTAGTTAGCTCCCACCGCTTGCAGTGCGGGAGCTATGGTGTCGGGGTCCGTGCGTGCGTCCGTCCACACATTTCGCTTTATTTCATCAACGATTTCAGTTACAGGCTCCAAAGTTTTACTGGACATGCATCTCATAAAGCCCTACAAATGACATGCCTAAAGGTGACCTTGACCTCTTTTTTCAAGGTCACTGACCTAAAAATATGACCAAAAACTTCGACATTTTGCTGTATCTCATCAACTATTTTAATTACAGGCTCCTTATTTTAACTGGACATGCATCTCATAAAGTCTTACAAATGACGTGCCGAAAGGTGACCTTGGCCTATTTTTTTCAAGGTCATTGGCCTGAAAATATCACCAAAAACCGACATTTTGCTTTATCTCATCAACTATTTCAGTTACAGGCTCCTAATTCTTACTGGACATGCATCTCATCAAGCCCTACAAATGACATGCCTTAAGGTGACCTTGGCCTATTTTTCCAAGGTCACTGGCCTAAAAATATCACCAAAAACTTTGCCAATTTGCTTTATCTTAACAACATTTTCGGTTACAGGCTCCTAATTAGCTCCCGCCGCCCGAGTGGCACCGGAGCTATGGTATCGGGCTCCATCTATGCGTGCGTCCGTTCATGCGTGCGTCCGTCAACAAAAACTTTTACATTTTGTGTCTTAACGGCGGGAGCTTCTGGGGCCGCCAGTGCCCTATATTTGTTTTAAAAAAGGCCTACAACACATAAATCCCCTTCTCTCTAGGCTGACTAGAGCAGTGCTATGTATTCCCGCACAAGCGAATCCAGCGAGCGCATGTTCCGCTCTGCTGGCCGTGTACTCAAAGCGTGTCGAAACAGGCTCAACCTTGGAACTGTCGGCTCTTTACTTTACGATACTTTTCCTCCACAGCGCAGCCAAGCGCGATGGCAATTAGCCTCTAAGCCTACTATTTTGTTTTGTTTTATTTTGCTCCGGTTTGTTGTAATGATCAAAGTATTAGCACACTGGGAAAGCTTTATGGTTGGTTGTTGGTTATATGCGCTGTTCTCTCACTTTGCCTGCTGTAAGAGGACACTTTTTCATGGTTCCCATGAGCACGTCTTTTTGCTATTTAGGCGAAATAATTGTAATACAAAAGAAAAATGTGTTTTCCGCTGTTATTTCTCATTTGTAATAGCTACATGTGATATTTATGTAGTTTCCCAATTTCCGCAATAGTAGAAAGTTATACTATCCGAATAGCCTATATTGATTTATTATTACAGCGAATCTAATTTATTCACTTATTAATACTCACTTTCGCATAATATTGCATTTAATAAATGAGTATTCTATTGAATATATACGAAAGAATAACACAACTTGGAAAACTTGAAAAACGTTGTTCAAACAAAACAGCAGACTATCCTTTGCGCTCAAGTTTCCATGGTGGTCTTCTATATGGAAAATGCGTGAGATTTGCTGTGATTTGGCGCTAGGAAATTATTTTTATTTATATATTTTTTTTATTTTATTGGTTATATGCGCTGTTCTCGCACTTTGCCTGCTGTATTAGTACACTCTTTCATGGTTCCCAAACAGCACATCTTTCGCTATTTAGGCAAAATAATTGTGGGCTCATTCATTAAATGCAATATTACACAAAAGAGTATTGATAAGTGAATACATTAGATTCGCTGTATTAATAAATTATTATCTATTAGGATAGTATAATTATCTACTATTGCTGCTTATTCAAATTGGAAAACTTCCTAAATATCACACATGTAGTTATTACAAAAGGGAGATAACAGCGGAAAATATGCTTTTCTTTTGTATTTGGCCTATTCTATCCAACATATACGAAAGAATAATGCTACATGGAAAACTTTATTTAAAAAAAAAGGCAGACTGCGCTTCAAACTTACTGAAGGCCATGGTCACTTTACTCAATCCTTTTCCAAAGCGCAGCCAAGCGCGATGGCAATATAGCCAACTATTTTGTTTCGATTTATTTTGCTCCGTTGTTCTTCCATGCGGTTCTTCCATGTGGTACACTGATGATACTTGCATTGCTGTCTTTGATTCTTCCAATAACATTGTGATGAAGGTGAGCTGCTGAAGGGAGAGGAAGTCTCTTCAAACTGCCGTTTTTTCTTATGATCGAAGCATTACCACGGCACGCTGGTAAACTTTTATGGTTGGATGTTAGTTATATGTGCTGTTCCCTCACTTTGTCTGCTGTAAGAGGACACTTTTTCACGTCTTCTGCTATTTAGGTGAAAAAATTGCAGTTAAAAAGTATAACGTGTTTTCTGCTGTTATTTCTCGTTTGTAATACATGTGATATTTGGATAAAGTTTTCCAATTTGAATAAGCAGGTGCAGCGTGATCACAGCGCACAGACTGCAGTTGGACCAGTCACCATGTGTCTTTCTGTGCAAAATTCCTCTTCTTGATGAATGTTTCTCTGCGCACAAAGTCACAGGACTCCCCTGCGTCTGCAACGGTGTAGCAAGTTTGCGCTTTTGTCATTGGCGCTGACGACAGCAGGGGCAGTGCTCTCGGCACTAGCTCCAGGAGAGGCTGAAAATGGTTTTTATTCAAGAGCGGGCCGGGTCGAGCACGGGTCGTTAATTAATGCAAGTTGCGGGCTTGCGGTCGGGGCGGGCTAGTTTTCATATCGGGCCGGGTGGGTGCAGGTTTAAAAAAACCCTGATCCACGCATCACTAATAGCCACAGAAATAGTTGTTCACTTTGAGCGAATTGCAAAAAGTCAATTTTATCAGGATCAGAATCATGAACATGTTGGAACTTATACAAAATACCCAAATAATGAGTAAAATACTAATCATGCCTTTAGGTGTGTTAATTAAATTTTGCCTCAGTGGAAAAGACACTGCAATTAACCTGTCATAGGCAAGTACACCGACGGAAAATGACTCTAACATGGCAAAACAGTAATAGAAAAACATTTGTGCCAAACATGTATTAAAGGAAATAAAGTTATCTTTCACGAGAAATGTCTTGATCATGCCAGGAATAATGATTGTACTGATAATTAAGTCAACAACTCCTAAATTCACCACTGCAAAATACTTTGGGGTGTGCAGGCGATGATCTGCCCATATAATAATGAGGATGCATGAATTGGCCAAAATTGTTATGATATAAATGATGGCTATGAAAATGAAATATATCTTAGCAAACTTTAACGATGTAAATCCAACAATATAAAATCCATCTGGCCTGATAACAGAGTAGTTCAAGTCAGAAGACGTGGAAACTCTCATCTCGGTCTACCAAACAACCCGATGGACTGTGGTACCTGTAGCCCATTCCTGTAAGAAACAGCACAATCAAGACAACATCCAGTACATCACCTCAAAACACACTGCTTCTTATAGTTTCAAAATAGCCATCCTATTACTCTACATAAAAAAAATGTGTACAGTGCCATCTAAACACCTGGGTAATACTGTCAATCAGCGCAGACAGTCCCTAACGGTCAGTTACTCGTTGAATCTGTTGAACAGGCTCTCTCGTAAATCTTTTAACTCCTCTTATGAATAATCATGCATAACTCTATAAATAATGTAAAATAAATTTCAATTAATTTTAATTAAAACAATTTTTTACTCTGCCTTGCAAATTGCATTGGCTTCCTAAATCATCCAGAATCCATTATGAAATACTTCTCTTAACATTCAAACCCCTCCATAAGCTTGCCGCTCAATATCTCACTGAGCTCTGACAGCCAAACACTCCTGTCCGTACACTTAGGTCCTTCGCTTCTGGTTCACTTGCTGTCCCCAGATTTAAGCTCTCCAGCATGGGTGGCAGGACATTCAGCGTCATGGCACCTAAACTTTGAAACTCATTACCTCAAACTCTCTGTGTTATATCTTCAATTTCTGAATTCAAATCATAAATGAAAACTCACCTTTTCAGACGGTACTATCAATCCTGTTGTCCCTCTTAAATTTTTATGATTATCGATTATTGATTTAAACCCTGGAAGGGGAGAAGCAGTCCAAGAGTTGGCCACCGAACTTGGATCATACAGTCATCCTACTAGAGCAATTTAAGCCACAATCAACCTGGTGTCATGGTGTTGCGTGCAGTGGCTTGCTTTAGCCACCTTACGGCAATCTTGCCTCTTGTGACTTAATCGTTTTCACCTGCCTGAATTCTCGGCTGGCTGATTGCGTGCACCTATTTAAGCACTGCTCGTCTTTCAGTCAGCACTCGAGTGTATCCTTGCACGAGAGTTGGTTTTCCAGAGACTGGTATTTGTCTGAGGTACTTCTTATTCTTCCTTAGCTGCATTCATTCCATTCTTGGCACAAAGTTGCCATGGGACTTTAGGGCTTCTCTTCTTCTCGCTCCATAGTAGGTTCCCTCCGGGGGCTGAATAAGAGGATCTTCTTTTCTATCTCCCAGTAGGGTTTAGTAAGCAGTTCCCTGGGACTTGGGTTTGCTCTTTTCCAAGTCCTCACTCTGTCAGTTTCTCTATTCAATTCAATTTTTCAATTCAATGTATTTGTATAGCGCTTTTCACAGAGACTGTCACAAAGACGCTTTACAGTGAGAGATTAAATAAATGAAAGGGCAGTGCCCAGCCTATTCCCCACTACAGTAAATGCGGAAAAAAACTCCCAGTAGGGAGAAAAATCCTCAAACAGTGGTGAGAAAAAACTGACCAGTGGGAAGAAATCTCAGGAGGAACCCGACTATAGGGGAAGCCCATCCTCTGCGGGCTAGCTAATTAATAACAAAATAGAGTAAAATAAAATGGCAAAAGAGTTCCATTTAAGTCCATCTGAACAGTGGCATTGGAAGCTCCAGGAAGAGGCAAGTCGAGGATGGTGCAGAACTAGATCGGGACCGAATCAGGACAGCAGGACTCTAGCTGAGTACTGTTTCCTCAGAGCTTTCAGTTGGGAGTTTGCTTACATTTCTCGATGCATTAGTATTTGTGAAGCAGAGATCTATTTTATTTGTGAAGCTAAGATTTATTTGTTTTCACGCTCTGATCGGTTCCCTTATTTGGAACAGGTTTTTAGTTTCAGAGCTTTCGTTATTCCTTATCGGCCGAGTGTCCGTCTGGTTGTTTTTATTCTGGTAATTAGGCTATTGTTCAGGTTTCCTATCAGTCGCATTTAGTTCTCCGATACCAACCGCGCCCCTCACAGTATACTCGAGTCAATATGGAGACACCAGCAACTTCATCAGATATTGAAATGGCAACTCAACTTGACAGGGTTATTGCTGCTCAGCAAGCTACCATATTCAGTCATAAAGTGGGGCTACAAATGCTCCAATCCTAACAAACTGCTGTACAGAAGCAGCAAACTCTTATGAATCAAAGGCAGGAGGAGATGCTCGGAGAATTTCGCTGTCAGCAAGACAGTCTAATGAATCTTGCTGATAGCGTTCGTCAGTTGGCGAGCAAAGTCCAAGCCCCAGTTCACCAAGCACCTCCCCCTCATACACAACCATCAGTGCCGGTGATGGCCAACCCCCGGGAACCTAAACTCCAGCTCCTGTTGCGTTACGGCAGAGAGCCCAAGAGATGTCGTGGCTTTTTGTCTCAGTGCTTAATATTTTTTAAGTCGCCGCCCTCTCGCTTTATGACTGAGGACGCTCGTGTTGCATTCATATTATCCTTATTAACGGACACTCCCCTCGCCTGGGCAGATCCTCTTATACGTGCTTAAAGGAACTAAAGCAACTAGAGGGCGAAATTTCACAAACAGGCTCTCTTTATGTAATTTTTCATCCATAAAAAAACATGGCAGTCATTTCCCATAATATCAAACCGTTTTGGAGTAATTAGTAACTTTCTACTTGCCCCTGGGAACGCCCCTTTTTAATGGCTACAATCAATAATGCCGCCCTTTCTTAGCGTGATGTCATCTAAAGAACTCAGGACCAATTCGCTACATAGCCGGTATGTACAACTGCATGTAAAAATATCATTTTGATCACTTCATTACATGTTTTTGTCGCCCCAGTGCTTAGTAACTTCAAATCTGATATGATTTACATCATGAGCAAAAGAAAAATTGGTAATATGTATATTTTTTATTTAATCTTACAATGGTTTTCTTAAGGGGCAATCAGAGACGCGATAAATGGGCTAGAGAGCCGTGGTTCACTCGTGTTCGCCGTCTGCAAAAGCTACTGCTAAACGCATTATCCAGATGTTTGGTTCTCCATTTATAACGACATAAGTACTGCGTTTTAAAGCGTATGACCCAGATTTCTGTTATGAAAATCTAATTCCTCGATCAGCTTTTCGCGAGTTTGCCAAACTGCGTGCTACACTTTGATGTCGATTTGACTTTGTTCATTATGCTCTCCTGAGCGGACATCCAACAAGCTCGTTAGATTATGTACAGCATTTGGTCAGGCTAGAGTAATATGATCTGACAATGAGAAAAAGATTAGAACACGAGACTAGAGTCAAGACACAGCGGCAGCATGCAACTAGATGCGCAGCAGCAGATAGGGGGAAGCGCTTTCACACTGGACACAAAACGAATTTTTAGCACGACAGATTACATTCAAAGTCAATGCAAAGACGCAAATACATGTGTTTCGCGTCCGGTGTGAAAGCAGCTTAATAGAGCGCTGGCGAAGAGATGGCGTAAAACATGTGGAATGCAAGCCAAAGCCTGCTAAGTGCTAGCCGCAGCCAGCGCTCTATAGTGTCTATAATGAAGGCCCTGCTGAAGCGCTAGGGTAGCTAACGCATAATAATTGTTCATTAGCAGCCTACCTTCATTTTCTTCTGTTTATCAGTGCCTGGTCTGCTCTTCTTTCTCCCCTTTTCCTCGGTGCTTCTCTCCTCGAATGTACTTTTGATTTTTGGGAATAGCATCTGGCTTGATTTTTCTCCTCCTTTTCATTGCGAACTCAGACCAAAACCCTTCATCCTCAAAGTCGGAATCGTTGAAGTGGTCGCTACAAATCACACTATTATCGCTTAGTCCTTGCCATTTTGCCCGAGTCAGTTTCACCCGAGATTTTACTTATTGTTTCATCTTTTGGAAATCGATGAAGGATGCCTCCTTCTTTGGATACGTTACTACAACCTGCTACAATGCATTTGGTAGGCATTTGCTCCGCCGTTTCCCGAAATTTCGCGAGAAAGTAACGATTTTATAAACCATCTTCAGTTCATGTCCCATAGGTAGTATAGAAAAACGAGCTCGACTGAGCTCGTCTCGTTCTTTAGATGACGTCAGCAGGTTGATGTGTCAATCCCGCGTATTTTCGAACTAATTGTGGGTGGGGCAGAAACTGGCTGAAAATCAAGGTCTGCCATCAGAAAACAAGCCTAAAATTATTACTGTGTGTATTTTCATGGGAATTTTTGGCGCAGACATAGTTTACAAGTACAGAACTATGGAATTAGTGTCAAAGTACTCGGTAATAGAGAGCACCTATGATGAATGATTCCAACCTGTTAATGAAAGGAATGGCACTCATGTTCGATCACGACGTCACAGGCAAAGAAGCAGCTACAAGACTGACACGTATAAGGCAGAGCAGTCAAAGGGTGGCCAAATTCTGTATTATTTTTAGGGCACTAGCAGGAGAGACAGGGTGGGCGGAATACCCACTAATGACCCTGTTTATTAACGCTTTATCTTACCCGGTTAGAGATGCGTTAACCACGGTGGAGCCTCTATCCACTCTTAATGTACTAATATCAATGACTGTTGGCATTGATAACCAGATCCGAGAGCACGTGAGAGAGAAGGGAGAGGTGTCGGTCTGTTCCATTTTTACTGTCGCCATGTACCGCGGCGCTTCCTGTTTCCTCACAAGAGTTTACTCATAGGGAGGAGCCTGTGCAAGTTGATAGCTCTACCCTTAATGAGTTGCAACAGCCAAAGCCTCTGACGGGCTGGTGTCACTATTGTCGCCATAAAGGACACTTATGTCCCAAACTCCAGGGAAAAGACTGGTCTCGCTAAGTGAGCGAAAGCACTTGGCGAGACTTAAACCTGTCTTTCGGACATTTGTACCTGTCATTCTAAGGTGGGGTGAGAAGTGCAAACGAACTCGTGCCTTTTTAGATTCAGGGGCTGAAGAATGTTTTATGGATGCCAAATGGGCGGAGCTTCTTCATATTCCTGTGCAGTCTCTTACTCATCTCCGTCGGATCGCGGCGTTGGACGGTCGTCCTTTGGGTTTAGGGTTGATAGAACAGCGCACCAGCCTGTTACAAATTAATATTCTTATTGGTAATCATTCTGAACATATTCATTTCTATTTAGTTAACTTGCGTGCTTACTCTTTGGTTCTAGGTCACACGTAGCTTGTTAAACATAATCCTCTCATTGACTTGAGAAATAACGGAAGACCTATCAGTCAGTGGGGGCCTCAGTGCGCTACCCACAGTCATTTGGTGGTAACAGGCCCTGCTAGGGTTACTATTAATACCTATATTGGCACTGATATTGATGATGGGGGCACTCTCACTAATTATAGGGTTATACCGTCCAGCTCTGAGGACGGAGGGGAGAGTCTCGCCTGGGATTCTACCTGTGAGTGGTGCCCTCCAGTGGACGATGGAGGTTTTACTGATCTCTCTAATTCGGCTGATGATTTTAGTTCCCTTTTCCTAGCCGAAACAGAGAGTGACAGTCAGGTAGGAGCTCTCCAGTTCCCGTTACCCTCTAATGTTCCCGAGGTTTATTCCCAGCTAGCTGAGGTGTTTAGCAAACAGAAAGCAACCACTCTCCCACCTCATGGGCCATACGATTGCGCCATTGGGCTGCCCCCTGGCACAGTACTGCCTAGAGGCTCATTGTACTCTTTATCTGCTCCTGAGAGTGCAGCTATGTAGGAATACATTGCTGAAGCTCTAGCCAACGGCTTTATTCTGCCGTCCACCTCTCCCGCTGGTGCAGGATTTTTTTTGTCACCAAGAAGGACAGTACCTTGAGGCCTTGTATAGATTATAAGGGCCTTAATAAAATCACCCTCAAAAATCGGTACCCCTTGCCATTGATGAATTCGGTTTTTGAGCGCTTTCAGGAAGCTTCCATTTTTACCAAACTTGACCTTCGTAATCCGTATAATTTGGTGCGCATACAGGAGTGTTGTAGAAATTTTGAATTGTGTTCCTGGTATTACCTTCTCAAGAAGAACTCAGAGGCAGAGAGAATAATATCCAATTTAATATTTTGCAGCAAAATAGGGTCCTCAGTACAGGCGAGAACTCTTGTTACAGGCAAGAACAAGGACAAAGAAAATTCTTTCTTGCTGGTGTATAAGTAAGAGTACATCTTGACAACCTCCTCCCCCGAGCTGATTTACACATTATGGTATTAACTGGAATGTTCTTGCAGATGCACACAGCCCACGTAAAGCTGAGCCTGAGGTATGTGTATACAGCTCAGAGAAGACAGGTGGTTTCTTCTTATCATCTCCTGGGCTTATCTTTTTGGCGTCCCAAGCTCTCCTTGTACTCCTTTTCCTGAGAACACATAAACTTAAGAGAGAAAGAGAACATCTTGACCTTGTTAGGGTCCGTCAGGTTAACATGCAGTTCTAGATAAACCATATGCAATGACGGAGAATTGGCCAGATTATGGAAACTACAGCTACGCAAGGCCTAGGTTATTCAAAAACAACCAAGGATATACAACTAAGGCCTAAAATGAGCAAGAACAAGCAAGGATAAACAATTAATAATAAAACAAAAAAGCAAATTACTATTAAATTGATTCCACAGGAGGGCGACAAATGGAAGACTGCTTTTAACACCCACACAGGGCACTATAAGTAGCTGGTCATGTCTTTTGACCTCAGCAGTACCCCCTCTGTTTTTCAGGCATTTGTGAATGACATTCTGAGAGAGATGTTGGAGAGATTTGTCTTTGTTTATCTAGACGATATCTTAATTTTTTCCAAAAGTATGTCGGAACACATTGACCATGTGACGCAGGTGTTAACATGCCTACTTAAGGCTCATTTGTTTGTCAAGGCGGAGAAATGTGTCTTTCATGCAGATTCTGTTTCTTTTTTGGGTTTTATTGTGTCAGCAGGGAGAATAGAAATGGATCCCTTAAAAGTTTCTGCAGTTAAGAATTGGCCTACCCCAGAATCTTTAAAACAGGTCCACTGGTTGAAGGGGGCGGAGCTTCCATTCATTGTGTGGATGGATCATAAGAATCTTGAATACATCTATGGTGCAAAGCAACACAATTCCAGGCAGGCTTGGTGGGCTTTGTTCTTTTTGCGGTTTAATTTCCTGTTGACCTATCGCCAGGTTCAAAAAACACTAAGCCAGATGCTTTGTCTCGGATGTTTGACAGGTTGGACTAAGACAGCCCCCCAGAGCCCACTGTTCCTACCACCCAGATTTTGGCTCCTGTTTTTTGGGAGGTTGAACCGCTCGTGCGGAAAGGCTCAGCAACATGAGCCTGATCCGGGAGGGGGTCCTCCTGGGCGCTTGTTTGTCCCTAAAAGAGTACGCCCCCAGGTATTAAAATGGGGACACTGTTCACGACTTACTGGTCATCCTGGCATTCACAGGACTAAAGATTTTCTTTCCAGGCGGTTTTGGTGGCCTGGGATGGAGAAAGACATCTGGGAATTTGTGCCTGCTTGCCCTGTATGTGCGCGCAGCAAGGGGTCTCAGCTGGCCCCTTCTGGGTTGCTGCGTCCTCTCCCTATTCCGAGTCGTCCTTGGAGCCATATTGCCCTTTATTTTATCAAGGGTCTTTCTCCATCTGATGGTCATACTGTTATCTTAGTGGTTGCAGACCGATTATCGAAATTGGCTCACTTTATTCCCCTCCCAAAATTACCCTCTGCCCCTGAGACCGCTAGACTCATGGTTAATCATGTGTTCCGTCAACGTGGGTTGCCGCTTGATGTGGTTACCAATCGTGGACCTCAGTTTGTGGCCCGGTTCTGGCATGCGTTCTGCTCCCTTCTAGGGGCATCCGTCAGTCTGTCTTCTGGGTCTTCACCCAGAGACTAATGGCCAAACAACGCACTAACCAGACGTTGGAGAACACCCTTCGGTGTTTAGCTGCATCTAATCCGACCTCTTGGAGTCGTCACCTTCCCTGGGCGGAGTATGCCCACAACACCCTGCGTAACGCGTCTACTAGCCTTTCTCCATTTGAGGCTCAAGTAGGGTACCAGCCTCCTCTGTTTCCTGAGTTGGTGGAGGACATAGGCGTACCTGCTGAGTTCTTTGTTCGTCGGTGCCAAGCTACTTGGAGAAAAGTTCAGGCCTCCCTGGTACGGGCCACTGCTAAGCAGAAGAAACAAGCTGACGGCCGCCGCTGGCCAACGCCATCTTTTTGGGTGGGTCAGCGTGTCTGGCTATGTATGCGAGACCTTCCCTTGCAAGTTGAATCCCGCAAGCTTGCTTTATGGTATATTGACCCTTTCAAAATTATCCGTAAGATTAATCCAGTTACGGTCCGCCTTCAGCTCCCTAGATCTATAAGAATTCACCCTATGTTCCACATCTCCCGTCTTAAGCCTCTGCTCACGAGTGCTTTGGCACCGGCGAAGGATCCTCCTCCACCTCCGCGTGGGCCGGTTTATTCTGGTCGCCGTATTCTGGCGGAATGGCGGGGCGGTAGGGGCAAACAATATCTCATAGATTGGGAGGGTTATGGTCTGGAAGAGCGCTCGTGGGTTCCCTCTAGGGACATTTTGGTTCCGGAGCTCATTAGGGAGTTCCGCAGATACGTTACTGCGGGATCGCCAGGGTCCGATCCTTAAGGGGGGGGTCTTGTCATGGTGTTGCGAGCAGTCGCTTGCTTTAGCCACCTGACGGGAATCTTACCTCTTTTTACTTTATCGTTCTCACCAGTCTGAATTCTCGGCTGGCTGATTGTGCGCACCTATTTAAGCATTGCTCGTCTTTTAGTCAGCACTCGAGTATATCCTTGCATGAGAGTCGGTTTTCCACAGACTAGTATGTGTCTGAGGTACTTTGTTCTTCTTCCTTAGCTTCATTCTTTCCATTCTTAGCACAAAGTTGCCGTGAGACACTAGGGCTGTCTCTTCTTCTCACTCCGTAGTAGGGTCCCTCCGGGGGGCTGAATAAGAGGAGCTTCTTTGCTATCTCCGAGTCAGGATTAGTAATTTATTCCCTGGGACTTGAGTTTGCTCAGGAGTCCTCGCTCTGTCAGTTTCTCTACCTGAGTACTGCTTCCTCAGAGCTTTCAGTAGGAGTTTGCTTACATTTCTCAAAGCATTAGTATTTGTGAAGTGGAGACCTACTTTATTTGTGAAACTAAGATCTATTTGTTTTCACGCTCTGATCGGTTCCCTTATTTGGAACAGGTTTTTAGTCTCAGAATTTTTGTTATTCCTTATCGGCCCAGCGTCCGTCAGGCTGTTTTTATTCTGGTAATTAGGCTATCTTTCAGGTTTCCTATCAGTCGCATTTGGTTCTCCGATACCAACCGCACCCCTCAAATGGGGATATCACTCTCCTCACAAAAATGGATATAGCTCCTAACAACATTGACTAACTGATCCTCATTGTCAGAGGCAGAATTAATAAACATATCCCAATCAGTGCATTCAAGCTGAAATTGCAAGCACTCAGTGGATTCCTGTTATGCTGATGACACTCAACTTTTCCTCTCTTTTCCCCCTTCTGACACACGGGTCCAGGGAAGAATTTCAGCATGCCTGGTAGACATTTCTACCATGATGGCCAGACATCATCAAAAGTTTAACCCTGAGAGGACGGAGCTCCTCTTCATCCTGCACCAAACTTCCCCTCCACAACAGCTAGCCATCACCGTTGCTGGCACTGCAGTAGCTGCAACCTGCTCTGAAAAGAACCTGGGGGTTGTCCTAGACAACCAAGTGGACTTCAAGAAGCATGTCCCAGCTGTAACACAGTCCTGCAGATTTCTTCTGTACAACATAAGAAGGATTCAAGCTTACTTGACCATCTACTCGGCCCAGCTCCTTATCCAAGCCACCGTGATCTCCCATATAGACTACTGCAACACCTTGCTGGCTGGGTTGCTACCCAGTGCCCACCGACCCCTGCAGCTCATCCAGATTGCAGCCGCTGGTCAGGTCTTCAACCTCCCGAAGTTCTCCCACGTGACTCCCCTGCTGAGATCCCTGCACTGGCTGCCAGTTGCGGCCAGCGTTAGATTCAAAGTCCTGACTCTGGCCTGCTTGTTAGCATCTATTAGTCGTGTCGACTGTGGTGTCGCGCTTTGGGTGGTACAGCGTCGGCTGTGGCTGTAGAGGCCGATTTCCGAGGTACAGTCTCACTCACAGGTTGGGCAGACATAGTTATTGTTGGACTGCTCCTTCTGAGCTGCTGCTGCTGCTGTATCCTTCTCCTCTGTCTTCTTTCAGCAGACTGACACGCCAGGGTTTCTTCATGCTCTCGAAGGTCTTGTCTGACGTGTTTCCAAGCAGTTCTGTCAAGGACGAGGGTCTCCCATGGGTTGAGTTTAAACCCAAGGGCTTTGAGATCACGCTTGCAGATGGCTTTGTAACACAGCTTTGGTCTGCCTGTTGGGCGTTTGCCACTTGTCAGTTCTCCATAAAGGAAGTCCTTTGGGATGCGCCTGTTGTCCATGCGCACCAGATGACCAAGCCATCTCATCCTTCGCTGCATCAAGAGGCAGTAGATGCTAGAGGCTCCTGCCCTCTCAAGAACCGCTTGCAGCAAACAAGACAGCCCGTTCCTATCTGCAAGAGATGATCATCCCATATACACCTGCCCGGCCACTTCGTTCTACAGCAGCAGGACAACTTCGCCCCTCAACCAGGGATCGGAAAGCTGGTCGTTCTACCAGATCACTCAGCTTCTCCCATCTTGCTCCCCAGTGGTGGAATGACCTCCCCACTTCCATAAGAACTGCTGCATCCCAGCCGCTCTTCCGCCATAACCTTAAGACTCATCGCCCCCTCCCCTGCCTTTTTTTTAAACTGCCGCTAAAGTTTGTCTTCATTTGCTTTGTTTCTTTTTCTTCTGCGTGCTACTGCCTTCTGTATAGTCTTCACTCCACATGTTTATGACTTCAGGTGACTAATGCTTGATGTGAATTGTATCTTATTCAGTCTGTTTGGCTACAGTTTCAGCGACCTTACTGTATGCACATATTGTAAGTTGCTTTGGATTTAAGCATCTACTAAATAAATGAAATGTTATCTTCGTCTTTATATCATAGTCCTCCAGTTAGTTTATTCTTAGTTCTGAGAGAGTTGTCATAGAGGGGGCTGTTTCTGTTTTTTTTTTTTTTTTTGGCTCACTGCGCTTAACCCCTTAGCGTGGAAGCCAAATATGGCTATGTATGTGTTATCCAATTTAAGGCTTTAACCTCAACCATGATGATGTTCAGATTTTTCTCCATTTTTCTACAAAACCACATCAGCAAGCACATCCTCATTAAAGGAACTGCTTATTTTAATGTCAGAACATTCATTCTGAAACAGAAAGCTTGCTGTTTACAATTCCGATCATCGAAGCGAAACACAAGCTTGTATAAATGCTTTCACACCCTATCAGGAGCAAGTATAACTCACTAACACATTAATATGTGAAATGAATTATAGCAGACATACCATCATCATGAAAAGCACGCAATATGCTACCCTATATTGAACAGAATAGTCTGTGCATTGAACTAAGCAGAGTATTCCTAGTAACTATTTGCCAGGTAATCCCAACCACATCACTTCAGCAAGCTGCTGTTGCAGAACATGTCCCCTTTGAAGGAGAATTAAAAAGTCAGTTTCCGTCAGACCGTAGTTAACGTTACAGCAGTAGTCTCCCATAAGGAGAGGAGGAGCCCGGTATCAGGCACAGCGTTGTTTTGGAAAATGGACCACCGGGTGAAGAACGAGGTAAAAGCGCCAGCCAACATTTGCTAGTTAGCTTGCCAAAATTAGAAACCATTTACCAGGGGGCTGAACTAGGCCACATTTTTGCCGGTTCCGCATTCGATGCTTAGGCCACCTTAAATGGGTGAAATTACTGGCCAGCTAGCAATATAGTGAGGGTTCGCCATAAGCCAGAAGTGAATAAACCCTTCATTAGTCTATTAGGTACAGGTGTTTTGAGTACACATTAAATCATTCCCTGAGCCAGAAGCAAGCAAACCGTTCATTAGCCTATTAACTACAGGTGTTTTGAGGGTGAAATTAGGTTGTGATTGGTGCATGGGAGGCGGGGATTGCTTTTATACCTTACGAAGCTGGCATTCGAGAGAGTTCTTCAGGAGGAGGACTGGGTTGGCAGCGCAAATACACAGGCAAGGAATGGATTTGATGGTGGCTGGCGATGTGGAAATAAATATGTGGCTGGACTGAAGAGGATATATAGCGGAACCGGAATTCTGGCAAGTGTGGATTCTACGATCCTTTTGGGACTAAACTACTTTGTGACGCTGGCTGCACTGGATCTCGGGAGGGCAGAGAATATTTGTTCCACGCTGAGATAAGTGGCTGTGTTCATCTCTTTTCAGGGTTGTCATATGACCCTACTCTACGTGTTCGGGGCCTTGGTTCACTCTCACTGTGTTTCCTGGTTGGTGTGCTCACTGTTTAAAGTGCCTCCCTGTTTGCAGTGGCTTTGCTGGGGGTGTCTATATACACCCTTAGTTTACTGCACGTGTTGAAAGCCTTGACTGGTTGTCCCTACGTAGTCCAAGTGTTTCATGGCTAACCTGTGTTTGCAGCCTGAGTACAGTGGCTAAATGGCTTTAATTCCTATATTGTGATTTTGAGCTTGAGATCCTGTGTAACTGAGTGCTGCCTGCCCAACCCCCCCCCTTGCTGGCAACATTGGTATCCTGTGTAACTGAGTGCTGCCTGCCCAACCCCCCTGCTGGCTACATTGGTATCCTGTGTAACTGAGTGCTGCCTGCCCAACCCCCCCTGCTGGCTACATTGGTATCCTGTGTAACTGAGTACTGCCTGTCCAACCCCCCCCCTGCTGGCTACACTGGTATCCTGTGTAACTGAGTACTGCCTGTCCAACCCCCCTGCTGGCTACATTGGTATTCTGTGTAACTGAGTGCTGCCTGCCCAACCCCCCCCTGCTGGCTACATTGGTATCCTGTGTAACTGAGTACTGCCTGTCCAACCCCCCCCTGCTGGCTACATTGGTATCCTGTGTAACTGAGTGCTGCCTTTCCAACCCCCCCTGCTGGCTACATTGGTATCCTGTGTGACTGAACATTGTCTGCCCAACCCTCTGTCAACTATACTGGAGTTCTGGATTAACTAACCCCTTTTCTATTTTGCTGTCCATCAGTTGTGTTTCAGGGAAGCTGATGGGAGCCAACACCCCCTTCTTGGGTCCAAGGCAGGCCAGCTGACGGAGCAGAGCGAGGGAGCGGAAGAATTTACTTGGCCTATTGGTTTCCCTTTCATGTGGGACAGAGCCGGATAGCTTTGTTTTGAACTTACCTCTCCCTTGCCCCTATCCCCATTCAAGAGCCTCCTTTTTACCTTGTTTTTTTAAATAAACGATATTGTGAAATTTATGTCCTGAGCTATTTGGTGTGTGTGGTCTGCTCCCAAGTGTAGAGCGAAGAAATTGTGCTTGCACAGATGCCCCCGTCTGGTTACACAAGTACGACTCCCCAGGTAAATAGTTTCTAATTTCGGCAAACTAGCAAGCTATTACTTTGACTTCTTTCTTCACCCGGTGTTCGTAAATGCCGCAATGTCTGATAGTGGCTCCCTCTCTCCATATGGGAGCCGTCATTAGTAACGCTGGCAGTGGAAGTGCTGTCACGTTACGGCCTATCGGGAACAAAGTTTTAAATTCTCCTTCCACGGAGACGTTGGGAGGCAGCAGGTTGCTGAAGTGATTTGGTTGTGGTTAGATGGCAAACAGCTACTAGAAATAAAAGTAAGCTACTCAGTAAAGCTGCAACTTGGCCGAGACGCTCTGTTTCTATTCCCATCCCGGCAGGGGTGCATCTCCCATAAGCGTAGTTGCTAATCAAGTTAGCAACATACATAGTTTGTATACTGTCCATGATTCGTCCATTGACAGTGAGAGGCTCCAACTACGTAAGTTAGCATCTGTGCTTTCAAGAGACACACCTCAGCTGCCATTGAGATTGTGGTTTAATTTCACATTAAGGGCAAATAAATGGTGTTTGCTGAACCATAGCTTAGGAGTTCATTGTTACGGTGTTCTTTCGTCCCATTCAACGACCCTCCATTCCCATCAAACCACCATCTGTTTCCAACAATCACCTTCCGTTTCCACTGTATTTACAGGTATTTTTAGAGTGTGTGTGAGAGGTAAAAATAGTGAACGTGAGAGGTAAAATCAGTGAAGGCGAGAGGTAACAACAGTCAACGTGGGAGGTAAAAACAGTGAATGTGAGAGGTAAAAAAAGTGTTTAAAAATAGTTGAACGTGAAAGGTAAAAACAGCATATGTGAGATGTAAAAATAGTGAATGTGAGGGGTAAAATCAGAGAAGGTGAGAGGTAAAAACAGTGAAGATGAGGTAAAAACAGTGAATGTGAGAGGTAAAAAAGCGTTTAAAAATAGTTGAACGTGAAAGGTAAAAATAGCGTATGTGAGATGTAAAAATAGTGAATGTGAGAGGTAAAAACAGCGTATGTGAGATGTAAAAATAGTGAATGTGAAGGTAAAATCAGTGAAGGTGAGAGGTAGAAACAGTGAAGGTGAGAGGTAGAAACAGTGAAGGTGAGGTAAAAACAGTGAAGATGGGGGGGGATGCATGATACTCCCATTTTCAAAGGTGCATAGTAACGATGTGCATATACTTCGTTACAGTATTGAAGTAGTATACTTTCACTTTGTTACTTTGACACTGGCAACTTACTTACTCGTCTCAAATTAAAATATTAATTTAATTCATCATTTACGGATTATCTGGATTTGGCGTGTTCGAGAAGAACAACGGTGTATCTTTGTGCAGATGTGCCCGCCAGTGGACGTGAAGCTGCAAATTTATGCACGCAGTTACAATATTCCATCACTAGATGGCACACCAGGATCAGTTATTGAATATTACAACTGCCAGTAAACTGAAATAAGAAGTGACTCTTCATTCCCCCCAATATCTGTGCTTTTTAATTTCATTGCGACTCCCCAGTGTAATAAAGTCTAAATTAAATAATTATTTTGCGTATTTGTATCGTTTTGTCAGTCACAAACAAGATGTTGCGGTACCACCTCTGACATCGGATGTTTTTTTCAGCCAAAATGCACTGCATGGAGGGCAGAGAGCCCCCATTCTCCCCGTAACAAGTTACAAGTCAATTCATCTAACCATAACCGTCCAAAGCTGTTTATTTGAGGTAAAAAATGATCCAGAAAGCAAATATCCTACATAGTTCCTCGACTTTAATAAGCAGTTATTGAAAAAAAATAAGTGATGAAGTGATTACCTGATTTCGGGCTTCCACTTCCAGCTCTTCTCTGTCGTGTGCACACAATAGCATTCACGCGCCTGTGGAAGACGTGATTACGGCGCTGCTATTTCACCTGGCAACAAGAAATACTATTTTCTGATTGGCTGATAGGTTGCTGATTCAAGCAGAGCGTCTGCCTTCGCCTCATCCATTCATAGATTACTAATCTCTTTTATATACAGTTTATGTTACTAATGTGCGGCGAGTTTTATCACTTCTCAGCGTGAGAAATGTCATGTGTGCCGTGAGAGCGTGTGAAATTATTGAAATGCGTGAGTCTCACGCTCAATGCGTGAGACTTGAGAGCCCTGTAACAAGGATAGTAGAGAGGGAGGAGGGCACTGTGTAAACCTCAATTAATATGTAATTGTAATGAAGAATTACAATACCTTTGAAGGTTGAAAAAAAAGGAAGTTTCCAGAATAAAAAAAAAAACAAAAAGAATCTTAACAGAATCAGATACAATATTAACTAGAGGGTGTGTCAGAAAGGCCATGTCACCCCGCCCTTGCCCTCAACGCCACGTGAAGGTTAAAGGGGACCTATTATGCTGATCTTTCTTTTAATACATATTAGTAATGTTATAATGTTGGTTGTCCATACTCAACCTCTGAAAAGTTTCTAAACATAAGATACAGAGGTTTTGCTGTAATCCAAGAGCGTGATTTCATGAACGTGATTTCCTCTCTGAACTGCTCCTTCCGAGATCTTCACGAGATCTGGGCAAAACCTGACGTCAGGTTGTGCCATCCAATTAGTACAGACCTAGCCAGAGCCAATCACGGCGCTGGACCTGCCCACACCGGAAACTATTCTAGCAGGCACTAACAACGGCAGATCATACTATACCTTTAGTAGCGTGTACAGTTTTGGAAATACAAAAGAAGAACCGCAGATAATTTGAGGTGCAATTTTGTCAGTATCTCTCCCAAAGCTGCTTGTCCGTTTACTTTTGGACGCGAAGAAAAACAATGATTTTTCTTCCAAAAGAGGATGCCACCAGAAATCAGTGGGTAGCTTTTTTTGTTTGCTGGCAGCAAACAGCCACGGCTAAAAGGAACGTTAGCTGCTTGTGCTCAGCATTTCACCAAAGACAGCTTTGTCAATAAAGGATAATTCGACACTGGATAAGCGTTTCAGCTGCTTCTCAAACCTGAAGCAGTTGCATCGATCAAGCGCTCGGAGCCACAAGCTGTAAGTAACGATATAACAGTAAATAATGTAAGCGTAATGTAAGTGAAGCTAACGTGTTACGGGTGGCTAGCAGGACCGCTAGGGATAGGTAGCACTAACAACTGGCCTCAAACGCAGGCTTTGTAAAATATCTGAAGATAAAGCCTGCATTGGTCACGACTGTCCGTGACTCACAGACACAGAAGCTGTAAGTTGCTTTTACTGCATAAGCCAACCTGACGTGATAGCCAGTTGATTGTGGCTGTAGCACTGCGGCTAACGTAGCCAAGTTACTGTTGCTAATGTTTGTGTCCTAAATATGCAGGAGTAATATCAGGGGAAATTCTACGGAAGGTGTGTGAACATAAACCTCATTTGAAGCTAACTTTTAATACTTGTTTGTAATTCGGATGCTTGGTACAACTATCCACGGTAACGGAACTTGCTGTCTGTAAAACCTGTATTGCAAAGGTTTGCCTCTGTGGTTATGACCGCTCGGTTACCAGCTACTGCATGTTAGTTTGCGTGTCGTCGTGCTAATTAAAAATGCTCCTGGTTAACTTATATGCAGTAATTCTGATCGGTATGCTTGTGTTACTTCGGTAAGCATCAATGTGGCAGTTTCATCATAACGTTGCCCGATTGTAGCCACTACAGTTGAAGCGGCTGCTTGTGATCGCTTCACTTATCCATGACCGGGATCAGCTGGATCCCTATCACAAATATCCGGGCTAGCTCTCTGATTCTACCGTGAAAGCAATCGCAAAACGCAGAAGCTCTAATGTGTCAGGCATAACAAAGGATTTCTCTGCACAACCGTGACATAATTTCATCCCCCTTTAGAAATTGTTGTGGGTAATAAAAAGCCGAAAAAGGCGGAGATTAAATAGGAAATTCTTTCCCGTAGAAGTGATCGATTTGCTGGGTCCACATAAGCAACTTGTCCACGCTAACAGAACTTACGGTCTGCAAAACCTGTATTATGTTCATAACATAACCGAGCTCTCTCTAGCTGTTGCGTACTATCTATAAAGCTGCTTTCACATCGTACACGAAATGAATTTTTCGCGGGACAGATTACATTCAAAGTCAATGCAAAGACTCGAATACACGAGTTATGGGCGCGTTAAGCAGCTTTCACACCGGACGCGAAACTAACAGATTACATTCAAAGTCAATGCAACGACTTGAATATACGAGTTATGGGCATGTCAAGCCGCTTTCACACCGGACGCAAAACGAATTTTTCGTGCGACAGATTAGCTACATTCAAAGTCAATGCAAAGACACGAATATACGCGTGATGGGCACATTAAGCACCTTTCACACCGGACGCGAAACTATCGCGCGACACATTAGCTACATTCAAAGTCAATGCAAACACGCGAATACACGCGTAATGGGCGCGTTAAGCAGCTTTCACACCGGATGCAAAACAAATTTTTCGCGCGAATGTAATCTGTCACGCGAAAAATTCATTTCGCGTCCGGTGTGAAAGCGGCTTATCGCGCCCATGTTTTGCGAGCAAACGCTGGTCATTCCGACGCAATAAGTAAACCATTACCACGGGCAATTTCCGAAAAGGCCATTTAGCCTGGAGCTTTCGCCCCTTCATCATACACCAGTGCAGAAGCAGTTCGTTACTCCACGCTAACGACACACCACAGCTATGCACACGAACCAGCAGGTCCTTATACACACCAAAGCAGTCCATAAGTTGTTGGTCCACTTTTAGCTGCTCCTCACTGTCCGTGTTTCCCTCTAAACTCAGACCCGCTGGATTTCTACGGTCTCCAGTCTACACTTGGGTTTGTCGACCCGTTCTACAAATGTGTCTATATGTGGTGGATTCTAGCTTTCCCTCAATCCCAGCTAGAGTAGAAACATCGGTGTACTCACCATAGTAGCCGTACGTAGACAGCAAATTCGAGCTTGACCTGCCAGACATTCGCACTGCGTCCTCCACTTTTGCCGTTGCATTTATTAGAACAAGTTAATTTCATTAGATCTATACACATGTACTGCGTTTGATTGCAGAATATGCCCGTCGATTCCTCAGGGAGACGCGTCAGTTTCACTCTGAGGAGCTGGACCCGAAAAACTGCGTTCTGCTGCCTCGTCCCGCCTAGATCCGCCCTCCACAGAGCTGGCCAGTCAGAAGAAAGTGGGCACACGGGGAGTGGGGGCCATAGCGGAGGAGCCACCCCAATGAGGCGTTTCAGGCAGAGACTACTGTGGACTACAAATGGGGTTTTTTGAGGATGGCAGCATGAGCAAAATAAGTACCCTTTTTTTTACTTTGCGCGATCAGGAGTACTCTAGGGGAGTCAAAGACCAAAATATAAACTTGGAAAAATAGCATAATAGGTCTATCTTGCACCGTTTGGCTGCTAGAGCACTCGGAAAAGCGGTCATGCTGAGTTTGACCTTTCAAGGTCACTTGAAGGTCAAGGTGATGGTGCCATTAGATTCCACATATACGACTTCCTATTAGTGGTTAATAGTAACTATGTGTCTATCTCCCACCGTTTGGCCCCTAGAGCAGCGTGAGAAATGGGTGACCTTGAGTTTGACCTTTCAAGGTCGCTCGATTTTCACCAAAAACTAGTCATTTCTTCCTTTTCGCCAAAGGATTGTCCCTACCAAATTTGAAGACAATTCGTCCAGAATTGTGGTCTGTAGAGTGCAAACAGACACGCACACACAAATAAATAAATGAGACAACCACATACACCCTTCCGCAACTTTCGTTGCGGGCGGGGTGAACAAGAGCACTCAGAGAGCGCAGCACCTCTGCCACGCCAAGGCAACTCTGTGCACTAGATATTTTCGTTGGCTGATGTTGGGTATTGTTGCATTCCACCGCCAGGTGGCAGCAAGACCCAAACGCATGCCGATTGGAAATCCGGCCCATGGAAAGACTTCAAATCTCTGCCAGCATAGCTGGATTTGAACTTTGACCTATATCTCAGCTGTACTTTGGCCTCAATTGGCCCAAATTTAATCATTTGTTCCTCTTGTGCTAGTCTAACATCGTGCAAAGTTTGGTTAAAATCTATGCGGCTGTATTTGAGATATCCTGCTAATAGACAGACAAACAAACCAACCAACGCTGGCAAAAACATACACCTCCCTTGGCGGAGGTGAATGAAGGTGCACGGCGGGGCACATTGTCCAAAATGATTCGGATGTGCTCTTTTTTGTGATCACCTTTGTACTTATTCAAAAATCACAATTGTAGATACCAAGTAAAAAATATAATATCCCTCCTGCCACCCCCACCTCCCATAGGGATTCAGTTCATGTTCTAGTTTAAAATCAAAGATAAATCATAAACATCTACATGAAAATTGTGAATTTTAAATAATGTCTGCTAAAGTCCAGTCAGATGGCTGCACTCTTATTATTCAAAAATTAAGCATGAGTTGAACTCACAAAGTGTGCAGTTGACAGAAGGGACAAATTGTCACAGTTCGGGCCTGTGTCCACAGGGAGCGTTTCTTTGTGCCGAAAGCGTCTATTTTCTGTACAAATTCTATGAAGTTCAGCATTCACAGCGATCAGCGTCCTCGCCGCAAAAACACCCTGGACTTTCAGCTATTTTTCCTGTTCTGCTCACAGCGCAATTTGACACAGTGCCATACTCGAAAATGTCACTGCTCTCTCACCGACTAATCAAAGTCAAGAAGAGGGAGGGACTCACAATATCAACAACAATGTCAACTTTTGACACATGAAATTCAATATGAACTAATGATTTTCTGGTTGAATTTAGCATGAGTTTATCAATATCGGTGCAGTTGGACATCAGTGGTGACCAATAACCTCTCCAAACACAAAACATGCCTTTTCTCCATCATGAAGTCAAGAGTTTTGTCTATTTTTTTGTCCCACAAGCGAGGACACATAGTAATTAAAGGAACTGCTTATTTAACGGTCAGAACATTCACCCTGCAATGACAAGCTAGCAGTTCCCACTTCCGTGCTCACAACCTTCTATAAACACTTTCCACACCTTATAAGGAACAAGTATAACTCACGAACTCAGTAATATCTGAAATATACCTAATTACTACAGAACAGACATTCCACTTTCAGGAGAAATCAGGAAAAATTTGATTCTAGATACAACAGAATGGTGCAATGAACGTAGCAGGGGGTCTACTGAAGTGCTTGAGCAGTTCGCATTTTACACGAGCGAAAACTTCGGCATTCGATTTCATTGAATAGAGTATAAATTCCAAAACAAAAGCCACATTGAGCAAAATGCTACCACTGTGGCAGCATAACCTCTCTTTATTGAATCCCTTCTCCAGAGACAGATGTATACGGTAGAAGGAACCCTCCAGTCCTGTTTCATTCGGAATAATTCCCATTGCCCTTACCTCATTTAAATCCTGTAAATGTAACTGAACACTTCAGGCTGGTTTAGGGAGTCTTTTTTTCTGTAAATCATGTCATTTTCAACTGCGCAATTGTGCACAACTTTGAGAAAATACAACCTACCTTGCTGATACGCAAAGGCTTGTATACGCTTCTGATTGTCCAATCAATGTCTTTCAGTTACTGTGGAAACTTTTAACACTTGGGAATTGGATAAGAAATGAGTCAATTGGATAAGAAATGAGTCATTGTTACCGGGGAAGCTTCACGAGGGCGTGAACGATAACTGTGCCGTTACGCAGATGAGCCTGAGTGTATAATTGAGTGATTGGCTATCAACACCAGTACTTAGGAGGATATAAGGGAGCCCTGAATTAGTCGATGGAGGAATCTATACATAAATCCACAGTAGGGAACTACGTATTTCATATATGTGATGACTATAATTGATAGTAGAATGAGACAATATCAATACCATGTCAAATTTTTGCCTCAGAAAACTGATTTTTCTTAACTACTATTTGGGATAGGATTGGCTATTTGTAGCTAAAGTAGATATTACAGAGGACAACAGTTTTTTCTGTTGCAAGAGATCATTTTTTAAACTGCTGGATAGATACTATGGGCAAGTATATTGAGCAGTTTGCACATCAGGCTTAACTAAGGAGTTTAATTCATGCAACTCCTGAAAAAGAGGGATTGGAGTGAACTCGTCCATATTCTAAACCATGTTTGAGCTCGGCTTGCTTGTGAACATTCCATAACTAATCCGGGTGTGCCATCTAGTGATAGAATATTGTAACTGCGTGCATAAGTTTGCAGCTCCGTGTCCACTGGGGGACTCATCTGCACAAAGGGGTTAGGCGTCCTCTAATCTGTCTGCAATACTACAAAGAAGACGTATTGAGTAAATAATATGTGCCTACGACTTAATTCTTTCGACAACATGACATTCATTCTATTGCGGTCGTACTCAAGACTAGGGATGTCACAAGAACCAATACTTGCGATACCATTCGATTCTTAAATGAAAAAACACCGATGATGCCTATTATTTTGAGGCACCGTAAGTACCGAGGCACGGTAAGTTTCGGTGCTGTGACTATTCCGGAACTAATGGGGGCAGTATGTGCTTCAGAGTGTTCCAGTTGATACTTGCATTCAGAAGGAGGTCCCGAAAAAGTAGACCTTTTCTTCGGCATTCATGTTGGTCACTGCGAACTGTAGCAAGTAGTCACGTGACCATACGCGCTCACAGGCCAGAGCTGCGTCTGTTTTTTTTTTGCCAATGAATGTTCCTAACTCCTAAAAAATGATCCGGAAAATATGACGTGGCAACCATGATCAGTGCCTTCGAATTCTTTAAATGTTGAGGAAAGGAGTCTCAGTACTTCCTGATTTACGTCCTTTAACATAGGGTACACGAGGCATTCTTTTCGAAAAGAAAGGAGATCATGCCATTCCACAATTCAGCGCAGCAGCAGTATTTAAAGCGGCAACCATTCGTCCGTCTAATCGCGTAAAGAAACGTATGTGATTGGCAGGGGACTCGATCACGTTGCCTGCTTTAAGTGCATTCAGATCTTCCAATTAGCGCAGTCATCTTCCTAAGCGGTGGGAATTCCCTTTTACACCTTTCCTTTATCTTCAGACATTTTCCACATAGGTTAAAGAAAAGTGGTTTGGAATTAATGTATAGGACGTAATTTTTTGACAATTCGGACAAAGCCCAGGATAGCTTGTGGGCGTAACGTCAACGGACTCCATACAATTAAAGGAGAGGTAGTAATGTTCACTGGCACACGTTTATTTAGATTAAATCGCAAATTGCAGCCTTTTTTGCGGTTGTGCAATTGCACAGTTTGAAATTGCGATTGCAATTGCGATTAGATTAATCGTGCAGCACTAGTTCTTAGCCAAAAGAAATGTTAGAAATGAAGATGTTAAAAGCTTTATGCTGTCTGAGTTTCCCCGAGTTGTGCTTATTCACTGCACAGATAAGTCCGCCTACATGTATGTGATATGGTTGCAATTAGATGCTGTATATTATCTTCTTACATATGTGCACCAAAATGCCATGTTTCTTCGAAAAAAAACTTGAACTGGTGAAGACAGGGTTAAAGTAGCCATTACAAATGATACCTCTGGAAGGAATGAATCTTAAGTACTCTGAAGTGATTGTACTGTATTCTGTTATGTTCTATATGTCTGTTCATAGAAATTACATTTTAATATTTTGCAAATTTTCTAATAGAGATGTTCATGTTTAAGTAAATGGGATCTTTGAAAATCCTTCCTTCCTTTTTTACCGTGTTATCGAATTGGCATCAAGAATTGTGTAATTTTACTGGTATTGGCACCGACTTCTGAATTTTTGGTATCGTGACATCCCTACTCAAGACATAATAATATTATTATTATTATTATTAAGCTTTATTTATATGGCGCCTTTCTTATACCGAAGGCCGCTTTACATGCCACACATTCAATAAATAGCGTTGTCGCGAGTGGGACCCCTCAGCCTTGCACTTTATTGGTGGCCATACTGATTATTGGAGCGGGACACAAATCGATAGGGAGCTTCCTGTAACCACCCCTAGCATACCACCAAAAAATGAAAACATTTTGCCAAGGCGTTTTTCAGTTATCATCCGGAATCGAAAATGAAGATGGCTGCGGTGGCGGCCATATTGATGATCAGAGTGGGACAGAAATCGAAAGGGAGCTTCCTCTAACCCCCACAACATACCACCAAAAAATGAGAGCATTTGGCCAAGGCGTTTTTCAGCTATCATCTGGAAACAAAAATGAAGATGGCTGCGGTGGCGGCCATATTGATGATCGGAGTGGGACAGAAATCGAAAGGGAGCTTCCTCTAACCACCCCCAACATACCACCAAAAAATGAAAACATTTGGCCAAGGTGTTTTTCAGCCATCGTCCGGAAACGAAAAGTTAACGGACAGAAGGACAGACGGATGCCACGTGCCAAGACAATACCCCTCGACCGACTGTCGTCGGCTGAGCGGTAAAAGGGAATACAAACATAATACCTAATGACAGGATAAAAGGTCAATATAAAATTAGGAAGGAAAAAAAACAATAAAATCAATAATCAATAAAATGCAAGATGGACAACAGGATTGATAATACTGACTGAAGAAGTGAGTTTTCATTTGTGATTTGAATTCAGAAATTGAAGATATAACACAGAGAGTTTGAGGTAATGAGTTCCAAAGTTTAGGTGCCATGACACTGAATGTCCTGCCACCCATGCTGGAGAGCTTAAATCTGGGGACAGCGAGAGAAACAGAAGCTAAGGACCTAAGTTTACGGACAGGAGTGTTTGGCTGTCAGAGCTCAGTGAGATATCGAGGGGCAAGCTTATGGAGGGCTTTGAATGTTAAGAGAAATATTTAATAATGGACTCTGGATGATATGGGAAGCCAATGCAATTTGCAAGACAGAGTAAAAAATTGCTTAAATTAAAATTAATTGAAATTTATTTTACATTATTTATAGACTTTACATTATTTCAAATCCGTCTGAATGAAAAATGAACAACTCTGACTTGACAATTCTGATTTTTCCTCGTGATTTCATCATGTCATGAGCTCAAGCTTGAAATTGACATCTGGGCTAAGAAATAAACATGTGGAAAGCTTGTGTGGAGCACCTCTTTGCTGATTTGCTGATCAACCCCTTTCACAACTTCAAAAGCAATGCTCGTATTTGACATCCCCAAGGATATGTATGAATATTCATGAGAGGAGTTAAAAGATTTAAGAGAGAGCCTGTTCAACAGATTCAACGAGTAACTGACCGTTTGAGACTGTCTGCGCTGCGAGTAATTGGACGGCAATCTTGAAACTTTAAGAAGCAGTGTGATTTCATGTGATGTACTGGATGATGTCTTGATTGTGCTGTTTCTTACAGGAATGGGCTACAGGTGCCACAGTCCATCGGGTTGTCTGGTAGACCGAGATGAGAGTTTCCACGTCTTCCGACTTGAACTACTCTTTTATCAAGCCAGATGGATTTTATATTGTTGGATTTACATCGTTAAAGTTTGCTAAGATATATTTCATTTTCATAGCCATCATTTATTTTGTAACAATTTTGGCCAATTCATGCATCCTCATTATTATATGGTCAGATCATCGCTTGCACGCCCCAAAGTATATTGCAGTGGTGAATTTAGGGGTTGTCGACTTAATTATCAGTACAGCCCTTATTCCTGGCATGATCAAGACATTTCTTGTGAAAGATAACTTTATTTCCTATAATGCTTGTTTGGCACAAATGTTTTTCTATTACTCTTTTGCCATGTTAGAATCATTTTCCATCGGTGTACTTGCCTATGACAGGTTAGTTGCAGTGTGTTTTCCACTGAGACAAAATTTGATTAACACACCTAAAAGCATGATCAGTATTTTAGCGATTAGTTGGGTGTTTTGTATAAGTGCTAACATGTTCATGACTCGGATCATGACAAAATTGTCTTTTTGCAATTCCCTGAATGTGAACAACTATTTCTGTGGCTACACACCCGTGTACAGACTATCCTGCAGTGATCACAGATTGCAGTGGACCACCGGCAAATCTCTGGCATTAATAGCTCTGTGTGGACCCCTCAGCTTCATTATCATGTCATACTGCTGTATTTTAACTGCTGTGTTTAGAATGAAAAGTGTGGACAGCAGGTACAAAGCACTTGCGACTTGCACTGAGCATCTAGTTCTAGTGGCAATTTTCTTCATGCCTATGCTGAGTCTGAATTTTATCGAACTCTTCCTTCTCCAGCTCAATGCGGATGTCAAGATGGTGACCTTGTCTTTAGCCTCATGTTTACCTCCCTGTCTGAACCCCATAGTGTACTCCCTAGGAACCAAAGAAATTAAGAACAGGATACTGGCTATGCTCAAGAAAGCCAAGGTCGCTGTCTAGGGGGGGTAGATGCAGAAAAAGAGTGCAAATGTGAAAATTCTTCGAATAGATATCTTCCTTTTTTTTTACTTTGTCGATGGTTGTCAATTTCAAAGCTCCCTATCAAGGCCAGGGTAATTCAATTTCATTGCACCTTTTTCTGATCTTGCTGTTGGGTTTTAATTTCAATTAAGTTTTCAGCCCCCTTTGATCAAATTGTCTTTTTGTTATTATTTGCACCTTTTCCAAAGTCAGGTTCAAGCATTTTTCAACCATTTCCTCTCCGAATTTTCATGCTTCTCCAGGACATTGTTGCTGTAGTAAATTACATATTTATTAAATTACATAGTGAGACTGCAAATTATTCTGACAATAATGCAAGTATCTTATCAAGGTGGTGTTGCGTCAGTATGGGAAAATTGCCCATGAAAGCTTTTGATTCCTTACCATATTGACTGTGTAGAGAGATGTATGTGGGCCTAGAAAATGCATTTGTTTTTTTGTATCATACGTGCTCGGAAAGATGTGGGCCAAATTTAGATGAGCACCCACCTAAAACCAACATATGGGGATAAATCAATGAATAACTCCCAATTATCACAGTGCTAGTTCTAAAATTTTGAACTTTTATTGTTGCTGCCTTCCCAAGGTACAATTTTACACCAAACAAAGCTTTATTTCTTTGAAAATATAAGACCCAAGAGGAATTGAAGCCACAAAAAGCATAAATTGGCTATATTTTTCGTCACAAATTGAAAGTTTAACATTAATATAGATTAATATAGTTCCCAAAGTGATCCACCCTAAATATTTGGTAAAAAGTAGGTGCAGTATGCCAAGTTTGTTTGCACAAAGTTTCAAGAAATTCTTTCACCAGCAACAGTGTAGTAGGACGGCTGCATGTACACCATCCTTGGAAAATAAAAAGGCTAACTAGATCATGAAAACGGTGAATAAATAGGTCACAGTAGATCCAGTACTTGTCATTTAGGGCCTTTACCATCATAGGAATAATTTTAAAAAGCAGAGATTATATCTGGATCTCCTCTGGATCAGATCTCCCTTGAAAAGATCCAGCATGTATCTTGTGTATTGTGTATTATAAAGATGAAAGATTTATGGCCAGCAATATGTTGAGGTTCAATTAGTTGAATATCTAATCTTAACTTGACATCTAAGCCACTAGTTATATGTTTCTTTTCATTTGTTGAGAGCTTGTCAAAATGTATATGTGTAAGGCTGAATGTCTTTGGTTTGAGACCTGAAATAACCCAGGTAGTATGATACTCTTGCAACATGCGCACACATGCCATTTGTTCTTTTCCCTGCAGGGCATGTGCAGTAATAGTCTGTAATAGGGTCATCAACTAGAGTAACATCAAACTCAATCCATATGTTGTACTTAGTTTGACTCCTGTGATGTGAATGTATCTGACAACGTATAAGGTTATCAAGGTGTTTGTACACCCAAACTTCATAGTCTCCCTCATCATTACAGTCTTCAGCTATGTATCCTGGTGCCTGTTTGATCTGATAACATCCAGATGCCAAAGTTAGTATTCCAGAGAAAGTTCAGGAAACTCGACATCACCACTTTCCGAGGATGGTGTACATACAGCCGTCCTACTACATTGTTACCGGTGAAAGAATTTCTTCAAACTTATTGCGAACGAACTTAGCATACTGCACCTACTTTTTACCAAAGATTTAGGGTGGGTCACTTTGGGAACAATGTTAATTGTAGTGTTAAACTTCCAATTTGTGACGAAAAATGTAGCCAAATTATGCTTTTTACGGCTTCATTTCCTCCTGGGTCTCATATTTTCAAAGCAATCAAGCCATGTTTGGTGTCCAATTGTTCCTTGGGATGGCAGCAACAATAGCAGTTATAAATTTTAGAAATAGCACTGTGATAATTGGGAGTTATTCATTGATTTATCCCCATATGTTGGTTTTAAGGGCGTGTTCATCTTAATTTGGCCCACATCTGTCCTAGCACATATGATACAAAAAACAAATGCATTTTCTAGGCCCACATACATCTCTCCACATAGTCATTATGGTAAGGAATCAAAAGCTTTCATGGGCAATTTTCCCATACTGATGCAACACCACCTTTCAAGCAGTTTCAAGCACTTTATTCAAAATCCAAATGATTTTATTCATGATGTGAACACCAGATTAAAATTCATGCGTTTTCAAGGATTTGCAGCACCCGTAGGAACCCTGTATTCAGTCCCTCATGTGAAGCTATCACTGCTGCCAGGGGCATGTGCTTTGACTATTCTGCAGTAAATAAAGCTTGCGGGGAGCTATTGCATTAATCCTGAGTATATTTACTATGTTTGGGACTCCTGGTTTAATTTTAGGGTTCCAAAGCTGGAGTTTAACAGACTTTTAAGAATAAAATTGCTTGCAACTTGCATTTAGACTAATTCTACTGGAAATTTTTAACTTGCTGATGTTTCCATTAATTTTCTTACTCTCCATTTATTTATTTAATTTTGACCAAAATGGCGTTCCATAGCCAGTAACCTTATACATCCCGGCATGTCTGAACCCCATGGCGTACTTACTTTTCAACTAAAAAATTCAGGATATGACACAAGCTTCGTTCCAAAAAGACAAATTAGCCATGTCAGATATGCAGGCTTAAAAAAAAATTGAAAAAAGAAAAAGATATGAAGGCTTAGAGCCTGTGGTTGAACAGGTTACATTTTTTCAAGTATTTTATTTTTGCTTTGGTTTTCATATTGCATTGTGTACTGTAATGACCATTGGTTTGTATTGTCTCTTCTTTTACTGGCTTATGGTTTGTTATTATCATAGGACCAGGCTCTAATAAACCTTCATATGATCACAAAATACTTTCATTTAATTTATTTACTTGAAGACGTGTTGATTCAATAATTTCAAGAAGGAGTCGCAATGCTCTGCATACATCACATTTAGACAATAAGTTGTACTTAAGTTGGGAAAGTTTTTGGGAGTGAATCCAAAATTTAAAGACCAGTTTGATTGTGGCTGAAATTGCTCTGGTAGGATTCCCAAATCAGGGTGCGACAACTTTTTTTCAGCACTTCCTCGGTCGGGCAAGCAAATTTTCATCCAGTTGTAAAATGCTTCCCCAAAGAGGAATTGAAGACCTGGGTGCAAGAAGTACTTAAGTCACATTTTCCAAAAAATGAGCTGACACTAGTACCATAAAGTAGAATGTTATGTGCATCATTTAAAGCCAAAAAAATCCAAATATAAGTACTCAAGTCCTCAATACTGATATACGGCCTTCCCTGAATCTACTGAATTTTTGTGCAAGAAATACTCAAGTCCTTGACGTCATCAGGAACAAGTGCCTAAGTCCATGACTGTCCAATCAGCTGCTAGTATGTGTCATGTGACAAGCGTAGCAAAAATGACTGTTTGGTAATCAGAAAATGATTTAAACGGCATTTGTGTGGTAAAAGTACCGTAGTCCATGCATTTTATGGCAATAAGTGCCGAAGTCCAGGCATTTTATGGCAATAAGTACCAAAGTCCAGGCATTTTATGGTAAGAAGTACCTAAGTCCGAAACTGATTTTCTTGTTTTTTTCGTAATAAAGCATTATTTTTCCACAAAAACGTGTCTACTTTGTATAACCCCTGGGACTAGCAGTAGGTGCCACTGAATGTTATCTTTTAAAAAAAAGTATCTGCAGCATGTTTTCAAAACTTTGACCCTTAATATCTCAAAAGTGTTATTTTGTGACTAAAGTACTTCTTGCACTCAGGTCTTCAATTTTACTTGCCTGGAAAAAAAAAAAAAACACACAAATACAACACTGTAACACATTACACAGCAAGTAACATGTAAGTTTAAAAACACAAAAATCACCAAAAATATTGCTTGTATACCAGCTTTTTTTGAGACTTTCTTTTCTACTTTTGTAACCTCATCTTGTTTTATGACGATCAAATGCCACTTCCTTACTTACATCATATATGTTTGGTGCATGTGGCATGTTTATCTCTTGCCTGAATTCAAACAAGCAAAAACAGAGAATAAAGCTTATTTCTGAAAAAATATAAACAGAACTTTTTATCTTTCACAAAAAAGAGCAATCACATATTTAAATGAAAGAAAGACTCATTGATAGAGCAGTACTACATACTTATTTTAAGTAAATCACAACATTGTTGATCTTTTTCATTCATTTAAACTTTTAAACTGGGTCTAATTTAACTTCCATCATGGTTTCAAACACTCTGTCAGACTGTAAGTTGGTGTATCCCTCTTTCTTTGTATGCCCGTGCAGTAAAAACTGAAAGAGCCGTGGCATTTCAGCATAATGATGTGGGAAAACTTATACCATTAAACTGCTTTAAACACATCTACATCACTGTTCTTAAAACAAATCAGTTTATATCGGGGTTTCCCTAATACTAGATTTTATGCTGATGGAAAATCAAAACATTTTGGAAGCAAGTGCCAACAAGCAAAGAAAATAAATTTCTTATAACCACTGTTTACCGATGATGGTCGCGGAAGAAAGTGACCAAATTTTCGACGCATGTGCTGAGTGGTAATAGATATTACTCGTACTATAGTACTACTAGATTATTAGTAGGGGAGAAATAGGCCACCAAAATTAATTATGCTCCTTTGTTCATGAATAAGCTCTTTAAATATTGTTTCTGGGAATAAGTCATTCAGGAAAATTCATGAAATTTTATTGCTTAACTCAAAATAATTCAAACAAATGACGTTAAATAACGTTAAGTGATGCAAATTAACCTGCTTTTTGGTAGTTTTTCTTCCACAAAACAAAAATGACAACCTACATGAACAAATGCAAGCGCTGACCTCTCGCGGCTGGAAATAAAAACATCCGGGAAAAAGTGCCGCCTGGTGAATGGAAATGAACAACTTCCACCTCAAAACAAAAGGTAAAAACTATGAGCAGAAGTGATGCGTCGAAAACCTGATCTAAAGCAATACATTTTTAAAAATATTAGTCCTAAAAATGATCTTGACCCGAGTTTTCTGAATTTTTCGGCACATGATGACGACTAGCTCATCAGCCACTTTAGGTTTCCGATCCTCTTGGAACTGTGCGCAGAGCTGCGGCTGGTATTGGAGCGCGACACTGCGAGGAGTCATGCGCTGCCGGTGCCCATACAGATGCTGACCACACTGGGCTTCCGAGCCACAGGGGCATTCCAGAGGGAGCTGGCCGACCGATTGGGAGTGTGCCAGTCGACCCTGAGCCGAGCAATGCCAGCTGTGTGGGATGGAATTATCCGCATGTCAGCCAGGCGTGCAGTCGCTTGTTTTAGCCACCAGACGGCAATCTTACCTATTGTGACTTAATCGTTTTCACCTGTCTGAATTCTTGGCTGGCTGATTGTGCGCACCTATTTAAGCACAGCTCGTCTTTCAGTCAGCACTCGAGTGTATCCTTACTTGAGAGTCAGTTTTCCAGTATTTGTCTGAGGTTCTTTCTCCTTCTAATTCTCAGCTGCATTTCGTTCCATTCTCAGCACAAAGTTGCCGTGGGACTCAAGGGCTTCTCTTCTTCTCGCTCAGGAGTAGGTTCCTTCCTGGGGGCTGAATATAGGAGCTTCTTTTCTATATCCCAGTCGGGTTAAGAAATAATTCCCTGCACAGCAAAATGTTCAGAGTAAAATCAACTCTTAAAGAGTCTATTTGGTCCCACTTTGGCAAGAGTGGACTCAACTAGACTGTAAGAATTGTTATGCCCCCAATTTGTAATGGCCCCAATTTGTTATGGCGTCACGGACAGCAAGGGATGACAGACAAAATTGTTAAACTTCAACAGATTTAATTAAACAAACACATAGAACTAATCTACACCCTACACTACTGACCAAGATTGAAAAGAAAATTTAAAAAATGAGATATTTACAGTTCCCTGTAATGGAGATGGGCTGCTCTGTTGTGATGTCCTGGGACAGGAAAATGCTCCAACACAGGCAAAAATCCACAAAAAGCTTCATAGGTCTTGAAAAGAGTGACAGGTCTGGTCAAATGTATCCTTCTTGCAATTTCTCCTACTACTCTACTCTCTCAGTTTTTCTCCTTATATACTCTTGTCCAGCCCCCTCCCATTTCTGGGACTTTCCCCTCTGGGCATGCCCTGGACATGCCCAACCTAGCTTCAGACAAAAAAAAAAGTCAATACTGCCATCTAGTGGCTATTTACCACATTACAGAATAAATTCCACTCCATAAGAGTCAAATTAACTCTCATCATTTCGCTGTGTGGGACTTGAGTTTGCTTTTTTTTTTTAAAGGTTATTTTTTGGGAATTTTTCCTTTATTTGACAGTTATAGTGTAGAGAGACAGGAAGGTTGGGGAGAAGAATGGGGGAAGACATGCAGCAAATGACCTGAGCCGGAATCGAACCCAGGTCGCTGCGGGAAGGACACTGCCTTTATGGTGCGCGTGCTTAGACCGATGAGCCACCGGAGCGCCCCCTTGAGTTTGCTTTTAACTAAGTCCTCGCTCTGTCAGTTCCTCTAGCTGAGTACTGTTTCCCCAGAGCTTTCAGTTGGGAGTTTGCTTACGTTTCTCCAAGCATTAGTGAAGCAGAGATCGATTTTATTTGTGAGGCTAAGATCAAATTGTTTACACGCTCTGATCGGTTCCCTTATTTGGAACAGGTTTTTAGTTCAGAGCTTTCGTTGTTCCTTATCGGCCAAACGTCCGTCGGGCTGTTTTTATTCTGGTGATTGGGCTATCCTTCAGGTTTCCAATCAGTTGCATTTGGTTCTCCAATACCAACCGCACCCCTCACACCAGATTTATCAAATTCCCATACAATGCAGTTGAGCAGGCCAACATCAAAACACAATTTGCAGCGAGAGCCGGTTTTCCAAATGTAATCGGAGCTATCGACTGCACATACATTGCTATAAAAGCACCGTCACAGAATGAATTTGTTTATGTTAACAGGAAGCATTTTCATTTGATCATTTGTGATTCGCAAATGCAGTTTGACAAACATTGTGGCGAGGTGGTCTGGATCAACGCACGATTCATTCATTCTTATGAACAACATGGTTGGGAACAGGCTACAAGCTGGCACAGTGCGCGATGGCTTGCTTCTTGGTGAGTAAATAATTTATTTGTTTAATTATCCTATCACTTATCCCCCCCCCGACGCCCACTGAGCATGTGCACCCCCGGATATCATCTCGTTTTCACAGCATCATTACTAGTCAATGGTTCAAGTTAGTCACTTGCTGTTTTGTGCTGGATAAACTACAGATTCTGATCTTTCCAACAAGCTCCCAATTGTCTCTATGTGTAAAGTACGTATATCAATAGACACGTGCGTAAAGTTTGAAACGACTTGGCCAGCCTCACCTTTTCCCTGGCACACTGCTGCATTCATTTATAATAATGGTGTGATCCATTAAATGGTGTGTTAAATTAACAAATGGAAATTGAAAATCCATTTTGCACATAGAATGTACATACATGTTCACTCTAACATTCTCTGCTGACAATTGACCCCAGGTGACTGTGGATACCCTCTTAAAACCTGGCTGATGACCCCACTCACCAAGCCCCAGGCTGACCATGAATGGAGATACAATGATCTCGATTCTCGCACTCGGTCAGTCATCGAGAAGACAGTTGGCCTGATGAAGGGATGGTAGCACTGCCTGGACAGGACTGGAGGTGTGCTGCTCTATGGACCTGAAAAGGTGTGCCACATTGTGATGGCATGCGGCGTCCTCCACAATGTGGCACACTGGCACGCCATACCACCGCCAGAGCAGTATATCCCCCCCACCAGATGAACCAGATGCTGGAGCGATTAATGCGCATCCTACCCGGGACGCCATTTGGGCCCAGAAATGTGATTTCAACCATATAAAGAGGCAAGGACACAGAGTTTACTCATTGACTAATATATTTAATGCGTTACTGATGTCTGCCAGAACATCGATGAGTCAGTCCAGGTGATCGTTGATGTCACCGATTGCTCTAACAATGTCCTCTTGTGACTCCAGCACAGCGCGGGTGAGGACATGGCCGGTCGGACGGGCATCAGCAGCTGGCAGTTGCGGCACACTGGCAGTGGTAGTTGTTATGCCGGAGACCCCAGGGACGGCGGAAGAATCCCCCGAGTCTGTGACACAAGGCTGAGACTGCGAGTCACAGTCCTCTCCTGCCTCATCGTCCGTTGGGAAATAATAAATCGAGTAATTAAACATAAGTCAAAGTCTTTGATATCCTGGCACGTTTACGCATGAATCTATATCTTGTTGGGCTGTGAGTAGGCTACTGTATGACCCCTACAATGCACATTTGTTGAGATTTACACAAAACAATATATTTACCTTGGGGGAAATCAGAGTCTCCCACATGTGCTCCCACCACCCCTGTGTCACCCATGATAGTGGTGACTCTGCTCAAATGGGGTCAGTTCATCCTCTCCTTTCCCCCCGCCTGTTTTGGCCACACTTTGGTGGTGGGCAGCAGTCCTCCGCTTCACGTCCACCTGTTGCCTCACAGCAAGAAGGTCGTGGGTTCGAATCCGGCCTGCGGCATTTCTGTGCGGAGTTTGCATGTTCTCCCCACGTTCGTGTGGGTTTCTTCCGAGTTCCTTGGTTTCCCCCACCCACAAAAACAAGCATCATAGGAACACTCCTACCGGTGCCCCTGACCAAGGAACTGGCTTTAGAACTGGAGTTGGTCCCCGGGCGCTGCTCTGTGGCTGCTAACTCCTCCTAACTATAGGATGGGTCAAATGCAGAGGCTAAATTACCCCATGGGGTTCAATAAAGTGTATCTTATGCCCCGACAGCACAGACCGCCTCAGACTGTAATGGCCGATAGAATTAAGAGGCCAAGCGCAACGACCAGAGAGAAAGTGAGCAGCACGGACACAGTACAAACACAGAGAATAATACAGACCAAACGAAAATACTCGCGCTTCCAAAGGATGTGTAATAGTCCAAAATACGGAGGCAAAGCAAGATAGCAAAAAGTGAGAAGAAACTCCAATAATCAGAAGATAAAAAGTCATACAAAACCTGACTACAGATATCTTCGGCTATAATGCGAAGCTAAACACAGACACTCTAGCCAAGGGGGCGTGCCGGACTTCCTGCTTATATAGAGTCCTGGAAGGCGCCGCCCCAGCTCAATCAGCCAGCTGGGTAAAGAATCCAATAGCCAAGGAATTCGATATCGTCCTGGGACAAGAGCCGCAAAGAAAAGTCCAAACTACACGCACACCTCGCAAACCATGACAGGACCCCCCCTCTAAGGAACAGCTCCAGAAGTTCCCAGAGAACCCCGTGCACGGAACTCTGAGATAAGGGTGGGATCCAGGATATCCCTAGAAGGAACCCAGCACCGTCCTCAGGACCATAACCCTCCCAGTTGACTAAAAACTGGGCCCCACGACCCACACGCCTCTCGGCTAAAATACGACGCATAGTGTAAACAGGCCCCCCTTCAATCATCCGCGGTGGCGGCAGGGGATTGTCGACCGGAGCCAGGACGCAAGTGCTAACAGGTTTGAGCCTGGAGACAAGAAGAGAGGGGTGGATCCGTAAGGATCTAGGAAGCTTCAACCGGACTGTGAGAGGATTGATCCTTCGCACAATCTTAAAAGGACTAATGAAGCGGGGAGTCAATTTCAGTGACTCCACTCTTAAGGGCAGGTCCCGCGTGGAAAGCCAGACCTTTTGGCCAACCTGATAAGATGGGGCCTAACGGCGCCATCTATCTGCGGCTGTCTTTTGTTTCCGTCCGGAACGCAACAAAGAGGAAAGGACCCTGGCCCAAACTGACCGACAACGCGGAACAAAGTGATTAACCAAAGAACCTCTGAATCCTTGTCAGTCTCAGGAAACAGTGGAGGCTGATAACCCAACTGAGCCTCATATGGGGAAAGGCCTGTGGAGGAGTTACCCAGTGAATTGTGGGAATATTCGGCCCATGCTAAAAATCGACTCCACGAAGATGGGTTGTCAGCCGCTAAACACCGAAGAGTATTCTCCAGCGACTGGTTGGTTTGCTCTGTCTGCCCGTTAGTCTCTGAGTGGAAACCAGATGAAAGGCTCACGGTGGCCCCCAGCTGGTTGCAAAACACATGCCAGAATTTGGCCGTAAATTGAGGGCCCCGGTCAGAAACCACATCTTGAGGGAGACCATGCAGCCGGAAAACATGTTCCACAACAAGAAGGGCCGTCTCCTGCGCCGAAGGCAGCTCGGGCAGCGCGATAAAGTGGGCGGCCTTAGAAAAACGGTCGACCACAACCAAGATGACCGTGTTGCCTTCAGAAACAGGCAGCCTCATAACAAAATCAAGAGCGATATGGCTCCACGGGTGCTTAGGGACGGGCAACGGCCACAGCAGACCAGAGGGGGGGAGATGGGAAGTCTTGTTCCTACCGCAGATAAAGCACGGCGCTACAAACTCCTGGATGTCCTCAATCCCGTAGGCCACTAAAAACGTCGGGCCAAAAACTGCTTGGTCTGATGAACCCCCGGGTGACCTGCCAGGCGGGAAGAGTGCCCCCACTGGAGAACTTGGGACCTTGCTGCCAACGGAACAAACAAACAGCCAGGCGGTTCTCCACCAGGACCGGGATCAGTTCTCAACGCCTCCCGCACAACAGACTCAACGTCCCACTGAATGGGAGCCACAATCTGAGCTGCTGGGATAACCGGCTCAGGAATGGGGTCGCGACCAGAGCGGTCGTGAATCCGTGACAAAGCATCGGGCTTGATATTTTTAGAACCCAGGCGATAGGTTAACGTAAAGTTAAAACGGTTGAAAAACAGCGACCACCGCGCCTGCCGAGAATTACGTCGTTTTGTCTGTTAGATGTATTGGAGATTTTTATGATCTGTCCATACCACAAACGGATGTTCAGCCCCCTCTAACCAATGGCGCCACTCTTTTAACGCCAACTTGACAGCCAACAACTCCCGGTCACCAATGCTGTAATTCCATTTGGCCGCCGACAATGACCAGGAGAAGTAGGCGCATGCGTGCAACTTATTGTCCTGAAGGGGGCGCTAGGACAAAATAGCACCCACCCCGACTTCCGACGCATCCACCTCCACAACAAATGGGTGGGTGGGAGGGAGGGGTCGGGCAAAACGAGAATGGGCTCTGAGCTAAATCGTTTCTTTAACTCCTTAAAAGCAGCTTCAGCTGCTGGAGACCAAGCAGATGATGAGGAGGTATTTTTCTTAGTGAGCGCGATAATGGGGGCAGCTACCGTGCTAAAATTACGGATAAATCTCCAATAAAAATGAGCAAACCCCAAAAACCGTTGCGCCTCCTTGACGTTTTGAGGGGCAGGCTAATCCCTGACTGCTGCCACCTTGTCAGGATCCATGCGGACCGACCCTTCCGAAACAATGAAGCCAAGAAACGAAACTGTCTTGGCATGAAAAATGCATTTTTCAGCCTTGACAAAAAGCTTGGCTTTAAGGAGGGCCTCAAGCACTTGTCTGACATGTTGTTTATGCTCCGAGAGAGATGAAGAAAAAATCAGAATATCGTCAAGGTAGACAAAGAGGAATCTCTCAAACATATCTCAGAGGACGTCATTGACGAGTGCCTGGAACACAGAAAGGGCGTTAACCAATCAGAAAGACATGACCAAATATTCGTAGTGCCCGTTGTGCGTATTTAATGCCGTTTTCCACTCGTTCCCCTCCCAGATCCGAATCAAGTTATGAGCATTCCGGAGGTCTAGCTTAGTAAAAAGCGACGCCTCCTGCAGACGTTCAAACGTGGAGTTCATCAACGGAAGTGGGTATCGGTTTTTAATAGTGATATTATTCAAGCCCCTGTAATGAACACAGGGTCTCAGGCCGCCATCTTCTTTGCCCATAAAAAAGAACCCCGCTCCGGCAGGAGACGTGGAGGGCCGAATAAATCCATTAGCCAGAGCGTCCTGAATATATTCTCGCATGGCCCTTCGCTCAGGCCCTGACAGCGAGTATAATGAACCCCTGGGGGGAGTGATTCCCAGGTAGAGATTGATCTCGCAATCGTACGTGCGATGAGGAGGTAAAGTCGAGGCCTGTTGCTTGCTAAAAACTTCCGCAAGATCAGCATAATCGTTAGGAACATTATGAGGCAGACAAAAGTTCAGAGCAGCCCCCAAATTCTCACTCTGTTCGGAACCTGCCATCTCTATGTCTGATTCCGAGTCAGAGAAATCCTCCGAATTGCAATCCTCCTCTGGCTGCCGCCAGTCAAATTGAGGATCCCACCATGACGCTGAATGTCCGGCCACCCATGCTGGAGAGCTTAAATCTGGGGACAGCAAGTGAACCAGAAGCTGAGGACCTAAGTGTACGGACAGGAGTGTTTGGCTGTCAGAGCTCAGTGAGATATCGAGGGGCAAGCTTGTCGAGGGCTTTGGATGTAAAGAGAAATATTTCATAATGGATTCTGGATGATATGGGAAGCCAATGCAATTTGCAAGGCAGAGTAAAAAAATTGCTTAAATTAAAATTAATTCAAATTTATTTTACATTATTTATAGTCTTTGCATTATTTCAAATCTGTCTGAATGAAAAATGAAATGAAGTTAATGAAAGATAACTTTATTTCCTTTAATGCATGTTTGGCACAAATGTTTTTATATCACTGTTTTGCCATGTTAGAGTCATTTTCCATTGGCGTACTTGCCTATGACAGGTTAATTGCAGTGTGTTTTCCACTGAGGCAAAATTCAATTAACACGCCTAAAAGCATGATCAGTATTTTAGTGATTATTTGGGTGCTTTGCATAAGCACCATGATATTCTTGATTCTGATCATGACAAAATTGTCTTTTTGCAATTCACTGTTTTTGAACAGCTATGTCTGTAATTATCTGCATGTATACAGACTATCCTGCAGTGATACCAGATTGCAGTGGACCTCCGTCTCTTCTCTGACATTAATAGTTCTGTGTGGACCCCCCAGCTTCATTATCATGTCATACTGCTGTAGTTTAACTGCCGTGTTTAGAATGAAAAGTGTGGACAGCAGGTACAAAGCACTCGCAACTTGCACTGAGCATCTAGTTCTAGTGGGAATTTTCTTCATTCCTGCGCTGATTCTGAATATTATCGAACTCTTCCTATTCCAGCTCAGTGCGAATGTCAGGATAGTGAGCTTTTCTTTAGCCTCATGTTTACCTCCCTGTCTGAACCCCATTGTGTGTTAGAGATCAGTGATTTGTATGTTTGTTTTTAGTTAGTTTCTGGTTTTAGTTTGTTTCTTGTTAGTTTTTTAGTATTGCTATTATTTATATATTATATTTTATTCGTTTTAGAGCATGTATGTTTCTGGATGAATGCTTGCAGTCTCATGTCTTACTTTCCTCTTGTTTCTTTGTGTGGTGTCTTTAAAAGATTCTCACTCTTTCTTTTCCATTTCGGTTTGGTAATTCCTCTTCATTCTCTCTTGCTGTTCTGATTGGACTATCCACACTTAGAGCAGTTCAGTTAGGCACGGGTGATTAGTTAGTTCAAAGTTAGGATCCCACCTACTTCCTCTCTCTCTCTCCTATCACCGTCCTTGCTTTTCTAGATCCGCCTCTCCTCTCACCTGTTCTGAGTTTAGCTGGGCCTCCACTTAATTTGTTTGTGTATAAAAGACCCACTTTCCTGCTGCTTCTTGTCGACTCGTTTCTACCACAGCTCGTTCTTGGTCAGTCTCGTTTCTGCGCTATTTTCTCGTTTCGATTGTTGGCTTCGTTCTTGTGATTCTCCCGTAAGTCTTGTATTTGATTGTTTGTATTGCGTTGTGAGATTGCGGTTTGGTTGATTAGTACTTCGTTCTCCCTGATCCCCATTTTGTACCTATCTGTTTAGTATCTCCTGTGTTCTCCCTTATCCCATCCAACTCCTTTTTCCTTCCCTTCCATTCCCTTAGTTTCAGCCCCCTTTATTTACTGTCTTTTTGTGCGGACTGATTCTCTGGTTACTGGATTATTTTGCTTGTCCCCTGACTTCGATTCTGCCTGTTCTGCATTTGTCTGTTTGCCTGGCTATTGATCCATTTCTGTTTTGACCATGAGCTTGGTTTATCCCAATAAACGCCCTGCCGATGCTGAACTGCATTTGGAGTCTATGCCCGTTCCTTTCATTGTGTACTCCCTAGGAACCAAAGAAATTAAGAACAGGATACTGGCTATGTTCAAGAAAGCCAAGGTTGGTGTCTAGGGAGGGTAGATGTAGAAACACAGTGCAAATGTGAAAATTCTTCTAATATCTTCCTTTTTTGACTTTGTCAATGGTTGTCAATTTTAAAGCTCCCTATCAAGGCCAGGGTAATTCAATTTTATTGAACCTTTTTCTGATCTTACTGTTGGGACTTAATTTCAGTTAAGTTTTCAGCCCCTCTGATCAAATTGTCTTTTTGTTATTATTGGGGTCTTGCACCTTTTCCGAAGTCAGATTCAAGCATTTTTTCAAGCATTTTCTTGGTGAATTTTCACACTTCTCCAAGACCTTGTTGCTGAAGTAAATTACATATTTATCAAATTACATAGTGAGACTGCAAATTACTCTGACAGTTATGCTAGTATCTTATCAATTTCAAGCAGTTTCGAGCACTTTATTCAAAATCCAAATGATTTTATTCATGATGTGAACACCAGATTAAAATTAATGCGTTTTCAAGGATTTCCAGCACCCGTAGGAACCCTGTATTCAGTCCCTCGTGAGAAGCTATCACTGCTGCCAGGGGCATGTGCTTAGACTGTTCTGTAGTAATTAGAGCTTTCAGGGAGCGACTGCATTATCCCTGAGTGCATTTATTATGTTTGGGACTCGTGGTTTAATTGTTGTGTTCCACAGCTGCAGTTTGACAGACTTTTAAGAATAAATTAGTTGAGGGCAGGTGCCAATGCTTGCAACTTGCATTAAGACTAATTCTATTGGAAATTTTTAACTTGCTGATGCTTTTCATAAATTTTCTAATTATTTATTTAATTTTGACCCAAATGGCATTCCATAGCCATTACCTTATACATCCAGGCGTGTCTGAACCCCATGGTATACTTTCTTTTCAACTAAAAAATTGAGGATAGGACACAAGCTTAGTTCCAAAAAGTCAAATTAGTCATATGAAGGCTTAGAATAAAATTGAAAAAAAGAAAAAGATGTGAAGGCTTAGAGCCTGTGGTTGAACAGAGGTTACATTTTTGAAAGTATTTTATTTTTGCTTTGGTTTTCATGTTTTATTGCATACTGTAATAACCATTGGTTTGTATCGTCTCTTCTTTTACTGGCTTATGGATGGTTTGTTATTATAATAGGACCAGGCTGTAATAAACCTTCATAAGATCATAAAGTACTTTCATTGTATTTATTTACTTGAGGACATGTTGATGCAATAATTTCAAGTAGGAGTTGCAATGCTCAGTATACATTGCATTGCAAGTTTTTGGGAGTGAATCCAAAATTGAAGTAAATCCAAAATTGAAAGACCAGTTTGATTGTGGCTGAAATTGCTCTGGTAGGATTCCCAAATCAGGGTGCGACAACTTTTTTTCAGCACTTCCTCAGTCGGGCAAGCAAATTTTCATACAGTCGTAAAATGCTTCCCCGAAGAGGAATTTTACTTGACTGAAAAAAAAAAAATGCAAACACAACACTAACACATTACACATTTAAGTTTAAAAACACACAAATCACCGAAAATATTGCTTGTGTACCAGCTTTTTTTGAGAGCTGAACCAGTTTTTCACTTTCTTTTCTACTTTAGTAATCTCATTTTATTTTAAGACAAACAACACTTCCTTACTTACATCATGTGTGTTTGGTGCATGTGGCGCGTATATCTCTTGTCTGAATTCAAACAGTAAAGGAAAGACAGAATAAAGCTTATTTCTGAAAAAAAATAAACAGAACTTTTTGTCTTTCACATAAAAGAGCAATCACATCTTGAAATGATAGAGACTCATTGATAAGCAGTACTACATACTTTAAGTAAATCACAACATTGTTAATCTTTTTCATTCATTTAAACTTTTAAACTGGGTCTTAATTAACTTCTATTGGGGTTTCAGACACTTTTTTTAGACTGTAAGTTGGTGTATCCCTCTTTCTTTGTAAGCCCGTGCAGTAAAAACTGAAAGAGCCGTGGCATTTCAGCATAATGATGTGGTAAAACTTGTACTATTAAACTGCATTAAACATCTACATCACTGTTTCTAAAACAAAACAGTTTATATCGGGGTTTCCCTAAGACTAGATTTTATGCTTATGGAAAATCAAAATATTTTGGAAACAAGCGCCACCAAGCAAAGAAAATACAACCCCAATTCCGAAATAGTTGGGACAAAGTGTAAATTGTGAATAAAATCAAAACGCAATGACTTTCAAATTACACCAGCCAGTATTTTATTCACAATAGAACAGAGGTACAGCGCCCTCCATAATTATTGGCACCCCTGGTTAAGATGTGTTAAAAGCCTTAAAATAAATTCAATTTTTATTGCAGAAGCATACGCTCACACTGAAAATTGTAGAAAAATGTAACCTTCAACTCAAGTGAATTTTAAGGGAAAAAAAAAAAAAAAATCCTGACTAAGAAATAATTATTTTTCATAAAATCACCTGTTCCACAATTATTGGCACCCCTAACAATTCCTAGGAAATAAATGTAATTGAAGTATTTCTGTCATTTCTACAGTAGTTTACAAAGTTGATCAGAGTATCTAGGAACATTTAATTAGTAATTCATCACTTCCTGTTTCCCTGGGCTATAAATATGACGTGACACAGAGGCCATTTCTCTTATCCACTCTTCAACATGGGAAAGACAAAGGAACACACCATTCAAGTAAGGCAGATGTGTATCGAGCCTTCACAAGTCAGGCAATGGCTACAAGAAAATAGCCACTCGCCTGCACCTGCCCATATCTACTGTCAGAGGAATCATTAAGAAGTTTAAAACAACTGGAACAGTCGTAAACAAGCCTGGGACGAGGGCGCAAGGTTATTTTGCCACCACGCACAGTGAGGAGGATGGTAAGAGAAATGAAAAAGTTCTCCAAAGCTCACTGTTAAAGAATTGCAACAAATGGTAGCATCTTGGGGTCACAAAGTCTCCCAAAACAACCATCAGGCGCTATCTACATGCCAACAAGCTGTTTGGCAGGCATGCACAGGAAAAAACCTTTTCTCACTCACAATCATAAGCATAAGCGTCTGGAGTTAAGCTAAGCGGTACTGGGACTTCAACTGGGACCGTGTGCTTTGGTCAGATGAGACCAAGATAGAGCTTTTTGGCAACAAACACTCTAAGTGGGTCTGGCGGAACACAATAGATGAGTATGCAGAAAAGCACCTCATGCCCACTGTGTTAGGAAGAGGTCAGGGGAACACCAGATGCAGGATCCAAAGTGTTTATTAAAACACAAAACACTAGGAGAAAATGGGCGCACAGGCCAGAAATAAAACACCGTGCACAAGCACTGAACAAATGGGAAAAGTGAAGTACACTGCCAAAGGCAGGGGGAAACAAAAGTACACACTCCGAGAGTGGCTAAACTAGAAAAACAAAAACTGAACCTAACTAGACAGACGGACACACTGGGAGACTTAAACAAGGGGCAGACAAGATGTGGGCGCAGCAAAAAACAAGACTCGGGAATCATACACAGGAAATACTCGGAAGGCACAAGGAGCTGAGATTTCACCATGCAGACAAGTCTAGCAAAGTTCCGTCTGATGTCTCCTCCCATCTCTGCCACATTTATAGTCACGAGAGGAGGCGGGGACTCGGAACGCAATCTCGACTGGAAACAGAAACACATGGGATTAATAAACAAATTAACGAGGACCGAGTAAACCATAATGACTCGAGACAAGACGCTGAGACCATCAATCAAACTAGACAGTTTAGATTAAGGTAATCTAAACGTGACGAGTAAAAAGCACCACGAGAGAAGCAAAGGAAAGCACAGCTTTAAACGCAGTTAGTCAGGGAAAGCTTAGGCAGGAATTACTAAAGCTAGAAACACTACTTTTCGCTAATGAGTTAATAAAGGTTAATACTACGTGACGAAATATTTACAATCACCTTCAAATAAGTGCTGGTTAGTACGGTTAGTAATTATCCTATCAGAGAACGCATTCACTCAGTTTAGCGAGACCCAGAATTAAGCACAGGTGGAAACAATGAATGAAATACCACAGCGAAACCGAAAAGAGGAAACGTGATTGGACAACAAGCGCGCAGGCATGCTGAAGGCTGTCACGGCGACATCACTGGAGATTGGCAGAGAGGGAATCGATCATCAGATGGCAGAATGAAAGCTGAAAAATAAAACGAAAAGTAAGCACAAGCACAAATAAGCACAGCGACAACACACGTGAGGCAGAACCATAACACACTGTGAAATATGGGGGAGGATAGGTGATGCTGTGGGCCTGTTTCTCTTCCAGAGGCCCTGGGAACCTTGTTAGGGTGCATGGCATCATGAACGCTTTGAAATACCAGGACATTTTAAATCAAAATCTGGTGGCCTCTGCTTGAAAAGCTGAAGATGGGTCGTCACTTTCAGCAAGATAATGACCCTAAACATGTGGCCAAATCTACACAGAAATGTTTCACCAGACACAGAATCAAGCTCCTCCCATGGCCATCTCAGTCCCCAGACCTCAACCCCATTGACAACCTGTGGAGTGAGCTGAAGAGGAGAGTGCAGAGGAGAGGACCCAGGTCGCTGGATGATTTAGAGAGATTGTGCAAAGAGGAATGGTCGAAGGTCCCTCTTTCTGTATTCTCCCATCTTGTGAAACATTATAGGAGAAGATTGAAGGTGCTGCTTTGTTGGCAAAAGGGGGTTGTACAAAGTATTAACATCAGGGGTGCTAATAATTGTGGCGCACATGATTTGATGTAAAAGAATTATTTCTTAATGTGGGATTTTTTTCCCACTGAATAAATGCACTTGAATTAAAGGTTGGATCTTCCTCTTTTTTTCATTGTGGTCCTATATTATTTAGAAAAAAACTGAATTTATTAGAAGCTAAAGAACACATCTTAACCAGGGGTGCCAATAATTATGGATGGCAGTGTAAATTAGCACATGTTGAAACTGAGAAATTTTACAATTTTATCCACAAAATGAGCTAATTTCAAATTTGATGGCTCCTACAGGTCTCAAAAAAGTTGGGACAGGGGCCTTTTTACCATGGTGTAGCATCCCCTCTTCTTTTTAACCCAGAGTGGAGGCGTCTAGGCATTGAGGAGACAAGTTTCTTGAGTTCAGGCATTGGAATTTGATCCCACTCTTGTTTAGTTCAGGCTTCCAGCTGCAGGAGAGTTTTGGGTCTCGTTTGACGGACTTTTCGTTTAATTATGCGCCAAATGTTCTCAATTGGTAAAAGATCAGGACTGCAGGCAGGCCAGTTCAGCACACGGACTCTTCTACTACGAAGCCATGCTGTTGTAATAGCTGCAGGATGTGGTTTTGCATTGTCCTGCTGAAATGCATTAGGCCTTCCCTGGAATAGATGTCATCTGGAGGGGAGCATATGTTGCTCTAAAACCTTTATATACCTTTCAGCATTCATGGTGCTTTTCAAAACATGCAAGTGTCCCACACCATGTGCACTAATGCATCCCCATACCATCAGAGATGCTGGCTTTTGAACTGAATGCTGATAACAGTAGGGGTGGTCTTTCTCCTCTTTAGCCCGGAGGACACAACGCCCATGATTTCCGACAAGAATGTCAAATTTGGACTCGTCTGACCACAGGACACTTTGCCACTTTGCTACAGTCCATTTTAAATGAGCCTTGGCCCAGAGAACACGGCGGCGCTTCTGGATCACGCTCAACAATGGCTTCCTTTTTGCATGATAGAGTTTTAGGCGGCATCTGTGGATGGCACGGTGGACTGTTTTTACAGTGGTTTCTTGAAGTATTCCTGGGCCCATTAGTTATGTCAATGACAAAATCATGCCGATGAGTGATGCAGTGGCGTCTGAGGGCCTGAAGATCATGGGCATCCAGTAAAGGTCTTCGGCCTTGTCCCTTACGCACAGAGATTTTCCAGTTTCTCTGAATCTTTTGATGATGTTATGTACTGCATTATGCATAATGTTATGTTATGCACTGTTGATGATGAGACCTTGAAAGCCTTTGCAATTTGACGTTGAGGAACATTGTTTTGAAAGTATTCCACAATTTTTTACGCAAGCCTTCACAGGTTGGAGAGCCTCTGGCCATCTTTACTTCTGAGAGACTCAACCTCTCTAAGACATCCTTTTTATAGCCAATCATATTACACACTTGATGCCGGTTAACTTAATTACTTGGTACATGTTTTTTCAGCTGATTCTCTTATATATATTTTGCTTTTTCAGCCCTTCTTTGCTTATGTCCCAACTTTTTTGAGACCTGTTGCAGCCAGAAAATTTGAAATAAGCTCATTTTGTGGATAAAAATGTAAAATGTCTCAGTTTCAACATTTAAAATGTTGTCTGTATTCTATTGTAAATAACATATTGGCTCATGTGATCTGAAAGTCATTGCATTTTGATTTTATTCACAATTTACACTTCGTCCCAACTATTTCGGAATTGGGGTTGTAAATTTCTTATAATGACTGTTTACCGATGATGGTCGCGGAAGAAAGTGACCAAGTTTTCGACACATATGCTGAGTGGTTATAGATATTACCGTAGTAGGGGAGAAATAAGCCACCAGAATTAATTAATTTGTTCATGAATAAGTTTTTCTTCCAGAAAACAAAAATGACAACCTACATGAACAAATGCAAGTAACTGGAAATAAAAACATCGAGAAAAAAAGTGCCCCCTGGTGAATGGAAATGGACAACTTCCACCTCAAAACAAAAGGCAAAAACTACAAGCAAAATTGATGTGTCGAAAACCTGACCCAAAGCAATACATTTTTTAAAATATAAGTCTTAAAAATGATCTTGACCCCAGTGAGAATCGTGTTTGCAAGTGTACATGTACGTACAAGGGTCATTCCATGAAATCGACCAACTTTCAGTCAAGTTTCATGGGCATAGTATGAATTTTCTTCAAACTTTAATAGAATGTTGCTTTGGGTGCCAAATGAAAAACTACCAAGTTTTAGCTCAATTGGCCCACTACTTTAGATTTTCTTGGGGGTCAAAAAAGTGGCCGTGGCCCCCTGGTTCGGGAAGTTAGCATTTTTGCCATTTTTAACAGGCTGTAACTCTGGAATTCATAAAGTTAACCCCATGATTTTTTTCAGGACTTGTTCTCTATGCAGTACACTACCCTATATTGCCAATATTTTGGTTTTATAGGCTCCCAAAAATGCTACCTTTACACACGGGTATCAAAACATACACATTTAAGGGTACCATTCTCACACCCTTCTGATGACGTGTATATTTGTGGTAATATCAGCTTTTAGTAATGGTCAAGAGCTTTCTATAGCCACCAATTAATATCCTTTAGCATTTATAGTTCTTTGGTAATATTGATCCTTATTTTAGCCTTCTGTGGGGGATGACCCCTTTTCAACCCCTTTTTTCAGGATCTGGGTATCCTTCAATTTTAATGAAACCTATATTTTTGGAAAGCTCACAGTTGACGGCAGGTGCCAAGTGCTTGCAACTTAAAACATTATCTTTGCTTTGGTGTTCATGTTGCATTGTGTGTTGTGATGACTGCTGGTTTTGTATTGTCTCTTCTTCTTCAGGCTTATGGTCTGTTATTACAAAAGGATCATGCTGTAATAAGCCTTCATAAGATCATGTAAAACTATTATTGTATTTATTTACTTGAAGACATGTGGATTCAATCATTTTAAAAACAATGTTCCTCAACGTCAAACTGCAAAGGCTTTGAAGATCTCATCATCGACAGTGCATAACATCATCAAAAGATTCAGAGAAACTGGAAAAATCTCTGTGCGTAAGGGACAAGGCCGAAGACCTTTACTGGATGCCCGTGATGTTCGGGCCCTCAGACGCCACTGCATCACCCACCGGCATGATTTTGTCATTGACATTACTAAATGGGCCCAGGAATACTTTGACAAACCACTGTCTGTAAACACAGTCCGCCGTGCCATCCACAGATGCCACCTAAAACTCTATCATGCAAAAAAGAAGCCATTGTTGAGCATGATCCAGAAGCGCCGCCGTGTTCTGTGGGCCAAGGCTCATTTAAAATGGACTGTAGCAAAGTGTCCTGTGGTCTGACGAGTCCAAATTTGACATTCTTGTTGGAAATCATGGGCATCGTGTCCTTCGGGCTAAAGAGGAGCAAGACCACCCCTCCTGCTATCAGTGTTCAGTTCAAAAGCCAGCATCTCTGATGGTATTGGGATGCATTAGTGCATATGGTGTGGGACACTTGCATGTTTTAAAAAGCACCATGAATGCTGAAAGGTATATAAAGGTTTTAGAGCAACATATGCTCCCCTCCAGATGACATCTATTCCAGGGAAGGCCTTGTGTATTTCAGCAGGACAATGCAAAACCACATACTGCAGCTATTACAACAGCGTGGCTTTGTAGTAGAAGAGTCCGTGTGCTGAACTGGCCAGTCTGCAGTCCTGATCTTTCACTGATTGAGAACATTCGGCGCATAATTAAACAAAAAGTCCGTCAAAGGAGACCCAAAACTCTCCAGCAGCTGGAAGCCTGAATTAAACAAGAGTGGGATCAAATTCCAATGGCTAAACTCAAGAAACTTGTCTCCTCAATGCCCAGACAACTCCACTCTATGTTAAAAAGAAGAGGGGATGCTACACCATGGTACACAGGCCCCTGTCCCAATTTTTTGAGACCTGTAGCAGCCATCAAATTTGAAATGAGCTCATTTTGTGGATAATTGTAAAATTTCTCAGTTTCAACATTTGCTATGTTATCTCTGTTCTATTGTAAATAAAATACGGGCTGGTGTGATTTGAAAGTCATTGCGGTTTGATTTTATTCGCAATTTACATTTTGTCCCAACTATTTCGGAATTGGGGTTGTATTATTATTATGCTTCTGCTTTCTTCCGCCGTTGAAGTCAATGGCAGCCCTTAGAACCGTACATAGGAAAATGTTGGCACATTTATTCGGGACAGTCCCATGATCACTTTCACCAATTCGCATGCCCCAAGCTCAAAAGCTCTAGTGCCATCAACAGGTTGCAGTGTAACCTACATTCACCTTCATAACTTCTGACCCGTTTATCCGATTTTCACAATTGGGGTACCGTTGGAATCCTTGTGCCAATTTGAGTTCAACGCACCCTATGACGTCATTTTCCACCATATTGGATTTTCCGACATTTTGAATTTTAGTGAAAACCTTTAAAAAAGTTTCACGGGTCACAAATTTTGTCCAGTTTGAGCAAAACTTGGTACATAGTATCGTTTGTGCGGATCGGTCTGGAGATCTATCAGGTTTTTTTATATTCTAAACCCTTTGCCTGTGACAGCCAAGGAAATTTGGCAGTGGAGTTGGTGGCCTAAATTGACAGAAATTACAAAGTTTGTCTGATCATTACGAAACTTGGCACACATGATCTACAGACCAAGGCTGAGAAGTCTCTTGAGTTTGGTATCTCAACTCCAAACCGTTTGGCCGTAACAGCCAATCGAATTTGACGGCGAAGCCACCAAACAGAAGTAGACCCATATCTCAGCAATGTTTTGGTCTATCAACACGAAACTTGGTATATGGACTTATGACACAGTCTGAAGAAGACTTATATGATTTGGTGACCTTTGACCCCTGGCAAATAATCAAGTCACAGGAAGTGAAGTCATATCTCAGCAACGTTGCACAATAAATTTGTGATCACTGATCCTTGGACAGGGTCATCAAAGCCAATCAAAATTGGCGGTGCAGCTGACAAAAAGGAAGTAAGCCCATATCTCAGCAATGCTATTAGGTGTGGACATAAAACTTGGAATATTGACTCATGAATATTGACTCCTTGAGCAGCCAAAAATAAATTTGCCGACTTTTGACCTTTGGCGGACACTGGCATTACAGGAAGTGAGGCAGTATCTTAGCAATTCCTCCGAACAACCAAACCATATTCATATGTATGATGAACCTGCCAAACAGGAAGTAGGCCCATATCTCAACACTGCTTTGATGTATCAACACAAAACTTGGTTATATTTTCAAATAAATTAATTGATTTAATATGGTGACCTTTCACCTCTGGCAGACATTCAGGTCACAGGAAGTGAGGTCATATCATGGCAACGCTTTGAAATAACCAAACCAAACTTAACAAATGGTCTCAGGACCCCAACAGGATATCGCCAAATACAGTTGGTGGTGATTAGTGCTTGGGCAGGGTTGTCAAAGCCAATCAAAATCAGTGGCCAAGTCGCCAAACATTACTATCGTCTTCGATGCCTCATAAGGGCGTCCATGATTTTGATTTGTTGGTTGGACTAAACAAAAAAAAAATCAGAGAAAACGCGTGTCTGTTCAAATCTGCTGAGCTATTAGTTGTGGATTCTCACAGCTGGCCGGAGAGATTAGCTCACAGCGAAAATCTTAGAATATAAAATTTTATGTGAAATTGTTAGCTGATTGAAGCCATGTATCTATGTGATGTCGTTATCTCAATTCTCTTGTAATTGCTTGGTTTAGTGGTGTTTTGAATTAGCTAGGAGCTCTGCAGGTGATGGATTGATAGCTAGTTTGCCGTTGGCTGTGCTCCTGTGATCTGGAAAAACCTAGTAAGTCCACTGAACAAGATTTTTAGAAAATGGTTTCTGTTCAGGATTAAGCTCCTGGTTAACAGATCATTCTTACTTTATTTATTTAGTAGAGTAAAAGTAAATGCCTTTTAAGTGAATTTGCTTGTATCTAGATTTCATCTTTGCTAAAGGTATAAACTGACTTTCTAGGTTTTACCGGATCAAACTAAATGACCGAAGCAAATCTGTAATCAATAAAAACCTAGTATGTCAACATAATTACTCTTTATTATTACACTCCGAAAACATTCAACTCAAATATGAACATATATTAACAAAATTATATAACAGAATTAATGGGTTCTCTGATATGAATTCTATAAACATTTCAAAAAAAATCATTTGGTTCTGAACAATAACAAAGAAAAAGACAATGTTATAACATTTGCATTGTTAAGTACATTTCTGAAAACTTTAAGAATGTCTTCATTAAAAACACTCCTAGCATACCCTGAACAATAAACAAGTTAACACGTTGACTGCCAACTACGAGATAACTCGTAATGGCTGGTCTGGGCCAGCGCTAGACTTGAAAATTCGGGGGAAATTATCCATCCCTTTATTGACTACAATTCTTGCTAATTCTTGATGGTTTTCCTTTATAAACACGTTTTCCAATTCAAGAATAATCAAGTGGCAATTGAAGACACGGCTTCTCTCCCCCATGCGATCTAACAGCAAATAATGGGCTACATTCAGTAAAGAAAATATTTTAATTATAATTAGGTCTATGCACAGGCACTCTTAGCGTTTTTTTTTTTTTTTCCAGTGTGGCGGCATTTCAGAACTCATTTGCGAATGAAGGTAATTTACAAAGTACCTACACCTGTTTTTGCAGCATGGTCACGCAACTTGCTGTAAAAAAATAGACAGCTGTCAGACTGGAAAATGTAAAACGGGCCGAAACCACGTACTTGTCACCAGAATTACCTTCATTCGCAAATGAGTTCTGCAATGCCGCTCTCGCTGGAAAAAAAAATACCGTTGCTGAGTGCCAGTGCATAGACCTAATTATAATTAAATTATTTTCTCTACTGAATGTAGCCCATTATTTGCTGTAAGATCGCATGGGGGAGAGAAGCCGTGTCTTCAATTGCCACTTGATTATTCTTGAATTGGAAAATTTGTTAATATAGGAAAACCATCTAGAATTAGCCAGGACTAATTGTTGTCAATAAAGGGATGGATATTTTCCCCCAAATTTTCAGGTCTAGCGCTGGCCCTGACCCACCATTACGACTTATCCCGTAGTTGGCAGTCAACGTGTTAACCAGTATCTATGCACTACTCAAACCATTCTACAAGATCAGCATTTCTGTCATTTACTGGTATATCCTGCCAGAATTTCCTCTTGGCAGCCAAAAAATGACTGTGCCAGTTCTAGAAGCTTTTGACGCTTTACACCAGGAATGCCATGTGGTTTGCTTCTGGTGGCTAGAGGAATTTCAAGTCTAAATTTTGGCTTTAGAAATTCAACTTCCTGATAGTCCTCCTCAAAACCCTCTTTTAAACCACAATGTTTGTGAACCTTTTCGAAGTTCTGCTACGGCAATTGAGTTCAGGTGAGGTGGTGTAACATTTTTGGAATTTATACTACAGTGACCATCTGTAAATTCAAAATAATCTTTCCTCGTGAGGCCATTTACACACAGTAAGAAAACAAGAAATATGAAAAATATCTGCTTAACAAACTCAGTGTGATGCTTTCATGGAGGCTGCCATTTTGCATTTTGATCATGTAACCTCAGTGAGCCATGTGATTGTCTTGCACTCCTTGTTAGGTTTTTCCAGATCAAATATCCCTATGATGCTCAATAAAGACTGACTTACTAGGTTCTTTCAGATAAAAAACTGCCATTAGACAGGTGTTTCAGACATTTTAACCTGATAAAAGGAAGGGGTAAAACCTAGTCACTGCAAATGTTGGTACAACTAAATTTTCGAGTTACTAGGTTTTTCCAGTCACAGGAGTGTGGTTCTGGCTGTTCTGCTGTTGCTGCTGCTGACCTCTTGGCTGTGCTGTAGCACTGTTTGTTGGAGATCATTCTGCTTGAGTTGAAACGGAGAAAGGCGTGCAGGGATTGTAGCAGAAGATTTACTCTTGTTTAAACGGGTTTTCTGAAAATAAATTGTGTGTAAAAGTTCAAACATTAAAAGAGGTAAGATGATTTGATCCCGAGGTACAACCTTTGTTGCATTAGGGGCAGGAAGAATCTTCCCCTTTTTTCCCCCTTGTAACAACTCGGTTAGCAAATAGCCAAATGAAGTCACTAATCAGGTCAAACAAAGGCGACGGGGTTTTTTTTGGGGGGTGTTTCTGTCTACAGGAAGCAAAGTAAAGTGAAGTAAAATAAACTTAGTTTTTTAATTCAGCGTTTAAGTAAATTGCATGATATAAAAAGTAAAACGGAATTGTTTTCAAGGACTGTGCTACTCTCGCCTGGTTTTTCTGTAGCTGATTTAGCTAAAAAACTTTAGCGAGCTTCTCAACGCTAAGAATATTATCGAATTACCTGGATATCTAACCATAACCTGGTTTGGTTTCATACTTGTTCACTTGCCTTTCATACAGTCTTCTAGCCAACTATTGACGTTCACCGGGGTATGAAGTCCTCTTCGGTCTTTCTTTTACCGCATTACCGCATAAACACATTGCCAAGCTTGAATTAAAGATTAACGCTCACCGGGTTTTAGTCTCTTTCGCATCTCATTTTTACTGAAGGGCTCTTCTGATTAAACACATTGCAAATTACGTTATTTTTGTATTTTCCTCCGATTGCTGTGCCTTGATCCGCTGGTTTGTTAATCGCTTTAACATATTTAAAGACCTCAATCAGATCACCCTAAGTCTCCTTTTCCTAAGACTAAAGAGATTAAGGATCTTCAACCTGTTCTCATAGCTTTCATCTTTTATACCTGGAATCAGCTTAGTTGCTCTTCTCGGAACTTTTTCTAGAGCCTCTATATCTTTCTTAAAGTATGGTCCCCAGAACTGTACACAATACTCCAGATGTGGTCTGATGAATGTGTTGTACAAGAGAAGTATCACCTCCTTGGATTTGTACTCAATACTTTTGGCAATACATCCCAGCATCCCATTGGCTTTTTTAACTGCTACGGCACAATGGCTAGAACCTGTGAGGGTTTGGTCAACAATCGCTCCCAGATCTTTTTCATGTGGAGCACATTCCAGTTTTAAACCTCCCATGAAGTAATCCCCTCTAATGTTTTTATTACCTACATGTACAACTTTATATTTTGCCACATTAAATTTCATTTGCCACATTTCTGCCCAATTCTGGATTCTATCCAAATCATCCTGAATCACTTTAGTGGACTCTAAACTATTTGCCAAACCTCCCAATTTAGTATCATCTGCAAATTTAACTAATTTGCTCTCAATATTCCTATCAAGGTCATTAATGTAGATGAGGAACAGTAGGGGTCCCAACACCGATCCCTGAGGGACGCCACTCCCCACCATACCTAGCTGAGATGAGATTCCACTGACCACCACTCTTTGTGTTCTGTCCTGTAACCAGTTTTGAATCCACTCCAGAATACCTCCTGTAACTCCAATTGAGCTCATTTAAAAAATTAGTCCCTTATGCAGTACTGTATCAAATGCTTTCTGAAAATCCAAGTATATGATGTCATAAGCCCTGCTCTGATCATAAGTCTTGGTGGCCTCTACAAAAAATTCCAGGAGGTTTGTCAAGCATGACCTTCCCTTACGGAAACCATGTTGGCTATCCCTCAAGATATTATTACGTTCAAGAAATAATTCCAGTTCGTCTTTTATGATAGATTCCAGTATTTTGCATGCTATGCAAGTTAAACTGTCTGGCCTGTAATTTCCTGGCTCAGTACGGTCCCCTTTCCTATATATTGGTATTATATTGCCTTGCTTCCAATCATTTGGTATTTCTCCAGTTTCTAAAGACCGTCTGAAGATGGCGGAGAGCAGTTTAAAGATGAACTCAATAAATTACCTGAGCACTCTAGGATATAAGCCATCAGGACCCGCCGCCTTATCTGCCTTTAGTTTATGCAACTTGTCTAATAGTTCATTATCCCTAAACTCAATTTCCGCAAAATAATCTTGAGGATTGGACATGCACTCTGGTCGAATAAAAACCTGCTCTGAGGGAAAATTCTCAACAAAGTATTTGTTTAAGGTATCCGCAATATCCTTGTTATCTTATAGCAGTGATCCATATTTATTCTTAATGCACTCAACCTCCTCTTTGACTTTACTTTTTCTGCAACAATACTGAAAGAAGCGCTTAGGATTAGTTTTTGCCCCTTCTGCAATTTGCCTTTCATACAGTCTTCTAGCATTCCTCAGCTCTTTTTTGACCACAGCTCGCATTTTACAGTATTCTGCCTTAGTATTCTCATTGTTATCCTTTATGTACATCTTATAAAGATTCCTCTTATCAGTCAAACTCCTACCAATAACTGTGGTCATCCACGGAGGATTTTGCTTTTTTAGCTTACTTTTGGACACCTTTGGAATGAATTTGCATTGTGAATAAAGTAAAACCCCCTTAAAACTTTCCTGCATCTCATTTACAGACTCACAGTCCAGAAGTGTCTCCCATTTTATTTCGCTTAGATATGAGCGCATCCTATCAAAGTTGGTCGCCCAAAATTAAAAATTTTGGTTTTCGAAGACACCTTTTAATCTTTCCATGAAATGTCAAAATTAACGGTAGCGTGATCACTAGTCCCAAGTGGCTCCAGTACCTCAACATTGTTAATTCTATCGGAGTCATTACCAAACACTAAATCTAAAATTGCCCTCTCTCTTGTAGGTTTATTAATATACTGCACCAAAATATTGTCATGTATAACATCTAGAAATTCTTCCTCCCCTTTATCCTGTCCTTTCACCATTTCCCAAATGATACCAGGATAATTTATGTCTCCCATAATAAAAGTCCCTCCTCCTCTACAAGCTTGCCTAATCCTCTTAAAGAGCATTTCATTGACAATATTGTGCAAAGCTGGCGGTCGATAGCATACTCCTATGTTTAAACCTGTCTCGTGTTTGCCAATGAGCCTGACCCAGATATCTTCACAGGGCAAGGAATATTCAATTTCAGGAATTTCCTGTGCATTTATGTTTTCATTGACATAGAGTGCTACGCCCCCTCCTCGCCTATTACATCTGTCCTTATTAAAGAGCTTATAAACTTCTATATTATATTCATCTCCATCCTTTTCACTAAGCTATGTCTCTGTAATCCCAACTATGACATAACCCTTACTAATCATAACAGCCTCAAGTTCTGGAAGTATACTTTTTATGCTTCTTGCATTTAAATAAAAACATTTCAGGTTATTATAAATGCTCTTCCCCTTCTATTTCCCATGTGCCTGCTGCTCCAAGCCCCCCACTATGCTTTGTTGCTTCAAAAATATATAATCAATAGTGCATGTAACGCTGTCAGCTTCCATCAGGGCAGTCTGCATTTCCCTGTGTATAACATTCTCTAACCTCCCTGCCCCCCAAGTCCCTAGTTTAAATAACCCTGTGCTACCCTCAACACTGTCCCAGTGCAAAGGTACCCCTCCGGTTCAGGTGTAGACCGTCAGGCTTGAACAGGTCAACCCTGTCCCAGAAAAAGTTTCAGTGCCCTATGAACCTGTATCCTTCTTTCCTACACCAGGTTTTTAGCCACCTGTTAAACCTCCAGATAAAATTCTACTTCCCTCTGCTTGCACGTGGTACCGGTAGAATCCCGGAGAAAACTATCGTGGAGGATCAGCTCCTAAGATTTTCAGCTAATTCCACAAATTTGTCATGTAGAACCTCAAACCTACCCTTACCCATGTCATTTGTCCCAACATGGACCATGACAACTGGATCCCTCCCCGCTCTGGCCAGGAGCTTGTCCGCACGGTCCAGGAGGTCTCCTACCTGGGCACCAGGCAGGGAACACACCGTACGAGACTCCTTGTCGCGCGAACAGACTAAGCTGTCTATTCCTCTAATGATTGAGTTCCCCACTATCACTAACTCTCTTTTCTGAGGGGTAGAGGCCAACAGGGTGCCCTGATGCTCATCAATCCCCCCACTCTCAGGGTCAGGGGCCAAGTCGAGTTCCTGCAAGGGCCGGAATCGGTTGGACACCTCAACCACTGGAGAAGCTGTCACTGTACAGCGTGCATGCCCTTTCCTGCGCTGACATCCTACAGTCACCCAACTTTCTCTCCCTGCCTGCTCTGGGATCACCCCGCTTTCCTGCTTTGGCGTATACACCTTTTCTCTAAACGACATACTACTCAGTTTCTCTAGGAACTCTACTGATTGCGAATAATTTTGCGCTGCCAACTGGCCCTGAAGATCAAGGATCTTGCTCTCCAGATGTTCAATTAGCTGACAATGGTGGCAGACGAACCCACCCTGGAAATCTCTTTCCAGAAGTGCGATCATCCTTCAACCGTCACATAGTTTTGACGACATTTTGGACCCCCTGCCTTAGACCTCGCTCACCCTAGATAACAAGGAAAATTATTCATGCCGAGACAGAAGCTCAGAATCCACAATTTATTAACCTGAGAAGCCTTAAGCAGCAGTCAAAATGGAAACTGTGGGGAAACTATGCAAATGGGTAATAAGCCTCTTTTAGCAGGGGCTTAGTTTCAGTTAACAAAAATGAAATACCAAATTGAGACAAACTGGTATTTGTGCTCACCCATAGATGTCTCGGACCCCTCATCTCATGATCAGTTTTGGTTGCTGTCCGAAATCTGTCACGTACAGGCTGTAACCAGATGTGGCGCTCTTGAGCTACCATAGTCACTCGTGGCTGCCCTAAGCGGGGTCGGTCAGTGACAGTGCCTGTGTTCCATTCTCAGATAGACAGCCGACTGATTGTTGAACGGTGACAGTGCAAATGACGCACCACCTCTCGGCGGCTGAGGCCTGCCCGTAACATGCCAATGGCTCTTTTTCTCTCTCCTGTGCCACAAGCCATTCCATTTCTTTGATGCTGTAGCATTTTTTGTTTTTTTCGTTGGCTTTATGTAGGCTATTGACCACACCGAAAAGAACAAGTCAAGTGTCACTGTACGCATCATAAACAGCTGAATGTTTGTTAGTACTGAAGTGCTTGGCGCGTTCACGTGGTGCGCATCAGGATTACAATACCACACGCTTTTCTTTATTTCCACTCGTGCCTCACTGGAAAAGCAATAAAAATCTATCGATTCTTCAATTTTCCGCAAATACAGTACATACCTCACTGTTGCGTTTTTAATGGCGCTAAGTGTACATTACTGTTCTCATACTGGCCATTTCTGTAGCACCTTCGTCTGAGACACTCTATTTGAGCTCCTACCCCTCCTCCCAAAAAGTGTAGTGTGCTGTCATTTGTCAGTTGGATCACTCACGTGTCATTTATCAGCCTTTGGGCGTGTTGGGAATGTCACATCCCTTACCATAAATGGATTTCAGCTCCAAAGGATTACTGAGGTGCTGAAAAAAGCAAGGACTTGAAAACAAGTAGATCATTTGAATCAGGGGTGTTTGGGTTGGGAGAAACCTCAGCTGTGATTATAATTTAACTCCTGGATGAGCATGATATTGTTGATCCTAGAACAATGCTTACACAGCAATATCACATTGTGCACTCTGTGTCCTCTGAGATAGACTTTAGCACAGTGAAAGCGTGTGTTATGGTACGACGAGTCAAGCTTTCATGTGGTTTTTGGAAAAGACCGCTTCTGTACCCTTCGGATTGAAAACAACAACTCAAGCTATTATCAGCATCAAGGCCAAAAGCTATCGTGGTATGGGCAGAGGTGTAAGTACTGGAAAAAAAAAAACTAAGTAAAAGTAGAAGTGCCATAACTGAAAGTTACTTTGGTAAAAGTTGAAGTCACCCATTAGAAAATGAATTGACTAAAAGTCTTAAAGTAGCTCACATTAAATGTACTTAAGTACCAAAAGTATCTTGTGAAAAAAACTATACTTAAGTATCAAAAGTACAAGTACAGAGTATTTTTCATAGTATGTGTAAAGAGAAGCAAAGCATCCACTCTTTGTTCTCTCCTTGTGCTCTTTAATCAATTTTCAGGTGAATGAAAGATACAGCATTCAAATAACAAATGGGCAGTCTCTCCTTCAGATACTTCTTCTACTTCGAATTTACTGGCAATTTAAAAAATCGCTATAATTGACTGTAATTTTTAGTAGAATTACAAAGTCTCAATACCATGTCGAATTTTTGCTTCAGAAAGCTGATTTTTCTTAACTACTAATTGGGATACCATTGGCTCACTGTAGCTAAAGTGGCTGCTATAGAGGACAATGATTTTTTCTGTAGCAAGAGAATTTTTTTGAACTGCTGGATAGATACTGTGGGCAAGTATATTGAGCAGTTTGCACATGGGCTTAGCTGAAGAGTTTAATTCAGGCAACTCCTGAAAAACCGGGATTCGAGTGAACTCATCCATATTCTAAACTGTGTTCGAGCTCGGTTTGCTTGTGAATATTCAATAACTGATCCAGGTGTGCCATCTAGTGATAGAATTTTGCAACTGTGTGCATAAATTTGCAGCTCCATGTGAACTGGCGGACACATCTGCACAAAGATACCCTGCCGAGCACCGTTTTTCTTCTAGCACGAGCCACATTCAGATAATCCTTAAATGATGAATTACATTCATGTTTTAATTTGTAACCAGAAACAAAGTGGCCAGTGTCAAAGTAACGAAGTAAAAGTATACTTTTTATCTTTTAAATGTAGTAGAATAAAAGTAAAAGTCCCGGTTTAAAAAAAAAAAACTCAAGTAAAGCGCAGATCCTCAAAAAAAAAAAAAAACTACTTAAGTACTGTAACGAAGTATATTACACCACTGGGTATGGGGTGTGTCAGTGCACATGCAATAGGTGACTTGCACATTTACACCTTCATCATTAATGCAGACAGATTAAGAGTTTTATAGTCACATATGCTGCCATCTCTAGGTTGTCTGTTCCTGGGAAATCTTTGCATTTTCCAACAAGACAATGTTAAACCACATTCGCCACAGGTTACATGTGCATGTCTGCTTAAAGAGAAAGAGCAGGTGCTAGATTATCCTACCTGCAGTCGTGATCTGTCTCTGATTGAGAAAGTACAGTTTGGCACATTTTTAATGAAAACATTGGACAGCAAAGGCCCTGTAGCTTTGTGCAGCAGAAGATCTGCAAAATGAAGGAAGGTGGGAAAATTCCTCTTGTGAGACTTGACCCTTCAGTGCCCAAAGGCGTAATGAGTGTAATTAAAAGACATGGTGATGTTGTACTGAGGTAACCAGTCAATCCTGCCAAGTTTTTTGGACTTTGTTATAGTCATCACATTGTATATTTTCAAAAAGCAAATAAAGTAATCACATTAGAACATCAAATGGCTTGCTGTACTGTTTTCATAGTTGTTTGCAGATGAAAGTGCATTGGCCGAAAGGTCAATATATGATGCCAAGGTAGTCAAAATGGGCTTAAAATACCTATTATTTGTTCCCCAGCACCTGACGGGTACGTCGCAGGACTACTGATGTTGGAGCTACATTAGTTTTGCTTTAAATAGTGGTAATTTTGTCAATTAATTTGCTTATTATTATCTTTTGCTCACATTAGTAATTTATATTTTGGTAATATTCTTTTGTTATTTGTCTAGTTAATTGCTTTGCTTCATGTGTTTAGTCTTTATTTTGGTTTATTAATTGTAATATTTGGTTTAGACACCTGGGGGTAGTAGTGTGCACAGGAAAGGGTGGATATAGGTAGGAAGTGGTAAGACACCTGTATGCACCTGGGTAGTGGGCACATGGTTTTTTACCAGCGCGAGAGATACATGGATTTGTTTGCTCACCTGGAAAATAACAATAAACCAGCCTCAAAGAGAGAATTTTGCCTGGAAACTACGTTTATTCTTGCCTGCGTACATTACCTCCCCAGGGTGCCAGAAGTTGTCGTTTGCTTTGTTTAATTTAAGTTTAATTTAATTTAGTTAAAGTTCGTTTGACAAACGGCCACTACATCAAGTAAAAAACCCGCCCATGGATTAAAGAAAGAAGAAGAACAAACTTTCCTTGGAATTCGATCCTTCGGACATTATTGGGGTATCCGATGGAAAATCAACACGGATTGTTTAATCATCATTCGGGGATTATCTGCTGGCGTGAGAAAGAGGCCTGTTCCATGTCAAAGAAATCTCCAGTTGGTATGTGCACTGTTTAAAAATCACCGTATAGGAAAATGGTGAAAATCAGTATTTCATGAAAAGGCAAGTTATATGACCTTAAAACTTGGACTGCTTTAATTCGCTGTGCGCTTTGTTTGATTACTGACGCACTAGGCGGACTTCATTCATAAAAAAGTAAAGCCTTGTGTATGTGTAGCTGGTGTGGATGAAGAAGTTTGTTTTAAAATCTAGTTGTTGTCGATAACGTTGCCACCTTTTGCTTGCCTTGTTGCCCGATTGCGGACCCTCACTGCTGTATTATCAGTAATTTTAAGTTTGCAACAAAATGAGTGGCGTAGAAGCGCCACCCGATGTGGAAAGGCCGGAATCAAAACGGTCAATCAAATTAACTTCTAAAGGAATGTGCTTTTACATACAAACTTGCCAAGAAAAACGCACTGCAAAAACTAACCAGGCTAAAAAGCTTATGAATAAAATCCGTGCCCTAATGAAATCAAATGACAATGCCGATGCAGTGAACGCTCAGCTCGCCTTGTTCATTAAGTGCTACGAAGATGCGCATAGCATACATGAAATGTTTATGGAATTGCCTCTACCAGAAGATGATCAAATACTTAACACTAAAACCAAAAACTTTGAGGAAAGGATGAAATCATGTCATGTATTTATTGAAGAGGTAAAAGAGTGGTTGTCTAAAACCGGTCATTCATATTTCGAGCCAAAGGAGCCTCCTGACGCAGAATGCGTTGATGATGACATACAACCTGGAGATAGTATTTCTAACATCTCAAGTGTAAAAGCAAGTTCTGTAAAATCGCGCGCCACCAGTGTATCAAAGACTTCTGCAACATCCATGGCGCGCATTAATGTGGAGGCCGAGAGAGCAGCTCTTCTTAAACGCTCCGAAGCTCTAAAAAAGAAACATCTAATAGAAGCGCAGGAGGAAAGGCTTCGTAGAGAAAAGGAGCAATTGGAGCTTGAAACAGATTTAGCAGCAACGACTGCAAAGCTTCAGGTTTTAGAAATGAACTCTTAACAGTGTGGCTCAACTCGATCTGATGGAATGAACTCTTATTTGGAGAGGAGCAAAGCTCAAAGATCCATAGGTTTAAATCCCCAGGCTAATGCCTTTGTCCCACATGAAAATAATGTTTTTGCTGCGCCTGATCCTGCACTAGTTGTTAGGCCAAAACAAAGATCTGCTGCGCAAATGGATGGAATGTCAGAAGCCCCACATCAAGAAACACAGACTGCTTATGGATGTCAAATGGGGTATATATTAAACTCTCAAACTCAGACTGGTAACAACCAAAATGATATGGTGAGCATTATGCAAAAACAAAATGAAATCACGGCATTGTTGGTTCAGCAAAATGTATCCTCTGTTCTCCCTGCAAGAAATCTCCCTGTTTTTGATGGAGACCCTCTTCAATATAAGTCCTTCATTAGAGCCTTTGAAAATGGAGTGGAGAAGAAAACGAATAATCTCAGCGACTGTTTGTACTTTCTTGAATAGTACACTAGGGGGCAGCCAAAAGATCTTGTGCATAGCTGTCAACATTTACCTCCAGATCAAGGCTATCAAAGAGCCAAGAGTCTTCTTGCACAACACTTTGGAGATGAACATAAAATTGCATCGGCTTACATGGAAAAAATATTTAACTGGGCACCTGTTAAAAGTGAAGATGTAAAAGCATTACAATCATTCTCTCTGTTTCTCCGAGGATGTTCAAACTTAACAGAACAAGTGATGTATATGAGGGAACTGGACTTGCCATCTAACATGCGGAGCATCATCTTAAAACTTCCTTACAAACTAAGAGAAAAATGGAGGAATATTGCATGTGATCTACAAGAAAGAAGGAGACAGAGGGCCACATTTGTTGATCTTGTAAATTTTATTGAAAGACAAGTGAAAATTGCTTTAGATCCAGTTTTCGGAAACATTCAAGACCCCCAACATCTTAACACCAAGGCCTCCAGTAGCAGCCAGCCAAGACAAAGAAGGAAGGGAAGCAGCTACACTACAAATGTCACTCCTGTGAGGGAAGACGCTATGGCGCGGCCTGCAGGACATAAGAATAACGCCCCCTCCACTCATTGCTGTCTGTTCTGCCTGCAGAGGAACCACACACTGGATCAGTGCCCACAGTTTAAAGCCAAAGCACATCGGGACAAGATCAGCTTCATCAAGGACAAGGGTATTTGTTTTGGTTGCCTGAAGGTAGGCCATACAAGCAAAGACTGCAGGAGTCGATTGGATTGCCATGTATGTCACCAGAAACACCCCGGAGTCCTCCATATAGAAAGACAGGATAAAGGTATATCCGTAGAACAAGCCAAACATTCTCTGAGTCCTCCAAGTGTTTCAACTGTAACCTCTCAGACGTGTGGCCATATTGGGGCCGGAGTGGAAGATGATTCCACCTTTTCTATTGTCGCAGTAAAGATCAGAAGCAAACTGACTAATAAGACCATGCAGACATATGCTTTCTTGGATCCTGGCAGTTCTGGCACATTTTGTACAGAAGCCATGGCAAAAAGGTTGAATTTGCGAGGTAAGAAGACAAGCATTCTGTTGAGAACAATGGGCCAACGAAAAGTTGTGAATGCTCATGTTTTGTCAGGTCTTGAAGTGTCTGGCATGGGTGTTGAAGATTTTATAGAGCTTCCTGATGTTTTGACTCAAAGAACTATGCCTGTGTCTACCCTTAATATTCCACGACAAGCAGATATTGATCCATGGCCGTATCTGAAGGATGTAAAACTCCACGACATTCATGCAAGTGTTGATCTGCTTATTGGAACTGATGCCCCTAAGGTCTTGGAGCCGTGAGAAGTGATAAACAGCTAGAATGAAGGACCATATGCTGTCAGAACCAGGGTTGGCTGGGTCATTAATGGTCCTCTTCATGGTGGAAGCTGCAGAAGTAAGAGTGGCTATTCTTCTGTAACAGCAAACCGTATCTCTGTTGAACACCTGCAAGAAATGCTTGTAAAACAGTATCACCACGACTTCAATGAGAGATCATCAGAAGAACAGATTGAAATGTCCAGAGAAGACATCAAATTCATGGATATCGTGAGTAGCACAGCAAAACTAATTGGAGGTCATTATTGCATTGACTTGCCATTTAGAAAAGAAAATGTAACCCTGCCAGATAATCGTTATATCGCAGAACAGCGCTTATGTAGCCTGAAAAGAAAGTTTGACAGGAACAGTGAGTTTAAGGAGGAATACACCACGGGCTCTATCTTTCACACTGCCCTACCCGTTGCCACTACCCGCTACCCGTGAATTACGCATTTAGCAGCTTCCACTATCCCTAAACGGTATCTTGCGGCCACACTACCCGCTATGCATTATGCCGACTCCCTTATTTGCGCCTGGAGGTGTGCCCGTGGGCGTGTTTATGCGCTTTCCCTACAATTGCTATCTTGACCACACACGTTAGGGAAAGCGTATAGCGGGTCCTCAAACCAACCGCTACCCATTTGGTTTTCCTTTATTAACACGTTTTCCAATTCAAGAATAATCAAGTGGCAATTGAAGACACGGCTTCTCTCCCCCATGCGATCTAACAGCGACAAAATAATGGGCTACATTCAGTACAGAAAAATAATTTAATTAGCTATAAATAGGTTTATGCACTCAGCAACGGTAATTTTTTTTTTCCAGCGAGAGCGGCATTTCAGAACTCTCTTGCGGATGAAGGTAATTTTGGCAACAAACACGCACACCTGTTTTTGCAGCACGGTCACGCAACTTGTTGTAGAAAATAGACAGCTGTCCCATTAGAAAATGTAAACGGACGAAACCACGTACTTGACACCAGAATTACCTTCATTCGCTGAAGAGTTCTGAAATGCCGCTCTCGCTAGTAAAAAAGTTACGTCGCAGAGTACCAGTGCATAGACCTAATTTTATTTTTCTAAAATGGGATTTTGTTCTATGCTTCAATTCAGACGGGAGAGGGAGTTGGAAGTGCATGGCGAAACGCATTTTTTTCTTTTTGAAGTTTCCATCACAAAAAGGGTAGGCTTGATGTTTTTTTTTTTTTTTTACATACCAAACATTAAACAATATGTCAATGTCAAATAATAATAATAATAATAATAAAATAATACAACTAATGATTAACTTAACAAAAACAGATCCTCCCCTGTCTGGATTTGACCTCATGCACGAGCAATTTAACTTTGTCTTCGGAGAAACGTGGCGACCTTCCTCTCTCCATCATGGGTTTCGGTTTGAGGATTTGGGATAGCGCAGCCTGCTCCTAAAGGCAATGGCACCTTGCACACTTATTGGTTTAACTGGCGTAACGCCCAAACCACGCCTATGCATAATATAATGGGTAGCGCAGGTGTTTTAGGGATATAGGCAGGTGTGCAAGATAGCAACTTTTGCGGGGGAACGCCTCTTACGCAATGCTAAATCCCCAAATAACGGATTTAGGGACTCTGGCATAAGATAGGGCCCCACATTCCTAAGTGAAATGATAGCACAACAATATGCTGAGCCAGTGCCTCCTGACCAGCTGACGCAGAGCAATGGGAAAGTTTGGTATATCCCTCACCACGGGGTGTATCATGCCCAGAAGGGCAAGCTCAGAGTTGTTTTTGATTGTGCAGCCTCATACAAAGGAATATCATTTAACAGTCAGCTTTTGCAAGGCCCCGATCTCACTAACAGCCTCATTGGAGTTCTTGTCCGATTTAGGCAGGAGCCTATTGCAACAGTGGCTGATATCCAATCCATGTTTCACCAGGTTCATGTTTCAGATAAGCACACTAACTTTCTCCACTTCCTCTGGTGGCCAAATGGTGACACTGCACAGGCTCCGCAGGAATACCGTATGAAGGTACATCTATTTGGAGCTGCATCATCGCCAAGCTGTGCCAATTATGCCTTGAGGAGAACTGCAGATGACAACGCAGAACACTTTCCTCCAGAGGTTGTGAGTACAGTGAAAAACAACTTTTATGTCGATGACTGCCTCCGTTCCATGGCCTCAGAAGAGGAAGCTAGGAAAATGATACAGGATTTAACTGCACTCTGTCACAAAGGAGGATTCACTCTGTCAAAGTGGGTCAGCAACAGTCGCGCAGTGCTGCGCTCTGTCAGCGAAGGCCACAGAGCAAAGGACATGATGGAGCTGGACTTGGATACAGATCAACTTCCTGTTGAGCGTACATTAGGACTACAGTGGTACGTTGAGACTGACCAATTTGGATTTAAGGCCTCGGCACCAGAGCGACCACAGATGAGAAGAGGAATTCTTTCAGTGGTCAGCTCCCTCTATGACCCATTAGGCTTCCTTGCTCCATTCAGCATGGTGGCTAAGCTGTTACTGCAGGAACTCTGTAGAAAAATCTTGGATGGGATGAAGCTATTCCCAATGTTCTCTCCAAGCAATGGGCTGGCTGGTTGGAAGATCTCCACAAGGTGGCAGAGTTCAAGATTGATCGTTGCATTAAGCCTAAAGACTTTGTCAACCCTGTCACTGTACAACTTCATCACTTCTCTGATGCCAGCAAGGTCGGGTATGGAACTGTGTCTTATTTAAGACTGGAAAAGGACAATAAAGTGCATGTTGCTTTTATGATGGGGAAGGCCAGAGTGGCTCCGCTGAAGCAGACAACAATTCCTCGCTTGGAGCTAACAGCTGCAGTCCTCGCTGTTAGAGTAGACAGCATGCTACAGAAGGAATTGCAATTTAAGCTGGAGAAGTCAGTTTTTTGGACCGACAGCACAACAGTCCTTAAATATATATGCAATGAAAGCTGGCGTTTCCATACCTTTGTGGCTAACAGAATCGCAGTCATCAGAGAGGCAACTGATGTTGATCAGTGGAGGTATGTAGGGACTAAGGAGAACCCTGCAGATGAAGTGTCAAGAGGAATGAGGGCAGAAGACCTCCTGAATGGAAGGAGATGGATGATGGGACCTGATTTCCTCTACAAGTCCAAGGATGAGTAGCCTAAATTGGACGTAGACCTTCAGGTGATTCCCGGCGCTGACCCTGAGATCAAAAGGGACTTGACTGTGAATGCTGTTGTTCAAGACAAAGACAATGCTATGAGCCGCCTGACCCAGTACTTTTCATCTTGGAGGAGACTGCGAGCAGCTGTAGCTTGGCTTCTTAAGATCAAGGACACTCTTGTGTTATTGGGACATAGGAGAAGAGAGCTTTGTGCTTCTGCTGACCTCAGTATGGACACTCCAGACAGTCACCAAGTGGAAAGCCAAATGCAGAGCTTTAAGGCTACACTCAAGGGACAGAGTTTGACACCTCAAGATGTGACCAGGGCAGAGCTGTCAGTCATCCAGTATGTGCAACATCAACGGTTTAAGGATGAAATCACCTCGCTGCAGAATGGTGTGAAAACCGTATCTAAGGACAGTCCACTGTACAGATTGGACCCAGTGATGGAAGGTGAGATCCTCAGAGTGGGAGGTCGGCTGAGCAAGGCCTCACTGCCAGTGGAATCCAAGCGTCCTGCTATTCTGTCCAAAGATCTGCATGTATCAACCTTAATTCTGCACCACATTCATCAGCAGCTAGGTCACACTGGAAGAAATTACATGTTGTCCAGTTTAATGTGGAAGTATTGGATTCCAAATGCAAACTCTGCTGCCAGAAAGGTCATATCAGATTGTGTTGTTTGCAGACGCCACAGAGGAAGACTCCTTGAACAAAAGATGGCAGACTTACCTGTTGAGAGAGTGTTGCCTGATGAGGCCCCTTTCACTCATGTTGGCATTGATTATTTTGGGCCCATTGAGGTCAAAAGAGGCAGGGGTCTTCTTAAAAGATACGGAGTGCTCTTCACCTGAATGACCAGCCAGTACACTTGGAAGTAGCATATACATTGGATACAGACTCCTGTATAAATTCAGTGAGAAGGTTCATCTGCACATGAGGCCCAGTCTCAACTCTTAGGTTTGACAACGGAACCAACTTTGTTGGAGCCAGCCGTGAGCTCAAGGAGAATCTGATGGCTCTGAATCATGGTAAAATCCAAAGAGCCTTTCTTCAGGACGGCATAGAATGGAGATTCAGTACCCCATCAGCTTCCCATCAAGGTGGTGTTTGGGAGCGCCTGATTCGCTCAGTGAAGAATGTTCTTAACTCAGTCCTTAAACAGCAGATCCTGGACGATGAAGGACTCCAAACAATTTTTTGCGAAGTTGAGGCAATATTGAATGATAGGCCTATTACAAAGGCCTCAGATGATTCGAATGACTTGGAAGCCCTGACACCAAATCACATTCTGTTGTTGAAAGGCAAACCAGTTATGCCACCAGGACTGTTTGACAGAAATGATCTGTATGTTAGGAAAAGGTGGAGGCAGATACAGTACATGGCGGAACTCTTCTGGAAGAGGTGGGTTTCTGAGTATCTGCCATTGATGCAACAGAGACAAAAATGGGCAACACTAAGAAGAAACCTCGTACCTGGAGATGGTGTTCTTGTGGCAGACGCTACAGCTCCAAGAGGATCTTGGATGATGGGGAAAGTTTTGGAAGTCAGATCAGATGTGAATGGCCATGCGCGCTCTGTGCGCCTCCAAACGAAGAGCAGCATCTTGGAGAGGCCTGTGACGAAGCTGTGCCTGCTGCTGGAGGCAGCAGTGTGATCATGGTCTCTCTCTCTCTCTCTCTCTCTCTCTCTCTGTCATTCTCTTTCTTTCACTAACATCTTTCCTTTGCAGGTGCGGCAAAGAAGACATCTGTGCGTGATGTAGTTAAAATGCATGCTTAGTGTGTAGCTCCATTTTTAAGAGTTCAGTAATTGTGATAATGCACAATTAGGGGCCGGAGTGTTGGAGCTACATTAGTTTTGCTTTAAATAGTGGTAATTTTGTCAATGAATTTGTTTATTATTATGATTTTGCTCACATTAGTAATTTATATTTTGGTAATATTCTTTTGTTATTTGTCTAGTTAATTGCTTTGCTTCATGTGTTTAGTCTTTATTTTGGTTTATTAATTGTAACATTTGGTTTAGACACCTGGGGGTAGTAGTGTGCACAGGAAAGGGTGGATATAGGTAGGAAGTGGTAAGACACCTGTATGCACCTGGGTAGTGGGCACATGGTTTTTTACCAGCGCGAGAGATACATGGATTTGTTTGCTCACCTGGAAAATAACAATAAACCAGCCTTAGAGAGATAATTTTGCCTGGACACTACGTTTATTCTTGCCTGCGTACATTACCTGCCCAGGGTGCCAGAAGTTGTCGTTTGCTTTGTTTAATTTAAGTTTAATTTAATTTAGTTAAAGTTTGTTTGACAAACGGCCACTACAACTGATTTCGGCCATGTCTGTCCTCGCATGCGTGTTTCCATCCAGATTGTCTCTGGAGCAGATCTCTGACAAAGACCTCTCGATATTGCTTGTGAAGTTTGATGTTATTGTCTAGTTGTGTCTTTTGAGTGTTTTGTGTGTGTCTGTCAGCTTATCCCGTTCGACCGTGCGCATGTCTGTCCGTGCACGTGCACATCTATTCTTTGGTGGTGGACTTTCCAGTCTCTGATCAGTTTGCCACCATAAAATTACTGAAAGAGTGTAGCAGTAATGCTGCATTCAGGTCATATGGGAAAAATGTTCAATTCTGAAGAATTCCCATTTCTAGTGCTCACATCAGAAAGATGAATCAAACAATGGCCACATGAAGTATTGCAATTGTTTTCAGTATTGAGATAGACTTGGCAGACGCATAAAAAGCTCAAGTAATTTGACAAAACTTTGCTGCATTTTATGATAAGCGCAGTTCATTTTTGGCTTAGATGTCGTGCATTACAAAAATAGCATTAAACACGGTTTATTTTGGTTTACTATTATGTTTAGGTGCTACTGACACAATGATGCCATTTTCCTGTATTCAGTCCATTTTATGAAGTAAACTGAAGTTGAAATATATCTCCCTCTGAAGCATAACTTTATGTAGTGCGTATGCTAATATCACTGTACTAGTAACAGTTATATTCACTGCCCGTCCAAAAAAAAGTCATCATTTGGATATAAATAAACAAATATCATGATTGGATCCTTATTACAGGAATTAATCCGTTCCAGCTTGCAAAAATTATTTTTACCCCAACTGCTGAGGTGGCTAGCTTCTCATTTCTGAAACATCATGTCAGAAAACATATCTCTTAGTGACGGAATATATGTCACAGTAAAAGCAGCACGTTGTTGGCCTGCATCAAGCAAAGAAAACAATGAATGAGGAAAAGAAGCATGAAGAATCATTTTTACGCACAAATTGGCCACCACAAAGTCCTGACCTTAACCACATTGAAAGTTATTGGGAAATGCTTGAGAGGACTGTAGTTTAACCATCTCGTCGTGATGACAAAATCTCAAGCCAAAAATTTGGGCAATTCTGAATGAAAATAAATGTTTTGACGTTTAATATGACTGTCAAAACAATGACACAAAGAATTTGCTTTGTAATCAAAGCTGCAGGGTTTCTGACTAAATATCTGAGTGTGCAACTGTTTTTTATGGACGGGCAGTGTACTTGAAAGTTTACAACTTCATTACTTCTTACAAATAAATTGCCCATTTTCCGTCAATAAAGTATACTTTTACATGTACCTGAAGTGTAAGTGTAGTAAACTTGGAGTACACTGCTAGTTTAGTGTATTCTTCAGGTAAAACAGTTGTAATCTTAGGGAGACATTACTTTACAGGCATTTAGAACACACTCTTACCCCAAACAGACTTACTACACAAAGTGCATTTCATAAGGACCAAAAGTACTGAAAACCCTGGAAGGGGAGAAGAGGTCCAAGTGCCAGAGTTGGCCATTGAACTTGGATCATGTGGTCATCCTACCAGAGCAATTTAAGCCACAATGAAATTGGTCTTTTTGGTCTTTAAAAACTTGGTCAAGGCACAACTTTATGTCTATTGAATCCACAAGTCTTCAAGTAAATAAATACGATGATTGTATTTCACAATCTTATGAATGTTTACTGCAGCGTGCTCCTATTGTAATAACCAACCATAAGCCAATAAAAGACAACATGATTCAAAACCAAAAGTCATTACAGCCCACAATGCAACATGAAAACCAAAGCAAAAATAAAATGCCTTTAAAAATGTAACCTCTGCACAACCACAAGCTTTAAGCCTTCATTTTTTATTTTTATTTTTTTTGGTTTTTCATTTTTTTCTGAGCCTTCATATCTGACACTACTACTTAGACATTTTGGAACTAAGCTTGCGTCCTATCCTCAAATTTTTTATCATGAATAAAATTGCTTGGGTTTTGCATGAAGTGTTTAAAACAGCTTGAAATTGATGAGATTCCTGCATCACTGTCATAGTAATTAGCTGACTGGGCAATTTGGTAAATATGCAAATTGCCTCAGCTACAAGGCCCCAGAGAAGCTTAAAAAATTTCCCTTGAAACTGCCTTAAAATGATTGAATCTGACTTTGGAAAAGGTGTAGAAACCATAGAACAAAATAGAGACAATTTGGTCGCAGGATCTGAAGACTTCATCAAAATAAAGTCCCAACAGCAAAATTCAAAAAAGGCTCAATGTCATTGAATTACTTTGGTTTTGATTGGGAGATATGCAATTGACGCCCTCCAAAATGGTCAAAATAATTAGAAGATATCTCTTAGAATGTTCTCATTTGCAAGCCTTTGACATAATTTTTCTACATCTACCCTGCCCAGACTGCTTCCTTTGTTTTTTTGAGAATCGCCAGTATCCTGTTCTTAATTTCTTTGGTTCCTAGGGAGTACACAATGGGGTTCAGGCAGGGAGGTAAACATGAGGCTAAAGAAAAGATCACCATTCTGACATCCGGATTGAGTCGGAATAGGAAGAGATCGACAATACTCAGAATCAGCATTGGCATGAAAAAAATTGCCACGAGAAATAGATGCTCAGTGCAGGTTGCAAGTGCTTTGTACCTGCTGTCCACACTTTTCATTCTAAACACGGCAGTTAAAATACAGCAGTATGACATGATAATGAAGCTTAGGGGCACAAACAGAGCTATTACTGCCAGATAAGATGCAGTGGCCTTCTGCAATCTGTAATCACTGCAGGACAGTCTGTACACGGGTGCGTAGCCACAGAAATAGTTGTTCACATTGAGCGAATTGCAAAAAGACAATTTTGTCAGGATCAGAATCAAGAACATCATGACGCTTACGCAAAGCACCCAAATAATCACTAAAATACTGATCATGCTTTTAGGTGTGTTAATTGAATTTTGCCTCAGTGGAAAACACACTGCAATTAGCCTGTCATAGGCAAGCACACCGATGGAAAATGACTCTAACATGGCAAAACAGTAATAGAAAAACATTTGTGCCAAACATGCGTTGTAGGAAATAAAGTTATCCTTAACAAGAAATATCTTGATCATGCCAGGAATAATGGTTGTAGTGAAAATTAAGTCGATAACCCCTAAATTCACCACTGCAATATACTTTGGGGTGTGCAGGCGATGATCTGCAGATATAATTATGAGGATGCATGAGTTTGCCAAAATTGTTACTATATAAATGATGGCTATGAAAATGAAATATATCTTAGCAAACTTTAATGATGTAAATCCAACAACATAAAATCCATCTGGTGGAATAACAGAGTTGTTCAAGTTGGAAGACGTGGAAACTGTCATCGCCGGACTGTGCCAACTGGTGGACTGTGGCACCTGTAGCCCACTCCTGTAAGAAACAGCACAATCAAGACATTATTCAGCATCTCTCCGAAAAACACACTGCTTCATAAAGTTTCAAAACAGCCATCTAATTCATCTGTGTCAAAAAATATGCACAGTGCCATCTGAGCACCTAGATCATACCATAAACCAGCACAGACAGACCTACTTGTTGAATCTGTTGAACAAGCTCTCTTATACCTTTTATCTCCTCTGATGAATAGTCATGCATATATTTAGCATATCCTTGGGGATGTCAAATGTCAGCATTGCTTTTGAAGTTGCGACAGGGGTTGATCAGCAAATCAGCAAACAAGTGCTCTGCACATACTTTCCACATGTTTATTTCTAACTATAGCTGCCAGTTTCAGGCATGAGCTAATGACATGATGAAATCAAGAGGAAAAATCAGAATTTTAAAGTCAGAGTTATTAATTTTTCATTTGGATGGATGTGAAAAAAATGTAGTCTTTAAATATTGTGAAATGAACTTTAATTAGTTTTAATTCAAAGCAATTTTTTACTCTTACATATCTTGAGTATGGAAAACCACAATGGAATGAATTTCGTGCTGAAGGAGGAATGAAATTGTAGGCACATATTCACTCAATACATCTTCTTTATATAATAGCAGACAGATAAATATGACAGCTTGCCCCATTTGTCAACTGCACACTTTGTGAGTTCAGCTCATGTTGAATTTTTCAAATAATGAGAGCGCAACCATGTGACTGGAGTCTGGACTTTGCCAGGTATTTATTTAACTGCATGACTTTCATGTAGGTGTTTATGATTTATATATGGATTTAAACAAAGACACTAGAAGAAAGAAGACCATTCATCCACCATAGACCCCCCATTGCATGAAATTGGTCACACTTCTCCTAAGTGGGCGCGGTCGCAGAAGTATTTTGAGCGTTCTGCTCGCAGTAAATGTTGGATATACACGCATCTATCCTACATCTGCATGATGCATTTATATTTCATTTTACTTTCCTTCTTCGGGCATTGTTTTTACGCCACCAACATCTATATTAAGCATTACGAATATGAGTTAGCTGGCTAGCTAGGGCGTTCACAAATCACTGAAATTGCCATTAGCAAGCTAGAAGGGCATAGCAAAAGAAACAACATTAGCTCGTTCATTCACATTTATGGAGCTGGAAGGAAATATGGCAGTTGCTAATTTATTTCATACCTTTCTGCATCCTTGGGAAAAGAAAAGATGGATAGCATGTTCCTATTATTACACCCTATTGTTGCACAAGTTTTCTGCACTTTTAACATACATGGACAACAATGTAAGATACGGTACACATTAAATGTTTGCGCCTTATTTTGCCACTTTTTTATTATCTGATATCAACCCAGTGCAAGATCATTGCAATCTAATAGGTTATATTCCTTTTCCCCTCTGAAAACAATAAAACCTCAATGACAATATTAGTATTACTGAACATAGAAACACAAGCATTATTTCAGTTTTAAATTTTCATTCATGGTTTCCCGCAGTCCAAACTATATTTCTGTATTACTAGATGTGATGTGAGTGCTGCTGAGAGAAACACAGGTCTCAAACAAAGTTCATTTTCTCCTGATCTTGTAATGGCTGGTAAAATAGAGAGGCCAAGTGCAGCGGCCAGAGAGAGATTGAGCAGTACGGACACAATACAAACACAGAGAATTATACAGACCACCAGAAAGTACTCGCGCTTCCAAAGGACATATAATAGTCCGAAGAAAATGGAAGCAACGTGAGAGAGAAAAAAGTAGAAAAGGGAAAATTCCTAAAGAAGAAGGAACTCCAATAATAACTGGAAGAGGTAAAGTCACACAAATCCTGACTCGAGATATCTTCAGCTATAGTACTTAGCTATCAACAGATACTCTAGCAAAGGAGGCGTGGCGGACTTCTGGCTTATACAGAGTCTGAGGAAGCGCCGCCCCAGTTCGATCAGCCAGCTGGGTAAAGAATCCGATTGAAAAGGAATTCGATCTCATCCCGGGACGAGAGCCACAAAGAAAAGTCCAAAACACACACACGCCTCACAAACTATGACAGGACCCCTCCCAAGGGACAGCTCTAGACGTTCCCAGAGAACCCTGAGCACGGAACTCTGAGAAAAGGGTGGGATCAAGGATATCCCAAGAAGGGACCCAACACCACTCCTCAGGACCATACCCCTCCCAATCAACTAAAAACTGGGCCCCACGACCCACATGCCTCTCGGCCAGAATACGACGCACAGTGTAAATCAGCCCCCCCTTAAGCATCCGCGGCAGCGGTGGGGATTTGTCGACTGGTGCAAGGACACTAGTGCTAACTGGTTTAAGCCTGGAGACATGAGAAGAGGGGTGGATACGAAAGGATCTAGGGAGCTTTAACTGTACAGTGACAGGGTTGATCCTCTGCACCTTAAAAGGACCATTGAAGCGGGGAGCCATCTTCCGTGACTCCACTCTTAAGGGAAGGTCCCCAGTGGAAAGCCAAACTCTTTGGCCAACCCGATAAGATGGGGCCAAACGGCGCCTTCTATCCGCAGTGGTCTTCTGTTTGAGCCCAGAGCGCAACAAAGAGGAACGGACCCTGGCAGGACCGACCGACAACACCGAACAAAGTGATTGACCGAGGGAACTTCTGAATCCCTCTCAGTCTCTGGAAACAGCAGAGGCTGATAACCCAACTGAGCTTCAAGCGGGGAAAGGCCTGTGGAGGAGTTGCATAGTGAATTATGGGAATATTTGGCCCATGCCAAAAAACGACTCCACGAAGATGGGTTGTCAGCCACTAAACACCAAAGAGTATTCTCCAGAAACTGGTTGGTTCGCTCTGTCTGCCCGTTAGTCTCAGGGTGGAAACCAAACAAAAGGCTCACGGTGGCCCCTAACTGGTTGCAAAAAGCACGCCAGAATTTAGCCGTAAATTGTGGGCCCCGGTCAGAATCCACATCTTGAGGGAGACCATGCAGCCGGAACACATGGTCCACAACAAGAAGGGCCGTCTCCCGCAGCGAAGGCAGCTTGGGCAGCGCGATAAAGTTGGCGGCCTTAGAAAAGCGGTCGACCATGACCAAGATGACCGTGTTGCCTTCAGAAATAGGCAGACCCGTAACAAAATCCAGAGCGATATGGCTCCACAGGCGCTTGGGGACAGGCAACGGCCGCAACAGACCAGAGGGGGGGAGATGGGAAACCTTCTTCCTAGCGCAGATACAGTACGTTGCTACAAACTCCCGGATGTCCTCAATCATGCTGGGCCACCAAAAACGTCGGACCCAGAACTGCTTGGTCCGATGAACCCCCGGGTGACCCAGCAGGTGGGAAGAGTGCCCCCACTGGAGAACTTGGGACCATACCGCTACCGGAACAAACAAACAGCCAGGCGGCTCCCCACCAGGACCGGGATCAGATCTGAAGGCATCCCGCACAACAGACTCCAAGTCCCACTGAATGGGAGCCACTACCTGAGCTGCCGGGATAACCCGCTCAGGAATAGGATCGCAACCAGAGCGGTCGTAAATCCGCAACAAGGCGTCAGGCTTGATGTTTTTAGAACCCGGGCAATAGGTTAATGTAAAGTTAAAGTGATTGAAAAACAACGACCACTGCGCCTGCCGGGAATTGCACATCAACAGGAGCTGGCGTACCATTTGTCGTACCCTTTGGATATGACAACTTCACACAGACTCAAAACTAAAGAAAAGCTTTTGTTGTGGTCTTTTTCATATTGCATCAATGTTGCTATTTGATGAAGGAGGGATGATAATACAGTACAGCTTTGTATTCCTGATATATAGCTATGCTGTGTTCAAAGCAGAATGACTGGCATGCAGCACTCATTAACCCCATTATTGACTTGAGACTTGAGCTCAAAGACTTGAGACTTGGGGTGAATTCCAATTCCTATCTTAACCCTCAATCTTAACCCTCAAGCTCCACCCTTAATCTTAGTAGCCCTCAAAACCAAGTGTTAACGGCTATTTTGTGACTTAGAAATGGGACACCCCTTAAATGCAGATCCGTCTTCAGACTGTGGGGGGCACCATTACACCAAAGCTGCATTCAGTCTGTACATTCAAAAAAAGAAGAAGAAAAAGGCATATACGTCATCTGTAGTCGTCCATTACGATCGACGTAAATAGACGCGACGTGTTATAATCAACAGAATCAGCGACAATTTTTTAAATTGTATATTCAGTTCAGTTTACAAATACTGAAACAAATACAATAAAAGAAAATAACATAATTAAAACAAAAAATACATAATTAAAATAATAACAATAAAGCAATCAATTTGGGGTATACAGACAAGAAAAAATAAAAATAAAAAATAATATAATCATAAAGTAATTCACAAAGATAAATTCAAGGCACAAAACAAATCCATTGTCTTGGTGGCTTTTTTGTTTTTAAGATCATTCAAAATTCTAAAATAATAATCAATTTCTGTTTTAAATTGCTGTGTTTTTGGTTTTTTATTAAGCCATTTACATTTATGGATAAATTATTTTCCATATAAAATAAAAAAATTCAACATGAATATCCTCTCGTTTTCAATGTCCTTCTTTTCATAAAAGAAAATTACATCCTTTTTTTTCCAATTTGACTTTTTTGCTGTAGAATTTGTTTTATATTTTTAATATATTTTCTACTTCCAGCCAAAAAAATTGAACATAAGTGCAATCAAAAAAAAGATGACAAAGAGATTTGCTATAGCATTGACAGAAGACACAGTTATCATCAACATCAATTTTTAATTTTTTTAACAACTGGTTTGAAGGGTATATTAAATGAATAATCTTAAAGGAAACTTCTCTTGCTTTGTTGGTGACACAGCACATGTTGTTGTAATTCCGGTTGCAACCCAGTCGCCAGAATGAAATGTTGCTATTGTACGTTTCTGCAAACCACGGAAACGTTGATAGTCAACGTATTTGAGCTAAAATACGTTTCATTTCAACGTTATGTTGATCAGGCATTTAACGTGAGCCAAAATACGTTCCATATCAACATTTCTGACGCGTGTATATCCACGTTGTGTTTATTCACCTTTCTGCCTGCAGAAATGGCCCATGGCAGTGAAAAAAACAGAATTTTAAGAGAGATCTGGCATTGAATTGTGTTTTGGTAACATATCTAGCGAGGAATGTGTATATTACTTTCATAATCTCGATTGAATGAATGCCCATTATGTTTTGTTTGTCAATTATTCAGCGATTTTTTTCAGACTTATTGTCGCTTAAGGTTGCTATATGCTATGGGCGTTATCGCTGAATCCATCCATCCTTCCATTTTCATCTGCTTATCCAGGGCCGGGTCGCGGGGGCAGCAACCTGAGCAGGGACACCCAGACTTCCCTCGCCTCGGACACTTCCTCCAGCTCTTCCGGGAGGATCCCAAGGCGTTCCCAGGCCAGCTGAGTGACGTAATCACTCCAGCGTGTCCTGGGTCTTCCCTGGGGTCTCCTCCCGGCGGGACATGCCCGGAACAGCTCCCCAGGGAGGCGTCTGTGGGGCATCCGATATCGCTGTATCTGCATCGCTGATCCACGTAGTTGAATGTTGTTTGAATAATTGTATCGGAGCTGTAACGTTACTTGTGCTTGTTACTTGTTATTTTTAAATAAAAACGTAAATTTCCTGGTAAATAAGGTTGACAAACCTTATGACTAGCATACTCGAGACTCGTTGCTATAACGACGGTGACGCTGCATACTGGCAGTGACTAGTTCCCAGTGTCCGAACCTTATCGCTCTTATCAGGCCAATCTGCATTTAATGTGGTCTGTACTTGACTGATAAACTATTCTATAAGAGCAACGTCGTAAAATGTAGCTGGTAATGATCCAAATGTGACCTTAATTTAACTGACAATAAGTCGCATCATTCCGAGAATTTACAGCCCGGACAGAATTGACAGATGTACAGCTTCCGGTTCCGCCAACAGAAACCAAAACAAAAGTCGTTCATTTCAGCCAGGCATCTTTATTTGACACGGTTCCTTGAAGAAAACGTAGTCATACTTGTAGACTGCTGTTTCTCATTCATTTATTTATTTAATCATACGATAGAAATTATGACGTCAGTAGTCATACCTCAGCGCCATAGGCACAACAGCGCCTCTGCGAGTGCCGGTGACGTAATAACACCAACAGTTGAAAGAACATTAAAAGAAGTACTGACAGGTTGTTAAGGTGTGTTTTGTGTATTCTGTCCATCTATTCAAGACTAAGATCAAGGTAAGCTGTATACTGAGGGATAGGGAGCCATGTTAATTTCATTTAAGATAAAATGTGGAATCTATTTCAATTATCGACAAGAATAAACACCGGCAAGTCAGAACAGTTAGTAAGCTCTTTTGAACAAAATGCAAATGATTCAAGTCAAATATTGTTTTTATTTCATAAAACAACCCCCCCCCCCACCCCCCCACCACACACACACACACACACACACACACACACCCCGCACCCCATCCACACACAATGTTGCAGCGCTCACAGTTCAGACACACACACAGACCACAGCTCATTCTTTCTCAGTATCACTGTCATCAGAGTCCATAAGGCCTTCAAACTGGTCTTCCTCTTCTTCCTCCTCTTGATGCAGGACTCTTCCGGTGACAACCAGTGTTTGGTAGACGGCCTGCACCTCCGTCATCAGCCTCTTTGTTTGTTGCAACTGGGCTTGCAAAGTGCACCGTAGTCCCTCATAGGCCTCAAGAGTGTGTCCAGGAGGAAGAGCTGATGAATATAAAATAAGATAAACCTTTAGTGTTTGTCACAGGTAACAGAAAATCATCTTTGGCAAGCTCCAAAATAAAATAGACAAGACCACACAAAACACAATAACATAATACATCTTGATAACATTATATATCTTGACATTATATATCTATTATATATACATTATATATCTTGACGATAACATTATACATCTTGATAACATTATATATCTTGACGTCAGTCCGTGACTGCAGTCAACGGGCGTCTGGTCTTGCTGCCTTGCTCTTGATTTACTTTTATTACTTTTATTATTTTATCGTTTTATTGTTTTGACATTTTATTATTTTAACATTTTATTATTTTACTTGTTTTATCATTCAATTTTATTTATTTTATATTGATTTATTTATTTTTAAAATCATTTTATTATTTTTACCATTTTATTGGCAAAATTGACGGCATTAACCGCTATGGCCGAGTGCTCTCGCTGTGAGGCACTGAGCCAGAAAATCGCTGAACTGGAAAGGAGAATAAAAACGCTACATCAGATCAGAGAAGACGAGGACTTACTGGACTCTCTCTTGGTCTCCCAATACTCTGGTGTTGCGGGCCTTCAGTGCAGTGAGTTGGGAGTCGGACCAAAATCCATGACATGCTCCACTCCAGTTGTTACTGAGCCATGGGTGCCTGTTGTCGGGCAAAGGGGAAGACGTTCATCCCGTCATCCAGGACGAGTGCCCCTGCTGAGGTTGGAGAACAAATTCAGCGTCCTGGAGGAAATTTCCTCCCCAGTGGCAATGGATGCCACTGCGGAGAGTCCGGAGAGTTCAACGCTGGCGTTAACAGCAGGAAGGCGCTCTGCTCCAGTGACGGGGCCTGATGCGGCCTGCTCACCGTGTCGGATTGCCAGACCCGTGCCGGGGCAGGATCTCCTGGTTGGCACGCCAGTTGCCATACCCTCTGGGAGCAGCACCCCGTCTCGGGCTTCTCTGTCTTCCCGTGGTGGGCCGCGGCTTGCCTCCTCCCTGAGCCGGCCGCTACCTAGGTCTCCCGGCGCTGGTCTGCGGCCTCGGATTGCCCGTGAGATGCCTCGCCGTTCCTCCCGTGAGGAGGATCCGTCCTCGCTGGTCATCGGCTCGTCGATGATTCATCATCTTCGCCTTCCTGGAGCTGAAACCTGCTATCCCGGGGCTCAGATCTCTGATATTAGGGCAATATTGCCCTTCGTCGTCCACTCCCATCCGTCAGCGAAAACAATTATTGTCCATATTGGATCCAATGACATTTCCTTGGAAAGCTCCGTCGGCATGGAGTCAGACTTTAAAGACCTAATCAACACTTGCTTGGAAACTGGCAAGCAGTTTGTGGTCTCCGGTCCCATTCCGTCTGTTTGTTTTGGGGACGTTAACTTTAGCCGGATCCGGCAGCTGCATACCTGGCTTAAAGGTTATTGCAACATGCTGAGTATCCCCTTGGCTGATAACTTTGCAAGCTTTTGGAAGAGGAAATATCTCTTCGGACGTGATGGCCGTCATCTGAACAGGGCTGGCTCTTGTCTTTTATCATGTAACATTGAATTAGCCACGCAATCGCTCATCACTCAAAATAAGTGACTACCGGTGAGTCAGATGCGGAATCATTGCAATCACAGCTGTCGTTATTTTACTTGTTATTTTACTCCTGTTTCTTATGATTTTAATATGTCTCTGACTTCGCATACTGCAGCTATTGGTGAGCTCAAGGCTAAAGAATCTAGCCCTTTCTGTGATAATTTAATTACTGCGAAGCCCCATAGCTTGTGCTTGGAGTCTCAGGATGATTTTATCAAGCAGAAAGGCTTCGGGATTATCCATATGAATTTTCGTAGTCTCCCCTCAAAGCTAGACTTTATCAAGGTTTGGGCTCTTCAGACGAAGGCGGATATTTTTGTGTTTACTGAGTCTTGGCTGTCCAACAAGGATAAGGATGATGTGATTTCCCTTGAGGGGTATAATGTCTTTAGGTCTGACAGACTCCGACCTTCAAGGGGTGGCGGTGTGGCCATTTATGTGAAAGAATGTTTTACCGTTTCTGTTTTAAACTGTATCGTTGTTCAGGTGCTTTGAGTTTTTAGCTTTGAGTGTCTGTTTAGGTAATGATGTAAACTGCAGCCGACTGACAGTTATTGGGGTTTATCGTCCACCATCAGCTCAATCCGACGCAGTCGATAATTTAGCAAACTTTTTGTCTGTGCATGAAAACTCTGAAATCATTTTACTTGGTGATTTGAATATCGACTGGCTCTCGGATGTTTCAAATAGCTTGAAAGATGTGTGCATTAATTTGAATATGACTCAACTGATCTCGCGTCCTACACGGCCTGACTCTAAGGATCCTAATAGAGCTACGCTCTTGGATCTTATTTTAACTAATAGGCCTCATAATTTTAAAGCTAATGGCGTTTTCCCTTTGTATTTTAGTGACCATTGTCCTGTAGCTTGTGTCAGGAATAATAGTAACCCAAAATCAGAATCCAGGGTCATAGTCAAAAGAAATTTTAAACACTTCACGGAACAAGCCTTTTTGCATGACTTGTATCTGAGTGACATGCATTACTCTGCTGTTATTCCTGACCCTCATTTAGCGTTAAGCCATTTTATCACGTCTTTTAATACTGTGGTGGATAAGCATGCCCCTTTAAAAGTTGAGAGTTAAGAACAGGGCGAATCCCTGGTTTTCCCTGATATCTCGGAGCTGTTAAAAAGCTCGGGATTTAGCTTTGGAAAAAAAGCGCGTGTTTCTAGGGTTGCGTTCTGACTGGCAAGATTTTTTCGTTACCTTCGCAACAGAACCCTTACAGCGATTCGGAAAGCCAAGTCATCTTATTATCTCTCCAACTTATCTGACTCCGGCGGCAATTGTGCGAAATTTTGGAGAACTTTTAAATCCTTGTCTCAGCTCCCCTCCTCGGCTTTACCAAGTAGGATTACTAAGGATTCTGTCAATATTTCAGATAAAGTGGAACTTTGTAATATTTTCAATGAGCATTTTGTTAATGCAGGCCACCTCTTTGAAAATTTAGGGTTATTGCCGGCTGCTCCTACCTGTGATAGCAGGCCTTTTGTACCTGTACCGAATAACTCCGGTTGTTTTTCCTTGCGTCCTTTTTCTGAAGAGGAAGTGCTTGAAGAACTTTTTAGCATTGACCCTAAGCAATCCACTGGGGCAGATAAATTGGACCCAAGCCTCTTATTGCTGGCTTCACCTTTGATTGCTATTATCCTGACACACATTTTTAACTTAACCCTGTTGACCGGTTCAATTCCTGTCTTGTGGAAAACGGCTTTTGTTCTTCCCTTACATAAAGGTGGTTCTTCAGATGTTCTGAATAACTATCGACCAATTTCAAAGCTGCCGTGCTTGGCTAAGGTTTTAGAGAGACTCGTCAATAATCAAGTTAGAGCATTTTTATCAGACCATGCTATCTTGAATGTGTTTCAGTCAGGCTTCAGACCAGGTCATAGTACTATATTAGCTGCAGCCAGGGTATTAAATGATATTATTTCTGCCTTGGACAATAAGCAAGACTGCGCTGCCCTTTTTATTGACCTATCAAAGGCGTTTGACACAGTTGACCATTTTAAACTCATAGAGCGGCTAAGTGCAATTGGGTTTGATATTAAATCTCTGAATTGGTTTAAAGATTATCTATCTGGTAGGTGTCAAGCTGTTGTGGCCGATGGCTATCAATCCAACTTTATTTATCTTAGCAGGGGGGTTCCACAGGGATCAATTTTGGGGCCCTTGCTGTTTGCACTTTTTATTAATGAGTTCGGTGCTAATATTCTCAATAGTAAAATCCACGTCTATGCAGATGATACAGTCATCTACTCAGCTGCCCCTTCTGCTGATTTGGCTCTTAAAAATTTGCAGTCAGATTTCCAAATCTTCCAGAAGGATCTTTTAGACCTTAAACTAATTTTAAACTCTGAAAAAACTAAATTCATGCTATTCTCTCATAAACCAGCTGCTAGGTTCCATAATGGTAGCATTACGACAGTAAATGGAATCCAAATCGAAAGAGTTCCTTACTACAAATACTTTGGCATTTGGGTGGATGACAGTCTTAATTTTAAGAAGCATACTGATGAGCTGGTCAAGAATTTGAAGCCAAAATTGGCTATGCTGTACGGGAATAAAGCCTGCTTTCCGAGGAGTTGCAGAAGACAGATTGTTCAAGCAACTATTCTCTCTAGAATAGATTATGGTGATGTAATTTATATGCACGCTGGACCCTCCTTGCTGAAGTCACTTGACGCAGTGTACCACGCTGCATTAAGGTTCATAACTGGAGATGGCTTCCGAACACATCACTGTACACTTTATTTTAACGCTGGTTGGTCTTCGCTGGCCATGAGAAGGGAGCAACATTGTTGCCTTTTTATATACAAGGCATTGTTGGGTAAACTGCCTGGATATCTGACCAGTTTGCTTAACGTGCGGAAGGGGGAATACGGTCTCATGACTCTTGACTTTTTGGTTTTAGATGTCCCAAGGGTGCGTACTGAACTGGGTAAAACTGCTTTGATGTATTATGCTCCACAGAAGTGGAATAGGATTCAACAGTTTTTAAAGTTGGAAAGTCTTATTTCAATTGATTGTTTGAAATGTCTTTTATTGGCTGCCACAAAGCAGGAATGTACATGTGTAATGTAGTCATTGTTTTTATTAATTGTACTTGGTGTTTTCTGTTTTTTGCTACTGGGCTCCATTGCAAAAGAGAGCTTGCTCTCAATCGGACTCCCAGTATAAATAAATAAAAATAAATAAATAAAAATAAAATACAAGATATACGACAAAGTAGTGTGACTTCAATTGTTATTTTAAACTGTTCAGGGTGGTGATGGCAATGGGAATAAAAAAAATTGTATGTGTTCTTCCAGGAAAGTGGGACTTTGTAATGGTGACTTGGAAGGATGGGTGCAGGGGGTGGGTGGGGTCCTGTGTGATGGCGGTGGCTTTCTTGGTAACTGCCTGGGCCTATAGCTCTGTGAGGGGTGCCTATTTCGTTATGCAGGTAAGTTTTGTTTTATGTTTGATTGTGAGTTGTACCAGGATGCCATATTGAAGGTGAGTATAGATTCTATCAGTGATTTGTAAACCATGGTTAGTGTGTCTGTACTATCAAGGCTCAATCAACATGCACATTCTCCTGGTATTGGGTGGTGCTAGGAACAGAGCCCCAGTCAAGTTCAATATAAAAAATCACAACTTGCTCTCGCACTCACATAAGCTCTGTTTAATGGGTCAACGATTCCACCAATTGACGAGAGAGTCGTCGTGTTAGATCACGTAGTGAAAAGGACTTGGATGCCGCCGAAGCAGAGCGACGACAGCGAGCCCGAGCTGTGGGGGGGGTTTGTGGTATCTGAGCATCCACGTAGTTAAAGGGCGCTCGGCTTCGGCGGCATCCGAGCGCCCTTTAACTACGCGGTCGAAGCCGAGCGACGACTGCGCGCTGCAGTGAGCCCGAGTTGTGAGCGACAGTGTGAAAACTTACCTCTGTGTCATGCAGTTCGGCCAGAATGGCATCGAGCCTCAACTGGTCCTCCAGATCCTCATCATCTGACGCGTTTCTTGCCATTTCTTTGGACATACATGATCACTGCAGTAAAGGAAAATGCATAGTAACGTTACAATGGTAGAGAAACTAACATTAATTCTATTGTCTATGTTTTTATAACTTCTGCCATCCAACGTCCTTTTATTTGATAAAACACCCAGATACTTTATCTTTGACACAATAGAGGAGATGTATTTTAGAAAATTACATTTATAACATTACCTTGCTTGGGTCTCTTCTTGTTTCGTTGACACCAAACAGGGATAAGAAAATGGGCCGTGGGTTTTTTTCTCCTGCTGCTGCGATTGGCTGACAGTTGGCGCAGTTGTGGGGGAGTGGGGTGACATAGGTAGGACGTAGGTGCGTTCGACTACTGTTTGGGTTGTGCGTCTGCCGTGGGTTGGCTTCATTCATCAGAATAAGAAATTAACGTTAATACCTTGTTCTTAAGAAAAGATAAGAGAATATAAACTAGAACTTTATTTATCTCCAAAGGGAAATTCTGTTAATAGGCCTATTTAACACAGAGCTATGTAGTCTGATGGCTGTGGGCCTATAAAAGATCTTCTGTATCTCTCTGTCCTGCAGTGAAGGGAGAGGAGCCGTCCACCACTCTTTGGTCCATCAGAGTGATGTAAAGTGGATGATCCGTGTTTTTCAGGAAGGCCTCCACCATCCTCACTGTGTAGCCTATCCATCCCTAGGATGGCCTCAACAATATATCATAATATTTTTGACCAAATAGGCCTAGCTCGATATCGATAGGCCTACTATGAGGCTATAGTAGGGATGACTGTTGCGGCTTTCATCGAGGACCATCCTGTCAGGGGTTACAGGCTAGAAATGGCTAGCCTTGGTGAAATGAGAAATTAAGCAATTAAATTGAAAAATTAACTCTGATATGTTCCAAATCAAAAAGTTTAAGACAAACATCAATATCATTTATAAATTTGGGGAATGAATACTCCATAAAACATATTTGACCTTTTATCCATGAGGGTCACCTGAAATGGTGACTTGGAGTAAGGTGACAATTAAACATTGTCGTAGAACAACAATGAAGACATCGTTTGAAAGGTCTTGACCTGGGGAGTAAGATATGTCAGTAAGTTATGGGCGGTTCCTGCTTCTCAGGTGTGCTCTTTGAACCTTGCACCTGAGATACTTTTTGAGGCTTACAGTTTAACAACAAAATATGATAGAGACATGCGGTCAACTGTTTTGGAAACCTCTTGGGCTCTACTATCATGTCCGAAGGAAAACCAATAGGGGGTGACACTGATTAGGGTCAAAACCTGGAAAAACATGTTTTCACCCTCTTACAAATAAGAGAGACCAAATCTGACTGAACAGATGTTCTTCTGACCCGACAAAACATGTAATAAGCTTTCAAAGTTCACAAATACAGTTTAATGTAATGGAGAAAACACAACAGAACTACAATCTTTAGTACAGAACACTGGTGTGTATTGTAACTGCCATATTTGTAGTTCTGAGGTCCTTCTTCCGAGTTTGGCTTAGAGCGTTATATAAGGGTTTAGAAACTTACATCTGCTCATTTTCAACATAAAAAAAACTATGAACTTAACATATATGTTTATATATTCCTCCCTCCAGTATTATAATGAATGTTTTGATCAACTTTTGAACTTTTATTTCAAAAGAAATTTCGCTTCAAAAGCACTTTTATTTTGAAGGTCACTTCAAATTGCACAGGCACTGCTAGCAGACGTCTGATTCCCCGCCAGTTTGAATACAGAACCTGGAGAGAAGTGAGTATGACAGCCTTCTACATCTTATGATCAGTAACACACTGTGCACTTTGATTGTCTCCCTCTCCCTTATTTCCTGAATTGCGTTATGAACGAAATGATCTGATAATAATGTAGGCCGAACTGTGGCTGACATCACAGAGATAAAAGAAACTAGAGTGGACGACGTGTGGGCTGGACCAAAGCGGAAACGGCAGAATAGCTTCGCCATCTTGTGTATGTATAAATTTCCAATGAGGAACATGTAAACAGTAGGCTAAACGTGGGTGTCGACAACTTAAGAGACTTGTTTTCCGTGTTCTTTGTATCCTTTCATACTTAAAATGGACACAAATAAGGAATTGTAAATCAACAATATTTATTTAAAAAAACATTTTTTTAAAATCCAGTATATTCGATGTTTATTTAATCGGAAGACATTACAGAGAAATCGGAACTTCAGCTGTTGTCCCGTATGAGCGAGTTTTCGTTTTTTTCGAGCACGGTTTAGGCCAGTTATACTGCATTTTCCATTGAACGTCTGCCCCGATATACATACACAAGATGGCGGCGGCGTGCTGCCACGGAAACGATGGGATTGTTCACTCTAGTTTTTTAATATCTCTGTGGCTGACATCATTTTAGATAATGTTAGCTACAGCGCCCCTAAGTTAACTTACCGGTAGGCTATTTGGCTCGCTGGACCCACATTAATTTTTTTGCATTACACTAGGGTCTTTATTGTACATATTCCAGTCATGTTGCTATATTTCTGGAGTTTTTTTTTTTTTTTTTTTTTACAGAGGGGTTGTCATTCATAGCCTGTTTGAAACAACATTAGCTTCCCTTAGAGAACTGCACGCGAGAGAGACCAGCAGGAGAAGGGGTGGACTAAAAGAACTGAGAGATGCTGAAACGCTGTTAAAAAACAAAATAGCCTAGTAATTAACTGTGAGAGACTGTGTGTGAGACTGACTGTGAGAGCTCTACAAGGAAATATAAAATGGGGTCACAAAAGATGGTTTCAAATTTAAACTACAAGTTATGCCCTTCAAAATAACCCCCCTTCATTTCTAATGAAGCAGTTTCTCATCCTTCTCAATCCTTCTTCAATGCTGGAAGGATTCTCCCTGGGTTCTCAGCAGCTCCATTGTCACAGCCCTCTTAATGCTTCCACATCCAGAAAACTTGTCTCTTTGATGACACCTTTGAGCTTGGGGAAAAAAATCACCTGGAGCCAGAGGTGAGCAAGAAGGTGTTTTAGGAGCTCAAAGGTGCCATCAAACATGCATCAACAGGGCATGACGATGGAGCTGCGGAGAATCCCAGTAGAATCCTTCCAGGAGTGCATGGAGGCGGAGAAGGATGGTACAGTGCGTTAGACTCAAGGGGGATTATTTTGAAGGGGAACAATTTTTGTGACCCCAGTCCTCTTTATTATTTCATGCACCTTGTACATAATTTTGAGCAGTAATTAAGTTGAAATCTGAAATTGTAGAGTATAATTAATTCTTCTTTCATTGATAATTTTACCCTCTTTCTCTCTCTCTCTCTCTGCATTACGGTTGTATTTACAGATGCCTGGTAAAACGCAAAAGACCTGCGCAGGGTGCAGTGCAAAAATAGGGGTGGCTTGCAAAAAATGCCCCCACTGCGCCCTCCAACAACCTCACAAACAAAGGTTGTCGGAGGGAGGGAAAAAGTTTGCAGCGAAGAGGGAGGGATTGGTTGCCAATAACAAAAAATGGAACAACGGCAACAAATTACGGAGAAAGCTTTGGCGTTGGTAAGTAGCTGGTATTTTGTTTTTGTGTGCCTTTTGTGTTAAATTATATAAGATGAGTAAAAACTGGCTATTTAGCCTCAGTCTTTGACTGATTTAAAAAATTTCAATGGATTTGTGCTGAGCTCAACTGGTACTTTAAATGCTGTAAAGGAAGTTATATAATGTTACTGTGGACATCAATTGGTTAAAGAAAAGTATGTACTCTATTTTTGTTTTACACATTATGGAAATGTAGCCCTCCTAAAATAAATCTATTTTTCCCTCAGATTATATTAATTACATAACTAATAATGTTTTGACAAGGAATAAGTGAATATTTTGCTATGATGGTTGTTTCTTACAATACTTTACCCCTGGTGTCCCTGGGGACCCCAATTAGTAGTCTCTATATGTAAAATATGTTGGTAGGATGAGGGTTAAAACTGTAGGGCTCTAGTTTTGTCGACCAGGCGCAGTCTAGGCGCAGCGCAGGTGCGCCGAGAAGGCGTGGAGTGGGTTTAACCCGGCCAATTCAGATCTTCACCAATCAAATGAGCTCCTCTCCTCACCTTTAACTGTGCCGCGGCGATGCGCACTGCAATTTTGTCATAAGGAGGTTACTAATAACATTAATCAGGTTTGCCCTGATACACTGAGAACCATTGCCCAGTGTAAAAAAAAACAAAAACACACACACACACACATGCTCCTTTTCCACTAATAAAGACACTCACTTTCAGTGATTTAAACCCCGTGTAACAAAGATGAGTAGTGTGCACAGATCATAACATAAATAGTTTGCATCACATTTTATTCTGTTTTAATTCAGTCAGGTTGAGTTTCCATTACGTGTGACAAACGCCTTTGATCTGTCATCAGATGTGACGGGACAATCGATATAGGTATAATTTTACGTGCTGATTCTGTTAGGACCCTAGTGTCCTCGGTCTGCCAAACTGCCAAACTGACCGCGTGTGGGTTGTGCTGGTCGAAACTTGCACTGTGCCACCCTGCGCCATGAAACTAGAGCCCATTATGTGTAGCTCTGCCATTTTATGAAGAAAATTAATTTGCAGCCGGTAAAAAACATAAAGAGGAGTTAGATCAAGCATAAACTCGTTATTCTCGACTCGTAGGTCGAAATATCCAAGGTTTCTGTTGTTTACGTTCTCCGAGGGGATTGTGAAAACTGCAACAGGAAGGCGGGACTTCCGCCAGGTGGCTCATTCCGCTCAATGAGAGGCTTATCCGTGCAGCCAACTTCCGTCAAGTCAGACTAGATCAAGCAAAACAGAAAATTAATTTGTACTTACTGTACATCCAGGAGAGAAAAATAACTTCGGTATCCCACTCATACTACACTTTAAGTCAAGTTTGTACTTGACATTGTCTCTTGAATTCAACTTGTATTCTTAAAACTAAAATGTACAACTTCTAAATGTAAATAGATCCGTTACATTCACACTCTAGCCACATGAATTCACACAATGCTAATTTCTCACCTCCACGTAAATGTCTCTGTGTTTCACAGTATATAGTGTCTTCTTCTGGTGATGACCACTCGGCCAGTGAAAATTCTCCTTGGCTGACTGGTTAGTGTACCTGTCTTAGAAATGGAAGGCCCAGGTTCAATTTAGTACCCCTGCGTCATTGTAATAGGCTGAGAACTGTTCTTATCAACTACTCAAAGCGATGTACATTAGCAGCCTATCATTCACTGATGGCTGGAGGCTAACGTGTATTGGGTCTGGGACCTCACAGTCTTCACACAAACATTTAAATCAGTCCTCTCCGTGCTGCTGACCACCACTGCTCTCCTAAGTATTTTTCGCCAAGCCGGATATTTCTCCTCCTCGGAACTGGTGTTTTCAGTAGATAATGCGATTGACTAATGCTTTTATGTTCTCTTTCCAGCTTGACCGTTTCTCTGGGATGGGATACTTCCCACTCATGCTCCTGGGGAAGGAGATCGGCGGGAGGGTGGCAGCTGAAATAAGATACAGTATAGATTTTCAGCTACCACCCTCCCTTGAAAAAAGTTTGATCGCGGCTTTTGAGACCATCCTTAAATGTGAGTATTACTCTATATTTAGAAATAAATCTATGATCTATACACACTTCTAGAAATAAAATGCCTGATATATATCAATATCTATATCTATCTATCGACCGTATATGACCATTTAGAAGCCCAAGCTACTTGGAGCCCAGGCGTTTAAAAGAACCAGGCGGGTATTTGCAATAGGCTACTATTTATTTTTGCAATGACCAGCACCATTATGCAAAGAACAAGGAGGTCACGATCAATCACATGGCTCTATTAAATGCTGAATTCTGATTGGCCATAAATATATATATATATATATATATATATACACACACACACACACATTGTCATATTATATATATATCCATTCCAAGAGCTATAAGTGTACATTTTTTCCTCCATTTTAATGGCAAATATGATTTATTATGCAATTTTCTTCAGCATTTGTTTGAGAAACTAAGCAGCTAAATGACTCTTTGAATGCATTCTTTTCTCAGTATACTGTAACAAATCCAGGAAGGCCTCCACTTCTGCCTCTCCGGAGCCCTCCACCTCCAACCCTGGCCCTGCCTCTCCGGAGCCCTCCACCTCCAACCCTGGCCCTGCCTCCGGAGCCCTCCACCTCCTACCCTGGCCCTGCCTCTCCGGAGCCCTCCACCTCCTACCCTGGCCCTGCCTCTCCGGAGGCCCCCACCTCCAACCCTGGCCCTGCCTCTCCGGAGCCCTCCACCTCCTACCCTGGCCCTGCCTCTCCGGAGGCCCCCCACCTCCAACCCTGGCCCTGCCTCTCTGGGGCCCTCCACCTCCAACCCTGGCCCTGCCCTGGCCCTGCCTCTCCTGGCCCTGCCTCTCCGGAGGCCCCCTCCACCTGCCTCTCCGGAGCCCTCCACCCCTGAACCCTGGCCCTGCCTCCCGGAGCCCTCCACCTCCTCCACCCCTGGCCCTGCCTCTCTGGAGCCCTCCACCTCCAACCCTGGCCCTGCTCCACCTCCGGGCCCCCCTCCACCTCCAACCCCTGGCCCTGCCTCTCCGGGGCCCTCCCTCCACCTGGCCCAACCCTGGCCCTGCCTCTCCGGAGCCCTCCACCTCCTACCCTGGCCCTGCCTCTCCTGGGGCCCCGGGCCCCTCCAACCCTGGCCCTGCCTCCGGGCCCCCCCTGAGCCCTCCACCTCCTACCCTGGCCCTCCACCTCCAACCCTGGCCCTCCGGAGCCCTCCACCTCCAACCCCTGGCCCTCCACCTCCAACCCCCTGCCTCCGGAGCCCTCCAACCCTGGAGCCCTCCACCTCCAACCCTGGCCCTGCCTCTCTGGAGCCCTCCACCTCCAACCCTGGCCCTGCCTCTCCGGAGCCCTCCACCTCCAACCCTGGCCCTGCCTCTCCGGAGCCCTCCACCTCCAACCCTGGCCCTGCCTCTCCGGAGCCCTCCACCTCCAACCCTGGCCCTGCCTCTCCGGAGCCCTCCACCTCCAACCCTGGGCCCTGCCTCCGGAGCCCTCCACCTCCTCCAACCCTGGCCCTGCCTCTCCTGGAGCCCTCCACCTCCAACCCTGGCCCTGCCTCTCCCTGGGACCCCTGGCCCCCTCCAGCCCTCCAACCCCTGGCCCTGCCTCTCCGGAGCCCTCCACCTCCAACCCTGGCCCTCCACCTCCCCTGGCCCTCTCCGGAGCCCTCCACCTCCAACCCCTGGCCCTGCCTCTCCGGAGCCCTCCACCCAACCTCCTCCAACCCTGGCCCTGGCCCTGCCTCCGGAGCCCTCCCCTCCACCTCCAGCCCCTCCACCCTGGCCCTGCCTCTCCGGAGCCCTCCACCTCCAACCCTGGCCCTGCCTCTCCGGAGCCCTCCACCTCCAACCCTGGCCCTGCCCCCGGAGCCCTCCACCTCCAACCCCTGCCCCCTGCCTCTCCGGGGCCCTCCACCTCCAACCCTGGGCCCCCTCCACCTCCAACCCTGGCCCTGCCTCTCCGGGAGCCCTCCACCTCCAACCCTGGCCCTGCCTCTCCGGGCCCTCCACCTCCAACCCCTCCGGGGCCCCCACCTCCACCCCAACCCTGGCCCTCCGAGCCCTCCACCTCCAACCCTGGCCCTGCCCTCCAACCCTGGCCCCCTCCACCTCCAACCCTGGCCCTGCCTCTCCGGAGCCCTCCACCTCCCAACCCCTGGCCCTGCCTCTCCGGAGCCCTCCCCTCCACCTCCAACCCTGGCCTGCCCCTGGAGCCCCCCACCTCCAACCCTCCTGCCTCTCCGGAGCCCTCCACCTCCAACCCTGGCCCCCCTCCACCTCCAACCCCCCCTGGCCCTGCCTCTCCGGCCCTCCACCTCCAACCCTGGCCCTGCCTCTCCGGAGCCCTCCACCTCCAACCCTGGCCCTGCCTCTCCGGAGCCCTCCACCTCCAACCCTGGCCCTGCCTCTCCGGAGCCCTCCACCTCCAACCCTGGCCCTGCCTCTCCGGAGCCCTCCACCTCCAACCCTGGCCCTGCCTCTCCGGAGCCCCTCCACCTCCAACCCTGGCCCTGCCTCTCTGGGAGCCCTCCACCTCCAACCCCTGGGCCCTCCACCGGGGCCCCTCCGGGGCCCTCCACCTCCCCCTGGCCTCCCTGCCCTCCACCTCCAACCCTGGAGCCCTCCACCTCCAACCCTGGCCCTGCCTCTCCGGAACCCTCCACCTCCTACCCTTTTTGCCCTCCGGAGCCCCTCCACCTCCAACCCCTGCCTCTCCGGAGCCCTCCACCTCCCTACCCTTGCCCTGCCTCTCCAACCCCTGGAGCCCTCCACCTCCACCTCCAGCCCCCTGCCTGCCCCCTGAAAGAGGACCCTCCCAGGAACCAGCCCAGGGAGGTATTAAAATGATTTCCTTTTAAAGCATGACGGCAGTTTAAAACAGACACACTCAAGCATTCATGCATTTTCGACCTCTAAGGTACAAATGTTGTATGCTGTTTTTTAACAAGATGCAAATTTGTATAGTATTTCACTGTAATAATTGAAATGGGCCAAGAGTCCAGCACAAAGTGTTTCCTTTCCTAAAACAGTGAAGTACCAACAGGTTTACTTTTTATATTACATATGATATCTTTACTTTTTGTACTTAACTTTGCAGAAGAAGAGGTCATTTTGGCATTGGTGCCAATGTCAGAGGGGGAATTGGAGGCCATAGCTGCTTCAGAGGCTGAGGCTTTGGAGGCAAACTATTGCCGGGAGTGCAGGGACAGGGACCGCTCAGGGGTTTTCTGTGCTCCAGGGTAATAAAAAAGAAAGGACAAAAAGTAAGTCGATACTCTCATCATAATCTTTCATGTTCAGCAGGACTGTTGTTCTGCCTGTTGACCTGCCTGATGAAAGAATATTCACATATTCATATTTCATTGTGGAGAAAACACAAATTTATAGGCACAGATCTATACAACTTCAAGCAACATAATCTTAGTAAACCTCCAGCAGGCTATAAACACAGTGTCAATCTTTTTACGTAAATCACAGTAATGAAACTGGTATTGGTGTTAAAAACCTGATCAGAGCATAACTAAAAGACTTTTGAACCATGAAGGTGTTAAATTTGTAAAACTGATTTTAGTCCAGTGCTACAGTTTCGGTTATTTTGGCAGCTCTTGGTGATTATGTCTAAGTCTTGAGACAAAAATTTGTATTGGTTTTAAACATTTAAAAAAAATTTTTTTTATCATAACATTCTCTCTAGTTTTCTATTGAATAACTTAGAATTTTTCCTATTGGCATCGGAAGCAAAAAAGTGTGTGGGTCCTCTGGAAAATTTTTTCTCTTTAGAAAAACTTTCAGATACCATTTTTGCCTTTCAATTAAGCTTTAATTAAGCTCCAGAAAAACTTAATAATGCATTTAAAAGCCACATGAACGCAAAAAATCATTTTAGGGATGCACATTTTAATTTTTTTTTTCCTGACCAATAACCGACGCTCATTAACCGATTATTAACCTGATGGGATTAAGATGCTCAATTAAACGTATATGACACGGCTTGTGCCGATTGGCAACCTGATCCTCTAATGTTGATTGAGAGGAGATCGAACATGTTTTTTTTTCTATAACACACACTCTGCTTCAGTTGCAGCCACATCCACTGTGCTCCGGCTCAGCTGATCAGATGGAGGTTAGATCTTCACATCTTCAACTCTTTTATACATACAAAGTGCAGCCAAACAACAGCGCTCCTCTCAATATCAGAGCGCAGCGACGTATTTTTTTCTTTTTTCTTTTTAATAGCGGCACCATTCTTACAGGTGATAAACATGCAGATGTTTGAAAATATACAAGTAGCCGACTAAGCCTCTGGAGATATATGCTACAGTGTAGCAGCTGGGAGCAGCAAAAACATAACTTCTATAGACTGTGAATAAGCAGGTCAGGTGGAATGGGTCTGAGAGGAGGAAGCAGGAGCATGGATACAGAGGGAGGAGCACAAACACGGCATGGAGTTTGATTAATCAGGACATTCCTCAGTGGAAGGAGGAATGTTTGAAGATAAAGGAAAGGGTTGTATTTGAGCCTATTGTTATGATTAGGATTGTCAAACTTTGGTCTGACAGTCTTTGATGGACGTTCACACATGAGCTTGCTGCATAGTCTGACAAAATAAGGACTTTGTAACATGAGGACAGGCCTTCACTCATCATTATTCAAGTAACTGGCTATGTTTCTGATGTGACCACTCCGACATGGCTGGATGGATCAGAACTCTAATGTAGCTATGGCATAAAGCAGATGAAGACTGAAGCGTGTGTACTCTGGAAAAAAAAAGGATGCTGATTTGTTTTTGTTGTTGTTTTTTTATTCCAGGTCCTGATTGAATGGCAACCATGTGGGACGTGGTAAGTTATTTCTTAATCCAGTGGTATGTTTATCATTAAAATTGAGGTTTCAGTTGGGTCATTAAAAAAAATTAACAGTTCAACATTAAAAATTTGTGTTGTAATGGTCATAAGTTGGTCAGGTAGCTAACATCAAAGGTCAAGTTCACACAGTGCTCCATATCATAGTCATGAAAGCATGCTATCATTATTGAATATAAAAAAAAGATATACCATATATGACCAAATATTCGCCCACGTGCAAATACGCGCCTGTGCTCTAAAAGCTGCCGATGGCCCGACCTCATTCAGCATATTAAACACCCGTTCAATTAAACGCCCGGGCAATTAAGTCTCGCACAGAAAAAAAAAAATTATTGTTTTTTTTAACAGCGTTGGCTCTCACATCTGTCAGTCAGCCCCTCCTCCTGCTCTCGCACACACACACACACACACACACACACACAAAGACACACAAACACGGGAGCGCTAGCAGGACAGGTCGCGCTGAACTAACAGAAGCTCTGATCAGCTCCCTGTGTCGCGGAAACACAAACTGTCTTTGTATTTAATGTCTGATGTCAATAAAGATATGTCGGGAAAAAAGTAGTTTTGTTCCAGTGGTCCTACGGTGACCTCCTTGTTCTTTGCATAATGGTGCTGGTCATTGCAAAAACAAACAGTAGCCTGTTGCAAATAGCTGCCTGGTTCTTATAAACGCCTGGGCTCCAAATTGATTTGCCGAAGCACATTAAACGCCTGGGCTAATAAATGGTCATATACGGGAGATCTAAAACATGCCTATAACTTATATTTTTCAATCAGTTGAAATATCAAATCTAATAAAATGTAGTCAACACATTGCTGAAGACCACTTTCCACCAAATTTGAAATTAGCTGTTATGAGCAAAAGGAACAAGGATATTTTGAAGTAAGGTTTTAGCTGGTTAACAATCGCGCATGGGGGATTATTGGGAAAAGATTTTCTCTCTAATTACCCGAGCTCCCACTCTATTATTTCATTCATGGCCAGTGTCATCACAGTGCAACATCTGTGATTTCATTACAAAATGGTTCTCTTACAAAATGTTATCAAACAATTAAACTTTCATAAATGAACTTGTCCAATAGCAGACAAATGATGGACCTTCAAGTGATTGTGTAAGATCTTTTGAAGTGAGGTTGTATGAGGTAGTTATCCACAGTCAGTGTATTAGTTCGTTCACACACATCATGACCGACTCATCTGCACATCTCACCAAGCGCACCTTCCCGATTATTATCCACAGTCAGTGTATTAGTTCGTTCATACACATCATGACCGACTCATCTGCCCATCTCACCAAGCGCACCCTCCCGATTATTATCCACAGTCAGTGTATTAGTTCGTTCCATCATGACCGACTCATCTGCACATCTCGCACCCTCCCGATTATTATCCACAGTCAGTGTACGTTCACACACATCATGACCGACTCATCTGCACATCTCACCAAGCGCACCCTCCTGATTATTATCCACAGTCAGTGTATTAGTTCACATCATGACCGACTCATCTGCACATCTCACCAAGCGCACCCTTGTTACTATCCACAGTCAGTGTATTAGTTAGTTCACACACATCATGACCGACTCATCTGCACATCTCACCAAGCGCACCCTCCTGATTATTATCCACAGTCAGTGTATTAGTTTGTTCACACACATCATGACCGACTCATCTGCACATCTCACCAAGCGCACCCTCCCGATTTGGCGGCCTGTTTAAACTGCAGGGATTTCCTCCTCTTCCTCTTGCTTGTCATTGCTGCTGCTGCATCAGCCCTGCTTCTTGCTTTCTCAGCCCCACTACCGCCCCAGCATCCACCTGCAGGTTCCCACTGGGGGGAATATGTATTTAATTATCACTCCGTAATATATCGTGAAAGAGAGATCTGCACAGAGTGATGAGATCGGAGCCTAAACGCCAAACTGTAAACATGTCATGCTTGCAATACTAACATCTCAAATGTGAGTTGTCTGACTGAACTGCAGTAGATTTGGATCACAGCACTCTCAGTTTGTCGAAACAGATGTTAGCCTCCAAACAGAAGTTCAAGTTTGTTTTTTTGGAAGGGACAATGCAAGTTCCTGAACATCACCATGCACGTTAACGCGCCAGATTGCAGCCGTTCAGCTAATTTCCATCTGTTGTCCCGAATGGATATTCCCTAGATAAAAGAGCACAATAAAGTAAATAATCACAATTATTATAACAAACAAACAATACATCAATAAAGTGCTGAGAAGCTAAACCATGTATTGCGGTGGATTGAGACAGCAGAAAAAAAAGGTTTTTGTAACCACCAAAAAGAAGCAATGAAGTTGAAGTGTGTCCTGTATTAAGAATATTTTCACTGCTTTACCTTGTCGCCAGACAGCCTTTTCCTCTTTGTGGAACTTGTGTATTACTGCGCTGCACAATATCACTCTGCAGCTGCACTCTCTGAACCAAACAGCTAATCTGCTGCATCATATAGTGTGTCTGACGGGGAGGCAAAGCCATATTTTCGATGGGCCTTATTTTATTTTCCTCTCTGTTGCCAGAGTCTGGTCCACCTTGACATCGTGTTAGCAAATTTGAATGACTGCAAAAAGGTTTTACAAAGATTAAGTTGTAAAAAGGAAAGACTTAGATAGGATGGGGAAAATCAATAAATTGTAAAAATTGGGGGTCAAATTGTATGGTGTTTGCTTGATGGATCATACTTTTACCTACAATAATGCATAAAGTACATTTTTTAAATGATTACTTTCTTTGGTTATTTTTTTTGCTTAACAGCAAGCGGGCATAGAAGCCTACATGGGAGCCACGGTCATTCCTGGGACTGCAGTAGCCTGACAAAAAAAAAAAAAAAAAGTTGTGTGTGTGTTGTGTGTGTGTGTGTGGGGTGGGGTGAGGTGTGTGTGTGTGTGTAGGGGGGGTTGTTTTATGAAATAAAAACAATGAATATTTGACTTGAATCATTTGCATTTTGTTCAAAAGAGCTTACTAACTGTTCTGACTTGTCACTTTTTATTCTTGTCGCTAATTGAAATAGATTCCACATTTTATCTTAAATGAAATTAACATGGCTCCCTATCCCTCAGTATACAGCTTACCCTGATCATAGTCTTGAATAGATAGACGGAATACACAATTGTAATGTGGGAAAAAAAAAAAAAAAAGCCACTAGATGGCAGTATTGACAATTTTTTTTTGTTAAGCCCAGTCTGGAGCTAGGTTGGGCATGTCCTGGGCATGCCTCAGAGGGGGCTGGACAAGAGTATATAAGGAGAAAAATTGAGAGAGTGGAAGAGTAGTTGGAGAAATTGCAAGGAGAAATTGTGGAAGGATACATTTGACCAGACCTGTCACTCTTTTCAAGACCTGTGAAGCTTTTTGTGGATTTTTGCCTGTGTTGGAGCATTTTCCTGTCCCAGGACATCGCAACATAGCAGCCCATCTCAATTACCAAGGGACTGTAACTATTTTTTTTTTTTCAATCTTGGTCAGTAGGGTAGATTGTAGATTAGTTCTAAGTGTTTGTTTAATTAAATCTGTTGAAGTCTAAGAATTTTGTCTGTCATCCCTTGCTGTCCGTGACGTCATAACAAATTGACGCCTTAACAAATTGGGGCCATAACAAAGTGGGGGCTCGGGTCCGGGATGGACCATTGTGCGAGTCATTTATTGAAAATCTAAAATGTCAAATTGTGAAATTGTTTTTTGAATTTTCCTAGATCTATATTGACAGATCAACATCAATGGATGATTTCTTGGCATCACCAACCGTAGAGGTTTTGAAGTCTTTTAAAAAGACAGAACTGCTAGAAATATGTAGACAGTTAGAGCTGACAGATGTAAAACCAGCCATGCGAAAAGCAAGACTGGCTAGAGAGATTGTTGAATATTACATTGATGAAAATGTGTTTGCACCAGGAGATCTGGAACAGTTTCCAGTGGAAAATCCAAATGTAGAAATGGAACTTAAATTAAAAATGCTAGAGATAGAAAGGGAGGAAAAAAAAAAAAAACAAAGGCAGTTTGAGTTAGAAAAATTAGCAAGAGAAGAGAAAAAAGAGAGAGAGAGGAAAGAGCAGAAAGAGAGAGACAGAGACAGAGAGATTTCGATTTAGAAAAATTAGATGGAGAAGGAAGGCTCCAAATCGAGCTACTAAAAATCAAAATGCAAGCTGAAAACAAATTTCGGGCTAGCCAGGAGGTAAAGCTGGTGCCTCCATTCTCGAAGAAGGTGGTTGATAAGTATTTCCAGTGCTTCGAGAAGGTAGCTAAGAGTTGTCAGTGGCCAAAGGAACACTGGCCTCTGATGTTGCAAACTGTTCTCAAGGGTAAAGCTCAACAAGCCTATTCGGCTTTGTCTGCAGATGATTCCTCTGATTATGAGGTTGTCAGAAAGGTTATTTTGACAGCTTATGAGTTGGTTCCAGAGGCTTACCGACAGAAATTCAGAGGTCTGAAGAAATCTGACAATCAGACTTACGTGGAATTTGCTAACGAGAAGAAGGTTTGCTTTGAGCACTGGTGTTCTTCTATGGAGATCAAGGATGATTTCAACTCACTAAAAGAGATGGTGTTTGTTGAAGAATTCAAGAACTGTGTCAAGGATGATATTTAGACCTACCTTAATGAGAAGCAAGCACTGAATTTGCAATCAGCTGCCAAGTTTGCAGACGAATATGTTCTCACACATAAGTCCAAATTTCAGTCTAGCAGTAAAAATAGATGGTCCAAATTTCAGAAGAAAGGTAACGGTGATACCCAAGATTCCTCACCCAAAGACAAAGACAAATCTGGTGATGGTGCTCAGAAATCCAGTCAAAGGTCTGATCAAAGTGTGAAGGCTGACAGTGACAAAAGTGGTCTAGTTTGCAATTATTGCAAGAAATCTGGTCATGTTACAACTAACTGTTGGTTCCTTAAAGCTAAGAAAGAAAAAGAAAAGGATACCAAACCCAATGCCTTTGTGAAGACAAGGTTAGAAACCCCTGTAGTAGATGACTGATCTGATAAATTGCCTGCTCCTTGTGAGGCTAAGAAGCCTGATACTGCTGACTTTGTGAGGGAGGAATTCCTTCCATTTGTGTCAGAGGGATTTGTGGCTCTGAATGAGCATTCTCCTCCTGTCCCCATATATATCCTAAGGGATACCGGAGCTTCTCAGTCACTTTTGTTGATGGACTCCTTGGAGTTATGTGCTGAGACCGCTTCTGGGGATTTCATACTTGTACAAGGTATTGAAGGGAGGACTGTATCTGTACCCCTGCGCTCTGTATTCTTGAAGTCAGATTTAGTTACAGGACAGGTAAAGGTGGGACTTATGTCAAGTCTACCTATCAAGGGTGTTTCTCTGTTGCTAGGCAATGACCTGGCTTGGGGCAATGTAGTTCCCCCTGTTCATCTTACTTCACAGCCGAGCACTGAAGATGGCGATGAAGACCCATCTCTGTATCCTTCCTGAGCAGTGACTCGTGCTATGGCCAAGAAGGCTCAAGAAGAAGATGATGTGGTGCCGTCCAACACATTGAATAGTCATGACTCAGGTGGTTTGCCTCATGACTCTGCTCAGCCTACTATGGTTTCTCCGTTTGAGGACTTATCAGACACTTTTATCAGTTCTCTGTTCAGCCAGCCAGATGGGTCTGGTGATTCTGATGTGTCTGGAGACTTGTCTCTGTCCAGAAAGTGGTTGATTCAGGAGCAAACCAATGATCCTGAAATTTGTGTACTAAAGAAGAGAGCCCTTCCTGATGAAGAAATAGACGCAGTTCCAGTTGGGTATTATCTCAAGGATGGAGTGTTGATGCGGAAGTGGCGCCCTCCTGATATCCCTGCCAATGCAGATTGGGCAGTGGTCAAGCAAATTGTTGTTCCGAAGGTCTACAGGAATGAGATCTTAACAATGGCTCATAGTTTGCCTTTAGGAGGTCATCTTGGTGTTAACAAGACTGTTGACAAGATCATGAAACACTTCTTCTGGCCTGGACTTCGTAAAGATGTTTCCAACTTTTGCAAAACCTGTCACACTTGTCAGGTAGTTGGAAAACACCAGTTAGAGCCACCTGTAGCTCCATTGCAGCCTATGCCAGCATTTGGGGAGCCCTTCTCCAAGGTCATTGTTGATTGCGTTGGTCCATTACCCAAGACTAGATCTGGAAATCAGTACTTGTTGACAATCATGTGTGCATCTACAAGATTCCCTTAAGCCATCCCTCTACGCAACATCAAGGCAACTGCAATTTCGAAGGCTTTGATAAAGTTCTGCACATTGTTTGGCCTTCCCAGGGAAATTCAGTCAGATCAAGGTAGCAATTTCACTTCCGGATTGTTTCAGCAGGTTGTGTATGAACTAGGTGCGAAGCAGATTCTTTCCAGTGCCTATCATCCAGAGAGTCAGGGTGCCTTAGAGCAGTTTCATTCCACTCTCAAGACAATGATGAGGACTTATTGTTATGACCATGAGAAAGACTGGGATGAAGGTGTTCATTTGCTGTTGTTTGCAGCTAGAGAAGCAGTGCAGGGGTCTACTGGATTCAGTCCGTTTGAGCTAGTGTTCGGCCATGAAGTGAGAGGACCTTTGCTATTGTTGAGTGAACAATGGCAAGAGAAAGAGCCGCATATCAGTCTGTTAGACTATGTTAGCAAGTTCAAGGAAAGACTGTGTGCAGCTTGTGACCTAGCCAAAGAGAACTTGAAATCAAGTCAGGGAAAAATGAAAACTTGGTATGATCATAAGGCTAGAAGCCGTGAGTTTAAACCAGGAGACAAGGTCCTTGTGTTGTTTCCCTTGCAGTCCAATCTATTGCAGGCTAGATTTCATGGTCCTTATCAAATTCTGACAAAACTCAATGATCTCAATTACATTGTGAAGACTCCAGATAGGAGAAAGCCAAAACAGTTGTGTCACATTAACATGCTGAAGCCTTATCATGATAGGAATGCTAGGGTTGCAGCTGTCACTTCAGATCCTCCTATGGCCGAGACTTGTGAAGATGAGGGGGAGTTTCGAGATGATGAACCTAGAATTAAAGCTGAAGTTCTTTCATGTAAATTGTCAAATTCTGAAGTGTTGCAAAATCTTGATGTAAAACTCCAGCACTTAGAATCCTCACAGAAAGATCAGTTTGAGAGGTTGATCAAGAAATATAAAGATCAATTTCCTGATGTTCCAAAGAGAGTTTTTATAGTCTCTTATGATGTAGATGTTGGTGATGCCAAACCAATAAAACAGCATCCGTACCGGATGAATCCTGAAAAGAGAAAGATTGCTGAGAAAGAGGTTGAGTACATGTTAGAACATGATATTATCAGACCCTCTAACTCAGATTGGAGTTCACCCTGTGTTCTAGTTCCAAAACCTGATGGAAGTACTAGATTCTGTACAGATTATCGCAAAGACCTAGGATTGATGATTGTATCGATAGAGTAGGGCAAGCAAAGTTTCTGACCAAGATTGATTCATCGAAGGGTTATTAGTGTGTGCCTTTAACTGAGAGGGCCAAGAGCATCTCTGCTTTTGCCGCACCATCTGGGTTATACCAGTATGAAGTCCTACCCTTTGGCATGAAAAAATGCCCCGCCACGTTCCAAAGGATGATACAGTCTACAATCGCCGGATTGCCACACACGGGTGCGTACATCGACGACCTGATCACATGGAGTGACTCCTGGGAAGAACATCTGAAAGATGTAGAGACGTTGTTCCAGCGCTTGACCCAGGCTAACCTGACTGTTAACCTGAACAAGAGTGACTTTGGTTCTGCTACTGTCACGTATCTTGGCTACGTCATAGGCCAGGGTAAGGTAGCACCCATAAATGCTAAAGTCCAAGCCATCATGGACTTTCCAGTTCCTGACAACAAAAAAGCTTTGCGCCGCTTCCTTGGAATGATGGGGTACTACCGCAAGTTCTGCAAGAACTTTGCTGAGATTGCTCTCAGTCTCACCAACCAACTGAAGAAAGGCGTAAAGTTCACTTGGGATGAAGCATGCCAAAGAACCTTCGATCGCCTGAAGTCTCTGCTATGTCACTTCCCCGTGCTCAAATCTCCTGACTTCAACAAACCGTTCTCCATGGCGGTCGATGCTAGCGATCAAGCTTGTGGATCTGTGCTCCTACAGAGAAGTGACTCTGATGACATTGAGCATCCCGTGGCATACTTCTCCAGGAAGTTCAATCGCCACCAAAAGAACTATTCCACAATTGAGAAGGAGCTGTTGGCTCTGTTTCTATCCTTACAACACTTTGAGTTTTATGTTTGTACAGGGCAAAAACCAATGATTGTATATACTGACCACAATCCGTTAATGTTTTTGAGTAAGATGAAAAACAAGAATTGGAGATTGTTGAATTGGAGTTTGATTTTACAGGAGTTTGACTTGGAAATTAAGCATGTAAAGGGTACTGACAATGTAATTGCTGATTGCTTGTCCCGCGTTTGAGTATGTGTATATATATCACATGTGTTTATTAGCATATTGTATTATATGTATATATATATATACCAGTGTCTACTTAACCATTTTTGTATTGAAAAGAAAAATTTTGCCTTTATGAGTCAAAATTTTCCCATTTGGAATGGAGGTGTAATGTGAAAAAAAAAAAAAAAAAAAAAAAAAAAAAAAAAAAAAGCCACTAGATGGCAGTATTGACAATTTTTTTTTGTTGAGCCCAGTCTGGAGCTAGGTTGGGCATGTCCTGGGTATGCCTCAGAGGGGGCTGGACAAGAGTATATAAGGAGAAAAATTGAGAGAGTGGAAGAGTAGTTGGAGAAATTGCAAGGAGAAATTGTGGAAGGATACATTTGACCAGACCTGTCACTCTTTTTCAAGACCTGTGAAGCTTTTTTGTGGATTTTTGCCTGTGTTGGAGCATTTTCCTGTCCCAGGACATCGCAACATAGCAGCCCATCTCAATTACCAAGGGACTGTAACTATCTTTTTTTTCAATCTTGGTCAGTAGGGTAGATTGTAGATTAGTTCTAAGTGTTTGTTTAATTAAATCTGTTGAAGTCTAAGAATTTTGTCTGTCATCCCTTGCTGTCCGTGACGTCATAACAAATTGACGCCATAACAAATTGGGGCCATAACACAATACACACTTTAACAACCTGTCAGTACTTCTTTTTATGTTCTTTCAACTGTTGGTGTTATTACGTCACCGGCACTCGCGGAGGCGCTGTTGTGCCTATGGCGCTGAGGTATGACTCCTGACGTCATAATTTCTATCATATGATTAAATAAATAAATGAATGAGAAACAGCAGTCTACAAGTATGACTACGTTTTCTTCAAGGAACCGTGTCAAATAAAGATGCCTGGCTGAAATGAACGACTTTTGTTTTGGTTTCTGTTGGCGGAACCGGAAGCTGTACATCTGTCAATTCTGTCCGGGCTGTAAATTCTCGGAATGACGCGACTTATTGTCAGTTAAATTAAGGTCACATTTGGATCATTACCAGCTACAGTTTACAACGTTGCTCTTATAGAATAGTTTAGCAGTCAAGTACAGACCACATTAAATGAAGATTGGCCTGATAAGAGCGATAAGGTTCGGACACCGGGAACTAGTCACTGCCAGTATGCAGCGTCACTGTCGTTATGGCAACGAGTCACGAGTATGCTAGTCATAAGGTTTGTTAACCTTATTTACCAGGAAATTTACGTTTTTATTTAAAAATAACAAGTAACAAGCACAAGTAACATTACAACTCCGATACAATTATTCAAACAACATTCCACTACGTGGATCAGCGATACAGATACAGCGATATCGGATGCCCCCCAGACGCCTCCCTGGGGAGGTGTTCCGGGCATGTCCCGCCGGGAGGAGACCCCGGGGAAGACCCAGGACACGCTGGAGTGATTACGTCACTCAGCTGGCCTGGGAACGCCTTGGGATCCTTCCGGAAGAGATGGAGGAAATGTCCGAGGCGAGGGAAGTCTGGGTGTCCCTGCTCAGGTTGCTGCCCCCGCGACCCGGACCCGGATAAGCAGACGAAAATGGATGGATGGATGGATTCAGCGATAACGCCCATAGCATATAGCAACCTTAAGCGACAATAAGTCTGAAAAAATCGCCGTATAATTGACAAGCAATACATAATGGGCATTCATTCAATCGAGATTATGAAAGTAATATACACATTCCTCGCTAGAAATGTTATCAAAACACATTTCAATGCCAGATCTATCTTAAAGTTCTGTTTTTTCCACTGCCATGGGCCATTTCTGCAGGCAGAAGGGTGAATAAACACAAAATGGATATACAGATGTCAGAAATGTTGATATGGAACGTATTTTGGCTCACGTTAAATGCCTGATCAACAGAACGTTGAAATGGAACATATTTTAGCTCAAATACGTTGACTATCAACGTTTCCGTGGTTTGCAGAAACGTACAATAGCAACATTTCATTCTGGCGACTGGGTTGCACGGCCTAATATAAACACTTTCCACACCTTATAGGATCAGTTTAACTAACTCAGTAATATCTGACATATACCTAATTATAACAGAACAGACATTTCACTTTTAGAAAAATCAGGAAAAATTCTATCCTAGATACAACAGAATGGTGCACTGAACGTAGCAGGGGGTCTACCGAAGTGCTTGAGCAGTTCACATTTTAAACGAGCAAAAACTTCGGCATTCGATTCCATTTAATACAGTATGAATTCCAAAACAAAAAGCCACATTGAGCAAAATGCAGCGGCAGCATAACTGACGTGACTAATCCAAGCCATAGTATTTTAGTCACCTGAGGTTAGGCGGGGAGTTGCCGACACACATGTTCCATAAAGCACGCACGGAGATTTGTAAACGAACAAAAAATGTTTATTTAACAGAAACTCCGGTTGACTTTTCCACGAGATGAAATCAAAGAAAATGCGCTAAAATATAGTGCGGTACATAGATGCGCTACATACGATACATACAATGTGGTCGAAAAACTGTTGCTTCTCCACCTAACAAGAACCAGCATATTCTGACGGAATTTAAAGGACTCCCCATTTCCGCATTGGAGGCGTGTTACCTATGTCACGTGCTAACAGGTAAATTCCAGCACGTAGGAGGTGTGTAGCTTGCGTCTTACAGTGAAAAGGTAAGTCAAAGATTTTGACATCTTTAGCATTCACATTTAAAGCAAATAAATATAAAGCATCAAACATATTGTTCATTTTCGATAAACGCAAGAAAATTCTAATTAAGGCTCCAACAATAACCTGTCTTCATTGAATTCCTTCTCCAGAGACAGATGTATGGGGTAGAAGGAACCCTCCAGTCCTGTTTCATTCAGAATAATTCCCATTGCCCTTACCTCATTTAAATCCTGTAAATGTAACTGAACACTTCAGGATGGTTTTGGGAGTCTTTTTTTTTCTAGAAATCATGTCATTTTCAACTGCGCAATCGTGCGCAACGTTGAGAAAATACAACCTACCTTGCTGATACGCAAAGGCTTGTATACTCTTCTGATTGTCCAATCAATGTCTTTCAGTTACTGTGGAAAGTTTTAACACTTGGGGATTGGATAAGAAATGAGTCAATGAATACATTGTTACCGGGGAAGCTTCACGAGGGCGTGAACGATAATTGTGCAGTTACGCAGATGAGCCTGAGTATATAATTGAGTGATTGGCTATCAACACCAGTGCTTAGGAGGATATAAGGGAGCACTGAATTAGTCAATGGAAGAATCTATACGTAAATCCACAGTAGGAAACTATGCATTTTATATATGTGATGACTACGATTGATAGTAGAATGAGACAGTATCAATACCATGTCTAATTTTTGCCTCAGAAAACTGATTTTTCTTAACTACTAATCGGGATAGCATTGACTATTTGTAGCTGAAGTGGAAATTACAGAGGACAACAGTTTTTTCTGTTGCTGGAGATCATTTTTTGAAGTGCTGGATAGATACTATGGGCAAGTATATTGAGCAGTTTGCACATCAGGCTTAACTAAGGAGTTTCATACATGCAACTCCTGAAAAACAGGGATTGGACTGAACTCGTCCATATTCTAAACCGTGTTGGAGTTCAGCTTGCATGTGAACATTCAATAACTGATCCGGGTGTGCCATCTAGTAATAGAATATTGTAACTGCGTGCATAAGTTTGCAGCTCCATGTCCGCTGGGGGACTCATCTGCGCAAAGGGGTTAAGCGTCCTCTAATCTGTCTGCAGTACTATAAAGAAGATGTATTGAGTAAATAATATGTGCCTACGACTTCATTTTCTAGACAACATGACATTCATTCCATTGCGGTCGTACTCAATAATAATAATATTATGTCTTAAGTTTTATTTATATAGCGCCTTTCTTAAACCTAAGGTCACTTTACATACCACACAGAGAAACATTTTAAAAAGGGAATACAAACATAATTCATAATGACAGGATAAAAGATCAATATAAAATTAGGAGGGCAAAAGAAAAAACAACAATAAAATCAATAATCAATAAAATTTATAAGGGGACAACAGGATTGATAATACTGACTGAAGACGTGAGTTTTCATTTGTGATTGGAATTCAGAAATTGAAGATATAACATGGAGAGTTTGAAGTAATGAGCTCTAAAGTTTAGGTGCCATGACGCTGAATGCCCTGCCACCCATGCTGGAGAGCTTAAATTTGGGGACAGCAAGTGAACCGGAAGCTAAGGACCTGAGTGTACGGACAGGAGTGTTGGGCTGTCAGAGCTCAGTGAGATATCGAGGGCAAGCTTATGGAGGGCTTTGAATGTTAAGAGAAGTATTTTATAATGGATTCTAGATGATATGGGAAGCCAATGAAATTTGCAAGACAGAGTAAAAAAAGGCTCAAAGTAAAATTAATTTAAATTTATTTAACATTATTTATAGATTTTTCATTATTTCAAATCCGTCTGAATGAAAAATTAACAACTCTGACTTGACAATTCGGATTTTTCTTCGTGATTTCATCATGTCATTAGCTCCGGCCTGAAATTGACATCTGTGCTAATAAATACACTTGTGGAAAGCTTGTGGGGAGCACCTCTTTGCTGATTTGCTGATCAAACCCTTTTTACAACTCCAAAAGCAATGCTCGTATTTGACATCCCCAAGGATATGCATGATTATTCATTAGCGGAGTCAAAAGATTTAAGAGAGAGCCTGTTCAACAGATTTAACAAGTAACCGACCGATAGGGACTGTCTGCGCTGGTTGACAGTATTACCCAGGTGTTTAGATGGCACTGTACACATTTTTTATGGAGAGAAATTGGATGGCTATTTTGAAACTTTAAGAAGCCGTGTGTTTTGAGTTGACGTACTGGATGATGTCTTGATTGTGCTGTTTCTTACAGGAGTGGGCTACAGGTGCCACAGTCCATCGGGTTGTCTGGTAGACCGAGATGAGAGTTTCCACGTCTTCCGACTTGAACTACTCTGTTATCAAGCCAGATGGATTTTATATTGTTGGATTTACATCGTTAAAGTTTGCTGAGATATATTTCATTTTCATAGCCATCATTTATATCATAACAATTTTGGCCAATTCATGCATCCTCATTATTATATGGTCAGATCATCGCCTGCACACCCCAAAGTATATTGCAGTGGTCAATTTAGGGGTTGTTGACTTAATTATCAGCACAACCCTCATTCCTGGCATGATCAAGATATTTCTTGCGAAAGATAACTTTATTTCCTATAATAATTGTTTGGCACAAATGTTTTTCTATTACTGTTTTGCCATGTTAGAGTCATTTTCCATTGGTATACTTGCCTATGACAGGTTAATTGCAGTGTGTTTTCCCCTCAGGCAAAATTCAATTAACACACCTAAAAGCATGATCAGTATTTTAGTGATTATTTGGGCGCTTTGTATAAGCGCCATTATGTTCGAGATTCTGATCATGACAGAATTGTCTTTTTGCAATTCACTGAATGTGAACAGCTATATCTGTGGCTATGTGCATGTGTACAGACTATCCTGTAGTGATACCAGATTGCAGTGGACCACCGGCACGACTCTGGCATTAATAGCTCTGTGTGGACCCCTCAGCTTCATTATCATGTCATACTGCTGTATTTTAACTGCTGTGTTTAGAATGAAAAGTGTGAACAGCAGGTACAAAGCACTCGCAACTTGCACTGAGCATCTAGTTTTAGTGGCAATTTTCTTCATGCCAATGCTGATTCTGAATATTATCGAACTCTTCCTATTCCGTCTCAGTGTGGATGTCAGGATGGTGAGCTTGTCTTTAGCTGCATGTTTACCTCCCTGTCTGAACCCCATTGTGTACTCCCTAGGAACCAAAGAAATTAAGAACAGGATACTGGCTATGCTCAAGAAAGCCAAGGTTGCTGTCTAGGAGGGGTAGATGTAGAAACCTTGTGCAAATGTGAAAATTCTTGGAATGGATATCTTCCTTTTTTTACTTTGTCGATGGTTGTCAATTTCAAAGCTCCCCATCAAGGCCAGGGTAATTCAATTTTATTGGACCTTTCTCGATCTTGCTGTTGGGACTTAATTTCAGTAAAATTTTCAGCCCCTCTGATCAAATTGTCTTTTTGTAATTATTGGGTTCTTGCACTTTTTCCAAAGTCAGATTCAAGTATTTTTCTAGCATTTTTTTCAGCAAATTTTCATGCTTCTCCAGGACAGAGAAGAGATAGAATTTTTATCTTTCACAAGAAAGAGCAATCACATCATTAAATGAAAGAAAGACTCATTAATAAAATAAGTATGTAGTACTGCTCTAAGTAAATCACAACATTGTTGATCTTTGTCATTGATTTAAACTTTCATCAGGGTCTTGGTTAACTTCCATCATGGTTTCAGACACTCTTTCAGACTGTAAGTTGGTCTATCCCTCTTTCTTTGTATGCCCGTGCAGTAAAAACTGAAAGAGCCGTGGCATTTCTGCATAATGATGTGGGGAAACTTATACCATTAAACTGCATAAAACATCTACATCACTGTTCCTAAAACAAAACAGTTTCTATCGGGGTTCCCCTAAGACTAGATTTTATGCTGATAGAATGTCAAAATATTTTGGAAACAAGTGCCAACAAGCAAAGAAAATAAATTTCTTATAACCACTGTTTACCGATGCTGGTCACAGAAGAAAGTGACCAAGTTATCAATGCATATGCTGAGTGGTTATAGATATTATTGTAGTAGGGGAGAAAAGCCACCAAAATTAATTATGCACCTTTGTGCAGGAATAAGCTCTTTAAATATTGTTTCTGGGAATAAGTTGCTCAGGAAACTTCATGAAATTTTATTGCTTAACTCAAAATAATTCAAACAGATAACGAAAAATGATGCAAATTAACCTGCTTTTTTGGCAGGTTTTCCTCCACAAAACAAAAATGACAACCTACATGAACAATTGCAAGCGCTGACCTCTTGTGACTGGAAATAAAAACATCGAGAAAAAAAGTGCCCTCTGGTGAATGGAAATGAACGACTTCCACCTCAAAACAAAAGGCAAAAACTACGAGCAAAATTGATGTTTCGAAAACCTGACCCAAAGCAATACATTTTTAAAAATATAAGTCTTAAAAATGATCTTGACCCCAGTGGGAATCATGTTTGCAAGTGTACATGTACGTACAAGGGTCATTCCATATGAAATCTACCAACTTTCTGTCATGGTTCTGTGTTTGATGCCATGCTTTATGTTCATGGTTATGTCTTCTCTTTTTTCTTTTTGGTTATTGTATATTCCGGTTTTCAGTTCCTGCCATTTTAACTTTCAGTGCACTTGTCTCCCCTGTCTTGTGATCAGTTGGTTCAGTCCGTCTTCCCAGTCTGTGTGCTTACCTGCTTCGGGTGATTTCAATGGTTTCTGGTGTTTCATATTATTACTTCAATTCTCATTTACTTCCTTCACCTTGCTTTTCTAGATTACTAATAATACTAACATTTATATTTTGTATCATAGTCTACTAACTCAACTAATCCATGTATATATTACTAACTTACTAATGAGCACTTTAGTTAATTTGTAAAGCTGCACCTCTACTAATTATCACTAATTCAATCTCAGCAATTGCCCTGTTCTAGTCTCCGCCCCTTGCTTTGCTTTCCCTGCCTCTCCCTGCGTTTCCGCAAGATCTCTCGCACATGCTTAATTGCTTTCCTGCACTCATTGTCTGTGCACTTAGAACTCCTTGACCGGAGCTGTTTATTTGTCATAGGTTGTCTGTGTGAATCCCGTCCGTGTCTTGGCTTTTGCCAATTGTTGTGGTTTAGGACTTCCCCATGTGTACCTTCCTCTGTAATTAGTTCTTATCCAATTCACCTGTTCCCTGCATAGCATGTGACTTCCCTTCTGTCTATTTAGAGTCCTCACTGCTGTTCAGCCCTTGTCAGAACGTTGATCAATTTTCCTTTGTGCAGAGCCTCTTGCCAAACGATTATTGTTTCTCCTCGACTGTTTTATCTGACCTTGATTTTGCCTAAGCCCCTCTGTTCTTGTTTTTGTCTTTTTGGATTTTGACCCATTTCTGTACAACCACGATTACTGTTTTGAATGCCCTGTGTATGACCCTCTGTTCTGGATTTCAACTACGATTTTGGCTTGCTGTCTATGTACCGTCGCACATCTGCTTTACTGGTTTTGACCCCTGCCTGTCTAGTCGACTTCGCTTTTTGAATTTCGTTTTTGGCTTGGCAGTTCTTGTGTCTTCTGGTCCTGACCCTGTTTTCAATAAAGGCTTACAATTTTTGGAATTTCTGTTCTAGCGAGTGGTTCCTGAACGCACCGTCACACTTTCAGGCAAGTTCCATGGGCATAGTCATGAATTTTCTTCAAACTTTAATAGAATGTTGCTTTGGGTGCCAAATGAAAAACTACGAAGTTTTAGCTCAATTGGCCCATTACTTTAGATTTTCTGGGGGGTCAAAAAAGTGGCCGTGGCCCCCTGGTTCGGGAAGTTAGCATTTTTTCCATTTTTAACAGGCTGTAACTCTGGCAGTAATAAAGTTAACCCCATGAGTTTTTTCAGGACTTGTTCTATGCAGTGTACGACCCTATATTGCCAATTTTGTAGTTTTATAGGCTCCCAAAAATGCTGCCTTTACACACCGGTATCAAAACATACACATTTAAGGGTACCATTTTCACACCCTTCTGATGACGTGTATATTTGTGGTAATATCAGCTATTAGTAATGGTCAAGAGCTTATGTAGCCACCAATTAATATCCTGTAGCATTTGTAGTTCTTTGGTAATACTGACCCTTATTTTAGCCTTCTTTGGGGGGTGACCCCTTTTCAACCCCATTTTTCAGGATCTGGGTATCCGTCAATTTTAATGAAACCTATATTTTTGGGAAGCTCACAGTTGAGGGCAGGTGCCAAGTGCTTGCAACTTGCATTTAGACTCCCTCTTTTGGAAATTTTTAACATACTGATGGTTTTTGTGAATTTTCCTGCTCTCCATTCAGACCAGGATGGAAGCAGCCAGTAACCTTATACATCCCTCCGTGTCTGAACCCTATGGTGTATTTACCTTTCAACGAAAAAATTGATGAAAAGGACACAAGTTTAGTTCCAGAAAGTTAAATTAGCCGTGTCAGATATATGAAGGCTTAGAAAAAAATCTAAAAATAAGAAAAAGATATTACGGCTTACAGTCTGTGGTTGTACAGAGGTTATGTTTTTAAAAACATTATTTTTGCTTTGGTGTCCATGTTGGGTTGTGATGACTACTGGTTTTGTATCGTTTCTTCTTTTATGGCTTATGGTCTGCTATTACAATAGGATCATACTGTAATAAACCTTCATAAGATCATGTAAAACTATTATTGTATTTATTTACTTGAAGACTTGTGGATTCAATCATTTTAAGAAGGGGTTGCAGTGCTCAGTATACGTCACATTTAGACATAAAGCTGTGCCTTGGGCAAGTTTTTGGGGAGTAATGCCAAAATTTAAAGACCAGGAGCCTCATGTACAAAGGGTGCAAACGCACAAAAATGTGACGTACGCCCTTTTTCCACGCGCACGTTCAGATGTATCAAGAGTGAAATGACCGTGGAAATGTGCGGTGCTCCACGCCAACTTCATGGCTGGCATACACGTGTTTCTACTGCTTTTGATCGTTGGCGACACTTACAGGTGATGCTGGGAAACTGTTCATTATGAGAAAACAATTACTCCTCAGAGTGATGTGCACATCAGAGACACACTGATGCAGAAGAGGCTGATCAAAAAAGCCAAGCGCTTATTATTCTTAAACTATGCTCAGCTTTAGAACATGTACGCGTAATTTTGAGATATTCATCATTTCTGATCATCTCCTAATGTGCAACTGCGCCAGTCCTCACGGTTTATATACCACTTTTACTGGTTCCACTTTGCTATTCCGGTTGTCTTGCATCATGGCAAATTTATTTGGATCCAATTGTATATATTTACTTTATGCGATAGGAATGACCGAGAAACTCTTTCCTTGCAAATAAAAAACGATACATGGACTTAAGCTATGTACAATTTATTTAATTTTGTTCTTTTCGTCTTAAAGTTTTAGAAGGCAGGCTTGCTGGGAAATTTGTTCGACTAATGGCCTTGCTTGTCCTCTGTTGTGGTAAAACGCGTTTCAACGACTACAGACGAAAATGCATAGCGAAAATGTCAGAAAGCAATGGAAAGGCGGAAAAGCTTAGAGAATAAAGTAAAAGACATTTGAGGCTCAGCCTCTCAAATGCAAAAAAATGACCAGCTGTTTGGCCATGATGATCCTCGTAGCAAGCAGTTTTCATGTGCAGGGGGACATGGAAGCGGTAAGACTGACGTTAAATTAATAGGCTATCGCAAGTATGCGTTCGGTTAAAATTTGCTTGAGCTTACAAAAGGACCCCACTGATGGACCAGTTGTTCATAGCCTACGATTTGATGTATATTGATTCGTTTTACGGTGCCAAATAAAATCTGTCCTGGAATACCGGAAGACTTTCCAAATTTTCCATTCCGAAGCCCCGTCTTGACGTTCAGAATCACCCGTCATTAAACTTGTAACCAGCGAGTACTGCGGTTCTGAAGCTAGCGAGCTATTCTGTGCCCTTTATGACCTAATAACACATCCAGGTGACTGCAGTTAGATGAGTGGATATAAAAGCATGCGCAAAATGGTACAGAAAATACTGTTAATAACAATGGCGGCTTTAGCACTATTAGCGGACATTGCAAACAGTGCAGTGCGAAGAGAACGCGTTTTCAGAGACTGAGAGGATTTTTTGGCGCATGATGACGACTGGCTCATCAGCCGCTTTAGGTTTCCAAGGGCAATCCTCTTGAAACTGCCCAGCAAACATGACCGTGCGGGCCCACTGTGGGCAACAGTGGGTTTACTGTGGGCTGGTGTGGGCTAGGGCAACCCACACTAATCCCACGTGGGCCCCACGTGGGTTTGCCTATGTTGGGCCCACAGCAGTTTTGCCCTTTAGGGCCCCTATGTGGGCATTCTGTGGGCAAGCCCAACTGTGGGCTAGCCCACAGAAAACCCAATCAGGCCCCCGGTGGGTTAGCTCGTATGGGGCCCACAGCATTTTTCCCCTTTGGGCCCTCATTAGGTTTTTCAGCGGGCATTCCACTGTGGGCTTTCTGTGAGCAGCTCTTAATTGAGCTTGCCCACTCAGGCACTGCACTGGCTAACACCTATGAACCAACAGCAGTTTTGCCCTTTGGGACCACAATGGGATTTACAGTGGGCTATCCCCAGTGTACACAGTACCATTGTTTAAGATTATAGATCAGGGCTCTCCAAATCTGGCCATCAAATCCAAATACAGTCCTGGTTTTCCTTCCTTCCAGGCAATTAAGTGAACAATTAATGCTGCTGATTGACTAGATTGTCATCTCATCTGACTCCCAGGTAAAGGGAGGGTGGAAAACCAGCAGTTCTTGGCCCTCGAGGACCGTGATTTGAGGAGCCCTATAGATGTTCTAGGGCCAGGGGTATGAATACTTCTCTTATTAATAGTCCACATGCAAATGCTGCATAAAAAATGTCACGTATTCAATAGCCCATCACACTTCAATGGCCCATTGTATACTTAACTGAAACTGCACACAGTCAAAATTGCAAGAAAAGTACCGTCTCTGTGTTTGATTTGTAGCGACGTTCATATTATTGATTAAGAGGAAGAACTCTATACAGATTTTTGTTAATTTCTTTTTTGTTTTGAAACTCAGGTAAATAAACATACCTGACCCTGGTAGCCAACTGAATTTCGGTGATTGTGGCTAAGTGTCGGCGCACTTGGCTGTGTTCTGGCAGCGGTGAAAGGACTCTGGCCAAATGACAATTGTCACATTAGGCTAGGTTTTGGCTCTGTGGACTCAGGCCGTTTTCAGCCAAAAATTGGCACATTTAGCTGCATTTGAACCAAATGGGAATACGGACCTGGGGATGGGGCATAGGAGAAGGCAGACCTGCCTTTTCAAGTAGGTTAATTCTAGACCGTGCTAAATCAAAATTTAGAGGAAAATAATGCAGGAATTACCTCTAAACTTGTGGATCAACAACTGCATGTCATATCTTTTAAAATAAGACTGACACACACACACGCACAATTAGTAATAATTAGGCTAACAGGCCAAATTACTGAAATAAGAATAAGTACTGTTAATGATACAAAATGAATGATCAAATATTTAATAGAATTTCATTGCATATTTATTTGGCAAATGATTTTATCCCAGGCGAGGGACAGCAAGATCATAGAATTACCCATGTCATTGAAACAGTAACACAACAGATTAGACATTATGAAGTCCGAAATTTGTCATTGGAATAATAGTATAATAACATAATAGACTTTTACAGTTATGATTGTATTTCCTTTCTCTGCTTTGAGATATTAATATTAATCAATAAATATTTAATTCAATATTTCATATTAATTTCAAATTTCATAACACAATAATTCTTCTAAAAACTTAAGAAAACTGAAATAATATTTATTAAATGAAGTGAATTATTTATATTTGCACGACATTAAGACAGAACATTTATGCTTGGCAAATCGATGAGAGTGCTCACTGTTTTCTATGCCTCATAAACGTGTGTCAACATCAAGAAGGAACTTCGGCTTTTAATCGCGTTCCATGTTCGAGGGCAGAGCATTGGGAAGGACGGTTGATGACCGTTCATTTGTCTTCTTGGAGCTGGAGCGTGTGCATCGCTGATCATATCAGCAGGTGAGCACAGTTGGGTCCAAGTACTTTCAAGTACTTTTGAGAATTGTATGCAAGCATTTTTTTTACATACCATAGTGCTTGTATTTGTATCTGAGTACTACTTAATAATGCCTAATAATACCTAATAATAAATACATGTACTTGTATCCAAGTACTTTTCAAGTATTTGACCAATCTTTGTCAGCACTTTGGAGACAGATTGGTCAATAATTTTGAAAAGTACTTGAATACAAGTACAAGTACTTTAGGCATTAATAGGAAGTACTCCGATACCAGTGCAAGTGTATTTAAAAAAAATACTTGCATCAAATTCTTGAAAGTACTTGAAAGTACTTGAACCCAACTCTGCAGGTGAGGTCAATCTAAAGTAACGGTTATGTTTGGGATGTTGAAGCGTTATGTAACGTTATTTCCCTACATGTAAAACGTCAGTGATTTATATTTTGTGATTGAGGCTTAAACCAACTTCACCCTTCTATGACTTGCTAACGTAGCAAGCTAGATTAGTTTACATTCACTTACGCAACTTGAGGCGAACTTAACGGCAGCTAGCTTGCTAGCTAGCAAGCTCGTCAAACAAAAAATCGAAATTCAAAGGCAGATAACGTTAGTTCAACGCCGTCAACAGTCATCAGCTGGTCGGTAGGTTGCTATTAAGTTTAAGTCGTACCGTGTTGTAGCTGGTGTTTAGGAGTTAAGCTGATATAGCTGGCTAGATAATTGTGGGTATTACGTACTATTAGAATAAAGCCTCATGCAAATATTTACAAGCTGTATCAAAACCGCTAAAGCTGACATAAGCATTGTGCAAAATTATTTAGTGACAGGCAACCTGAAGCGAACATGGCTACCTAGCTATGTGAGATGTATTGAATGTTTACTTAACTGTCACTAGCTAATATGTGTTTATATATAAGCTTGTGAGATCTTGCTTTTAAAATGATAATGTTTCCAGGATGCTTATGATGATACAGAATATTACTTTAGCTCGAGTGATCACTTCTTGCTGGATAACATCAGTGGTGGCCTTAAGCATCTGGGGACCCGTTTCAAAAGCAAATGTGGGGCCCTATGAAACATAAGAGCTTCATTATTTTGCTAGATGAAAGCTCACACCTTAGCCCTCTTCAGTGAGATGTCAACTTTTCTGGTTGAAACTTGATGTTTATTTGTGATGATTTATTAAAATATTGGCAATAAAAATATATGCGTGAGTAAATGTGATACATTTCTCAAAAACTGAAATGTGCACTGCAAACTGCACTGCTAACCCATTCTTTGTTTTCTTCTTTGGGGACAGGGTTACTGGATGGCTCTACAACATAATCTCTGGGATAATGATATGGTAAAACTTGGATGTAATTCAAACTTCGACATCCCACCAGTATAATTTAATGTCGCTTGAGTGGACAAGGCTCAGAAGCACTAGATGACTTAAATTCAAATTCGCATTGTAGCTAAATACATTACACACTAGGTGACGGGATATCCCTCCACTTTGTCAGAGAATAAGACTGCCTTTGCCAGAGCTATGATTGTAATTATGTATACTAAACCATCAATACTTTTTCAGCGTTTTCACCGCATTAATGTTTTAATAAAGTTGCGATATAATGTGAATGAAAGCGCATGTTTTTTCACACAAAGTACATTTAGCTTACGTTATATTAAAATGTGGCATAGAGTGTAACGTTAATTTTATGCTCTGATAACAAATATGAGAAAATCGAATAGGTCCGCAATGGTAATTTTCTTCCCGATTGCGGTTTCTGCGCAGAGATGCCTGAACTGTGACTTGTACCAGAAAACTAGCTTTTCGTTGGCTTTGGTTGGGTTATGTCCCGAAACTCCTTGAGTATAGAGTAGCTGGAAGTTACCTTATAGGCATAACTTCTAATTTTTGAAATCTGCGCACATTAAGCATTTTGATGAAAGGCTTGAAGCATACGCTCGTTTTCAAGGTGCCCAATTTACCTCAAATAGGCTACTGATCAGACACCAATAAAAGCCAAGTAAACGAGTTCTTTAATTTTGCAACTTAAATTTTGCGAATTATCAATGCATCTTATCGATCAGAAACTATTTGGACCGTGACCTGGCCCGAAATCAGAAATAATTTTCATTGACAATTTAACGCATAAAAAACTCATAACATTGCTAGATAATGCTTTAAAATGTTTACATCAAAGATCACCGTTATATTAATTATAAAATACCTCCGGAATGGAGCAAGCGAATTACTTAAAAAAAATTTTTTTTTTGTTCACATACTAGTTGATAAGTCCGAGGCACTAGCAACATTGGCTAAGGTGACGACTGTATTTCCGAAATTTCCAGAGTATCAGCTACCATAGCACTTTAGCTACCATCATTTATCGACAATGAATAATTACTACACTTCTTAGCTAGCTCAGTCTCCATGCAACGAATATATCTGACGGAGAAAACCGGCAACTCCGACCACGGAAAGCCGTGTATTCTCCCCATTCGCCACAACTCCGAGAGGGAGTATCGGCCGGGGGTGCGCTATAATGCCTTCATAGACGGCTTAATGCGGTTTTTTGAAGTCATTACAAAATGCGCCAATTTGAGTGGCTATCGGGGATCCCAAACGTGGTGTCTTGGGGGGCCTCGAACACTTGCCCCATTTGCCTCTCCAGCGGTGCGCCTCTGCATGTTTTCATACAGTCAAGGTTTAAGATATCAATTCTGGCCTGGCAGTTGGAGGCCCCCTGGAGAGCGGGGCCCGTTTCAGCTGAAACGGTTGAAACATAGGTAAGGCCGCCTATGGATAACATAACCAGTCTGCACAGAGCCTTCATGTAAGTGTATTCTGTCACAAAAGAGGGTAATTTGCAATGAAAAGGCCCACTGCATCAAAGTTTTATTTCTTCTCCCGGAACTGAATAAATGTATTGGTTGGACCAGCAACCCACACTTGATTGTAAACATTCACTAGTGTAATTGAAAGTCAGCTGCTTGGCTTTACAGAGCTAGTTCATCTATATTCTTTGTCTGGACTAATCCAAAAGCTTTGAGAATTGTTCCATCAATAACAATCAGTAGCATTTTGGAGAAAGAGGAGAGTGACATTTCTGTTAACATGTATAATTCTGTTAGAAAATGCAATGATATAATAAACTTATGGTCATTGTCTACTATTTTAAAGATATTTTTATTACTATTTTTTGCATCTGCCTAGGTGTCTGATAAGTTGCCCAACCTCCCTCCCCCGGTCCTGCGCCACCAACAAAGTGAGCTGTATTCGGAATTGGGTGACTGGACCCTCTCAACTGCTTGTGAGTATAGATCTCATGACTTCTCAAATATGATACTGATTCTTTCAATCAAATGTGATGATGATTAAACAGAATATTACAACGCTGTGGTAGTTACAGGGGTATTAACATGTTTCAAACTATGGAAATCCAGCTTTGTCCAGCCCAGGAATCTACTGGGGCTCAACGCTGGGAAATATCCACTGGGAGTAAGTTTTTGTAACATTTTTCCAATCTTCTTTATGTGTTTGAAAAAATTTTAATTCAAGAACATGTTGTTTTTTGTCTCAATGGCTCTGGGCATGCTAGATGAAGGAACCTGTGATAGATCCACACAGCGACTGGTATCAACACAGCATCAGATTCAGGCACTATGATGGGCTTCAGGAACCCACGGGTCCCATTTTTGTGGTGAGTATATATGTTGTATTTTGCATCTCTTGATTTGTGATTTTCTAATAGAAATGCTGACCCCTACCCCCCAATTATCATAACATAACATGACATGAATGGCGAGTACAGGCCGTTCAGCCCAACTAGGCTTGCCAGTTTCTTTATACTATTGTGAATATATCACTTCAGATACTCAATGGTATCTAGCTTTAAGTCAAGCCTGCTCTTGAAACTTTCCAAGGTCTCTGCCTCAAACTTATGGTCAGGCAAGCTATTCCACATCGAAATTACTCTTTGGGCGAAGAAATATTTCCGAATATCAGTGCTAAATTTACCTTTGGTCAACTTCCATTTGTGACCCCGAGTTCTACTAATAACACTTGGTCGAAGGAATCCTCCATAATTCACTTAGTCAATCCCTTTAACATATTTAAAGACCTCAATCAGATCACCCCTAAGTCTCCTTTTCCTAAGACTAAAGAGATTAAGGATCTTCAGCCTCTTCTCATAGCTTACATCTTTTATACTCAGAATTAGCTTAGTGGCTCTTCTCTGAACTTTTTCTAGAGCCTCTATATCTTTCTTAAAGTATGGTCCCCAGAACTGTACATAATACTCCAGATGTGGTCTGACGAATGTGTTGTACAAAAGAAGCATCACCTCCTTGGATTTGTACTCAATACTTTTGGCAATGTATCCCAGCATCTGATTAGCTTTTTTAACTGCTACGGCACAATGGCTAGAGCCTGTGAGGGTTTGGTCAACAATCACTCCCAGATCTTTTTTGTGTGGAGCACATTCCAGTTTTAAACCTCCCATGAAGTAATCCCGTCTAATGTTTTTATTACCCACATGTACAACTTTACATTTCACTACATTAAATTTCATTTGCCACATTTCTGCCCAATTCTGGATTCTAACCAAATCATCCTGAATCACTTTAGTGGACTCTAAACTATTTGCCACACCTCCCAATTTAGTATCATCTGCAAATTTACCTAATTTGCTCTCAATATTCCTAGCAAGGTCATTAGTTTAGATGAGGAACAGCAGGGGTCCCAACACCGATCCCTGGGGGACGCCACTCCCCACCATACCTAGCTCAGATGAGAAACCACTGACCATCACTCTTTGTGTTCTGTCCTGTAACCAGTTTTGAATCCACTTCAGAATACCTCCTGTAACTCCAATGGTGCTCCAATTCATCACCTGCAATTCCAATGTCCAAAGTTAATGGATTTTTCAGTTCATATTGAACTGTCAGATCATCAATAAATACAACCAGCTTAAGTGGCAGCAATACATGCCCACTTTATAACACTACCTCCACAATGCAGCACAGATACTATTCAGCCCATCCTGCTCTGCAAGGCAGGTTAGCACTCAGTGAGGGAAATGCCTGGGCTGCTTTGCAACTGCACAAAATCAAACAATATTATTTTGAATTCATGTTTCCATGACAAAGTGAGTGGGCACTGAAACACAATCATTATTTGTGTTCTTGTCCATGTGAAACCCACACTGTTGCATGTGTTGTGAAGCGGGCTGGCTGTCTCATTGTCTCCCGTCGCCTCTGGCGAAAGGAGACATAGGAATGCACCCTGTCCATGCAAGCATGTGTGCGTCCGTCCGTCCGTCTGTCCAAAAAGTGGCATGAACACGATAACTCAAGAAGAAAATGGATTACAGAACCTGTGTTCTGCAAATAAAAAGATTAGATTATGAACCAGCTTCCTATTTAAAATCAGTGACCTTGACCTATTATTTGACCGTGCAATTAGCAGGTCAAATATTGATACTTCATCTATTTTTTTCAAAGTTGATTTAGAAGCTCAGAATTGTTCACTGCTGTGTTTTGCGGCATTCTCTTTAACCTGATGGTCAGATTTTATGGATCCAGTTCCTCGCCATCTTTTACAAAATATCCACTTTCACGCTGAACAGAATTCACCTCCTTTAAGGTCACAAGGTACATATTTATTTTGGCGACGGGAGACCGTGGGCCTCGCGGCCAGCTTGTTTTCACTTTTTGTTACCATTGAGCCGGAGTGCATGGCACCATTCTTCGGGCAGAGATTGCGCTGAGGAAACCACCGCAAAACACAATATAGTGGTGAAGAGAGGAGTGGTGGCGAGTTTGGTTGACAGATAATCTGATTTCACTTCTAATTTCATCTTTCATGCTTGTTTCCTTTGAAACATGGACAAATGGGTGCTTATAGAACTCTAGCTAGTGTGTCTCTCAGCCCAAAACATTATGTAACTTTCACTCAGAGAGCAGTGCTGGAGGAGGACTGCTGCTTTGAAACTGCCAAGGAATTAGGGTTAGTTACCAAAACCCTTTGCCAATATACCACTGGTTTCCATTAGACCAATAACCGGATCGAATTGCAACGTAGATCTTGGTGCCACATTTCTGGGCTTAAATGTCCAATATGTTGTCCTTGTACTACTTTCAATTAAATACAGAGTTTAAACAATTTCAAATTATTGCATTCTGCTTTTATTGACATTTTACGCAGCATCCCAACTTTTTTGGAAATGTTGTAATATTACACACGCACTCAATAATGCTGCATAGTTCAACCCATGTTCTATATATGTGGCGTCTGGGTCATTTCTTCTCTCTCACAACGTTCACATTGCTGGGCCTAAGTGACTCAAGTCAGATTTTTTGCCTGAATGTGACTCAGATCTGATGTTCCCAGGGATCTGAGGGCACAGAAATCTGATCTTCAAATGAGAATTGAGCCATTTTCAAAACCAGCTTGAACTTTTTCTGCAATTTGAGCTACAGTAGCTCTTCTGCTGGATCTCAAATAGCTGAAAAATGTTTCTGCTGGTTCTGAAAGTGGCTCAATTCTGATAGCATGCATAATGTATTTAGAAGCAAATCTCTGATTTCTCTCTACCCGAACTTTACGGAGGACCTATTATGCTGATCCTTCTTTTAATACATATAAGTAATGTTATAATGTTGGTTGTCCATGCTCAACCTCTGAAAAGTTTCTAAACATAAGATGCAGGGGTTTTGCCGTAATCCAAGAACGTGATTTCGTGAACGTGATTTCCTATCTGAACAGCTCCTCCCGAGATCTTCACGAGATCTGGGCAAAACCTGACGTCAGGTTGTGCCGTCCAATTAGTACAGACCTAGCCAGAGCCAACCACTGCGCTGGACCTGCCCACACCAGAAACTATTCTAGCAGGCACTAACAATGGCAGATCATACTATGCCTTAGTAGCGTCGACACTTTTGGAAATACAAAAGAAGAACCCCAGATCATTTGAGGTGCAATTTTGTTAGTATCTCTCCCAAAGCTACTTGTCCATTTACTTTTGGACGCGAAGAAAAACAAATATTTCTCTTCGAAAAGACGATGCCACCAGAAATCAGTGGGTAGCCTTTTTGTTTGCTGGCAGCAAGCAGCCACGGCCAAAGGGAACGTTAGCTGATTGTGCTCAGCATTTCACCAAAGACAGCTTTGTCAATAAAGGATAATTCGACACTGGATAAGCGTTTCAGCTGCTTCTCAAACCTGAAGCAGCTGCATCGATCAAGCGCTCGGAGCCACAAGCTGTAAGTAACCATATAACAGCAAATAATGTAAGTGAAGCTAACGTGTTACGGGTGGCTAGCAGGACCGCTGACGATAGTTAGCACTAACAACTGGCCTCAAACGCAGGCTTTGTAAAATATCTGAAGATAAAGCCTGTATCGGTCGCGACTGTCCGTGACTCACAGACACAGAAGCTGTAAGTTGCTTTTACTGCATAAGCCAACCTGACATGATAGCCAGTTGATTGTGGCTGTAGCACAGCGGCTAACGTAGCCAAGTTACTGTTGCTAATGTTTGTGTCCTAAATATGCAAGAGTGATATCAGGGGAAATTCTACAGAAGGTGTGTGAACATAAACCTCATTTGAAGCTAACTTTTAATACTTGTTTGTAATTTGGATGCTTGGTACAACTGTTCACAATAACAGAACTTGCTGTCTGTAAAACCTGTATTGCAAGGGTTTGTCTCTGTGGTTATGACCGCTCGGTTACCAGCCACTGCATGTTAGTTTGCGTGCCGTGCTAATTTAAAATGCTCCTGGTTAACTTATATGCAGTAATTCTGATCGGTATGCTTGTGTGACTTCGGTAAGCATCAATGTGGCAGTTTCATCATAACGTTGCCCGATTGTAGCCACTACAGTTAGTGATTGCTTCACTTATCCATGATCGGGATCAGCCGGATGCTTCACAAATGTCTGAGCAAGCTCTCCGGTGCTACCGTGAAAGCAATGCGAAACGCAGAAGCTCTACCGGTTTACACATGATTTCTCTGCACTACCTTGACATAATTTCATCCCCCTTTAGAAATTGTTGTGGCTAATAAAAAGCCGAAAAAGGCGGAGATTAAATAGGTAACTCTTTCCTGTAGAAGTGATCAATTCGCTAGCTCCACATAAGCAACTCTCCTGCGCTAACGGAACTTACGGTCTGCAAAACCTGTATTATGTTCATAACATAACCGAGCTCTCTCTAGCTGTCGCGTACTATCCATAAAGCTGCTTTTACATCAGACACCAAACTAATTTTTCGCACGACAGATTACATTCAAAGTCATGACCGCTTATCAGCTACTGCATGTTAGTTCGCGTGCTCTGCAAATTAAAAATGCTTCTGGTTAACTTATATGCAGCAATTATAATTGGTATGCTTGTGTTACTTCGGTAAGCATCAATGTGACAGTTTCATCATAAAGTTGCCTGATTGTAGCCACTACAGTTGAAGCTAAGAGAGGTGCTGTATGTGTCTGCCGAGTTGGGCTGCAGTTAGACCAGACGTAGATTTTGCAGAGCTTGGGGTGCGTTTTTGGGTGCTTGTGAAACGATCGCTTTACTTATCCATGACCGGGGTCAGCCTGATACATCTCCAATGTCTGGGCAAGCTCTCTGATGCTACCGGTGAAAAGCAATAGGAAGCGCACAGGCTATAACGTGTCCGGTATAACAAACGATTTCTTTGCATTGCCATCGATTGAGTATTAAATTCTTTCCTGTAAAAGTGATCGATTCGCTAGCTCCACATAAGCAACAGTTCACGCGAACGGAACTTACGGTCTGGAAAACCTGTATTATGTTCATGACATAACCGGAGCTCTGTCTAGCTCTCGCACACTATACATAATGCGCCCATTTTCCGCGAGGAAAAGCTGGTCATTCCGAAGCAATAAGTAAACCATTACCACGGGCAAATTCCGAAAAGGCCGTTTAGCTTGGAGCTCCGTCATATATCAGCGCGGAAGCTGTTCGTTTCTCCACGCTAACAACACACCACAGCGATGCACACAAACCAGCAGGTCCTAATACACACCTAAGCTGTTGGTCCACTTTTAGCTGCTCCTCACTGTCCATGTTTCCCACTAAACTCAGACCCACCGGATTTCTACGGTCTCCGGTCTACACTTGGGCATGTCGACCCCTTCTATAAATGTGTCTATATGGGGTGGATTCTAGCTTTCCCTGCATCCTAGCAACAAAGTAAAAAAAAACCCACTGTACTCACCACTGTCGCCGTAGCAATCTGTAGCCGATAGCAAATTTGAGCTTGAGCTGCCAGATTTTCGCACTGCGTCCTCCACTTTCGCCGCTGCGTTTGTTAGAACAAGTTCATTTCATTAGATCTATATTCAAGTATCAGGTTAGATTGCGGAATTTTCCCGCCGCTTCCTTATCAGATTGCAGACGTGTCTCGCGTTTCACTCTGGGGAGGCCGACCCGGAAAACTGCATTCTGCAGCCTCGTCCCGCCCAACTCCGCCCTCCACAGAGCTGGCCAGTCAGAAGAAAGTGGGCACACGGGGAGTGGGGGCCATAGCGGAAGAGCCACCCCAGTGAGGCGTTTCAGGCAGAGACTAGAATGTACTACAAATGCAGTTTTTTGAGGATGGCAGTATGAGCGAAATAAGGACTCTGTTTGGGCTTTGAACGATCAGGAGTACTCTAGGGGAGTCAAAGATCAAAATATAACCTTGGAAATATAGCATCCGAGGTCCCCTTTAAATCGCAAATCACAGAATTCAGAAAAATTAGAATGGGAAAACACGGAATTTGGGAACAAAACAGAATGCAGTCGGGAATAAATAAAACTGATTTCAACGGGCCCAAGGTGGATTTCATTTGCCATAATGTTTTGGGGTACCATTAAATGTGAAACCTTGATTTGGAGGAAATTGATTCTCAATTAAATCAATAAATAAACACAGAAGAGTACTGGGGTATAACGATCTACGTCGCATTATTATGGATTTTGTAAAACGATGACAAAAATTTAAAACGGCTGGGATAAATAACAGATGGGGTGATAAAATTCTGTTCGGCTCAGATGTGACAGATTGTTTTTCCCATGCTCTTCAAGTGTATACATTGCGCCTGGAAAAACATGGTTTTGTGGTTTACATTTACATTTTAATTGCTCTTCCCTTTCTAACTTAGATGCGGTGACGAAAAGCAGCCGGCCATAGTATCCGAGATGGAAGCTTTGGTAAAAACGTTACTCTTCAATGAGAGATCGGTGTGGGGAAGGAGCAGAAGGACCAAAGGATGAAATTGTGGTAATCCATTTGTGCACCTTGGGAGATTAATTATGGACTTACTGTGTTCTTATGTGGTTCCATACAGTCATTGCTCTGGCTTATAAAAAAAATATATTTTTTATGGGCTTTTTAAAAAATTCAGTATTGAATCCACATGCCCAGTTTTGTATGCAATTTTCAGTGTATTTTCTTATTTTTTTCCTAACAAACTGTCAATAAATTTTTGTATTTGCAACACTTAACTTAGTTTGTACTGTAACATTCAACAACTGCAGTTATTCTGCATATGTATCATTGTAATGTGGATCTGTACTGCAGGTATGAAGTAGGACCAAATTATTTTTATCACCTGCTGGTGGTGAAGATGGTCCATCAGCATGGACCAGCACCAAACACACAACATATGCTGTTCCATGCTTGCCGTGCTGTTCACCAGCATGAACCAGCATACATGTGTCCAAAACACAACATATGCTGGTCCATGCTGGTCACCTGCATAAACCAGCATGTGATGTTCACCAGCATACATATGTCCAAAACACAACATATGCTGGTCCATGCTGGTCACCAGCATAAACCATCATGTGATGTTCACCAGCATACATATCTCCAAAACACAACATATGCTGGTCCATTCTGGTCACCAGCATAAACCAGCATGTGATGTTCACCAGCATGCATATGTCCAAAACACAACATATGCTGGTCAACATAATGCTGGTTTGTGCTGGTTTTTTCAGCGAGTGAAACATTCAGTGGTATAACATTGATACACCAAACATGAAAATAAAGTGACGTGTCTACAAAGCTATCATACACCTAATTAAATAACCCGTCCATGTTACTCACCCAGAAAATGCGTCATTTGTAAAACTATTCCACTGGAATTATGTCGTCTCCGCAACTTACACCACCTGTAAAATTTGGCTGGCAGTTGAGGATTGCGTGATTATGTCTCCCCCTCGGAGGGAGAGGGGAGACATACTGTTTTAGGCTTGGTTCCTGTTTGCATTCGCGTTGGCATCAGCGTTCCCACTTTGTTTACGGAGCGTTACTCCAAAACTGTTTGCATGATCTTAACGAAACTTTGCACACTCACTACTCACGTCCTGAAGCGGAGCCTTTTGGTATGTGGCTGTCTGTCCGTGGTCTGTTTCTGTCCGGGGCTGCATGATCTTAACGCAACTTTGCATACTTACTACTCAGGTCCTGCACCAGTGCCTTTTGGTATGTGCCTGTCTGTCTGTCCATCTGTCCGTCCATCCGTCCGCGGGGTTAGGCAGGGAAGGGGGCGGGGGGGAGCGGCATGTTTTTACGAGTAAAAACAGTCTAGTTTGCACATGGGGCAAGGGCACACCTCCCGCAAAATATTTTTTTCTTCTTCTTCATTGGGGTTTAATGGCGACTTGGCAAAACCATCCCATACATTTATATCACCAATAATGAAGAAATGGTGGAATACAGATGGTACGCCCAGCCTAGGGGAAACCGGAGCGCAGCATAAAGATGACCTTCTCCTTCCTTACTTCCAAGGAAAAACCAAACAGGCGCATATGCAGTCAAAAATTTCAATTTTATTGTATGGGAGTAAAGCCACGTCCGGGAGCGCATAACAAAAAAATAACAAACAAAACGTCCCGACAAATAACTCTTACCTACCATCAAAAGAAAAGAAAAGAAAAACAATGCAATAACCTACCTATGAAACTACCAAACACAGGAGAAAAGAAAATATACAATAAAGGAAAAAAACACAGCTCCCCCTTACCCTGCTCCAGGAGTTACTCTTTACGTTTGCGATGTTTAAGATTTAGTATCAGTAAGCAACTTAAGACAGAAGAACTATACTGTCAAGTGCAAAAGTTTGACACGCGCTTACAAACTATGAACACACACACTGCGTCGTCAGGTTTACAATTCTTTCAAGCTCTTTCAAAAATGACACTCGACGAACTGCATCGCCTGGTTTACAATTCTTACAAGCGCTTACAAAGAACCATCAGATAGGTTGCGTAGGCCACGTTGGAAGCAAGGAAGGAGGCGGGGTCTTGTCTTCTGGTGCGGCGTCCTTTTAAACTACGTGCAATTAGCTGTCGTCCAATCAGCAGCAGGCAACCTATATCGCAGCACAGACACAGAGCAACGCGAAAAGGAAAACAGCAGCAATCCCAAGCATGAAAACAAAATGAGTATGAATATAATATGTGCCTTGGTCATAACACAGAAAAACAGGCTTCAATTTCTAAAATTCAAATATGTTTTTTCAATTTATGTGTTTCTGCCTATAGCTTGTGTATTGATGATTGGTATATGAGAGTGTGAGCATGTATCAAAACGTGCACCCGCAAAGGGTTAAAAACTTTATAATAAAATCTGAAATGGGTTTTTTGCAGTTTCATGATGTTTTTACGTTTCTTTATGCCCTATTGCAGTAAAACCATTTTAATGAAAAAATTGCATGTTTCAGTTTATCATCCCTTTTAATATAATGTTTGAACTTCAGAAAAAATGTCCCCAGTACTTATTCATCCAGATGAGATTTACTTTGTTAAAAATCAGTAATCAAATTAAACTATGTGGTTGTATATATCATGTATATAAACCACATTGCAACAAATCAGTAATTAGATTAAATTAATCTCCTGGATGAATAAGTATTAGGGACATTTTTTTTTCTGAAGTTGAAATATGGTTATGTAACTTGTGAGGTGGATATTAGAATAGAATGGCTATATCAGCCTCGAATATCAACGCTTACACTGTACATCAGAGCTAGGCTTGGCTCATGAAGTGAACTGGCAACGACCACAATTATATGAGAAATGAGTAGTAACAACATTTATTCAACACTCCACAAGAACCATGGATCAGATGTAGAAAAAATGAGTAAACAGGAATAATATTTCCCCTCAATAGTCAGTCAATACGAAAAGTTCAGTCAGTCAATAAAATCAATTGTTTCAGTTCAGTTCAATTCCTGTGTGTTCCAGCTAAGAAAAAAAGAAAAGAAAAATCCTTATGTGCACTTTGCTTCGTTGAACAAAAGAAAATAAGTTCAAAGTTAAAGTTAAAGGCCTTTTTTTTTTTTGTAGTAAATCACTACCCAGGCAGTATGAAAAAAACGTTGGAGTTCTCATAAATCTTGTCTGTGAATCCAAGGGCACAGTTCATCGGCTCAAACAGGTTGATGGGCACTGGTTACAGTCACTCGCATGGATGTCTGGAATCCTGGAATTGCTGGCTCGCCGTTCAGTAACTCAACAGTGGCAGAAAATGTATACCAAGCTAAAAAACCAATCTGCACACAACGGCACAGAGCATCTCATTAGTACTGTACAGCATTTTGATGTCACTCTCAATAAACATTCAACTTTGGTGTATTGAAAATCATCATTCTCATTTCAATAAGCATTGAACCTTATCACAGTGAAAATGAATGCATTCCTACGTCATTCAATATTAACATGGATATTTGCCATAGCGTGGCATAATATCAATTTCCACTGACTTGGAACAAAGTCAATGACAATGTAATTAATCAGTGCAAAGTACTCTTTTACACGTGAAACTAGACGTTTTAAATTGAAAAGACAGAAATATTCATCTTGTAATAACATTAAATGTATGACACACATGAATGACATTAACAAAGATCCTTAGTGTAGCTTTAAGCTGAAAAACATTAGCCCAATAGAGTTTCCTCGTAGCTGAAAGAACATAGAACGAATATTTCGAGCTCCCGCTGCGCCATTTCACGCCTTATTAAACAGCGCACACTTATCTGATTAAAATGACGTTCTAATTCTTGGTGTGCAATCACATGATTAAATAGCACGCGCCGCCATGTTGCATAATATACAAATCAAAAATGGCATCTGGTGCGAACAATAACAGTGATACATCTCCAAATTTTTTGAAATACTGTGACTCTCTGGAGTCCTCTGCCAAGTCAAGATACAGAGAAAAGGTTGAAATTTGTGGTTTTGACCCATATTATATTAAAGCCGTCTGATTATATGGAGGATTTGGCAACATTACCAGTGATTGAATACCCCGATATCGTAAACCATCTCGTTATTCAAACCTCGTGGGCAGCCAACGCACAAATGAAGGCTAATAAGAGTCTAGATGCGTATAACTTTTTTGTGTCTGGCTGGGTTGGTATTCTTCTCACTAATACGAAGTGAAAGAGAACAGGGTGCTGGTTTATGCTCGGGTAAACCATTCTCAAAGAACTCGAGAAACACTGCTCAAGCCGTGGTTTGTGAGTGATAAGAATGGCGATGTGATCCTTGCACTTTGTAATTGCATAGCTGGATTAAGCGAGGCTTGTTCCCACATGGGCATAATATGGGCACATTGGCGGGCCCACAATGGGGCCCACTGGAACGGGCCCACAATGGGGCCCACTGGGGACCGACTCTGCTTAGTGTGGGCAGCCCACACTCAGCCCACACTTAGCCTTAAGTTTGGGCATACTAAGGGCATGCTGCAGGCCCACAATGGGGCCCACTCTGCTTAGTGTGGGCTGCCCACACTCAGCCCACACTTAGCCCAAAGTGTGGGCATACTATGGGCATGCTGCGGGCCCACAATGGGGCCCACTCTGCTTAGTGTGGGCCGCCCACACTCAGCCCACACTTAGCCCAAAGTGTGGGCTTGCCCACTGGGGCCCCACATGGGCCCCTTAGTGTGGGGCCCACACTTGCCCCGCATTTCACAACGGTATCGGGGCCCACAGTGGGTTGCCCACAGTGGGCCCGAGTTCCTGCCCGCAGTGGCCCCACACGGGCCCCAAAAGGGCATGTTTGCTGGGAAGGTATCTGACAAGTATCTTAGCTCGGCGTTACAAAATGAGTATTAACAACATCACATAAATCACTACTTTTAGCTAAACTTATCATGCGGTTATACATTCATCGACGAATTTCAACTCTGAGTACTAAACAGGAAAAAGAAATTTTATTGCATGAACACAAACTCTGGTTTGATCAGACAGAATTAGCAAACTGACTAGCTTGCCAACTGAGAGTTAGCAAAGGTTGCTAACTTGCTCCAAAGAGGAAATAGCGATCTGTCTACTGTTTGATTCATTCTGACCAGCATGACCTATGCAAGATAGCCTTACAAAAACAATACACGAGCTTCCCTCAATTTTGCTTGGAATGACAATTTACAATTCACATCCAACCGAGTTAGCACCAGCTCTACTCACCTCAAGCAGAAACAAGGCGACCTGGGCGTCAGAATTAAAACCATTCAACTCCCGGAATTCTCTCCAGCGTTGGTATGCTTTCCCTATGTTTATTTGGGGCTTCGTATAGCTGCGATTACGTTCCTTTTTCCTCGACATGCACTCGTACGAGCGTCTCTTTTTCTGTTGAGCTTCCACCATGCTTCACTCTGCCGCATAGGTGCCACCATAGACAGTGCCACAGCCAGTTCGTTCCGTTGCTCAGTCCCACCCACTTGTCGTGCATGAGCACGGAACTGGCGCAGAAGACCCACCCTGCCCTCCGACTCGTTGGAAGACTTTTGTTGATGTTTGGGGATGCGGGTAGGTCCCCACAAGTCTGTGTATCTTTCTCAGTGTCTACCTGGCTGTAGGTGGCCTACAGAGACTGGAGTTTTTCACCGCCCACTCATGAGGGGAGCTGCTAACAGTTCGTGAGGAAAAATCTCCTGTACGTGACAAATTATGTTTTGGCTCAGAATCGCTGATACAACCTTTAAGACTGCAATTCTGCTGCATGTCTTGCCTAACCCTTGCAGCCTGGTCCTGCATTTCACTGACAGTGAGCCCAACCAACAAGTAAAAGGAAAGGTTAAGATCGATTCAATAAAACATGAATAGAACATCTTCATAAAAGTACAGTCCACATTAAAATAATGACGTTTACGATAAAAGTGCATTCTTTGGTGGACTTCATTGCACGCTGCGTCTGCCTGAGGTTCAAAGGACAACTTGTCATCCACCACAATCCCAAGATATTTGTAGCTCTGCACTCTTTCCACAACCTGATCATCAATAACCACAAGAGATAAAACTGAGGGATTCTTCCTAAAATCAATGGTCATCTCCTTAGTTTTTAAAACATTTACATTTAAAAAGGATGACCTGCACCACTCCATAAAATCTGCTAACACAGGGCCATGATCAGGATCTCCACTATCAAGGAGGGACATAATCACTGAGTCGTCAGCAAACTTGATTGCATGACGCTTGGAATACAGATGTACAAAAGCACCTGCACTCTCAAGATAAGATAAAATCATGTGGAATAGGGTGCTTATAGCATCCTCTACACCCCTACCAGACCTACAGGCAAATTGAAGAGGATCCAAATTCGCCTGCACAGCAGTCTGAAGCTCGTCCTTCACAATCCTCTCAAACGACTTCATGACCAGTGATGTGAGAGCCACGGGTCTGTAAACATTTAGTGACTTGGGGGAAATGATTTTTGGCACGGGGACAATAATGGAACTCCTCCAAATACAGGGAACCTTATGCAGTCGGAGAGACTCCTTAAAAATAACACAGAAAATATCTGCTAACTGATGGGCGCAGTTTTTGAGGATCCGTCCTCCAATGCCATCGGTGCTCGGACTTTTCCTCTCCTTAACCCCCTGGAAAAGCCGAAGCACCCTATCCCGCTCAATCACAATTATTATTAATAAAAACTGACAGCTCCTCATTAAAATCATGAACATTAAGACGAATGTAAAAAATATTCAAGTCATTAGAGAAGTCAATATCCAACCTGCAATTTGGATAGGAGAAGAGCCTCTTAGACTGCATCTCCATCATAGATTTTACTCCCTCCCAAGCAGGGCATGAACCACCTGTGCTGAGTAACTTCTCCACTTTGTTCTTGTAACTAATCTTTGCGATTTTAAGCTGTCATTTAACTTCTTTCTGAAGTTCCCTATGCCGGGTCGAGTCGCCTTGAATAAAGCTGATATTTCTTTGAATAATTATGGATTTGACAGATTTATTCACCCATGGTTTATTGTTTTTATGGATGGATATTGCTTTCCTGGGGATGACCAAGTCCTCACAAAAAGTTATGTAGGAGATAACAGTCTCCATAAGTTCGTCCAAATCCTCACATACTGCTTTGAATAAGTCCCAATCCTTGCAGCTGTAGCAGTCCTAGAGGAACTGTATCGACTCCTCCGACCAAAAGGGAACCAACTTCCATTCCGGCTTTGTGCACTTCAGGAGTGGTTTGTATGTCGGAACCAAATAAATGGCGTTGTGGTCAGACGTGCCAATTGGGGCTCTGCTGAGGGATTCATAAGCGCCTTTTATGGTACCAAAACAAAGGTCGAGGCATCTTCTGAGTCTTGTCGAGCAAGTAACATACTGATAAAAGTTGCCCAATGACTTCCCCAGTTTGCAGTTGTTAAAATCGCCCATAATAAGGTTTGGCGTGTCCGGCGCTTTCCTTTGCAGGCGCTGCACAGTCTTAACCAGAACCCGCATAGCCATGTCAACATTAGCCTTCGGGTGAATATATACCAGTGTAAATAAATAGTTGAGGAAATTCCCTCGGAAAATAAAAAGGGCGTAATGAGATGGATAAGAGTTCAATATCAGGTATGCACAGTGACTCTCTAACGACGACTGTGTTACACCAGTTTTTATTCACATAAAAACACAAGCCTCCACTGAGTGATTTACCAGTCACTGTGGAGTCTCTGTCAAGGTGAAAAGGTCCCTCGAAGCCCTCAATATCCAAGTCAGACTGCAAGTCATGGTTTTTAAGCCATGTTTCAGTCAAGGCAAGAAGACAGGTGCTGTTACATTCAGTCAAAAACTTGACATTTGCCCGTGACTCATCCACTTTGCTGCAGAGTGATTGGACGTTGGCAAGGATTATTATTGGAAGTGGTATCCGCCGATGTCCAAGCCTCTTGAGCCTGTGGCGCACGCCGCCTCGCCTTCCCCTTTTCCTCCAGCCGGACGGTTTAGAGGGCCAGTCGCGGACCCCTACCGGAGGATTCGTCAGAATGATCTCTGTAGGAAAAACTGCCGAGGAGTCCCCGATCTCTACTCTGGAGTTACGGAGAAGCAGGACAAACTCGCGGCTGTACTGGAGGGGCTCCCAGTATTCATGAAGTCCACCCAAAAAGTGGAATAACAGCATAAAAGTGAAGAGGAGCCCTGCCAAACTAAGGTGAGCCATGGTTGCTTCTTCCTCACGCAGATTAATCGAGAAATGCTTATCAACACCGTAATCAATACTGTGCAAATGTGACAAGCGGGTTAAAATAAATAATAAATAAATAATCGCCACACGCACACTATGCTACATACTGCAAGCACCGTTCAGCCCAACTGCTGCTGCCTGTCGCCATTACCAGCGCCAGAACCAGTTAGACGTAGGCTGCCGAATAGCTCACTCGGTAAAGCATCGCGTTGCGAAGCAGAAGTGACTATCACGTCACGGGTTTGATCCCCGCCTCGTACCAACCGGCAGCGGTCGGCAGCTTTTTCAGAGTAGCGCACAATTGGCTATTGCGCAGGGTTGCAAATTGGGAAAGGACTGCCGGGGAGGGAAAATAATAGTTGCCTTGTTCATTGCTCAAGCACCTCCTGTTGGCCAGACGGCCGCTCGTCAGGAAGATTCTAAGCCTATTCATGTCTGGGTATCCTCTGCCCTCATTCTGAACCTGCGAAGATTCAGCCAATGAGTGTATAAGAAGCGGTGGTTGACGGGCGCGTGCTTCGGAGGAGAGCCGCGAACTGTCTACACTCTCCTGAATTCGCTACAAGGGGTCGCACAAGAGCAAGCCTTGTGCCTTGTACTAGTTCACCAATTAGGCATTCCAGATTCGGGTGGGATTGGAGATGCCAAATTTAAAAAAAAAAAAGAACCAGTTAGACATGCGGTCACCTGATCCCTCGGCGATGGAGGCGTAGGCTTATGTCGTCCAAAAAACGAAGCCTTCGGGAGCAGGATGGTGGCTAGACTCTGCTCTCAAGGAGGCACAGAAGAGAATCCCTGCTGAGGCACGCCCTTGACGACTGTGAAGGGCACGTACCGTGTTACCGGCGCCCTTAGCTTCCCGGGTTCGGCAAAGATCGCTGTGTTTAAGGGGCGCATCTCAGGGACACGCGGCCAGACAGGATTCTTCTTCTTAACCGCCTCCCCTTGAGCGAGGTAGTAGTAGTTGCCAAAGAGCATGTTGCTGGATGTAGCTTGATGCTCCACTGGTACCGGAATATTCTTCAGCTTTGATCATGCGGGATAGAGGAAGATGGCTGCCGTAGGGAAACTTCCTCGTTACTACACTCGACGTTCATATCCCCCAGCGGGAGGAAGGGAGAATCCGAGGGCGGAACGGAAAAGGGAGGAGAGTCAGAAGACTCCAGCCCATAATCCTCTGCCCTGGGTGACGACTGGTCTGCAAACCCCACAGCCTCTTCAGTGGTGAAAGACGCCCATCAAGCCCAGGAGCCTTCCCAATCCTCTTCCTGCGTCACGGCAAAAGCGTCCTGCATTGGCAAGAGGGCAAGCAGCTTGAGGAGTCAAGGCAAGGTGAGCGTGGGCTGCTCCGAGGCACGCCTCGCAGCGGGCATGCAGATCACTCGGCAATATGTAGCCAGTACGGCACGCGGGGCAGAGACGAACAGCTCTCGTGGACTTCATTGTCTTCATCTTCAGAACTACGCAGATTAATGTTCGCGCTGAAGAAAAAGTGGGAGCCGAAATCAGGTAACGCGAATATGATATACGGTTGATGCGGACCTGATAGGGGCCATCGTACAGGACAATGGCGGGAAAGAAAATCTTCAGAGCTGCGCATGCGCAGAGAGATAAACCCAATAGCGACAGCCTTAAAGGGCGAAGCTCATACGAAATAGAACTGAAACAGACATAGCATTTCAGCGTAATGATGTGGGAAACCATTAAACTGCATAAAACATCTACATTACTGTTCTTAAAACAGTTTACATCGAGGTTTAACTAAAACTAGATTTTGTGCTGATGGAAAATCAAAACATTTTGGAAACAAGTGCCAACAAGCAAAGAAATAAATTTTTTATAACCACTGTTTACCGATGATGGTCACGGAAGAAAGTGACCACGTTTTCAACGCATGTGCTGAGTGGTTATAAATATTACTAGTACTATACTGTAATGATGGTGGAAATTTGGAGATCAAATGCAGCAACTGGCGAGCAAAAGGCCGGCTACAGTGAGCACTAAAACCCACTAAAAAGAAGAAGGGAAGGAAGGCAGAAAATAAACTCTCGAGCTGCCCAGAATATAAACTCAGCAACCAGAATCAAAAGTTGAGCGACACCAAAGTAAACTGGCAGAAAACAAAGATAAGGCTCCGCATGGAGCCGTCCAAACAAGGCAACAAAATAATCCCACCCGAATTTGGAACGCCTAATCCGAGAACAATGTACATGGCTTGCTCGTATGCAAATCCCTATTGCCAGCTCAGGAGACAGTTAGTTCACGGCTCTCCTCCGAAGCGCGCACCTTTCAGCCCTTGCATCTTTACACTCATTGGTCGAAACCATCGCAAGTTCAGAATGAGGGCGGAGGATATCCGAACATGAGCAAGCTTAGAATCTCACTGACGAGCGCCCAGCTGACCAACAGGAGGCGCTTGAGCAACGAACAAGGCAATTATTATTTTTTAATTTCCCTCCCTGCAGTCCATTCTCAATTTGCATCCCTACAGCGCTTAAGTCAATCGTGCACTGTTCTGAAAAAGCAGCCGACCACTGCTGGTTGGTACGACCGGGGATCGAACCCGCGCCGTAGTCATCACTACTGCACCGCAATTGCAGCGCCTCAACCAAGTGAGCTAACCCGGCAGCCATACACCTTCTGTTGAATGTTCCCTGATATTACTCTGGCATGTTTAGGACACAAACAGTATCAACAGTAACTGAGCTACGTTAGCCGCAGTGCTACAGCCACATTCAACAGGCTATCACGTTAGGTTGGCTAATGCAGTAGGCTAAAGCAACTTGCTGCTTCCGCGTCTGTGAGTCACGGACAGTCGCGACCGATCCAGGCTTTATCTTCAGATGTTTTACAAAGCCTGCGTTTGAGGCCAGTTGTTAGTGCTAACTATCAGTAGCAGTCCTGCTAGCCACATGTAACACATTAGCTTCACTTACATTATTGTATCTACCCGACGACGATAGTCGGGAGATACTATGGTTTAGTTCCGGGGCTGCCGCTGCATAGATTTTATGTTGCGGGCTTTGGAAGCCACAATTATTACAGGAATGTTTTCAAATTTTACACAGGCGAAGATATATATATATATGACAATGCTCAAGACCGATTTCCGTTAATTTCGGACGTCCAATATGGCTGCCGGTGGCCATTTTGTCTGAAATTTTTTATGTTCCGGGCTCTGGAAGCCACAATTAATATAGGAATGTTTTCAAATTTTACAAAGGCGAAGATATATATATGACAATGCTCAAGACCAATTTTTGGTCAATTTCGGACGTCCAATATGGCTGCTGGTGGCCATTTTGTCCGAAATTTTTTATGTTTTGGGCTCTGGAAGCCATAATTATTACAGGAATGTTTTCAAATTTTATACAGGCGAAGATATATACATGACAATGCTCAAGACCGATTTTCGTCGATTTCGGACGTCCAATATGGCTGCCGGCAGCCATTTTGTTCAAAATTTGGGGGTCGGGGAGATACACAACTCGGTCCCTGTGGCAACCGAGTTATCTAGTTTACTGTTATATTGTTACTTACAGCTTGTGGCGCCGTGCGGTTGATTGATGCAACTGCTCCATATTTGAGAAGCAGCTGAAACGCTTTTCCAGCGTTGGATTATCCTTTATTGACAAAGCTGTCTTCAGTGAAATGTCAAGCACAAAACAGCTAACGCTCTCTTTGACCGTGGCTGTTTGCTGCCAACGAACAAAAAAGCTGCCCTCTGATTTCTGGTGGCATCGTCTTTCGGAAGAGAAAATAGTTGTGCTTTTTTTTTCGCATCCAAAAAAAACAGATGAGCAGCTTTGGGAGAAATACTGACAAAACTGCACCTCAAATGATCTGCGGTTCTTCTTCTTCTTTTGTATTTCCAGAAGTGTAGACACTACAAAGGCACAATATGAACTGCGGTTGTTTGTGCCTGCTTGAATAGTTTCCGGAATGGGCAGGTCCAGCGCTGTGATTGGCTCTGGCTAGGTCTGTATTAATTGGATGGCACAACCTGACGTCAGGTTTTGCCCAGATCTTGTGAAGATCTCGGGAAGAGCTGTTCAGAGTGGAAATCACGTTCAGGAAATCATGTTCTTGGACTACGGCAAAACCTTGGTATTTTATATTTAGAAACTTTACAGAGGTTGAGTATGGACATCCAACATTATAGCATTACTTATATGTACTAAAAGAAGGATCAGCATAATAAGTCCCCTTTAAAAGGCAAAGCTATAAAACGCATCCTTTCACTTGGTGTGAGGTTTTAAATGGTTTCTTCAGGAGATTTTTCTTCATTCAGGGACAGCCGCATTTCACCAAAGCCAGCAGCATCTGTGTCTGAAGTGTTTTGCATGAATCCAGTGTTCTTAACATAACATAACATAACATGAATGGCGAGAACAGGCCGTTCAGCCCAACTAGGCTCGCCAGTTTCTTTGTACCATCGTGAATATATCACTTCAGATACTCAATGACTGAATGGTATCTAGCTTTAAGTCAAGTCTGCTCTTGAAAACTCCCAAGGTCTCTGCCTCAACAATATGGTCAGGCAAGCTGTTCCACACCGAAATTACTCTTTGGGTGAAGAAATATTTCCGAATATCAGTGCTGAATTTACCTTTAGTCAGCTTCCATTTGTGACCCGAGTTCTGCTAACAACACTTGGTCGAAGGAATCCTACATAATTCACTTTGTTAATCCCTTTAACATATTTAAAGACCTCAATCAAATCACCCCTTAGTCTCCTTTTCCTAAGACTAAAGAGATTAAGGATCTTCAGCCTTTTCTCATAGCTTTCATCTTTAATACCCGGAATTAGCTTTGTGGCTCTTCTCTGAACTTTCTCTAAAGCCTCTATGTCTTTCTTAAAGTATGGTCCCCAGAACTGTACACAATACTCTAGATGTGGTCTGACGAATGTGTTGTACAAAAGAAGCATCACCTCCTTGGATTTGAACTCAATACTTTTGGCAATGTATCCCAGCATCCGATTTTTTTTTAACAGCTACGGCACAATGGCTAGAGCCTGTGAGGGTTTGGTCAACAATCACTCCCAGATCTTTCTCTTGTGGAGCACATTCCAGTTTAAAACCTCCCATGAAGTAATCCCGTCTAATGTTTTTATTACCTACATGTACTACTTTACATTTCGCTACATTAAATTTCATTTGCCACATTTCTGCCCAATTCTGAATTCTATCCAAATCATCCTGAATCACTTTAGTGGACTCTAAACTATTTGCCAAGCCCCCCAATTTAGTATCATCTGCAAATTTCACTAATCTGCTCTCAATATTCCTATCAAGGTCATTAATGTAGATGAGGAACAGCAGGGGTCCCAACACCGATCCCTGGGGGACGCCACTCCCCACCCTACCTAGCTCAGATGATATACCACTGACCACCGCTCTTTGTGTTCTGTCCTGCAACCAGTTATGAATCCACTTCAGAATACCACCTGTAACTCCAATGGAGCTCATTTTAAAAATTTGTCTCTTATGCGGTACTGTGTCAAATGCTTTCTGAAAATCCAAATATATGATGTCATAAGCCCTGCTCTGGTCATAAGTCTTGGTGGCCTCTTCAAAAAATTCCAGAAGGTTTGTCAGGCATGACCTTCTTTTCAAAAACCATGTTGGCTATCCCTCAAGATATTGTTACGTTCAAGAAATAAGTCCAGCTCATCTTTTATGATAGATTCCAATATTTTGCACATAATGCAAGTTAAACTGACTGGCCTGTAATTACCTGGCTCAGTACGGTCCCCTTTTTTATATATTGGTATTATATTGCCCTGTTTCCAATCATTTGGTACTTCTCCAGTTTCTAAAGACCGTCTAAAGATGGCAGATAGCAGCTTAAAGATGATCTCACTAACTTCCCTGAGCACTCTAGGATATAAGCCATCAGGACCCGCCGCCTTATCTGCCTTTAGTTGATGCAACTTGTCTAATACGACGTTATCCCTGACCTCAATTTCCGCTAAATAATCTTGAGCATTGGACAAGCCCTCTGGCCGAATAAAGACCCGCTCTAAGGTAAAATTCTCAACAAAGTAACCGTTTAAGGTATCCGCAATATCCTTATTATCATATAACAGCGATCCATTTTTATTCTTTATGCACTTCACCTGCTCTTTGACTTTCCTTTTTCTGCTACAGTACTGAAAGAAGCGCTTAGGGTTAGTTTTTGCCCCCTCTGCAATTTGTCTTTCATACAGTCTTCTAGCATTCCTCAGCTCTTTTTGACCACAGCCCGCATTTTACAGAATTCGGCCTTAGTAATCTCATTGTTATCCTCTATGTACATCTTTTTTTTTTTTTTTTTTTTTTTTTTTTTTTGCCCGCCACCACCCCCCCTCTTTGGAGGACAACTTTGTTTTTATTTTCAGATGACAAAATGCAGATTAAACAGCAAAATTAGGTTTGTAAAGAAAAAGGAAGAAAAACATAGATATATATAGTACATTAAAAAAAAAAAAAAAAAAGAAAGAAAAAAAAAGAAAATAATAATAATAATTACAACAAAAGAGATAACTCAACTTGAATAACAGTAAATAAATGCAAAATTTAATGTAAATTAAATATTTAACTTTGGTGAATGAAGTGTGTAACAGATAGGAAACGGGGGGGGTAAGGGCGTGTATCAATGGCAGATGTGTAAATGTTTATTGTGTGAGGTGCGGGCTTTTACATATACATAAATGGACACATAAACAGACAGACAGATAAAATGACGGACAGAAGTTGATAACTAAATGTAAATGTTGTGTGTGTGTGCGTGTGTGTGTGTGTGTGTGTGTGTGTGTGTGTGTCTTGGCGTGTGCAGCGTGTGTGTATGTGTACATGCACACGAGCATATGTCTTCATAATAGTCGTAATATATTTATTTATATTATAGTTGATAGGTATAATAATTATAATCAAAAATAGTTATTGTGGTAGAAATTGTTAAGGTAGCAACACTTATTTTTTAGTAAAGCTAATGACGACGGCGCCGAAATGACGACAGCAACAACAATCAATGATTATTATAATAATAATAATGACGATAATAACAATAATAATAATAATAATAAGAAAAAGAACAATAATTGCTATATCACTATTACATCCATAACAATAATAATAGAAAATTTAAGAATAATGAGAACAATTACAATAACATAAATAGCATTATTAAGTATTAAATATTAAGAAGGCACAGGGCCCGTGACCCCACCACCCCCGGGCCCCCCGGCCAACCCCCACCCCATCCCGGACGCCACCCACAGCCCCCGTCTGCCCCTTCTCCCCCCTTCCTTTTTTTTTTTTTCCCTCTCCTTTTGGGGGGGATGTGACTCAGCTAGTGTAGTGCATTAAAAAGTGAGGAATGTGACGAGAAGACAACCAAAGGCCAGCCCCTACGTCCAAGCCCCACTTGCCCTATTCTTTGAGTGTGTTTTTTTTTTTTTTTGTATTGAAGATGGTGTATAACATATACGAGAGACAAAAAAGGCAAAGGCATGTAAGGCGGCATTAGCCCAGGCGTGAGGATTGGAAGAAGGCCGAGACGGCGAAGGCAGGTGCAGGCCACAGAGCCCATGTTGCCCCCTGACCAAATAGTGATAACAGCAATCATACATTCACCATTGTAGTTTAGCAACTGTACATTTATCATTTCTTGTCAATATTATTATTGCCGCCCCCGTCACCGCCATCGTCACCAGCTTAAATCATTATTTTATCATTTATAAGTAAAGATTTGTAGATTGTAGTGTTATGAGTCATAGACTTACAGAGCAATTATTTATATGTATGTTTTTATGCTTGAATGTATGCATGTGCGCATGTATGCTTGAATGTATTTTGTGTTTGTTTGTATGTATGTATGTGTGAATGTAAACATGCATATAAATGAGTAATTGAATAAATGAATGAGCTTAACGTCATTTGAGATTGGTTCCCAGGCAAAAGAGGTGTATTGCTTTGCCAGATTAGGTTTGTAAGAAGTTAATGAGGGGACCAGATGGACGGGGTTCTGTTGTATGCTGTTGGGTGGGGTCGGATGTTGTGTTTTCCATAGTAATGTGATCCATCAGATAATTCTTCCATTGTGTGATGTTTGTGTTGCTTTTTGATTTCCAGTTCATGAGGATTGTTTTCTTGGCAACAGTTAGGGCTATTAGAAGAATTTTTTTTATTTATCCTCTATGTACATCTTATAAAGATTCCTCTTTTCCCTCAAACTCCTACGAATAGCTGCTGTCATCCACTGCGGATTCTGCTTTTTCAGCTTACTTTTGGACACCTTTGGAATGAATTTACATTGTGAATCAAGTAAAACCCCTTAAATCTTTTTTCCCACATCTCATTTACAGACTCACAGTCCAGGAGTGTCTCCCATTTTGTTTCACTTAGATATGACCGCATCCTGTCAAAGTTTGCTCGCCTAAAATTAAAAATTTTTGTTTTTGGAGACACCTTTTTAACTTCCCATGAAACCTCAAAATTAATAGTAGAGTGATCACTTGTCCCAAGTGGCTCCAGTACCTCAACATTGCTAATTCTATCTGGGTCATTACAGAGCAGCAAATCTAAAATTGCCTTCTCTCTTGTAGGTTTATTAACATACTGCACCAAAAAAAAATTATCATTTATGACATCTAGAAATTCTTCCTCCCCCTACCCTGTCCTTTCACCATTTCCCAATCAATACCAGGATAATTTAAGTCTCCCATAATAATAGTCCCTCCTCCTCTACAAGCTTGCGTAATCCTCTTAAGGAGCATTTCATTGACTGTACTGTCCAAAGCTGGTGGTCGATAGCATACACCTATGTTTAAACCAGTCTCGTGTTTGCCAGTGAGCCTGACCCAGATATCTTCACAAGGCACGGAATATTCAATTTCAGGAATTTCCTGCACATTTATGTTTTTCGTTCACATAGAGTGCTACACCCCCTCCTCGCCTATTACATCTATCCTTCCTAAAGAGCTTATAACCTTCTACATTATATTCATCTCCATCCTCTTCACTAAGCCATGTCTCTGTAATCCCTAATATGTCATAGCCTTCGCTAATCATAACGGCCTCAAGTTCTTGAAATTTATTTTTAATGCTTCTTGCATTTAGATAAAAACATTTCAGGTTATCATGAACGCTCTTCCCCTTTGATTTCCCATGCGCCTGCTGCTCAAAGCCCCTCACCATGCTTTTTTTGCTTTAAAAATATATCATCAATAGTGCATGTAACGCTGTCAGCCTCCATCAGGGCAGTCTGCATTTCCCTCTGTGTAACACTCTCTAACCTCCCTGCCCCCCAAGTCCCTAGTTTAAATAACTCTCTGCTACCCTCAACATACGCTGACCCAGTGCAAAGGTACCCCTCCGGTTCAGGTGTAGCCCATCCGGCTTGAACAGGTCACCCCTGTCCCAGAAGTAGTTCCAGTGCCCCATAAACCTATACCCCTCTTTCCTACACCAGGTTCAGAGCCACGTGTTAAACCTCCAGATAAAATTCTGCTTCCCTCTGCTTGCACGTGGTACCGGTAGAATCCCGGAGAACACTACCGTGGAGGATCTGCTCCTAAGCTTTTCAGCTAATTCAACAAATTTGCTTTGCAGAACCTCAAACCTACCCTTACCTATGTCATTAGTCCCAACATGGACCATGTTCATACTGTACAGTTCTTGTACAGTATGAATCCAGTGTTCTTGTACAGTAGAACTCGCCGAAACCGTCCTCGTATAAAAGGGAAACTCGCTCATACCGGACAACAGCTGAAGTCCCGATTTTTCTGGAATGTTTTTCCACTAAATAAACATAGAATATATAATATTTTATATAACAGATTTTCGCTTACATCGGACAAAATGTAAAGTTCCGTCACAGTGCATTTCCATTCAAAAGCATTTGTGTATACCGGACAAACTGGTTTGCACCATGCACATAGGGAGTCGCAACAGAGCAACAAAATGAAGTTTGGCTTTCCTACACTGTTATAAACTGACTGAATTTAACAATTAAATTAACGCATTGTTTCCTTGTCATTTTAACTCTAAGTGAAGTCCTGTGTGCATTTAACTGTGGTTTACACTGAACATGCACTGAACTCTGTTGTAAACTTAATGTAAAATTACAGTTAAATTAACTGGCAAAAAGGTGCCAGTTAAATTAACTGACAAAAAAGGTGCAAGTTTATAACACTGTATTTCCGGAAACTGAAACTGGCGCGGTTTCATTTACATACTTTAGTTTTTGGACTTCTTCATTGATCCCAGTTGGAGCAACAGGCCATATCATCCTGTCATCCATTGTGTCCGGGCAAAGACATACTTAATGAAGACAACAACTTCAGAATGAAGTTGTTCCGATCTTAATACACATAGCATGCATATAAATTCATATATTTGTGGCCTAGTAAAATTGAAATAATTCCAAGACAACATACAAAAAAACAGGGTTTTTTTTTTTTTTTTAAGTTTTTTTTTTTTTTTGGGAATTTTTCCTTTATTTGATAGTTATTCAGTGTAGAGAGACAGGGAGGTTAGGGAGAAGAATGGAGGAAGACATGCAGCAAATGACCCGAGCTGGATTCAAACCCAGATCACTGCAGGAAGGGGACAGCCTTTATGGAACGCGCACTTAGACCGATAAGCCACCGCGGCACCCCAAACAGGGTTCTTTTATTCCGAACACTTTTGAGTAAATAAAAATTAAATTAAATTAAATTAGGAAGTTTCCAGTAACAATGGCTACTTAGCTGCCATATAACTCGTGCTTCACCAGCTTCACAGTGGTTTTAGGCTCATTTAGCCAGCATCAGTGTAAAAAACGAAAGTAAGTTCAAAAAGTCAGTGCACAAAAGTTGCAAACAAACAACTGCAGTGGTTTCACTGTTCTAGAGATAAAGAAAATAAAACGAAACTGCAGTTAGTCTCACTTCACTAGTTACAACCGAGCGCAACTAGCTAATTAGCATATATAAAAAAACACTTACGGCACAGTCGGGGTTTTCAGTACATCAACCTCGTGTGATCACCTCGACACACACATCTGCGAACATCTGCTGCACAAAATTACAGAACGAGGCATCCGTCACGTATTACATCAAATACGGTGATATTAATGCAAGTATTTCGATATTTCCGCATATTATGCAATTTTAGACACTTTACCTCAGCAGCGCTTCAGAAACACGTCTGCTTCTCGCAAAGCCAGTCCGGAAAACAAGGACGACTCAAAGCCTCTTCCGGTACAACTGAAAACACGGCTGGATTTGCCTAAAGCCGGCCTAGCAAAAGAGTAACACCAACCTCCTGTGGATTTATGCAAGTAAGTGACTTGTTTTATCCCACTACGCTACAATTTATATAAATTATATAATCTGTTATACGCATATAGCGGATGTAATCTGTTTTATGTGCATAATGGATTATGTCCGTTTTATGCATATAGCGGATTTAGCTTACAACGGACAAAATAAGCCGGTCCAATTGAATCCATTATAAGTGAGTTCTACTTTAGTATTGAGCTTCACCTGGAGTTTTGTCTGAGATTTTAAATGTTGATGCGAGCAGAAAAGATTCGTTCGCTCCGTTGCCTTTCGTTGTGCTACGCCTCCTCCTCGCTACAATAACCGCAGCCATTTGTGCAGACAGCTGTGCCAGTTAAGACCTGGCTTTCAAACGCGCTAAATATCGAAAAACAGCCACCGCAATCAGTTTCGAGTTCGGTAAATTGCATTGTGTGTGCTAAATTAATCTATTAGCATCTACTCCTCCCAATAATTTACATGTTCTGGCAGACATGCCTATATTGCATATTCATTGAAGGCAAATGCACTAAATGGATTGCGCGCGTTATTTTGCCCGTTTGACCGACGCAATCCTCAATGCGCCCGGTTTAAAGATCATCTTCAATGTGTTTGCGCGTGCTGTCAAGTTTGCGCACGTTTTTACACGCAAACCTTTAGTAAATCAGGCCCACATAGTGCACAACTGACAGAAGGGGCATGTTGTCATAAATAAGCTCTCACTTGTCTGTTATCTGTCTGCTATGCAGTAAAGAAGATGTATCGAGTAAATAATATGTGCCTACTTCTACAACATGACATTTATTCCATTGTGATTTGTCATACTCAGGATATGTAAGAAAGAGTTTTAAAAAATTACTAAAAATAAGTTAAAATGAATTAAAATTCATTTCACTGTCTTTCTACCCTATGCATTATTTCAAATCCAGCTAATGAAAATTAACAACTCTGACTTGACTATTCTGATTTTTCCTCTTTATTTCATCATGTCATGGGCTAATGCCTGAAATTCGACAGCTATGCTCAGAAATAAACACCGAAAGCTTGTGTGAAGCACTTGTTTACTGATTTGTTGATCAACCCCTGTAGCAACTTCAAAAGCAATGCTCTTGTTCGACATCCCCAAGGATATCCTAAATATATACATGACTTTTCATCAGAGGACTTAAAAGATTTAAGAGAGAGCCTGTTATGGGATTCAGCGAGTAACCTACGATTAGGGACTGTCTGTGCTGGTTAACGGTATAACCCAGGTGCTCAGATGGCACTGTGCATATTTTTTGACACAGATGAATTAGATGGCTGTTTTGAAACTTTATGAAGCAGTGTTTTTTTAGGAGACATGCTGGATGATGTCTTGATTGTGCTGTTTCTTACAGGAATGGGCTACAGGTGCCACAGTCCATCGGGTTGTCTGGTAGCGCGAGATGAGAATTTCCACGTCCTCCGACTTGAATTTCTCTGTTATCAAGCCAGATGGATTTTATATTGTTGGATTTACATCGTTAAAGTTTGCTAAGATATATTTCATTTTCATGGCCATCATTTATAACATAACAATTTTGGCCAATTCATGCATCCTCATTATTATATGGTCAGATCATCGCCTGCACGCCCCAAAGTATATTGCAGTGGCAAATTTAGGGGTTATCGACTTAATTTTCAGTACAACCATTATTCCTGGCATGATCAAGACATTTCTTATGAAAGATAACTTTATTTCCTATGATACCTGTTTGGCACAAATGTTTTTCTTTTACTGTTTTGGGATGTTAGAGTCATTTTCCATCGGTGTACTTGCCTATGACAGGTTCATTGCAGTGTGTTTTCCACTGAGGCAAAATTCAATTAACACACCTAAAAGCATGATCAGTATTTTAGTGATTATTTGGGTGCTTTGCGTAAGCGCCATTATGTTCATGATTCTGATCATGACAAAATTGTCTTTTTGCAGCTCACTGAATGTGGACAGCTATTTCTGTGGCTACGCACCTGTGTTCAGACTATCCTGCAATGATCACAGATTGCAGTGGACCACCGTCTCCTCGATGGGATTAATAGTTCTGTGTGGACCCCTCAGCTTCATTATCATGTCATACTGCTGTATTTTAACTGCCGTGTTTAGAATGAAAAGTGTGGACAGCAGGTACAAAGCACTTGCAACTTGCACTGAGCATCTAGTTCTAGTGGGAATTTTCTTCATGCCTATGCTGATTCTGAATATTATCGGCCTCTTTCTATTCCGACTCGATCCGGATGTTAGAATGGTAACCTATTCTTTAGCCTCATGTTTACCTCCCTGTCTGAACCCCATTGTGTACTCCCTAGGAACCAAAGAAATTAAGAACAGGATACTGGCTTTGCTCAAGAAAGCCAAGGAAGCAGTCTGGAATTAAGAACAGGATACTGGCTTTGCTCAAGAAAGCCAAGGTCGCTGTCTAGGGAGGGTAGATGTGCAATCTCCTTTCCAAAAAAGTTGGGTCACTATGTAAACTGTAATGAAAAGCAGAATGCAATGATTTTCAAATATTTATTTGAAAATAGTAAAAAGACAATATATCAGATGTTGAAACTGAGATATTTTATTCTTCTTTGGAAAGTATGTAGTCATTTTGAATTTAATGCCAGCAACATATTTCAAAAAAGTTGGCACAGGGGCATGTCTACCGCTGTGTTGCATCACGTCTTCTTCAGTCAACACTCTGTCAGCATTTAGAAACTAATAAGACCATCTGTTGTACTTCTGAAAGCAAAATCTTTTCTCCTTTGTTGCTTAATGTAGGATTTCAGCTGCTCAATACTTTCCAGCCTTCTTTGTCATATTTTTCATTTCATAATGCACCAAATATTGTCAGCGGGTGACAGGCCTAGACTGCAGGCAGACCACTTTAGCACCCAGACTCTTTACTACCGAGCCATGATGTTGTAATACATGCAGAGTATGGTATTTGGTATGGTGTTACTGAAATAAGCAAGACCTTCCCTTAAAAAAGGCATCTGGGTGGCAGTAAATGTTGCACCAAAATCTTTATATATCGTTCACCATTAATGGTGTCTTCATGGATGCGGAAGTTACCCATGTCGTGTGTACTAATGTACCCCCATACTATCATGGATACTGGCTTTTGAATTGTTTGCTGATAAGAAGCTTTAGCCCAGAGGATATGGCATCCATGATTTCCAAAAAGAATTTTCCATTTTGTTTGTCAGACCACAGGGCAATTTTCCAGTATGCCTCAGTACATTTTAAATGAGGTCGGGCTCAGAGAAGAAGGAAGTGTCTCTCGAGATAGTTTATATATGGTTTAATCTCTACATGGCAGAGATTTAACTTGCATTTGTGGATGCAGTGACAAACTGTGTTTACTGAAAATGGTTTACAGAAGTGTTCCTGAGTCCAAGCAGTGACTTCAACTGCAAAATCCTGTCTGTTTTTCAAGGGGAACTCAGGGCTAAATCATAATGCTATTTTATACAAACGTAATTAGTAAATAAATATTGTAAAATACAAAAATGTGGAATTTTTGTTTTCAAAGACGAGATAAATGAGGTTTTATTCCCCCTAATTAGTTGTTGTCTGCCTCAACGGTCGCGTGATCATGACGTAACGTCGCCCGAGAATGACGAACCGTCGCTCTTCGCCCAGAGGTATGCGCTGTTATTGTGTTGGATAGTGTGATTGTCCCAGTCCATTATTTTATGACAAAAGATCGTTCAATATGGCCCATTGGCTAGTTACATGAGATGGTGCTAAGTACTTTCTGAAATACGCAGGGTTGCTTCAACATTAACGGTTTGCTTTTGTCACTTATCAGACTATATCAGATGCTGAGCAGATGACAGGTATATAATCCCGGATATGTGATTTTAGCTATCCTCGATATTCCCAGAATTTGGCTTGATAAACCACAAATGATGTTTGCAAGATTTGTCTCGATTACCCGTGACTGATTGTTCGTTGGCACTCTTAATGAGACATCAGCTGCTCCACAGAGAAACGAGAGGGTTTTTAACTAGCATCACATTTCCAGCCATTCTCCCTGAGGAGTGATGAACTGGCTTTAAGCGACAGGCAACAAATGTGAAAATACTGTAATTAATGTGTAAATAATCCATAACGTCGAAATGCCGTTTCATCAATCTAACATTCGACTGACGCATATTTTAATATTGTCGATACTTCGTTTACCTTCCCAGTCGGCGTCAGTTGCACTCTCAGGACCATCACTTCTGTAGCTATGGTTAGCTGAGCACATCTAAGAAAACCATAACAATGTAGCAGAACTAGCTAGGTAGTTGCATCAGAAAATGTTGAAGTAAATTCACTATAAAACCGAAACAATTAAGCCAAATCCTGGGAATATTGACGATAGGTAAAATCACATGTCCGGGATGATATTCCTGTCATCTGCTCAGCATCTGATATAGACTGATAAGCAACAGAAGCAAATGTTGAATGTTAGATTTATGAAACGGCATTTTGACGTTATGGAATATTTACACATTAATTACCAGATATTTTCACATTTGTCGCCTGTTGCTTAAAGCCAGTTCATCACTCATCAGGGAGAATGGCTGGAAATGTGATGCTAGTTAAAAACCCTCTCGTTTCTCGGTGGAGCAGCTGATGTCTCATTAAGAGTGCCAACGAACAAACATCAGTCAGGGGTAATCGAGACAAATCTTGCGAACATCATTTGTGGTTTATCAAGCCAAAACATGGGAATATCGAGGATAACTAAAATCACATATCCGGGATTATATACCTGTCATCTGCTCAGCATCTGATAGAGACTGATAAGTGACAGAAGCAAACCGTTAATGTTGAAGCAACCCTGCGTATTTCAGAAAGTACTTAACACCATCTCGTGCAACTAGCCAATGGGCCATATTGAACAATCTTTTGTCATTAAATAACGGACTGGGACAATCACACTATCCAACACAATAACAGCGCATACCTCTGGGCGAAGGGCGACGGTTCGTCATTCTCGGGCGACGTTACGTCATGATCACGCGACCGTTGAAGCAGACGACAACTAATTAGGGGGAATAAAACCTCATTTATCTCGTCTTTGAAAACAAAAATTCCACATTTTTGTATTTTACAATATTTATTTACTTATTATGTTGGTATAAAACAGCATTATGATTTAGCCCTGAGTTCCCCTTTAATGAAGTACTACCCGAGGACCTGAAAATCACAGCCATTTAAAAGTGGGTTTTGGCCTAGTCCCATGGGTGCAGAGATTTCTCTGGAGTCTCAGAATCTTTTAATGATACTGTGTACCATAGAGGATAAAATCTCCTAATTCTTTGCAATTTTAAGTGGAAAATGTTATTTTTACATTTTTGAACTATTTCCCAATGCAGTCTTTCATGGAGTGGTGAAGCCCTCACCATATTTACTTATGTAAGACTTTTTATACCCAGTTATGCTGCTGACCTGTTGCTAAATGATGTATTTAACTATGAGATGTTCTGTCAGTTGCCCTTTTTGAGCATCATGCAACTTTTCCAGTCTTTTATTGTCCCGTCCTAACTTTTTTAGAGCTTGTTACTGTCATCAAATTCAAAGTGAACAAATATTTTTTGAAAAACAATAAAATTTCAACATTTCATATGTTCACTGCAGTGGCGTCTCTAAAACTGATAATCCGTGGGGCCCAGACCATGCCTTTACGTCAATGATTTTTCCTGGCTCGTACTCAGTTATTTTCCGTTAATAACACGTTTTTCAATTATGACAATAATCCTCTGGCAATTGAAGTTGCGGTTTCTCTCTCCATGCGATATATTGACGACTAAATAATGGGCTAAATTCAAATCAGAAAAATTATTGAGGCTACTCAAAAATGGGCCAACGCTTTATGAAAGACAAACTGCTCTGAAACATCTGCGCTACCTTTTTGCACACATCAAGTGATTTAACTTGCACTTCATGATTGTTTTGTTTAAATAAAATAAAAGACCATTTGAAACGTCTGTGTGCAATTCTAAATAACGCTGATTTAAATTCACGAAATTACTCGTCCAGATTGTCGCCGTACCGAAATGTACCGTACCGTACCGGCGTGTTCTCAGAGTGAATCTATTGCTCAGTCCCTCAAGGAAGTTGCATATCATGATTGCGACTATTAACGCAAATTCAACCAATTCACGCAAATTTTTTGCCGACAAAAAAATAAATCGCCAAGACATTGCAACTTTCATTGCCACTTTTTGAAAAAGCTACCGCAAAATCGGGCAGAATAATCAATAAAACAATAAAAAAGCCGGGAAAATCCTGGAAGGATTGTTTGTCAATTATGAGAATGATTGAGTGCAGGTCAGGGTTAGTAATTGTTTTAAAGGGAAGCTCTGGGCCCCACCAGTCTTCAGTCCTAGAGACGCCCCTGGTTCACTGTAAAAATGTTACCTTGGTAAACTTAAAAATGAGAAAACATTTTCCAAGCATTTTTTAGGAGTTGGGTGAACTTCTGCGTTGGTTAGATAAATAAGTATGTCGTTTCCTAATATGCGTTTCACTGCAAGAGTAAAAAAGGAGTAAAGCCTACAAGAAACAGTCAAGAAATTTAAGTTGGGTGAACTCTAATATGTATTTGACTATCACTGAAATGTAGTACAACCTACTTCATTAAATTAAGTACAATTTCAGCAAAATCATGAATGAATTGAATCAACCAATACACCACTGTTTTGACATTACACATTTAACAAACAAACAGAAAAAGGTTATTGTCTGAACATATTAATGCATTATTTATATAACATTAGCAGTATAAAATGTTTTCACAACAGCAGAGTACACAGTGTTTTAATAACAACACTGCCATACTCTGTATCACAAGTCTTTTTCTCCTCCTTTACTGCAAAGTGCAAATGCAACACAATAAAATACTAATGCAATAAAGCAAAATAAAATAACTGCAGTAGGCCTTAACTGTTCATGCTGTTAGGCTAATTTGGCCGTCTATCAAGTAAAGTGCGAACCATCTGGGACAAGTCCCTATCTGGGCTCAAAAAAATTCTATTTCAATCTCAGGTGGGGTTCTTGAAAAGCGACAATCTTTCCTCTCCATCTTTTTGTGGGAAAGGTATACATTGTACACTGTAAAAACTGTGACTTTAATTTTAAAAAAAAAAACTTTGCAATGGAGCAATTTTACACAATGCAGAACCATAAAACCAAGCTAACAGAGGACTCAAACTCATATGGCTTCCAAACTTTTAACAGTTTTAAACACAATTAACCAACAGCCTTTCCTGAGTCTCAGGCCGAGAGTTGTTGAGTCGAGCAATTTTGTTTTTGAGGGTTATGAACAAGGACACTCCAGGTTTAGAGCATATGTCAGGCCAAGAAGGCGGCAGCACGCCCTCGATGATGATGCCCACTGCATTTGGCTCATGACAAACATAAATCCTCATGCTGCGCTTTTTAAGGTCCTGCTGCACGTCAGCCTCTGCTGATCCCTGTGCACAATGACAATAAAAACACCATAATCAGGACATTAAATTGTTTGTGTAAATGGTGATACATGCTTTGTGCAGTTTCAGCATTGTCTTGAGTCTAATGCAAAAATATCAAATGCAATACGTTGTGGAATAATTGTTGGTTGCACACTTAAAAAAAGGGTTAATGTGACTGACAAATATTTAAAAAGTTTTTCTTATCAAAAATCATGAAGTCCCAGTATGACATCTTAAGCAGCCAGGTGATTCACTGTGGCTTTACCTGTTCTGCGCTCGTAAAATATCCATAATGTTTGTGTCTTTTCACTAAATACCAGATAGCGGCTCTCCCTCGCTCTCCTCGTGCAGAGCAGGTGTTAGGGACGGGAGCGAGGGGAGATTGTTCACCATTTACTTGATCGCGGATTACGTCGAGAAAATGAAATGAAAAACTAAACAATAAAAATACAAAAATTTTAAAATGGGTTGCCCGTCATATCTGAGTGGTCAGGTTTGTTCCATAGACTGTATAAAAAGATAGGCGAAGCAACTGCGACGTCACCCATTGGTTTCCGCATACCATTTAGGAAGCCTCGATTTTGCAATTTGAACAGCACCATTTTGTCATTTTGAAACTAGATGTGATTCCTATTGGACGAGAGCGTGAATTGAAGATCCGGGGAGGAGCGTGGCTCTGGATCTGACCATATCGGACGAGGACCAGAGGATAGCCACGACCCTAAAGCATATTCTGGCTTTATCCTTTATTATAGTCTACTTGGGACCATAATTTACAAGAATGAACATAACAATATATCGAAGGAGACTTGAAACTTGTGACAGATACCATAAAATGATGTGGAAAATCATTATTGAAATAATCAATCAGGTGGCAAAGTAGGGTCATTTTATCATAGACTTCAATAGCATTGAACTTCTTTCTGCGACCACTGACATCGCCATCTGCTGGCCATTAAATATAATGCAAATTTTTGAGATTTCTGCATCGGCCTTACTTTTCAAACCCGGTGCTGTGTCCATCTTTTTATACAGTCTATGGTTTATTCAGCAGTTGGTGAGGAAGGCAGCCAGAGCGACAGAGCTCTGACAGGGACAGAGAGAGAGAGGTGGGACTCGCTTTGCAGATCAGTGCTGCACAGATAGGCCATTGCCTGTGTGCAAAAAGACCGCTAAAAAATGGTTTCGTTCCAATATCGCCGGGTCTACTTGTTCAATGTACTGTGTCGGCATTGGCCCCCTGATCACCATGTGAAAGGTTCTCCGTGTGAAACCCTGCAGTTACTTCAGAAATTGAGACCCTTATAGGGTCTAATGGAAAGAAGGAAGGGGTCAAAAAATGTATGTCATCAAAACGCGTCAACATGGGTATCAAATTGAAGGTCTTTGCAAGTACATTACGGTAGGGTGGTTTTTATCATGCTTACTGGGCCCTGGGGTACTAAAAAGGGGTCCAAAAGGGACTAAAATGGCACTTTTGACCCTACCTTCTGGGCACCAGCGATCGGATTATGGAAAATAACCTACTCTACCTTTGCGTGCTCACCTAGACCTTCAATTTGATACATGTTATGGCCTCACATGAAAGGGCTTAAAATCTGACCCTTTTTGGGGCCCTTTTTACCGATTGAGCCCTTGAATTTCTACAACCATATCAACATGGGTATCAAATTTAAGACCTGTTTTTGCTTTTCATTTGAATCCCATACTTTCATCATTACATTGGTTCACACCATCCAGTGCACCAGCGTCATTACAGAAGGCTTCATTACCCATGGATTCAGCAACGGTTCCTTTGCCAAACAAGGAGGAGCTCAGGCAGAGGCTGAGGCTTCTCCTCCCCCCAAACTCATATCCATGGTGGCTACACAAGAGAGGGAGATTGGTTGCCTTGGAGCTGCCTTCGAAAAGCTGGTCCGATGCTTCCGCAATCTCAGCACCTCTCGTTCGCCACAACCGGCTGTCCCTGTCTCTCCTGCTGCACCTGCGGCTGCACCAGCCTCTCCCCGCAGTGACTGACCCCTGCGACTGCCTGACCGGTACGAGGGCTCTCCCACCACTTCCAAGAGTTTTCTGCTCCAGTGTTCGCTATACTTCACCTATCACTCTGCCCTGAGCGATGCTTAGAAAATCTCGGCAGTGGTCACTCATCTCTCAGGCAAAGCCTGGGAATGGGCCATTGCAGTTAGGGTGCAAGCTGGCTTCCCCACCTCCTATGACAACTTTGTTGCCTGGGGAGAAGGCCGGGGACCTGCTACTACACCTCTGGCAAGGGTCCAGGTCAGCAGTGGAATGCGCACTTGCCTTCAGGACACTGGCGGCGGCCAGTAGATGGAATGAACCGGTGCTCCTGACCGTTGATCGGATTGGGCTGAAACCAGGGCTGAAGGCTGAGCTCGCGTGTTGTGATGACGCCGCATCCCTGGACACCTTCCTCAACATGTCCATCCATTTTGACCACCTACTGCAGGAGTGACAGAGGGTCAGCACCACTGAAGCCACCCGTCTTCCAGTCCCAGAGCGTGAGCTTATGGAGATTTAAGCTGCCGGACTGCTGCCAGCAGGACGCCGGGCCCGGTGGCAGTCGGGGTGCTGTTTGTACCGTGGGGAAGACGGGCATCAAGGCTCTACATGCCCTGCAAAATCACCGAGGAAACAGAAGTGTCCAGCCCTCTACCTCACAAAGTAACAATCTCTTGGCGCATGCCACCTGGCCAGTGTTTTGTGATTCAGGTGCGAGTGGCCTCGATACAACGTTATGGCACTGCTTCTCAAACTGTCCGTGATCACTTCACACAGCTTTGAAATTATGTCTGAAAGACTAACTCTACCGTTACCCTCAGTGGTAAGTTTGTACTAAAGTTCGCGTAATTAGCTCCACCGCTAACTTGATGTTCATTGGCACATTACATAAATATACAAACATAAACACTTTGAATAGTACAACATGGATTATTTATAACAGTCAGAAAGTGGTATTTATTATAGTTAGCATTATAGAAGCACAACTTACTTTCACTTACTTGTCCTGCTTCATTGAAAACTCCCAAAACAAACTTCCTGTCGGTCACTTGGTCCGTCGGGAATAGTAGTCCCAGAGTTAGTGATGGCCAAACGAAGCTTTATGAAGCTTTCAACCCTTTTGGACCATTGTATTGAAAATTGGTTCACGACTTGAAGCTTCATTCATTGAGCACGTGGGTGACATCTGCTGGCGCAGAGATTGTTGTACAGCCTTGCAAAGGTGACGCTGCCCCAGCTTGCATGTGCACTTTGAGTTTAGTTGTTTTGAGAAAAATACTTAAATAAAGCTGAAATCTAACTTCGTTTTACATGTGTCTGTTGTTTTTCTTCCTTACCTTAATAATTCATTGCATATTATAATAACATTAATTACATCCACAGCCTCATTGAATCCTGTAAATATTTGCTCTGTCTAAAAAACATGTTATATTTTATTATGTTTTTTTGATTGTGCTTGGTGTATACGGGGTGTGCTTGTGTGACTTAGGCATTTGTATTCAAAAATAATAATAACAGAGCGCTGTTTTATCCATCTTAAATACATTTGAATCGCGCCAATGTTTCAAAGCTCCGCCTATTGAACCAAACCGGTCAGCTGATTCAGTCTGAATGAAGCAGTGAAGTGGTTCGAACGTCATCAGTCACGTGGTTTTTCCCGATATGAAGCAAGCTTCAGCACAGTGCTTCAGAAAAATACCCTGTCGAGTTTGAAGCGAGCTTCGGAGCCCTGGTATCAGCGGAAACATCACTACCCAGAGTCACTTCTGTTGTGGCTTTTGTGTTTGTGTTGTGAACTTCTGCATCCGTCTTCTGAACTTTTGCATTCGTGTTTTGGCGTTTGTGTTTGTTGTAAACTTTTGCGTCCGTGTTGTTTGCATTTGTGTTGTAAACTTTTGCGTTTTGTGTTGTGGCGTTTGCATTCGTGTTGTAAACTTTTGCGTTCATGTTGCAGCGTTTAGAATTTGTTGTGATCTGTGTCGGCCACCGTACTCTGATGACCTCTCCAACCCAGTCTCAGCCCTTATCGACTCTGGCACAGTCAGGAACTTCAGACAGTGTTAGGAACAGATGAATGCTCCAAGCGCAGATCAGAGTCAGCATGGCGTTTATTAATATTAGGATTCGTTTCTAGACTCATGGTAAACAGAACAGGGTCAAAGCCAGCAAACAGGTATATACAGGGAATCGGAAACAAAGTCAAGAAACAAGCCAAGGGTCAGAAGCCAGGATATCAATCCGCACAATGACAATGAACAATGGGAATCTAACTAATGGAGGGGTAAAGGGAAAAGGGAAGAGGGAAAAAGGGGAAAAGGAAAACAGAGAAAATCTAACAAAGGATACACAGGGAATAAAAGGGAAAACGGTACTAGCAAGCACTCAAATCAAACAACAAGAATACAATACAATAATACAATGACAAGAATACTGACAAAACTAGCAATAACAATCGAGAAATCTTACAAACCAGAAGCGCAGAGACGAGATCAGACTGAGTCAGAAAACGAATCGACTTAGAGTGAAGGGGAAATGGGATATTTAAGCACTCAGACAATTACTGTGATTACCCAACTAGATAGAGCACAGCTGTGGCAAGAAGCCAGAGAGGGGCGGAACCAGGAAGAGCAGGACAGGGATAGGTGAGTAGAATGGAAAGGGCGTGGAAACCTATGCTAATCTGCTCTACACACCCAGGCCCTGATTCTAAACTACTCTCAGGTGCAGACAGGCAGCAAGAACAGAATGAAGGAAGTTAGAATCACCTCACCGAATTAACAGGGGAATTAGTGTGTTAACAAGGACTGACAGGAGGGAAGAACACGAGGATTTACACTGACAATGAAAATCAATCAGAACAATACACAATCACTCAGAAAAATAACAAAAGGTACATAAATGAAAATAAAAACTAACAATAATGAAAACTAAAAATAAAACAGGCAGACAAAATCCTACTTTCTAACAGTACCCCCCAGGGACGCCGCAGCAGGCTTGGGAACAGTCTTATGAAAGTCACTGATTAAAGATTTATCGAGGATGTGGCGGGCTGGAACCCAGGACCGCTCCTCAGGCCCGTATCCCTCCCAATCCACAAGGTATTGGAGTCCTCTTCCTCGCTGACGAACATCCAGCAACTTGTTCATGGTGAAGGTCTCGCCACCATCGATAAGTTTCGGGGGAGGAGGATTGGTCGGGGCAGGGGAGTGGTGGGACAACATGACTGGCTTAATATTAGACACATGAAACACAGGGTGAATTCTACGCATAGACAAGGGTAATCTCAACTTAACCGTGACAGGACTGAACACTTTCTGAATGGTAAAAGGTCCAATAAAACAAGGTGACAATTTACGACTCTCAGTATATAAAGGAATGTCTCTAGTAGATAACCATACACGTTGTCCTACTTGGTAATGTGGTGGCTTGGAACGATGGCGATTGGCATGAGTCTTCATTTGTTCTCCCGATTTGACAAGTGCCTCTCGCGCAGTATTCCAGGTCTCCCGACAACGTTGAACAAATGCTTGGACGTTGGGAACTTCCACTTCGACCTCCTGAGATGGAAACAGAGGTGGTTGATAGCCGAGACACGCCTCGAAGGGTGAGATACCTGACGAGCTGAGGGAAGGCTGTTAGTGGCGTGATTCGATCCAAGGCAGCTGTGTGCTCCAATCTCCTTGGTCCCGAGAAGTGAGACAGCGAAGCGCGCTCTCCAGTTGTTGATTCGCCCGCTCGGTCTGGCCATTGGTCTGCGGATGAAAACCTGAAGACAGACTAACAGATATGCCCAAAGATTTGCAAAACGCTTTCCAAACTTGAGAAATGAACTGGGGACCACGGTCAGAAACTATCCGACGGAATGCCATGTAAACGAATAACATGCATAATTAACAATTCGGCAGTCTCTTGGGCAGAAGATAGTTTGGGTAAAGGGACTAAATGTACAGCTTTGGAGAAGCGATCAATGATAGTTAAAATAGTTGTGTTACCTTCTGAAGGAGGAAGTCCTGTCACAAAATATAGAGCAATGTGTGACCAGGGTCTAGAAGGGACTGGGAGTGGTTGTGAAAGTCCCGCGGGAGTTTGGTGAGTGGTCTTATTTTGAGCACAGACCGAGCAGGCAGCAGGAAACTCCTTTACGTCTTTACGTACCGTAGGCCACCAAAACCTTCGGGAAAGTAGTGCCAAGGTACGTGCCGCCCCTGGATGACAAGCAAGGCGGGAGGAGTGGGCCCACTGAAGGACATCCGATCGGAGTTCCTCCGGAACAAACAGGCGGGCTCTGGGGCAGTTAGATGGAGGTCCTTCAGGCGGCTGGGATTTTCCCACTCGATCCTCCAACTCCCACCTTAGCAGTCCTACAACACACTTGGACGGGAGAATAGGTTGTGGCTCCTTGGAGGCCAGATCTGGGGCGAACCTTCTGGACAGGGCGTCGGGTTTGCCATTCTGAGAACCTGGGTGGTAGGACAGGGTGAAGTTAAATCTGTCAAAAAATAAAGACCATCGGGACTGACGGGAGTTAAGACGCTTGGCCGTTCTGAGATGCTCAAGATTTTTATGGTCAGTCCAAACTAAGAAAGGGGTTTGGGCTCCTTCGAGCCAATGGCGCCACTCCTCTAGCGCCATCTTAACGGCCAACAGTTCCCGGTTGCCAATATCATAATTCTGCTCCGCCTGACTGAGTCTGCGGGAGAAAAAGGCATAAGGGTGGACTTTATTATCAGTGAGATCTCGTTGAGACAGGACTGCACCTACCCCCACGTTAGAGGCGTCGACCTCCACAATGAACTGCCGTTCAGGATCGGGTTGTTTTAGGATAGGTGCAGACGTGAAACGATCCTTAAGGTCCAGGAAGGCTGCCTCAGCAGTAGGTGACCACTGGAATTGTACCTTCGGGGAAGTCAGCGAGGTGAGTGGTGCGGCAACAGAGCTGTAATTTCTGATAAACCTTCTGTAGAAGTTGGCAAATCCCAGAAAACACTAACTCTTTCCGGTTGTTGGGTGTAGGCCAGTCCTTAACAGCCCTTACCTTCCCCTGGTCCATCTTAATGCCTCCTGGAGTCACCACGAACCTGAGAAAGGGAACTGTGTCCTGGTGGAAATCGCACTTCTCTACTTTAGCGAACAATTGGTTCTCCAAAAGTCTTTGTAGGACAGCCCGAACGTGATGAACATGCTCCGTCCTGTTTCTTGAAAAAATCAAAATATCATCCAGATATACAAAGACAAATTGGTTAATCATGTCATGCAACACATCATTGACCAGGTTTTGGAAAACTGCCGGTGCATTAGCCAAGCCGAATGGCATCACCAGATACTCGTAGTAGCCTCTGGCTGTGTTAAACGCGGTCTTCCACTCATCCCCCTCCTTAATTCTTACCAGATGGTAGGCATTACGTAGATCCAGCTTAGTGAAGATGCTGGCCCCCTGCAGCAGTTCAAAAGCGGAGTTCATCAGTGGTAATGGGTAACGGCTCTTTACCGTGATGTTGTTTAGTCCTCTGTAATCGATGCACGGCCGGAGAGATCCATCTTTCTTCGCGACGAAGAAGAACCCGCTCCCGCAGGGGATGAGGACGGTCGTATGATGCCAGCAGCTAAGGAATCCTCCACATACTTGTCCATGGCCTCTCGTTCCGGGCGGGACAACGAGTACAGGCCTCCCTTAGGAGGTGACGTTCCCGGAAGCAGGTCAATGGCACAATCGTAAGGTCTGTGGGGGGGCAGAGACAAAGCACGCGATTTGGAAAATACTTCGACCAAGTCATGATACTCTTCTGGCACCTTAGAGAGATCCGGAGAGCCTGCTTCCTCTCTGGAACTTGGCTGGAACCGGTGATCAGGAGCCTTCACTAGGCAGGAACGAAGGCAGTTGGTACTCCACTCTCCTACCTGGCCGTTCCTCCAGTTAATGGTGGGGTTGTGTAACTGGAGCCAGGGAAGGCCCAGGACCACCGGAGCCGAGGGTGTTGTCGTGATGTTAAGACGAATGTGCTCCTGGTGGTTGCCTGAGACAGAGAGAGTGAGTAATGGGGTAACATGAGTAATATGGCCGAGTAACTGTCCATTAAGTCCGTGGGCTCTGAAGGCGACAGGTAGCAGTTGGGGTTGCAGATCCAGATGTTTGACTAGCCCCTCGTCAATCAGGTTGATGTCCGATCCTGAATCGATCAAGGCAGAGGTAGAAACAGGGTTAGCACAGCCAGTAATGGTAACCGGAATGAGTTTACGTGGAGACGTATTATCCTCGGCTATTAATCCAATCTGCTGACTAACGGGCCCCTTCTGACTCTTGATCGGACAAGTGGCTAGCCGATGCCCTTCCTGAGCGCAATACAAGCAGACCCCAGTTTGCAGGCGACGCGCGCGCTCTTGAGGTGACAGCCGGAACCGGTCACCATGCATGGGCTCCTCGGGGGCGTGGTGCCTACTGACCTCTTGAACGGGGGTTTTCTTGACCAGTGGACTCTGGCTAAGCCGCTTATCTGGCCTTAACTCCTCCCCTTGTGAGCGACGCTCGCGTTGTCGTTGCTGGAGGCGGGAGTCAACTTGGATGGAGACTCTGATGAGTCTGGAAATCCTGGGGCAGTTGACGCGACGCCAGTTCATCCTTAACCCGTTCTGACAGACCTCGGTGGAACACATCATAGCAAGCGTCTTCGCTCCAATTAGTTGAGGCAGCAAGGAAGCGGAACTTGATGGCGTAATCAGAAACGGACTGGTTACCTTGGCGCCGGCCTCTCGTCCACAGAATGAACGGTCGAAAACCTCTCTCATCTCCCCACAAACGCCCAAGGTGTGGGTGCAGGGATGGTCGGCCCCATTATCGCGGTACCCCATTCCCTGGCATGTCCAGACAGCAAGGTAATGATGTATGCGACCCTGGACCGGGAAGTAGGGAAGGTCAGAGGTTGAAGTTCAAAAATAATTGAACACTGAGAGAGGAAGGCACGGCAGGACTGAGGATCTCCGTCATACTCCTGCGGAGGAGATAGACGAGGCTCCCGGACGGGAGACGCCAATGCTGCTGCAGCTGGAGGAGGGGTTGGAGCAGGAACGGAGCGGCTCCAGGAGAGGTTCTGTAGGGCAGCTCTCATCTCCTCCAATTCGCGCTGCTGCTGCTGGATGATGGTAGCCTGGTGTAATAGGCTACGTCGCAGCTCGGTAGCATCTGCTGGAGCAGATTCTGGTCGATTCGTACTGTTAGGAACAGACGAATGCTCCAAGCGCAGATCAGAGTCAGCATGGCGTTTATTAACATTAGGATTCATTTCTAGACTCATGGTAAACAGAACAGGGTCAAAGCCAGCAAACAGGTATATACAGGGAATCGGAAACAAAGTCAAGAAACAAGCCAAGGGTCAGAAGCCAGGATATCAATCCGCACAATGACAATGAACAATGGGAATCTAACTAATGGAGGGGTAAAGGGAAAAGGGAAGAGGGAAAAAGGGGAAAAGGAAAACAGAGAAAATCTAACAAAGGATACACGGGGAATAAAAGGGAAAACGGGACTTGCAAGCACTCAAATCAATCAAACAACAAGAATACAATACAATAATACAATGACAAGAATACTGACAAAACTAGCAATAACAATCGAGAAATCTTACAAACCAGAAGCGCAGAGACGAGATCAGACTGAGTCAGAAAACGAATCGACTTAGAGTGAAGGGGAAATGGGATATTTAAGCACTCAGACAATTACTGTGATTACCCGACTAGATAGAGCACAGCTGTGGCAAGAAGCCAGAGAGGGGCGGAACCAGGAAGAGCAGGACAGGGATAGGTGAGTAGAATGGAAAGGGCGTGGAAACCTATGCTAATCTGCTCTACACACCCAGGCCCTGATTCTAAACTACTCTCAGGTGCAGACAGGCAGCAAGAACAGAATGAAGGAAGTTAGAATCACCTCACCAAATTAACAGGGGAATCTCTGCGGGCTTCCATCACTGTCGTAGCTCTGAATTTTTAGAGCCAGGGTGATAGGTTATGGAAAAATTGAAATGAGCAAAAAATAGTGTCCACCTGGCTTGGTGTGGATTTACTCATTTTGCTGTACGAGTATACTCCAGGTTGCGGCAGAATATCGATGCAGTCAGAATGAGGGTGAAGTTGTGCAACGATAGTACGCGACCGCTCACTGGCTCATGGTTTGGGCTGAAGGGTCCTACGGCATCTGTCCACCAGGGGTTCCTTGTCCAGACTGAGTGCTTCTTTGAGTGATGCTGCGACAGTCACGGCAGAGTTACCGCCCACTTCCTCAGAGACCTGCTCGAATGAGATCATTCCTCTCTCCTGTGGGAGTCTAAGACCGCCAAACCCAGTGCTAATCTCATCTGGTGGGCTCTCAGGCTTCAAGGTTTTACTTTCACTGGTGAATACAGAAAAGGGAGATAAAACCCCATTTCCAAAAAAGTTGGGACAATGTAAAATATTTTTAAAAACTGAATGGAATGATTTTCAAATCATTAGAACTTAACACTTATTTGAAAATAGCACAAAGGAAATATATTAGATGTTGAAACTGAGATATTTCATTGTTTTTTTTAGAAAATATGTGCTAATTTTGAATTTGATGCCAACAACACATTTAAAAAAAAGTTGGCCCCGGGGCATGTTTTTCACTGTGTTGCATCGCGTCTTCTTCAATCATCTTCAATGTCATGGGGTAACAGGTCTGGACGGCAGGCAGACCACTTTAGCACCACTTTTACGACAAAGCCATGTTGTTGAAATGCGTGCTGAGTATGGGTTTTGGCATGATGTTGCTGAAATGAGCAAGGCCTTCCCTTAATCAAGGCATCTGGATGGCAGTTTTGTAGCACCAAAACCTGTATATATCACTCACCATTAATAATGTCTTTACTAATGCGCAAGTTACCCATGCCATGCATGTTAACATACCCCCATAGTATCATGGATGCTGGCTTTTGAATTGTTTGGTGTGAACAAGCCAGATGGCCCCTCTCCTCTTTAGCCCAGAGGACATGGCATCCATGATTTCCGAAAATAACTTCACATTTTGATTAGTCAAACCACAGGGCAGTTTTCCACTTTGCCTGAGTACATTTTAAATGAGTTCATGCTCAGAGAAGAAGACAGTGTTTCTGGATATACAGTAGTTATGTCTCCCCCTGGAGGGAGAGGGAAGACATATTGTTTTAGGCTTGGTTCCCATTCGCGTTGCTATTTAGTTTCCGGAGCGTAACTCCAAAACTGTTCGCATGATCTTAACAAAACTTTGCAAATTTACCAAAAGGCACCACTTCAGGGCCTGAGTAGTATGTGCCTCTCCTTCCATCTGTCCGTCCGTCCATCCAATCCAGACCTAATCAATTTTTGTCCGCAGCGTAACTCCAACACCGTTTGCATAATCTTAACCAAACTTTGCATACTTACTACTCAGGTCCTGCAGTGGTACTTTTTGGTATGTGCTTGTCTGTTCTTCTGTCCATCCATCTGGTGGGTTAGGAAGGGAAGGGGCCGGGGGGGAGACGTCCGTTTTCACGAGTAAAATACATTCTAGTTCGTATAGGATTTAATCTCTACATGGTTTTAACTTGCATTTGTGGATGCAGTGATTAACTGAGTGTACTGACAATGATTTACAATAGTTTTCCTGAGTCCATGCAGTGATTTCTACAACAGAATCCTGTTTTTATTAATGGTATGCTGCCTAAGGACCTGAAAATGAAGGCTACTCAAAATTTAATTTTTGCCTTGTCCCATGCGTACATAGATTTTTCCGGATTCTCTGAATCTTTTAATGATATTATGTACCTTGATAAAATGTACAAATTCTTTGCTTAAAACCTTATTCTTAAATTGCTGAACTATTTCCTCATGCAGCCTTTCATCCATCTATACATCCATCTGTCTATTTTCCGCTGCTTTTCCGGGGCCGGGTCGCGGGGGTGACAGATTAAACAGAGAGGCCCAGGCATCCCCCTCCCCAGCCACTGCCTCCAACTCTACCCGGGGGACTCCAAGCCGTTCCCAGGCCAGCCGGGAGATATTGTCCCTCCAGCGTGTCCTGGGCCTGCCGCGAGGCCTCCTAACTGTTGGGTATGCCCGGAGAACCTCTAAAAGGTGGCATCCGGACAAGATGCCCAAACCACCTCAACTGACTCCTCTTGACGTGGAGGAGCAGCAGTTCTACTCTGAGCTGCTTCCGGCTGTCTGAGCTCCTCACCCTATCCCCAGGGGTCAGCCCAGCCACCCTGCGGAGAAAGCTCATTTCGGCCACTTGTATTCACAGTCTTATTCTTTGGGTCACTGCCCAAAGCTTGTGACCACAGGTGAAGGTTGTAACATAGATCAACCAGTAAATCAAGAGCTTTCTGGTTCAAAGCCCACTTCACTGAATATGCTACAGCATGACATCTGTCAATCTCACGCTCTATCTTACCCTCACTTATGAACAAGACCCAGAGATACTTGAACTCCTCCACTTGGGGTAACAACTCACCCCCCACTTGAAGGGGAAAATCCACCTTTTTCCGGGAGAGAAGCATAGCCTCAGCTTTGGAGGTGCTGATCCTCATTTTGACCACTTCACACTCAGCTGCGAACCGCTCCAGTGCACGTTGGAGGTCGCCGTGTAATGAAGCCAGCAGGACCACATCATCTGCAGACACCAAAGATCCAATACTGAGGCCGACAAACTGGACACCCTCTAAACCTCTGATGCACCTTGATATCCTGTCCATGAATATTATGGACAGAATAAGTGACCAGGCACGTGTAGTTTTACTAATTTAAATTTGGTAATAATCCAGTGCGATGCCTATTAAAACCAGCGAGTCTTCAAATTGGCATCAATATCACGGGGCAGACATTCGCAGGGTGCATGAGAATTCCATAACTAAATGGAAACTATGAAAGCAATGAGTTTAACTGATGTCACGACCAGCATGACAGTCTAGTGAACTGGCGTTAGACTGAAGAAAAATTGATTCCTCAAGTGAAAATGTCTGCCCCGTGATATTGACGCCAATTTGAAGAGTCGCTGGTTTTAAAATGCATTGCACTGGATTGTTACCAAATTAAAATTTGTAAAACTATGCATTTCAGACACTTCAAGAAGTCCTGCTTTGCCAAGGTGAGGTCTGCTCCTTTAACAGCCCACACTCCCGCAGCATCCCCCCACAAGATACCTCGCTGGACATAGTTGAAAGCCTTCAAGTCCACAAAACACATGTAGACTGGATGGGCAAACTCCCATGACCCTTCCAGAGTCCGTGCGAGGCTAAAAAGTTAGTCCACTGTTCCACGGCCAGAATATATTCGGTTTATATTCAACAATTTCCCTTATAATATCATCATAATGCATTTTTAATTTACATAACTCATTCCATGATTTGTCTGCATATTCATTTTATGGTGTGTTTTGTAGTTCCTTGATTTCTGTTAAAAACCTCTTTTCTTCAACATTCTGCTTCTTCTTCCTAAGTCCACCTAAACTGCTAAGTTCTCTTCTGAAGGCCCAATCAGACCAAGTGTGAATTTCCGTGCGGATTATTCGGGCAGATATTTTTAGAAGCTGATTCCATGGGTTCTAATGTAAACTCACACACCAAGGCAGAACTTTCGTGCGGCAGAAAAAAACATCCACACGGACTTTAACTTCTGAGAAAATCCATCAGCGAAATTGTACTTTTAGCCAATGAAATGATTTGTATCAATTGACATCAAAGCAATCAAACCTCAAACTGCAAATCAAAACTCATATTACAACTATATAGCACAGTCCAGTGACTAACATGGGAGAGCGCCTTATCAACATGGTTCTTCAGCATCCTGTCCTTTATGATTAGAGGCAGGATGACTCCCTGGATAGTGAGTTCAAAGACCAGGGGCTCTAATTTCTTGGCGCAGCACAGGGTGGCGTAGCATGGCGCAGCCCACACAGTGGTAATTTTGTCCGGTGCAGCCCACGCAGTGGTTATTTTGTGCGGTGCAACACCGTGCGCAGCCACTTTGGCAATTTGGTAGACGGACGTGCGCCGAGATGGGTGTGGCGGTGTAGTAGGGGGAGGTGTCCCATATTCATCATGACGCAGTGACAATTTCGTGGCAAAAGGCCCCGCCGAAAGTGCGCAGAGAACTCGCCAGCTCCAACCTGGTTTACTTTCTGTGCAGTGGTAATTTGGCTGACCGGCGCACAGTGCGCACACGTCACTGAAACCTCACAGGCAGGTTTCCAGCATGTCAGACATATTTCAATGCAATAAATAATTATAGCAACCACTATTTAATGTAACTATCTGAATCAGGACACAAATCATAGTATCTACATCAATTGTCCTGATGTCAGATCAAAGGCAGTTGGCGCGGATAATGGAAACTCCACCTGGCTTAATCAACGCAGCTGAATCTGTGATGCAAACTAACGACTTCACATCTTTCTCAGCCAACCACAAACTGCCGCGGCATCAGGCAGTGCACATAAATATAACGCTTGCGTTCTATGTTCAGTAAAGCCGCTTGCACACTGGACACGAAACAAAATTTTCGCACGACTGATTGAATTCAAAGTCACTGTAATCTGTCCTGCGAAAAATTCGTTTCGCGTCCAGTGTGCAAGTGGCTTAATACTATTATTATCACTTCGGTTTCATCGTTTTTAGTGGGGGAAAGGAATACAGCCTGATTGCTATGATCTCGTACTGAGTTAAGATCACATATTGAAAATAAATGTGTAACGTATCTTGCATTGTTGTCCATGCATGTTAATCCCAAAATTTTAAGCAGCAACAGGGTGTAATAATAGGAACACGCTATCCATCGTTTCTCCTCCCAATGATGCAGGCAGAAGAAATAAATGAGCAACCGTCGTATTTCATTCCAACTTCATAAGTTTGAATGATCTGACGTAGTTTCGTTTTGAAATTCCATTCAAGTTCGCTAATGGTAATAATTCGCGAATGCCCTAGCTAGCCAGCTAACTAATATTCAAAATGCTTGATTTAGACGTAAGCAGTGCAGAAAACATGCCTGAAGCAGCAAAGTAAAATGCAACATTAACGCATCATGCAGATATAGGACAGAGGCCTCTTTATTCCTACACTTTAAAGGTGAGGAGAGGAGTTCATTTGATTGGTGAAGATTTGACTCGGCTGCGTTAAACCCACTCACGCCTTCTCTCCCCCCTCTCTGCCACTTCTCTGCTGGCAGGAGGGACAGAGGCGGGACAGAGAAGTACTTGTGTAGGGCAGGAAATTGCAAAATACGCCTGGATACACCCCGTTGTCGCGGCGCTCCCCCCATTCGCCGCGCCTGCACCTGGTCAACGAATTTAGAGCCCCAGGTCTGGATATCGATAATGAAAACACTTGGTGGCCATGGAGATGAGGGTAAGTGCAAAAGTAGACCGTGAGGCTATTATCGTAAGCTGAAGGCTCCCAGGCCAGGAAAAGCTGTTAGCCATAACGTTAACTTTAAAAAGGAAATGTTGACTGCTGCTGTTGGGCACCTAGCACTGTGTAAATGGTGGCCTATTACTATTCCCGTCTCTTAATTAAATTTGCATATGTACCGGTACGTAACGTGAATGCGTTGTGCAATATGTCTTGATCTCCAGAGGTAAGGGGAAATCGTACTAACTAAATTATGGTTATAACGTTATTATCTGTCATTCACAACTGTTTTGTACGATATGTTTCAGTTTATGAAATCTTTTAATCCATTTGAGCTGAGCCTTCCATCTGCAGCTCAGTCGCACGTTTTCAAAGTTTTGGAAGTTTTTATTATAGCAGAGGCTTGGCTGCTCAAGATTAGATTAAATCTGATTTAATCTAAATCTATTTTCTTGCCAAATTTGCAGTTTTTTGTTGATTAAACCTGAGATTCATGCATCTCAATGAGTCGGTTCCCAGCCTATTATTAACAGGAAATTTGATTATTTTGTAGAAGTAGCCCTCGTTAATTTCGATGGAAATTCTGTTAAAAGTGTTAGATATCATGCATGTTTCAGCTTAAATATGCAATCCTCTCTTGATACTGTACTCACACATTCTTTTTTTCCTTCTCGTTGAAAAAATCAAGATGCAGTGGAAAAATCTCTGTGACACCTACATTAAGAGAAGAAGAGAGGAAAAGCAGAAGAAAAGTGGACAGGTGGGGGGGAAACAAAAGAAACGATGGAAGTTTATGGACAGAATGACGGCCATAGAGCCAATATTGGACAAACAAAAGTGATGATGACAGGCACAGTAGAGAGAAAATAAGCTTCAGTGTTATAACAGGGCACAAACATTACATTATACTTGTTTTGTAAGGATAGATGTTCAGATCAATGTGACATGGGGTTTTATTAGTCTGAAAATTGGTGCTGTAGTGGGGAACAGACCTCTTATCAGCCCATCTCTAAATCGCCTTGCCTGGCTAACATTTTAGAATCTCTTGTTCAGCAACAACTTTGCAGCTTTTTAACTTTCAAGAACATTTTAAGTTCACATGTCAGAAATCATGTGCTGAGGAATCTGGATTTCTCAAAGAGCAGAGGTAAATTACATAATTTCAGGAGAAAAATCTGAAAAAGCCCCTATATACTTTGTGTATGCATTATTCTGAACAGTGAAGCTCATCAACCGAAGAAAAACAGGAAAAACTATTTTTAATTAGACTTTATCCTATTGAAGCCTGTAAAATGACTGCATTCCATGGTGTGACTTGAATTTGTATTATACAACAGTACTGCTTTTTCTGCTTTCGACGGAATACAATTTCAAGCCTCTCGACGGCCTGCACTTCTGCAAGACGCCCGTGAGGTGAACCTTTGACGTGGGCTACGCCGGCATCTTGTTAAGGTAAGTAACCGACCATGATTGCTTCCCCTTGTTCGCCGACCTCTTTTCCCGTCTTGTGCTCTGAATGTAATATGTTTTGTTACGACCCCTCTGCGCTTAGCGGCACTTTTACTTGCAAGAGATGTATTTCATATGCTAGCTTAGCTGAAAAGCTTTTACAGCTGGAAGCTCGCATTGAAACGCTGCAGAACATTAGGTCGAATGAGGAGTTCATTGATTCTTTCTCGGCCCAGCCTGAAACTAGTGTTAATATCAGTTCTCTTTCTGTTTCCCGTTCCTTACCTGCTGCAGCAGCTTCTTCACAATGTGATGTATTTGGAACAGTTTGAGGTCAACGTAGGGGAAAGAAACTTGCACAGCCATCCAGTCCCTCTCCCGTTAAACTATTTAATTCATTTGCTCCCCTTGAAGAATTGCAGGTAGACGAACGACTACTGGAAAAGTCACTAATTTCCATAGTTATAAATGTAAGGGTGTTCAAACCGCCTCCCACAGTGAACTGTATTCCTGCCGCTCGCGTGACTGATATCAAGGCAAATCTGAAATTACTTGATCAGGGCAAACGCAAGTTCTCCAAAATTATTATCCACGCTGGTACAAATGATATTCGATTATGACAATCAGAGATCACAAAGAGCAGTTTTAAGTCAATGTGCGCCCAAGCTCTAAAGATGTCACGGTCAGTGACTTTCTCTGGCACGCGTCCAGTGTGCAAGTGGCTTAATACTATTACTGTCACTTAGGTTTTATCATTTTTAGTGGGGGAAAGGAATACAGCCTGATTGCTATGATCTCATACTGAGTTAAGATCACATATTGAAAATAAATGTGTAACGTATCTTGCATTGTTGTCCATGCATGTTAATCCCAACATTTTAAGCAGCAACAGGGTGTAATAATAGGAACACGCTATCCATCGTTTCTCTTCCCAATGATGCAGGCAGAAGAAATAAATGAGCAACCGTCGTATTTCATTCCAACTTCATAAGTTTGAATGATCTGACGTAGTTTTGTTTTGAAATTCCATTCAAGTTCGCTAATGGTAATAATTTGAGAATGCCCTAGTTAGCCAGCTAACTCATATTCATAATGCTTAATATAGACGTAAGCGGTGCAGAAAACATGCCTGAAGCAGCAAAGTAAAATGCAACATTAACGCATCATGCAGATATAGGACAGAGGCCTCTTTATTCCAACACTTTAAAGGTGAGGAGAGGAGCTCATTTTATTGGTGAAGATTTGACTCGGCTGTGTTAAACCCACTCACGCCTTCTCTCCTCCCTCTTTGCCACTTGCGCCAGCAGGAGGGACAGAGGCGGGATTAATATCTGATATTAATCCAGTACAATATCATAGCGATCAAATATATTCCTTTTCCTTTTTAAAAACGATTTAACATCGATGACAATAACAGTATTACTGCACGTATAAACACAAGCATTATTTCAGTTTGAAATTTTAATTCGTGGTTTCCTGCAGTCCATACTGTGTTTTAGTATTACCAGACGTTACGTGACCGCTGCTGAGAGAGACACAGGTCTCGAACGAAGTTCATTTTCTCCTGATCTGTTGGTCTTAAAATGCTGTTGCAGCACCAGAATGTTTGGAAGATATGTGGCCTGGGAAAAATAAGTCCAATATTTAATTCTGTGACAATGAGGCAAAATAATCGGTGATAGTCTGTGCTTAAATTCAGTTCTCCCCATTGGAATCAATTCATTCAGGACCCGCCGCAAGTCTATCTAAAGGGGCAGGGCACCCACGTGACTGATACCAAAAATTACTCCTCAGTGAGGAGTCTTCCTTTCTCTTTGGTCTTTGGAGATATAAAAACACTAGAGCGGACAAGTCTTCGTTTCTGTGGCAGCACTCGGCCGCCATCTTGTGTATGTATATTGGGGCAGACGTTCATAGGAAAATACAGTAGAACGCGCTTAAATCGTCCTTGTGTAAAACGGAAACTCACTCATACCGGACAACAGCTGATGTCCCGATTTTTTTCTGGAATGTTTTTCCATGAAATAAACATCGAATATAACTGATTTAATACAACAGATTTTCGCTTACATCTGACAAATTGTCCAGTCCCGTCCCAATGCATTTCCATTCAAATGCACTCGTGTATACCGGGCAAGCTGGTTTGCGCCATGCACATACGCTGTCGCAACAAAGCAACAAAATGAAGTTTGGCTTTCCTACACTGTTATAAACTGACTGAATTTAACCGTCAAATTAATGCATTGTCTCCTTGTCATTTTAACTGTAAAAGGAGTCCTGCGCGCATTTAACCGTGTTTTACTCTGAACATGCACTGAACTCTGTGGTAAACTTATTGTAAAATTACAGTTGGCCACGTTTCTGACTGGTGATTTTTTTATTGAAATATCAGGATGATAATGTCTTGCTGTGTGGTTAGGAGTCTGCGGTCTATTTTCTAAGGTGATGAAATTCTAATATTATTTCATATAACATTATATGTCAACATGAAGTAGCGTTAGTTCGTTCACTAGCCAACTAGCCAGAGAATGAATACAGTAATCCCCCAGTTAGTTTTTGCCCAAGATGTCCAGCTGTGCCAGCGGGAGTGTACGCCTGCCACAGTTATTATACTGACATGCAGCAAAGCAATAGCGAAGCAGAAAAGTGTCTGAATTTAGGGTAAACATACTTTTGAACAAAAGCTGTCAGTCGGGTAGGAAAACCGTCATGGATTCCCTTTCAGGTTCCCAACGTAGCTGGCTAGTCAGCTACAACATTAGAACCACCAAAGCACGCGACCAGATGACGGGGGCCCTTAGCTGATTCCCTGGTGTATTTTGGACGGCTTGACCGGAGATTGCCATGGGTATACACTCAGTAGATTCACACAGCAGTATCTTATAGAACTGCATTTGCCACCAATGGATTCATTCCATTTTCAGTGCGATTACTGATGTGGTATCATTGTAAATAGAAAGGCTAGCTAGCTGGCTATATAGCTAATTTAACATATCCCACAATATCTAACAAGCTAGATAGCTGTCGCTAAATGTGTTTTTACATAAAGTCCATCATCCACAAATTAGCTAACCATATTAACGTAACTAATAAGCCAGACGGCAATGGAAAAGTGTTAATAACCAGCCACGTTCGGCTATATTCGATGTCGCTAGGAGTGAAGGCTTTTTTCCGAAAGTACCATCAATTTTATGACGCGGTAAAAAAAAGTTGCGCATTGCAGTGGTATTGTTAGCTAATATAAAGCTCTGCGATTAGCTGGGCAGCTGATGAAACAACCATGGAGCCTAGGAGCCAGACACCCACCTGTGTTAGAATTGATGAGCCCACGTATGCTGGCTACAGTAACCAATTCATTCAGCATTCACCGAAGTCAAATTGTTGGGTGATAATACCCTAGTAGGGTGATCAGGATCTGTGAGAGTGAGGTAGCAAAATAATGGTCCATCAGGTTTGTCAGTAAGGTTACGTAATGCAATGTTATCGTTTGACTGGCCATACTACCGTTAATGGGACGTGGCTACGGTGCGTACAAGAGCTAAGACAACCACCCGCTTGCACTCTGGGGGGGGATATTGATACTCAGTGAGCCAACTTCCGCAACTTTCCAGCAGTGTACTGCATTTGTCCACTACTGCCTCATGGATACGAACGTTTGTCTCGCAACCGCTTCACGAATATCAACAGAGTTCGACCCGCCACCGCAAGCTACTTGGCAGGATCCATTCCTTTACTGGGACAGATATGACCCCACATCTCGGCCTTAGCGAACCAGGTAGCATTGAGCTGAGTTATGTCTGAGTGATATGTGTTTCAGCTAGCGCCAGCTCCATGAACAACCCACGTTTTTGTCCATTTTTGGATTAGCCGGGAGGTAGGCGGAGTCAAGTAGGTTCCAAGATGGCGACCAAATTTGCTTCAAAACGGATATTCAGAAACCTATGGGTGACGTCACGGAGTCTACGTCCATGTTTTATACAGCCAATAGTCTGCACTTGATGATATACCCTGAGGGAATGGTACTTTGCAGCGGCCTGTGTAGGGGGGAGTGATTTTGGATGAATAACTTGTTTTCTGGTTGCCAAAAGTTCTGTGTATTTCCTGTGTCGGAGTCTGTTGAGGTCATCATCAGGCTTTCCCTTGTAATGCAGATCAAAGCCTTTTCACCAGTTTCCATGATTCTGTTTTGGGAAACTTCAGCTTTGTTAAATGTCTGAGCCACCTTTTCAGAAGACTTGTTCTTCACCAGTGAAAGACCCAAAGCTTTTCCATGCCTGAACAATCTTGATGTCGTATCGCATCCGAGAATCTCATGGAGAAACAAGATGTTGTTGCACACCTTGTTGCCAAGGACCTCCTGCACCTTGTGAATATCAAGGAGATGGGTAGGAGAGCCAGATTTAGGTGGTGGCATGAAGTATATGTTCTTATGATTGCTGGTCTTGTAATGTATTAACAACACCAGTAAATCCGTGTCACTGCTGTTATGGCCCCAATTTGTTATGGCGTCACGGACAGCAAGGGATGACAGACAAAATCCTTTAAGTTCAACAGATTTAATTAAACAAACACATAGAACTAATCTACACCCTACACTACTGACCAAGATTGAAAAGAAAATAAAAAAATGAGATATTTACAGTTCCCTGTAATGGAGATGGGCTGCTCTGTTGTGATGTCCTGGGACAGGAAAATGCTCCAACACAGGCAAAAATCCACAAAAAGCTTAACAGGTCTTGAAAAGAGTGACAGGTCTGGTCAAATATATCCTTCTTGCAATTTCTCCTACTACTCTACTCTCTCAATTCTTCTCCTTATATACTCTTGTCCAGCCCCCTCCCATTTCTGGGACTTTCCCCTCTGGGCATGCCCTGGACATGCCCAACCTAGCTTCAGACTGGGCTTCACAAAAAAAGTCAATACTGCCATCTAGTGGCTATTTACCACATTACACCTCCATTCCAAAAGGGAAAAATTTTGACTTATAAAGGCAAAATTTTTCTTTTCAAGACAAAAATGGTGAAGTAGACACTTGAATATATATATATATATATATATATATATACAATACAATATGCTAATAAACACATGTGATATATATGCACATACTCAAACACAGGATAAGCAATCAGCAATTACATTGTCAGTACCCTTTGCATGCTTAATTTCCAAGTCAAACTCCTGTAAAATCAAACTCCAATTCAACAATCTCCGATTCTTGTTTTTCATCTTACTCAAAAACATTAACGGATTGTGGTCAGTATAGACAATCATTGGCTTTTGCCCTGTACAAACATAACCCTCAAAGTGTTGTAAGGATAGAACCAGAGCCAACAGCTCCTTCTCAATTGTGGAATAGTTCTTTTGGTGGCGATTGAACTTCCTGGAGAAGTATGCCATGGGATGCTCAATGTCATCAGAGTCACTTCTCTGTAGGATCACAGATCCACAAGCTTGGTCGCTAGCATCGACCGCTATGGAGAACGGTTTGTTGAAGTCAGGAGATTTGAGCACGGGAAGTGACACAGCAGAGACTTCAGGCGATCGAAGGCTCTTTTGGCATGCTTCATCCCAAGTGAACTTTCGCCTTTCTTCAGTTGGTTGGTGAGACTGGGAGCAATCTCAGCAAAGTTCTTGCAGAACTTGCGGTAGTACCCGATCATTCCAAGGAAGCGGCGCAAAGCTTTTTTGTTGTCAGGAACTGGAAAGTCCATGATGGCTTGGACTTTAGCATTTATGGGTGCCACCTTACCCTGGCCTATGACGTAGCCAAGATACGTGACAGTAGCAGAACCAAAGTCACTCTTGTTCAGGTTAACAGTCAGGTTAGCCTGGGTCAAGCGCTGAACAACGTTTCTACATCTTTCAGATGTTCTTCCCAGGAGTCACTCCATGTGATCCGGGTCGTCGATGTACGCACCGTGTGTGGCAATCCGGCGATTGTAGACTGTATCATCCTTTGGAACGTGGCTGGGGCATTTTTCATGCCAAAGGGTAGGACTTCATACTGGTATAACCCAGATGGTGTGGCAAAAGCAGAGATGCTCTTGGCCCTCTCAGTTAAAGGCACACACCAATAACCCTTCAATAAATCAATCTTGGTCAGAAACTTTGCTTGCCCTACTCTATCGATACAATCATCAATCCTAGGTATTGGAAACACATCAGTTCTAGTTACAGCATTGACTTTGCGATAATCTGTACAGAATCTAGTGCTTCCATCAGGTTTTGGAACTAGAACACAGGGTGAACTCCAATCTGAGTTAGAGGGTCTGATAATATCATGTTCTAACATGTACTGAACCTCTTTCTCAGCAATCTTTCTCTTTTCAGGATTCATCCGGTACGGATGCTGTTTTATTGGTTTGGCATCACCAACATCTACATCATGAGAGGCTATAGAAACTCTCTTTGGAACATCAGGAAATAGATCTTTATATTTCTTGATCAACCTCTCAAACTGATCTTTCTGTGAGGGTTCTAAGTGCTGGAGTTTTACATCAAGATTTTGCAACACTTCAGAATTTGACAATTTACATGAAAGAACTTCAGCTTTAATTCTAGGTTCATCATCTTGACACTCCCCCTCATCTTCACAAGTCTCAGCCCTGGGAGGATCTGAAGTGACAGCTGCAACCCCAGCATTTCTATCATGATAAGGCTTCAGCATGTTAATGTGACACAACTGTTTTGGCTTTCTCCTATCTGGAGTCTTCACAATGTAATTGAGATCATTGAGTTTTGTCAGAATTTCATAAGGACCATGAAATCTAGCCTGCAATGAATTGGACTGTAAGGGAAACAACACAAGGACCTTGTCTCCTGGTTTAAACTCACGGCTTCTAGCCTTATGATCATACCAAGTTTTCATTTTTCCCTGACTTGATTTCAAGTTCTCTTTGGCTAGGTCACAAGCTGCACGCAGTCTTTCCTTGAACTTGCTAACATAGTCTAACAGACTGATATGCGGCTCTTTCTCTTTCCATTGTTCACTCAACAATAGCAAAGGTCCTCTCACTTCATGGCCAAACACTAACTCAAACGGACTGAATCCAGTAGACTCCTGCACTGCTTCCCTAGCTGCAAACAACAGCAAATGAACACCTTCATCCCAGTCTTTCTCATGGTCATAACAATAAGTCCTCATCATTGTCTTGAGAGTGGAATGAAACCGCTCAAAGGCACCCTGACTCTCTGGATGATAGGCACTGGAAAGAATCTGCTTCGCACCTAGTTCATACACAACCTGCTGAAACAATCCCGAAGTGAAATTGCTACCTTGATCTGACTGAATTTCCCTGGGAAGGCCAAACAACGTGAAGAACTTTATCAAAGCCTTCGAGATTGCAGTTGCCTTGATGTTGCGTAGAGGTATGGCTTCAGGGAATCTGGTAGCTGCACTCATGATTGTCAACAAGTACTGATTTCCAGATCTAGTCTTGGGTAATGGACTAACACAATCAACAATGACCTTGGAGAAGGACTCCCCAAATGCTTGGATAGGCTGCAATGGAGCTACAGGTGGGTCTAACTGGTGTTTTCCAACTACCTGACAAGTGTGACAGGTTTTGCAAAAGTTGGAAACATCTTTCCAAAGTCCAGGCCAGAAGAAGTGTTTCATGATCTTATCAACAGTCTTGTTAACACCAAGATGACCTCCTAAGGGCAAACTATGAGCCATTGTTAAGATCTCATTCCTATAGACCTTCGGAACAACAATTTGCTTGACCACTGCCCAATCTGCATTGGCAGGGATATCAGGAGGGCGCCACTTCCGCATTAACACTCCATCCTTGAGATAATACCCAACTGGAACTGTGTCTATTTCTTCATTAGGAAGGGCTCTCTTCTTTAGTACACAAATTTCAGGATCATTGGTTTGTTCCTGAATCAACCGCTTTCTGGACAGAGACAAGTCTCCAGACACATCAGAATCACCAGACCCATCTGGCTGGCTGAATAGAGAACTGATAAAAGTGTCTGATAAGTCCTCAAACGGAGAAACCATAGTAGGCTGAACAGAGTCATGAGGCGAACCACCTGCGTCATGACTATTCAAGGTGCTGGACGGCACCACATCATCTTCTTCTTGAGCCTTCTTGGCCATAGCACGAGTCACTGCACAGGAAGGATACAGAGATGGGTCTTCATCGCCATCTTCAGTGCTTGGCTGCGAAGTAAGATGAACAGGGGGAACTACATTGCCCCCAGCCAGGTCATTGCCTAGCAACAGAGAAACACCCTTGATAGGTAGACTTGACATAAGTCCCACCTTTACCTGTCCTGTAACTAAATCTGACTTCAAGAGTACAGAGCACAGGGGTACAGATACAGTCCTCCCTTCAATACCTTGTACAAGTATGAAATCCCCAGAAGCGGTCTCATCACGTAACTCCAAGGAGTCCATCAACAAAAGTGACTGAGAAGCTCCGGTATCCTTTAGGATATATATGGGGACAGGAGGAGAATGCTCATTCAGAGCCCCAAATCCCTCTGACACAAATGGAAGAAATTCCTTCCTCACAAAGTCAGCAGTATCAGGCTTCTTAGCCTCACAAGGAGCAGGAAATTTAGCAGATCGGTCATCTACTACAGGGGTTTCTAACCTAGTCTTCACAAAGGCATTGGGTTTGGTATCCTTTTCTTTTTCTTTCTTAGCTTTAAGGAACCAACAGTTAGTTGTAACATGACCAGATTTCTTGCAATAATTGCAAACTAGACCACTTTTGTCACTGTCAGCTTTCACACTTTGTTCAGACCTTTTACTGGATTTCTGAGCACCATCACCAGATTTGTCTTTGTCTTTGGGTGAGGAATCTTGGGTATCACCGTTACCTTTCTTCTGAAATTGGGACCATCTATTGTTACTGCTAGACTGAAATTTGGACTTATGTGTGAGAACATATTCGTCTGCAAACTTGGCAGCTGATTGCAAATTCAGTGCTTGCTTCTCATTAAGGTAGGTCTTAATATCATCCTTGACACAGTTCTTGAATTCTTCAACTAACACTATCTCTTTTAGTGAGTTGAAATCATCCTTGACCTCCATAGAAGTACACCAGCGCTCAAAGCAAACCTTCTTCTCGTTAGCAAATTCAACATAAGTCTGATTGTCAGATTTCTTCAGACCTCTGAATTTCTGTCGGTAAGCCTCTGGAACCAACTCATAATCAGAGGAATCATCTGCAGACAAAGCCGAATAGGCTTGTTGAGCTTTACCCTTGAGGACAGTTTGCAACATCAGAGGCCAGTGTTCCTTTGGCCACTGACAACTCTTAGCTACCTTCTCGAAGCACTGGAAATACTTATCAACCTCCTTCTCTGAAAATGGAGGCACCAGCTTTACCTCCTGGCTAGCCCGAAATTTGTTTTCGGCTTCTATTTTAATTTTTAGTTGCTCCATTTGGAGCCTTTCTTCTCTGTCTAATTTTTCTAAATCGAAATCTCTCTGTCTCTGTCTCTCTCTTTCTGCTCTTTCCTCTTCTCTTGCTAATTTTTCTAACTCAAACTGCCTTTCTTTTCTCTCTTTCTGCTCTCTCGAACTCTCTTTTTGTTTTTTTTTCTTCAATTTCTAGCATTTTTAATTTAAGTTCCAATTCTACATTTGGATTTTCCACCGGAAACTGTTCCAGATCTCCTGGTGCAAACACATGTTCATCAATGTAATATTCAACAATCTCTCTCGCCAGTCTTGCTTTTCGCATGGCTGGTTTTACATCTGTCAGCTCTAACTGTCTGCATATTTCTAGCAGTTCTGTCTTTTTAAAAGACTTCAAAACCTCTACGGTTGGTGATGCCAAGAAATCATCCATTGCTGTTGATCTGCCAATATATATCTAGGAAAATTCAAAAAACAATTTCACAATTTGAAATTTTAGATTTTCAATAAATGACTCGCACAATGGTCTATCCCGGACCCGAGCCCCCAATTTGTTATGGCGTCACGGACAGCAAGGGATGACAGACAAAATCCTTTAAGTTCAACAGATTTAATTAAACAAACACATAGAACTAATCTACACCCTACACTACTGACCAAGATTGAAAAGAAAATAAAAAATGAGATATTTACAGTTCCTGTAATGGAGATGGGCTGCTCTGTTGTGATGTCCTGGGACAGGAAAATGCTCCAACACAGGCAAAAATCCACAAAAAGCTTAACAGGTCTTGAAAAGAGTGACAGGTCTGGTCAAATGTATCCTTCTTGCAATTTATCCTACTAATCTACACTCTCAATTTTTCTCTTTATATACTCTTGTCCAGCCCCATCCCATTTCTGGGACTTTCCCCTCTGGGCATGCCCTGGACATGCCCAACCTAGCTTCAGACTGGGCTTCACAAAAAAAGTCAATACTGCCATCTAGTGGCTATTTACCACATTACACTGCCAACTAGTATGGTCTCGCTTTTCCTCGCTACGTCTAAAGCAGTCTCAACTATCAAGACATCAGCGTCTCCTTTGGCATGTAGGACCTCATAGCCTTCCATTTCTAGATGCTTGCCAAGAAGGCTAATGAAGCATTGCTTGTCCTCCTTGTTTGATAAGAATTCATCCTTTTTCATCTGGAGAGACATGCCTTCATTGAACTGTACGCTTACAGCTGACTTGGTAGCCGTGCGTCGTCTTTGCGTGCCATCCTTTGGAGTTGGACCACTTTGGTAACCATCAAACACTATGACTGGTTTTCCATACTTTTTCACATGAGAAACGCAGCTCTGGCAAATAGCTTTGTATGTCTGGCCAACATCCCATGGGATTTTATGCAGGAGAGCACCCCCATCAAGCACATATGTTGGTTTTCCACTTTCAATGTGTTTCTGCTCGTCTTCAGGCACATTCCCAGCCCTGCCCCATATGGCATTAGCAAGAACAGGTTTATTTGCTTTCAGGAGGACATTTCTTTTTTCAAATAGGGCTGGAGGATAGCCGCACCGCTCATAGCAAAATGCTTTCTGAAGAATTTCCTTCTGCGTGCTCACCATCACAAGTCTCTGGAAGAGGAGGAGGGGATCTATGCTGACATGCTTGCCATCGATGGAGATGTTTGAGTTTGAATCCATTGTTACAGCCTGGTCTTTTTTCTTAAAGGTGTAATTCACAACTGGTTTCCCTACCATTCCCTCTAAGATTTTACCTCCAATTTCCTCTGCTTTCTCAGGAGTCACATTCTCTGTGGCTAATACACCATTTACTATGTTTCTGAGGTTTGGGTCATCTCCAAAAGGGGACTTGTCCTCAATGAATGTGACTACCTTATTGACATCATCTGCATATCTTTTCTGGCGGGCCATGGATAAGCCCTTGTGTTGTTCACTTGTGCTGTATGCCACCGATGTCAGCTTCTGCATTGCCTGATTGACTTCAGCACAGACGGGACTGGATAAGGCCCAGACGATTCTTTGAGTTTCTGTCATTTCTCTTCCTCTTGTCAGTCCCCCTGTGGTCTTCAGACTTTGCATAAGGAGTGTCATGGTTTGTGAGGCGTGCGTGTGTTTTGGACTTTTCTTTGGTGCTCTCATCCCTGGACGAGATCGAATTCCTTTTCAATCGGATTCTTTAACCAGCTGGCTGATTGAGCTGGGGCGGGGCTTCCCCGGACTCTATATAAGCCAGAAATCCGCCACGGCTCCTTTGCTAGAGTGTCTGTTTGTAGCAAAGCACTATAGCCGAAGATATCTCTAGTCAGGATTTGTGTGACTTCAGATCTTCCAGTTATTTTTGGAGTTCCTTCCTCTTTAGGAATTTTCCATGTTCTACCTTTTCTCTCTCTTGCATTGCTTCCATTTTTTCAGACTATTATACTTCCTTTTGAAGCGCGAGTACTTTCTGGTTGTCTGTGTGAATCTCTGTGTTTGCATTGTTTCTGTGCTGCTCATTCTCTCCCTGGCCGCTGCACCTGGCCCCTCTATTTTACCAGCCATTACAGAACACTCTAGCCAGCATGGAGTCGTCAGCAACGGCTGCGTTAGAGAAAGTTGTGGCTAATCAACAAGCAGTTCTCTCTGGGTATGGCAAGGGTCTTTCTAGCCTGAACAATCAGCAGGCAGAGTTGGTGGAGAGAGTCCGCCTTCAGGCAAATGCCATGCAGAAACAGGAAAACGTTCTGTTAAGTCTCACTGAGAGTATTAGAGCCTTTTCCACTCAGATCACACAGAATGTTGCACGAGCATAATCTGTACACCTTCCCCAAGAGCCAAAACTCCAGTTACCCCCAAGATATGGAGGCGAGGCAGGAAGATGTAAAGATTTCATTGCCCAATGTGAAATATTTTTTAAAGCGCAGCCTTCACGGTTCGTGAATGAAGAGTCTCGGGTTTCATTTATTTTATCCCTGTTGACCGACACAGCACTCACTTGGGTCGGGCCACTTATTTGATCTAATTCTCCGGTCGTGAACACAGTGGAGACTCTCGTTAGAGAAATGGTATCAGTGTTTGATCAGGATGTTTGTGGTCAAGACGCGGCTACGTGTTAAATGCATCTGCGGCAGGGCTCTGAAAGTGTCGCGGAGTTTTCAATCTCATTTCACTCCTTGGCGACAGACACAGGCTGGCCAGAAGCGCCTCTTATGACAGTTTTTGTTCACGCTTTTGCTGAGGAGGTGAAGGATGCTCTGGCTACATTGGAGCTTTGTGTTTCTCTGGATTCGTTGGATCGTACTGCAGTGCGAACTGATAATCGCATCCGTGAACATAACAGGGAGAAACTTACTGCATTGGCTCTTGCTGACACCCCTCGCAGCGTGCATACAGCTCCTATTCCGCCCACTGGGAATATGCAGGAGGCTCTAGCTAATGGATTTATTTGGCCCTCCACGTCTCCTGCTGGAGCGGGGTTCTTTTTTGTGGGCAAAAAAGATGGTGGCCTGAGACCCTGTATTGATTACAGGGGCTTGAATAATATCACCATTAAAAACAGATACCTTCCATTCCTTCCATTGATGAACTCCACGTTTGAACGTCTGCAGGTGGCATCGTTTTTTACCAAGCTAGACCTCCGGAATGCTTATAACTTGGTTCGGATCCAGGAGGGGGATGAGTGGAAAATGGAGTTTAATATGCATGACGGGTACTATGAATATTTGGTCATGCCATTCGGAATGGTTAACGCCCCTTCTGTGTTCCAGGCACTCGTTAATGACGTCCTCCGAGAGATTTTGGAGAAATTAGTCTTTGTCTACCTTGATGATATTCTGATTTTTTCTTCAACTCTCTCGGAGCATAAACAACATGTCAGACAAGTGCTTGAGGCCCTTCTTAAAACCAAGCTTTTTGTCAAGGCTGAAAAATGCATTTTTCATGCCAAGACAGTCTCATTTCTTGGCTTCGTTGTGTCTGAAGGGTCAGTCCGCATGGATCCTGACAAGGTGGCAGCGGTCAGGAATTGGCCTGCCCCTAAAAATGTCAGGGAGGTTCAGCGGTTTTTTGACTTTGCAAATTTTTATAGGTTTATCCGTAATTTTAGCAAGGTAGCTGCCCCCATTATCGCACTCACTAAGAAGAATACCTCCTCATCGTTTGCTTGGTCTTCAGGAGCTAACGCTGCTTTTCAGGAGTTGAAGAAACGATTTAGCTCGGAGCCCATTCTCGTTTTGCCGGACCCCTCCCTCCCATTTTTTTGTGGAGGTGGATGCGTCTGAGGTCGGGGTGGGTGCCATTTTGTCACAGCGCCCCCTTCGGGACAATAAGTTGCACTAATGCGCCTCCTACTTCTCCCGGTCGTTGTCGGCAGCTGAACGGAATTACAGCATTGGTGACCGGGAGTTGTTAGCTGTCAAGATGGCGTTAGTAGAGTGGCGCCATTATTTGGTGGGGGCTGAACATCCATTTGTGGTTTGGACGGATCATAAAAATCTCCAATATATCCAACAGACTAAGTGACGTAATTCCCAGCAAGCGCGGTGGTCGTTGTTTTTCAATCGCTTTAACTTTACCTAAACTTTATCGCCCTGGCTCCAAAAACATCAAGCCTGACGCCTTGTCGTGGATTTACTACCGCTCTGGTCGCGATTCGACTCCTGAGCCGGTTATTCCGGCAGCTCAGATTGTGGCTCCTATTCAGTGGGAAATTAAGTCTGTTGTGCGGGATGCCTTGAGGTCCGATCCCGGTCCTAGTGGGGAGCCGCCTGGCTGTTTGTTTGTTCCAATAGCGGTACGGTCCCAAGTTCTTCAGTAGGAGCACTCTTCTCGCCTAGCAGGTCACCGGGGGTTCATCAGAACAAGCGGTTCTTGGCCCGACGTTTTTGGTGGCCCAGCATGATTAAGGACATCCAGGAATTCGTGGCGGCATGCTGTATCTGCGCTAGGAACAAGGTTTCCCATCTCCCCCACTCTGGTCCGTTGCGGCCGTTTCCTGTCCCCAAGCGCCCGTGGAGCCATATCGCTCTAGATTTTGTTACGGGGCTGCCTATTTCTGAAGGCAACACTGTCATCTTGGTCGTGGTCGACCGCTTTTCTAAGGCCACCCACTTTATCGTGCTGCCCAAGTTGCCTTTGGCACCGTAGATGGCCCTTATTGTTGTGGACCATGTATTCTGGCTGCATGGTCTCCCTCAAGATGTGGTTTCTGACCGGGGCCCACAATTTATGCCTAAATTCTGGCGTGCTTTTTGCAACCAGTTAGGGGCCACTTTGAGCCTTTCGTCTGGTTTCCACCCTGAGACTAACGGGCAGTGCGAATCGACCAGTTGCTGGAGAATACCCTTCGGTGTTTAGCGGTTGACAACCCATCTTCGTAGAGCCGTTTTTTGGCATAGGCGGAATATTCCCACAATTCACTATGTAACTCCTCCACAGGCCTTTCCCTGTTTGAGGCTCAGTTGGGTTATCGGCCTCCGCTGTTTCCTGAGACTGAGAGGGATTCAGAAGTGCCTTCGGTCAATCACTTTGTTCGGCGTTGTCAGTCAGTCTGGCCCAGGGTCTGTTCCTCTTTGTTGCGCTCTGGGCGGAAACAGAAGACCGCCGCAGATAGAGGGCGCCGTTTGGCACCATCTTATCGGGTCGACCAAAGAGTTTGGCTTTCCACTCGCGACCTTCCCTTAAGAGTGGAGTCACGGAAGTTGGCTCCCCGCTTCATTGGTCCTTTTAAGATAGTGGGGAGGATCAACCCTGTCACTGACCGGTTAAAGCTCCCTAGATCCTTGCATATCCACTCCTTTTTTCATATCTCCATGCTTAAACCGGTTAGCACTAGCGTCCTGGCACCGGTCGATAAACCCCCGCCACTACCACGGATGATTGAGGGGGTCCGGTTTACACTGTGCGTCGTATTCTGGCCAAGAGGCGTGTGGGTCGTGGGGCCCAGTTTTTAGTTGATTGGGAGGGAAATGGTCCTGAGGAGCGGTGCTGGGTCCCTTCTCGGGATATCCTGGACCTCACCTTTATCTCAGAGTTCCGTGCTCAGTGTTCTCTGGGACCGTCTGGGGCCGTCTCTTAGAGGGCGGGGTCCTGTCATGGTTTGTGAGACATGCGTGTGTTTTGGACTTTTCTTTGGTGCTCTCGTCCTGGGACGAGATCGAATTCCTTTTCAATCGGATTCTTTAACCAGCTGGCTGACTGAACTGGGGCGGCGCTTCCCCGGACTCTATATAACCCGGAAGTCCGCCACGCCTCCTTTGCGAGAGTGTCTGTTTGTAGCAAAGCACTATAGGCGAAGATATCTCTAGTCAGGATTTCTTTGACTTTATATCTTCCAGTTATTTTTGGAGTTCCTTCCTTTTTAGGAATATTCCCTATTCTACTTTTTCTCTTTCTCGCATTGCTTCCGTATTTTCGGACTATTATAGGTCCTTTGGAAGCGCGAGTACTTTCTGGTGGTCTGTGTGATTCTCCGTGTTTGTATTGTTTTGGGGTTTCACCTGGAGTTTTGTCTGAGATTTTAAATGTCGACACGAGCAGAAAAGATTCGTTCGCTCCGTTTGTTGTGCGTACGCCGCCTCCTCGCAACAATAACTGCAGCCATATGTGCAGACAGCTGTGCCAGTTAAGACCTGGCTTTCAAACAAGCTAAATATAGACGCAAAAACAGCCACCGCAATCAGTTTTGAGTTTGGTAAATCACGTTGTGTGTGCTAAATTAATATATTAGCATCTAATCCTCCCAATATTTTGCATATTCTGGCAGACGCCTATATTGCATATTCATTGAAGGCAAATGCGCTAAATGGATTGCGCGTGTTATTTTGCCCGTTTAACAGATGCAATCCTCGGTGCGCCCGGTTTGTAGATCATCTTCAACATGTGTTTGCGCGTGCTGTCAAGTTTGTGCACGTTTTTACACGCAAACCTTTAGTAAATCAGGCCCACATAGTGCACAACTGACAGAAGGGGCATGTTGTCATAAATAAGCTCCCACTTGTCTGTTATCTGTCTGTTATGCTGTAAAGAAGATGTATTGAGTAAATAATATGTGCCTACTTCTACAACATGACATTTATTCCATTGTGATTTGTCATACTCAGGATATGTAAGAAAGAGTTTAAAAAATTGCTAAAAATGAGTTAAAATGAATTAAAATTCATTTCACTGTCTTTCTACCTTATGTATTATTTCAAATCCAGCTGAATGAAAAATTAACAACTCTGACTTGACCATTCTGATTTTTCCTCTTTATTTCATCATGTCATGGGCTAATGCCTGAAATTCGACAGCTATGCTCAGAAATAAACACGGAAAGCATGTGTGAAGCACTTGTTTACTGATTTGTTGATCAATCCCTGTAGCAACTTCAAAAGCAATGCTCTTGTTCGACATCCCCAAGGATATCCTAAATATATACATGACTATTCATCAGAGGACTTAAAAGATTTAAGAGAGAGGCTGTTATGGGATTCAGTGAGTAACCTACCATTCGGGACTGTCTGTGCTGGTTAACGGTATAACCTAGGTGCTCAGATGGCACTGTCCATATTTTTTTTTGACACAGATGAATTAGATGGCTGTTTTGAAACTTTATGAAGCAGTGTTTTTTTAGAAGACATGCTGAATAATGTCTTGATTGTGCTGTTTCTTACAGGAATGGGCTACAGGTGCCACAGTCCATCGGGTTGTCTGGTAGACCGAGATGAGAATTTCCACGTCCTCCGACTTGAACAACTCTGTTATCAAGCCAGATGGATTTTATATTGTTGGATTTACATCGTTAAAGTTTGCTAAGATATATTTCATTTTCATGGCCATCATATATCACATAACAATTTTGGCCAACTCATGCATCCTCATTATTATATGGTCAGATCATCGCCTGCACGCCCCTAAGTATATTGCAGTGGCAAATTTAGGGGTTATCGACTTAATTTTCAGTACAACCATCATTCCTGGCATGATCAAGACATTTCTTATGAAAGAAAACTTTATTTCCTATGATACCTGTTTGGCACAAATGTTTTTCTTTTACTGTTTTGGGATGTTAGAATCATTTTCCATTGGTGTACTTGCCTATGACAGGTTAATTGCAGTGTGTTTTCCATTGAGACAAAATTCAATTAACACACCTAAAAGCATGATCAGTATTTTAGTGATTATTTGGGTGCTTTGCGTAAGCACCATTATGTTCATGATTCTGATCATGACAAAATTGTCTTTTTGCAGCTCACTGAATGTGGACAGCTATTTCTGTGGCTACGCAACTGTGTACAGACTATCCTGCAGTGATACAAGATTGCAGTGGTCCACCGGCTCTTCTCTGGGATTAATAGTTCTGTGTGTGCCCCTCAGCTTCATTATCATGTCATACTGCTGTATTTTAACTGCCGTGTTTAGAATGAAAAGTGTGGACAGCAGGTACAAAGCACTTGCAACTTGCACTGAGCATCTAGTTCTAGTTGGAATTTTCTTCATTCCTATGCTGATTCTGAATATTATCGGCCTCTTCCTATTCCGACTCAATCCGGATGTTAGAATGGTGACCTTTTCTTTAGCCTCATGTTTACCTCCCTGTCTGAACCCCATTGTGTACTCCCTAGGAACCAAAGAAATTAAGAACAGGATACTGGCTATGCTCAACAAAGCCAAGGAAGCAGTCTGGAATTAAGAAAAGGATACTGGCTTTGCTCAAGAAAGCCAAGGTCGCTGTCTAGGGAGGGTTGATGTGCAACCTCCTTTCTGAAAAAGTTGGCTCACTATGTAAACTGTAATGAAAAGCAGAATGCAATGATTTTCCAATATTTGAAAATAGTAAAAAGACAATATATCAGATGTTGAAACTGAGATATTTTATTCTTTTTTGGAAAGTATGTAGTCATTTTGAATTTAATGCTAGCAACACATTTCAAAAAAGTTGGCACAGGGGCATGTTTACCACTGTGTTACATCACGTCTTCTTCAGTCAACACTGTCAGCATTCGGGAACTAAGGAGACCACCTGTTGTACTTTTGAAAGCAATATCTTTTCCCTTTGTTGTTTAATGTAGGATTTCAGCTGCTCAATACTTTCCAGCCTCCTTTGTCATATTTTTCATTTCATAATGCACCAAATATTGTCTCATGGGTGACAGGCCTAGACTGCCGGCAGACAACTTTAGCACCCAGACTCTTTTACTACCAAGCCATGATGTTGTAATACATGCAGAGTATGGTATTTGGTATGGTGTGACTGAAATGAGCAAGGCCTTCCCTTAAAAAAGGCATCTGGGTGGCAGTAAATGTTGCACCAAAATCTTTATATATCCTTCACCGTTGATGGTGTCTTCATGGACGCGCAAGTTACCCATGTCATGTGTACTAATGTACCCCCATACTATCATGGATACTGGCTTTTGAACTGTTTGCTGATAAGAAGCTTTAGCCCAGAGGATATGGCATCCATGATTTCCAAAAATAATATTCCATTGTGTTTGTCAGACCACAGGGCAGTTTTCCACTATGCCTCAGCACATGTTAAATGAGGTCGGGCTCAGAGAAGAAGGAAGTGTCTCTCGATATGGTTTATATATGGTTTAATCTCTACATGGCAGAGATTTAACTTGCATTTGTGGATGCAGTGACAAACTGTGTTTCCTGACAATGGGTTACAGAAGTGTTCTGAGTCCAAGCAGTGACTTCAACTGCAGAATCCTGTCTGTTTTTAAAGGGGAACTCAGGGCTAAATCATATTGCTGTCTTATACAAACATAATTAGTAAATAAATATTGTAAAATACAAAAATGTGGAATTTTTGTTTTCAAAGACGAGATAAATGAGGTTTTATTCCCCCTAATTAGTTGTCGTCTGCTTCAACGGTCGCGTGATCATGACGTATCGTCGCCCGAGAATGACGAACTGTCACCCTTCGCCCAGAGGTATGCGCTGTTTTTGTGTTGGATAGTGTGATTGTCCCAGTCCATTATTTTATGACAAAAGATTGCTCAGTATGACCCATTGGCTAGTTGCACGAGATGGCGTTAAGTACTTTCTGAAATACTCAGGGTTGCTTCAACATTAACGGTTTGCTTCTGTCACTTATCAGTCTATATCAGATGCTGAGCAGATGACAGGTACATAATGAGACATCAGCTGCTCCACCGAGAAACGAGAGGGTTTTTAACTAGCATCACATTTCCAGCCGTTCTCCCTGATGAGTGATGAGCTGGCTTTTAGCAACAAGCAACAAATGTGAAAATATCTGGTAATTAATGAGTAAATATTCCATAACGTCGAAATGCCGTTTCATAAATCTAACATTCGATTGACGCATATTTTAATTTTGTCCATACTTAGTTTACCTTCCCACTCGGCATCAGTTGCACTCTCAGGACCATCACTTCTGTAGCTATGGTTAGCTGAGTGCATCTAAGAAAACCATAATGATGTAGCAGAACTAGCTAGGTAGCTGCATCAGAAAATGTTAAAGTAAATTAACTATAAAACCGAAACAATCAAGCCAAATCCTGGGAATATCGACGATAGCTAAAATCACATATCCGGGATGATACTCCTGTCATCTGCTCAGCATCTGATATAGACTGATAAGTGACAGAAGCAAACTGTTAGTGTTGAAGCAACCCTGCGTTTTTCAGAAAGTACTTAACACCATCTCCTGCAACTAGCCAATGGGCCATATTAGGGATGTCACAAGAACCGATACTTGCGATACCATTCGATTCTTAAATGAAAAAACACCGACGATGCCTATTATTTTGAGGCACTGTAAGTACCGAGGCGCGGTAAGTTTCGGTGCTGTGACTATTCCAGAACTAATGGGGGCAGTATACGCTTCAGAGTGTTCCAGTTGATACTTGCATTCAGAAGGAGGTCATGAAAAAGTAGGCCTTTTCTTCGGCGTTCATGCTGGTCACTGCGAACTGTAGCAAGTAGTCACGTGACCATCCGTGCTCACAGGCCAGAGTTGCGTCTGTTTTTTTGCCAATGAAAGTACCTGACTCCTAAAAAATGATCCGGAAAATATTACGTGGCAACCATGATAAGTGCCTTCGAATTCTTTAAATGTTGAGGAAACGAGTCAGTCAGTGCTTCCTAATTTACGTCCTTTAACATAGGGTGCACGAAGCATCTTTTTCGAAAAGAAAGGAGATCACGTCATTCCACAATACACCGCAGCAGCAGTATTTAAAGCGGCGACCATTCATCCGGCTAAGCGCGTAAAGAAACGTATGTGATGGGCAGGGGACTCAATCACGTTGCCTGCTTTAAGTGCATTCAGATTTTCCAATTAGCGCAGTTGTCTGCCTAAGCGGTGGGAATTCCCTTTTACACCTTTCCTTTATCTTCAGACGTTTTCCACATAGGTTAAAGAAAAGTGGTTTGGAATTAGTGTATAGGACGTAATTTTTTGACAATTCGGACAAAGCCCAGGATGTGGGCGTAACGTCAACAGACTCCATACAATTAAAGGAGAGGTAGTAATTTTCACTGGCACGCGCACATTTATTTAGATTAATTCGCAAATTGCAGCCTTTTTTGCGGTTATGTAATTGCACAGTTTGAAATTGAAATTGCAACTGCGATTAGATTAATCGTACAGCACTAGTTCTAAGCCTAAAGAAATGTTTGAAATGAAGATGTTAAAAGCTTAAAACTGTCTGAGTTTCCCCGAGTTGTGCTTATTCACTGCACAGATAAGTCCACCTACATGTATGAGATATGGTTGCAATTAGATGCTGTATATTATCTTCTTGCATATGTACACCAAAATGACACGTTTCTTTGAAAAAAAAAACTTGAACTGGTGAAGACGGGGTTAAAGCAGCCATTACAAATGATACCTCTGGAAGGTATGAATCGTAAGTTCTCTTAAGTGATTGTACTGTATTCTGTTATGTTCTGTATGTCTGTTCAAAGAAATTACATTTTAATATTTTGCAAATTTTCTAATGAAGATGTACATGTTTCAGTCAATGGGATCTTTGAAAATCCTTCTTTTTTACCGTGCTATTGAATTGGCATCGAGAATCGCGTAATTTTACTGGTCTTGGCACCGACTACTGAATTTTTGGTATCGTGACATCTCTAGGCTATATTGAACGATCTTTTGTCATAAGATAATGGACTGGGGAAATCACACAATCCAACACAATAACTGGGCATACCACTGGGCGAAGGGCGACGGTTCATCATTCTCAGGCGACGTTACGTCATGATCACGCGACCGTTGAAGCAGACGACAACTAATTAGGGGGAATAAAACCTCATTTATCTTGTCTTTGAAAACAAAAAATCCACATTTTTGTATTTTACAGTATTTATTAACTAATTATGTTTGTTTAAAATAGCATTATGATTTAGCCCTGAGTTCCCCTTTAATGGAGCACCACCTGAGGACCTGAAAATCACAGCCATTCAAAAGTGGGTTTTGGCCTTGTCCCATGCATGCAGAGATTTCTCTGGATTCTCAGAGTCTTTTAATGATATTGTGTACCATAGAGGATAAAATCTCCTAATTCTTTGCAATTTTAAGTGGAAAATGTTATTTTTAAATTTTTGAACTATTTCCCAATGCAGTCTTTCATGGAGTGGTTAAGCCCTCACCATATTTACTTATATAAGACTTTTTATACCCAGTTATGCTGCTGACCTGTTGCTAAATGATGTATTTAACTGTGAGATGTTCTGTCAGTTGCCCTTTTATAGCATCATGCAACTTTTCCAGTCTTTTATTGTCCCGTCCCAACTTTTTTAGAGCTTGTTGCTGTCATCAAATTCAAAATGAACAACTATTTTTTGACAAACAATAAAATTTCAACATTTCATATAATCACTGCAGTGGCGTCTCTAAAACTGATAATTCGTGGGGCCCGGACCATGCCTTTACGTCAAAGATTTTTCCTGGCTCGTACTCAGTTATTTTCCGTTATTAATGCGGTTTCCAATTAGGACAATAATCCTCTGGCTGTCGAAGTTGCGGTTTCTCTCTCCATGCGATCTATTGATGACTAAATAATGGGCTAAATTCAGATCAGAGAAATTATTAAGGCTACTCAAAAATAGGCCAATGCTTTATGAAAGACAAACTGCTCTGAAACAACTGTGCTACCTTTTCCACACTTCAAGTGATTTAACTTGCGCTTCATAATCGTTTTGTTTGAATAAAATAAAAGACCATTTGAAACGTCTATGTGCAATTCTGAATAACGCTGATTTAAATTCACAAAATTACGCGTCCAGAGTGTCACCGTACCGAAATGTACCGTACCGTACCAGCGTGGTCTCGGAGTGAATCTATTGCTCAGTCCCTCATGGAAGTTGCATATCGTGATTGCAACTATTAACGCAAATTCAACCAATCCACGCAAATTTTTCGCAGACAAAAAATTAATCGCCAAGACATTGCAACTTTCATTGCCACATTTTGAAAAAGCTACCGCAAAATCTGGCAGAAAAATCAATAAAACAATAAAAAAGCCGGGGAAATCCTGGAAGGATTGTTTGTCAATTATGAGAATGATTGAGTGCAAGTCAGGGTTAATAATTGTTTTAAAGGGAAGCTCTGGGCTCCACCAATCGTCAGTCCTAGAGACGCCCCTGGTTCACTGTAAAAATGTTACCTTGGTAAAATAAAAAATGAGAAAACATTTTCCAAGCATTTTTTAGGAGTTGGGTGAACTTCTGCATTGGTTAAATAAATAAGTATGTCGTTTCCTAATATGCGTTTCACTGCAAGAGTAAAAAGGAGTAAAGCCTACAAGAAACAGTCAAGAAATTTAAGTTGGGGGAACTCTAATATGTATTTGACTGTAAGTGAAATGTAGTACAGCCTATTTGATTAAATTAAGTGCAATTTTAGCAAAATCGTGAATGAAATGAATCAACCTATACACTACTGTTTTGACATTACACATTTAACAAACAAACAAACAAACAGAAAGAGGTTATTGTACGAACATATTAATGAATTATTTATATCACATTAGCAGTATAAAATGTTTTCACAACAGCAGAGTACACAGTGTTTTAATAACAACACTGCCATACTCTGTATCACAAGTCTTTTTCTCCTCCTTTACTGCAAAGTGACAACACAATGAAATACTAAAGCAATAAAACAAAATAAAATAACTGCAGTAGGCTTTAACTCCTCATGCTGGTAATGCAATAAAACAAAATAAAATAACTGCAGTAGGCCTTAACTCCTCATGCTGGTAGGCTAGTTCTCTCCCTGGCCGGTGCACCTCGCCTCTCTATTTTACCAACCATTACAGAACACTCTAGCCAGCATTGAGTCATCAGCAACGGCTGCATTAGAGAAAGTTGTGGCTAATCAACTAGCAGTTCTCTCTGGGTATGGCAAGGATCTTCCTAGCCTGAACAATCAGCAGGCAGAGTTGGCGGAGAGAGTCCGCCTTCAGGCGAATGCCATGCAGAAACAGGAAAATGTTCTGTTAAGTCTCACTGAGAGTATAGCAGTAGTTCTCATGATGTCACGAACCTGGTCATGTGGGTTTGTTGACTAGCAGGGTTGGCAAAAAGCCTCAACATTACAATTGATTTAATAGGCAAAGTACTGTTGTCTTCCACTTTCTGTAATAATACCAGTTAGTTGCAGCGTATTTAACTGCACAAACTGATTCGTTAAGGGCTCACAGTATTCCTGAACAAGAACCTAAAAAATCTGCTTGGATCAATTCAATTCGACTAAAGAACTGGGTGCCGTGGACCTGCTCGCGTGTTTGTGCCAAGGACTGTATAAAACATCTAAAATTTTATACAGTTCTTGGTTTGTACTATTCACTTTCTGTCGGGTAAGTCGCAAGTTATTTTCCATCATTTCTAACATGACATTTTGCTAAGTTTTCACATTTTATTATTCGGTCATGGCAAGGGAATGATCTTCCTTATTGTGTTGGGTAATTCAGTTGGTTCCTTTTACTTTCCAGTAGTGAGTAAGTGACAGTTCGGATAATAGTATTGAAAAGAATTCCGTTTTCAACCGTCATCAGTATGGACTGAGATGAGTACTTTATCGGCTTGAATTTTGGGTACCCAGAGAAACATTCGAGTGTGTAAAAACGACTTGCGTACATCCAGTCAAGAAAATTTAGAGTTTAATGTCTACTGCAGCTCGTAAGGATCTGGAAGCCGACACAAACCTTCGTTGTACTTAAGCTTAGAGAACTATCTTGTCTTCGCGGTACTGTCAAGGTTTTGTACATATTCAGAGACCGCCGAATCGGTTCCACAACTGCAGGATGCCACACTTCCCCGTTTTGTTGTATTGATTTACACTTGTTCTTGCCAACCACGCTAATGCGCATGTCTGAATATGACGTCAATGTTGGTAAACAAGAACTAGTCCTATTAGAGCCTTGTCCACTCAGATCACACAGAATGTTGCACAAGCACAGTCCGTACTTCTTCCCCAAGAGCCAAAAATCCAGTTACCCCCAAGATATAGAGGCCAGGCAGGAAGATGTAAAGATTTCATTGCCCAATGTGAAATATTTTTTAAAGCACAGCCTTCACGGTTCGTGAATGAAGAGTCTCGGGTTTAATTTATTTATCCCTTTTGACCGACACAGCACTCACTTGGGTCAGGCCACTTATTCGATCTAATTCACTGGTCGTGAATACAGTGGAGACTCTCGTTAAAGAATTGGTATTGGTGTTTGATCAGGATGTCTGTGGTCAAGACGCTGCTACGCGTTTAATGCATCTGAGGCAGGGCTCTGAAAGTGTTGTGTTGTTTTCAATCTCATTTCACTCCTTGGTGACAGAGACAGGCTGGCCAGAAGCGCCTCTTATGACAGTTTTTGTTCACGCTTTGGCTGAGGAGGTTAAGGACGTTTTGAGCCTTGTGTTTCTCTGGATTCGTTGTTTCGTACTGCGGTGCGAATTGATAATCGCATCCGCGAACGTAACAGGGAGAAACGTTCAGCATTGGCTCTTGCTGACAACGGGGTTAATGCTCCTCGCAGTGTGCACACATCTCCTATTCCGCCCACTGAGATTTCCACTCCTGGTGAGCCTATGCAGGTTGATGGCTCATATGAGAGCCGGGCTCGTAAGCCCGTTTGCAGACGTATAATCTGCCATAATTGTAACAAACAGGGACATATCCGTCCACGCTGCCCTGAGCTTCAGGGAAACAGGAAGTCCCTCTAGCGGTATGGGGGGAGCTAGAGGGACAGACCCAATTTCCCTTCCGAACTTTTATTCCTGTAGAATTGACTGTGGGGAGACAGAGAATATTAATTGAAGCTTTTTTGGACTCTGGTGCCATGGATTGTTTTATGGATGCGGAGTGGGCTAGGAGACATTCCATTCCTATCCGCCCTCTTTTACATTCACGCACTGTAAGATCTTTGGATGGTTGCCCGCTGGGAACTGGATTTATAACCAAGGTCTCTGAATCATTGATTATGTTCATCCCTTTTGGTGGCCATTCTGAGGAGGTCCGGTTTTTTATGATGAATTCCTGTTTTCTCTGTCATTTTAGGATACTCTTGGATTTGGGAACATAGTCCTCACATCCTTTGGGGGAGTCAGAGTAACCCGGTCGTCCAGTGGGGCACTGATTGTAGGTCCCACTGTAGGGAGAGTTTGGCGTGTCATCCCGGGCATCAACCTATGGGGGAGGCTGACGCCTGGAGTGATTCTGAGGAGTTTGTCTCACACAACCCTCCTAATCTAGAAAAAGGGGCGGAGGAGGGGTTGGAGTGGGATCCTCAATTTGATTGGCGGCAGCAAGAGGAGGATTGCTATTCGGATGATTTCTCTGACTCGGAATCAGACATAGAGATGGCAGGTTCCGAACAGGGTGAGAATTTGGGAGCTGATCTGAACTTTTGTCTGCCTCCTAATGTCCCTAAGGATTATGTTGATCTTGCAGAGGTTTTTAGCAAGCAACGGGCCTTGACTTTACCTCCTCATCAGACATGCGATTGCGAGATCAATCTCTACCCGGGTACCGCTCCCCCCAGGGATTCATTATACTCACTGTCAAGGCCTGAGTGAAGGGCCATGTGAGAATATATTCAGGAGGCTCTGGCTAATGGATTTATTCGGCCCTCCACGTCTCCTGCTGGAGCGGGGTTCTTTTTTGTGACAAAAAAGATGGTGGCCTGAGACCCTGGATTGATTACAGGGGCTTGAATAATATCACCATTAAAAACAGATACCCCCTTCCGTTGATGAACTCCACTTTTGAACGTCTGCAGGTGGCGTCATTTTTTTTACCAAGTTAGACCTCCGGAATGCTTATAACTTGGTTTGGATCCGGGAGGGGGACGAGTGGAAAACAGAATTTACTACGCATGACGGGTACTACGAATATTTGGTAATGCCGTTCGGAATGGTTAACGCCCCTTCTGTGTTCCAGGCACTCGTTAATGACGTCCTCCGAGAGATGTTGGAGAAATTAGTCTTTGTCTACCTTGACGATATTCTGATTTTTTCTTCAACTCTCTCTGAGCATAAACAACATGTCAGACAAGTGCCTGAGGCCCTCCTTAAAGCCAAGCTTTTTGTCAAGGCTGAAAAATGCATTTTTCATGCCAAGACAGTCTCATTCTTGGCTTCATTGTGTCTGAAGGGTCGGTCTGCATGGATCCTGACAAGGTGGCAGCGGTCAGGAATTAGCCTGCCCCTCAAAACGTCAAGGAGGTTCAGCGGTTTTTGGACTTTGCCAATTTTTATAGGAGGTTTATCCGTAATTTTTGCGCGGTAGCTGCCCCCATTATCGCGCTCACAAAGAAGAATACCTCCTCGTCGTTTGCTTGGTCTCCAGCAGCTGACGCTGCTTTTCAGGAGTTGAAGAAACGATTTAGCTCGGAGCCCATTCTCGTTTTGCCCGACCCCTCCCTCCCATTTGTTGTGGAGGTGGATGCGTCTGAGGTCGGGGTGGGTGCCATTTTGTCACAGCGCCCCCTTCGGGACAATAAGTTGCACCCATGTGTCTACTTCTCCCGGTCGTTGTCGGTGGCCGAACGGAATTACAGCATTGATGACAGGGAGTTGTTAGCTGTCAAGTTGGCGTTAGAAGAGTGGCGCCATTGGTTAGAGGGGGATGAACAACCGTTTGTGGTTTGGATGAATCATAAAAATCTCCAATATATCCAGTAGACTAAGCAACGTAATTCCCGGCAGGTGTGGTGGTCGTTGTTTTTCAATTGCTTTAACTTTACGTTAACTTACCGCCCTGGCTCCAAAAACATCAAGCCTGACGCCTTGTCGTGGATTTACGACCGCTCTGGCCGCGATCTGATTCCTGGGCCGGTTATTCCGGCAGCTCAGATTGTGGCTCCCATTCAGTAGGACATTGAGTCTGTTGTGCGGGATGCCTTGAGGTCCGATCCTGGTCCTGGTGGGGAGCCGCCTGGCTGTTTGTTTGTTCCGATAGCGGATCTTCAGTTGATTTCATTTGGTTCAGATTTCAGCTGATCTGGCTCAATTCTGGTGGGGCAGTTACCCAAGTCTGGTGGGAGTGTCCCACCAGCAGAAATGTCTGTCAGTGCCTGTTTATCATTTCTAAGGATGTAGGGTGCATTTTGGCACTTGTTTCATGTGGTACATTTTTGAGCTGACCTAGCTCAATATTTTTGGTCCTGTGTGACAGCCCTCCTGGCCACACCCCGACCAGGGGCCCGGCAGACTGCTTCTACTACTTCCTATAGTATTTTTTTCTACCGCCCCCTGTCTTTGCGGCGAATACTGCAACGGAGAATGCACCAAGTATAAATGCCTCTGCACTCTGTTGAGGTGCGTGCGCAATCCACAAATGGAGCCAGGCAAAGGTATAACTGGGGCTAAAAAGGCTATAGGATATGTTTGGAAATATCTTTGATTTTTTGAGTAGGCTCCTACTTGAAAATGAAGCTGTTGTATAATGCATTTCGCCACATTATTTAATGATGTTTTCACAAATTTACTAGCCAGCCACACCCACCTAAATGGCCAAGTGAGATCGCCAAGACCGCTGCAAAACACAATGGCCCTCATTTATCAAACGTGCGTACATGAAAAAAATGGGTGTACGCCAAATCTCCCGTGAGGATCGGCATTTATCAATCTGAACGTGAGCGAATGGTCCGCAAAAATCTCACGCCAGGTCTGACCAGGTGTATGCAGATTTGAAACCAGCGAACAACATGCAGGATGACTGCAGCTGTCAAAATGAGTAATAAACCATATGCAGCGACACGGACGTCATGCTGTTGTTGCTCTTATTAGTAAAATGAATAAATAGACTAAATAGATAAATAGGCTAAATTAATAAATGAATGAATTAATGAATGAATAAATAAGCTAAATAGATAAATAGGCTAAATTAATAAATGAATGAATGAATAAATAAATGAATAAGACACCTGTGCTGAGAAATTAATTTAACTCATATTTTGAGACAACCTGCTTGTCAGGCCAGACGGCTGAGAATTACAATCAATCAATATCTGCCAAGATATTGATTTACAATCAAATCAGTTACAATACAATCAATATCTGCCAAAGATATGCAGTCAGTGTGGTATGTCAGATGCTCATCCAGTCAGATATATAGTGAACAACAAAAGAAACGCAAGTTAATTAAAGGCAGACTGGAAAATAAGTTTGCAAGTAATTATTTTTGAAAATTAAATTTATTACTAGCGCGTGCACATTTACACTCGTTTAATCAAACTTTTCTTTATTTTGCGGTCACTTTGACCGAGTAACCATAAGAGTACATTAACTAACTAGCTAACTTGCGTCTCTTTTGTTGCTCAGGCCTACAGACACTTTGACCGTGATCACATTTTGACAATGGCGGATCTTCTATTCTAAGAGGAATAAGATTCTGTCCGACGTGAGAGGAACTTTTGGCACAGAGAAGATCTCCTCCAGGAGAGTGACGAGTGGCTGCTCATTTTGTGTAGCACCCAATAAAATGTCATGGAGTAATAATAATAATAATAGAAGCACAATGAAGAGTGATCTCTGCAAACTGTATTTTAGCAATTACCCTCATGCAGCTCCAATCAAGGCGGAGGGGACTCATCTGAACGGGGAGCCCATCAGTGCCGCCACGCGCTCCTCGAACGGTGACAGCTGGAGGTTCGAGTCTGGTTGGCCTCCACCGGTCCGTAGCAACCCGTTTTTTTGGTGGCGATCTTAAAATCAGACCACTTTTTCGACCTACATGTAAAGCATGTGGATTGTCAGTTATGTAGGGTATATAACATGAAATACCATGGATCTATAAATTGAATTTATTAAGGCCGATGTTATTCGCACTTACACGTGTGGTCAATGCTGATTTTTTTTCTTGGTGCGCCAGTTGATGACCATTCCAGTGCCGCTTATGATGTGCCGCTTAAAATAAGTTTGGCCAAGAAAATTTTTTTTAGCTTTGGACACACCTAAAATAGGCCTAAGTGTGGGCAATGGAGAAATGTGCATCTTGGCCACACTAATAAGTGCGCCTAACGCGAATTTCGATCAATTTTTGTGCTTGGACGCACTTAAATTGTTATGGTTCTGTTTCGTGTGTTGTCTTTGTGCTTATTTGTGCTTGTGCTTTACTGTCGTTTTATTTTTCAGCTTTCATTCCCGCCGTCTGATGTTCGATTCTCTCTTTGCCCAAACTCCTGTGGTGTCGCGTGACAGCCTTCAGCATGCCTGCTTCTCGTTGTCCAATCACGTTTCCTCTTTCGGTTTCGGCTGTGGTATTTCATTCATTGCTTCCACCTGTGCTTAATTCTGGGTGTCGCTAAACTCTGAGTGAATGCGTTCTCTGATAGGATCATTTCTAACCCGTACTAACCAGCACTTATTCGAAGGTGATTGTAAATATTTCGTCACGTAGTATTAACCTTTAACTCATTAGCGAGTGTGAGCGTTTCTAGCTTTTGTAACTCCTGCCTAAGCTTTCCCTGATTAACTGCGTTTAAAGCTGTGCTTTCCTTTGCTTCTCTCGTGGTGCTTTTTACTCGTCACGTTTAGATTACCTTAATCTAAACTGACTAGTTTGATTGACTGTCTCAGCGTCTTGTCTCGAGTCATTATTGTTAACCCGGTTCTCGTGTAATTTTTTTATTAATCCCATGTGTTTCTGTTTCCTTTCGAGATTGCATTCCGAGTCCCTCCTCTCGTGGCTATATCTGTGGCAAAGTGGGAAGTGACATCAGACGGAACTTTGCATTGGCTTTGCTCTGCATTGTGAAATCTCCGCTCCTGTGCCTTCCCGAGTATTTCCTTTGTATGATTCCCGAGCCTTGTGTTTTGCTGCGCCCACGTCTTGTCTGCCCTTGTCTAAGTCTCCCAGTGTGTCCGTCAGTTTAGTTAGGTCCAGTTTTTGTTTTTCTAGTTTAGCCACTCTTGGAGTGTGTACTTCTGTTTCCCCCTGCCTTGGGCAGTGTACCTTAGTTTTCCCATTGGTTCAGTGCATGGGCACGGTGTTTTATTTCTGGCTTGTTGCCTATCCTTCTCATTCAGTGTTTGGTGTTTCAATAAACACTTCTGGATCCTGCATCTGGTGTTCCCCTGACCTCTTCTTAACATAAATAAGTCACTTCGATTTATTCATGAATTAAATCAAACCTCTGCTGCACTCCGGTTTTCCACCCCAACGGTGTTTACCGCAGCTGCAATAGTTTTCCAAACTGCAGCCTTCTGGGCTCCTTTTATGCCACTCTTAAGGCTCCCAAATAAAATTATTTTGTTTTTCTCCGCCTCAGACGTGATAATTTATATTTCCTCCTCAGTGAAGTTCTTTCTTCTTTGCCGTCTTTCGAGAGTCCATCTCGTAAAGTGGGCAGGACTATGCCTCCCGGAGCATGAATTTATTGGGGCGTGTCATGTAAATTAGGATGGTTTCAGCCGCCAGATTCATCAACGCCATGCCAGTTCTACACCGAAATCAGTGACGTACACACTTTTAGTAAATAAGACGCGACACCTGGCGAATGCTGATATTTACACCAGAATCTACACCAGATCCTACGAAAGTTTAATAAATGAGGGCCAATATGTTTGACATGACACGTCAGACGATGAGCCATGGAGTGAGGACTCAGATTCTGATGTTGAAGAGGCAGAGCAGGCAAATTTGTAGGTCTGCAGTGTAGCACTTCCGGGCAGTACCCAGTCACTGCCGTTATTGCCTCCTTCCTTCTGGGTGGTGAACTCCTATAATGCATTTTGATGTTCACTACAGTACCTTATCATTGCAGTGTTAAAACATTATTAGGGTTGGCGTATTCTGTTTAATTAATCTGATTAAACTACTTGTCAAGAGGACAACCAGCATTTTGGGTTTTGAGTTTGGAACCTTTGTACACGTATCTACAAACACTGTCTTCTCAAGTTCAGTGTCATAGGTATATAGTTGGATTAAGCCTATTCTAATTGCATACTTCAATCCCCTAGGAATAAATTAGATAGTATCTGTTACACATTTGACTATTTTTTGTGAAAATCTAAAGGTATCTTTGATCAGCAGGATTTTGTGACTTGAATATGACACTGGAAAATGGAATTCTCAAGTTTTTTGGCACTATGGCCACCCCATATGTATGGAATCTTTTCAATCCTACATTTTTCACAGATTTGTTAATTATAATCTTGTCTTCGTACATTTAGAGAATAAATGTAGATTGAAGTAGATTTTCAAATTTCAACTTTTTTATTTATAAGTTTAACAGGGTGACCACGATGATTTCCCAAAGACTGTGTGTATTTTTGTCCCTGTTTATCTATTGAATGTATGGAAGTATGAGGAAGCCCACCACAGAAATTGTCTGGCAGTGGGCATTCATGATACCTGGGATGTTGTTGAACAATTTCCAGTTGGTTTCATTCGGTTCGGATTTCAGCTGATCTGGCTCAATTCTGGTGGGGCAGTTACGCAAGTCTGGCGGGAGTGTCCCACCAGCAGAAATGTCTGTCAGTGCCTGTTTATCATTTTTAAGGATGTAGGGTGCATTTTGGCACTTGTTTCATGCGGTACACTTCTGAGCTGATCTAGCTCAATATTTTTGGTCCTGTGTGACAGCCCTCCTGGCCACACCCACCACCAGGGGCCCGGCAGACTTCTATTCTCATGAAAAGCGATGTACATGCAGCAGTATTGCACAAGAGAAAATTGGTTCGCTTTTCAGCTAGGCTAACCGCTGTGGGCTCCTGCTCTAAAGGAACCATTCTAGGTACTTTAAATCATTTTTGTCTGAAAGATTGGCTGAGAAAACATAGGAATAGTCACTACATTGAATGAAATACACAGAAAAATGACGTATTTACGATATTTTATTCATACCCCCATGTGGCGCTTAAAAAGTCTGAAACCATGGAAACAACTGTAATCTATGGTGCTTGGAAAGAGAGCCTTGTTGCATGTAAGCATGCTCTCTCTTATGCAAGGTCCTGTTATTTTGTAAATCTCATACAGGAAAACAAATATAATTCTCAATTTTTGTTCAAAACCATGGCCAAGTTGACTGACAATCATGCTGCAAGTAACCCTCAAATTCCAGTCTCTTCCAGCAGTGATGATTTCCTAAAATTTCTTTAGTGGCAAAATTATCAGAATTAGAGAGAAGATCACCGCTTCCCTACCAGCTTGCGATGGTGTTTCTGATCATATGGAGTCTTCCACAATACACAAAAACTAGTTTGAATCCCTTTCTCCTATATCTCTGAGTGAACTAGCCAAATTAATTGCTACTTCCAAATCATCTACTTGTATCTTGGATCCCATCCCCACGAAGTTAAAGGTCCCCTATTATGCTATATTTAGTCGTTTAAAATATGTCCAATGGGTCTTTAAAATAATGTCAAGAATTAAGTTACAAAAAAAAACCCACACGCATCCAGGCTTAGTTAGACATCCTCCCTCTGTGCTGCCCTGAAACACGAGCCGTTTTGAAATGGGCGGGAGGCTAGGCTAATGAGGGGCTGCTCTGATTGGCTGCCTGGTCGCTTCGATTCTCGGGTAGGGTGCAGGCCCGAAAAACCAGGAAACCAAGATGGCAGGTATTTCAGGACAGCTTTCCGTGGCATCTATTGCTGTAAGACAGTACATGTTTGATCCTGAATCCGACCCTGAACGGAAGGAGGATTTTATTGAGGTGTTGCAGCAACGTTGAGTAGGATGTCAATGAGTGGTAAGTCGAAATTTTAGCGTTTTGCTTGTATTGTCTTGCCTTGTATGCATGGGGTTGTAGCTGTACTGTTATGAAGTCATGTACCCACTAATCCGGAACAAACTTAGCTAAAAGCTACTGATGACCATTTCTGCAAAAACGAAACACAATTCCGACACCAAGCGACTGAATGAGCTTGTAGCAAAACACACACAAACAGTGTAAGCGTTGCTTATGTGGAGCTAGCAAATCGATAACTTGTACCGGAAAGAAGTCCGTATCCAATCTACATATTTTTCGGCTTTTTATTAGACAGTTTTTTTGGGGAATGAAATTCCGCAGCGGCAATGCAGAGAAATCGTTTGTTATACCAGACAAGTTAAAGCTTGAGCGTTTCGCGATTGCTTTCACCGCGGTAGCATCAGAGAGCTAGCCCAGATATTGGTGAAGTATCCGGCTGACCCCGGTCATGGATAAGTAAAACGATCGTTTCACAGCAGCAGTTAACAAAACCAAACACGTACCCCAAGCTCTACAAAACACACTTCTGGTCTCACTGCAGCCTTATCAGACCAACTTTGCAGACACATGCATACCAGTTAGCATTAACTGTTGCGGCTATGGTCATGTAACATTATGATAAACTATCACCATGATTCTAAACAAAATAACACAAGTATACCAATCTGAGTTACTGCATTTAAATTAACTAGGAGCATTTTTAAGCAGCACGGCACGTGAACTAACATACAGGAGTAACCAAGCGTTCATAACAACGACAGAGACAAAGGTTACTGTGCAAAACAGGTTTGATAGACCGTAAGTTTCGTTAACGTGAACAGTTGCTTACGTGGCGCTAGAAAATCGATAACTTCTACAGGAAAGAATTTCGTCTTCAATCTCCACCTTTTTTGGCTTTATATGAGCCAGAGCAATTTTAAAGGGGGATGAAATTTCGCCAGTGCAGAGAAATCGTTTGTTACACCAAATACGTTCTAGCTTGAGCATTTCGCATTTTCTTTCACCGCGGTAGCATCAGAGAGCTAGTGACATATTGGTGAAGTCCACCAGAGCTAGTCCACATATGGCTGACCCTGGGCATGGATAAGGAAAACAGTCGATCGTTTCACAGTAGCAGTAAACAAACCCAAACACGCACCCCAAGCTCTGCAAAACCTACGTCTGGTCTAACTGCAGCCTTTTCGGCCCAACTTTGCAGACACATACAACACCTCTCCAGTTAGCTTCAACTGTAGTGGCTACAATCAGGCAACGTTATGATGAAACTGCCACATTGATGCTTACTGATGTAACACAAGCATACCGATCAGAGTGACTGCAAATAAGTTAACCAGCAGAATTTTTTCAGTAGCACAGCACACAAACTCACATGCAGTAGCTAGTAACTGAGCGTTCATAACAACAACAGAGACAAACGTTACTCTGCAATACAGGTTTTACAGACAGTAAGTTCCGTTACTGTGAACAGTTGTACCAAGCATCCAAATTACAAACAAGTATAAAAAGTTACCTTCAAATGAGGTTTGTGTTCACACTCTTTCTGTTGTGATATTACGCTTGCATACTTGGGACACAAACAGTATCAACAGTAACTTTGCTACGTTAGCCGCAGTGCTACAGCCACATTCAACAGGCAATCACGTTAGGTAGGCTAATGCAGTAGGCTAATGCAACTTGCTGCTTCCGCATCTGTGAGTCACGGACAGTCGCAACCGACGCAGGCTTTATCTTCAGATGTTTTACAAAGCCTGCGTTTGAGGCCAGTTGTTAGTGCTAACTATCATTAGCGATCCTGCTAGCCATACGTAACACATTAGCTTCACTTACATTATTTGCTGTTATTTCGTTACTTACAGCTTGTGGCTCCATGCGCTTGATCGATGCAACTGATCCAGGTTTGAGAAGCAGCTGAAATGCTTATCCGGCGTCAAGTTATCCTTTCTTGACAAAGCTGTCTTTGGTGAAATACTGAGCACAAACAGCTAACATTCCCTTTGACCGTGGCTGTTTGCCGCCAGCAAACAAAAAAGCTGCCCACTGATTTCTGGTGGCATCGTCTTTCGGAAGAGAAAATAGTTGTGCTTTTTTATGCATCCAAAAAAAACAGATGAGCAGCTTTGGGAGAGATACTGACAAAACTGCACCTCAAATGATCTGCGGTTCTTCTTCTTCTTTTGTATTTCCAGAAGTGTAGACGTTACTAAAGCACAGTATGATCCGCGGTTGTTTGTGCCTGCTAGAATAGTTTCCGGGATGGGCAGGTCCAGCGCTGTGATTGGCTCTGGCTAGGTCTGCATTAATTGGATGGCACAACCTGACGTCAGGTTTTGCCTAGATCTCGTGAAGATCTCGGGACGAGCTGTTCAGAGACGAAATCACGTTTAGGAAATGACGTTCTTGGATTACGGCAAAACCTCTGTATTTTATATTTAGAAATTTTACGGAGGTTGAGTATGGACTTCCAACATGACAACATTACTAATGTGTATTAAAAGAAGGATCAGCATAATAGGTCCTTTTTAAAAGGCAAAGCTAAAAAACGAATCCATTTACTTAGTGTGAGGTTTCAGATGGTTTCTTCAGGAGATTTCTCTTTATTCAGTGACAGCCGCATTTCTCCAAAGCCAGCAGCATCTGTGTCTGAAGTGTTTCGCATTAAGTATGAATCCAGTGTTGTTGTATTGTAGAACTCACCTAATCCGTCCTCGTATAAAAGGGAAACTCTCTCATACTGGACAACAGCTGAAGTCCCAATTTTTCTGTAATGTTTTTTTCCATTAAATAAACATTGAATATACCATATTGCATATAACGGATTTTCACTTACATTGGACAAAATACAAAAACCCTTCAGAATGCATTTCCATTCAAAAGCACTCATGTATACCGGACAAGCTGGTTTGCACCATGCATCCGCAGTCGCAACAGAGCAACGAAATGAAGTTTAGCTTTCCTACACTGTTATAAACTGACTAAATTTAACAGTTAAATTAACGCATTGTCTCCTTGTCATTTTAATTGTAACTGTGGAGTCCTTTGTGCATTTAACTGTGGTTTACACTGAACAGGCACTGAACTCTCCTGTAAACTTATTGTAAAATTACAGTTAAAACAAGAGTACTCAGCACAGCACCTCTGCCACACCAAGGCAACTCTGTGCATTAGTTTTTTTCATTGGCTGATGTAGGGTGTTTTTGCATTCGACTGCCAGGTGGCAGCAAAACCCAAAAGCATGCTGATTGGAAATCCGGCCCATTGGAAGACTTCAAATCCCTGCCAGCATAGCTGGATTTTAACTTTGGCCTATATCTCAGCTGTACTTTGGCCTAGATGTGCCAAAACTTCATCATTTTACAGAACATAACATAACATGAATGGCGAGAACAGGCCGTTCAGCCCAACTAGGCTCGCCAGTTTCTTTGTACTATCGTGAATATATCACTTCAGATACTCAATGACTCAATGGTATCTAACTTTAAGTCAAGCCTGCTCTTGAAAACTCCCAAGGTCTCTGCCTCAACAATATGGTCAGGCAAGCTGTTCCACACCGAAATTACTCTTTGGGTGAAGAAATGTTTCCGAATATCAGTGCTAAATTTACCTTTGGTCAGCTTCCATTTGTGACCCCGAGTTCTACTAACAACACTTGGTTGAAGGAATCCTACATAATTCACATTGTTAATCCCTTTAACATATTTAAAGACCTCAATCAGATCACCCCTTAGTCTCCTTTTCCTAAGACTAAAGAGATTAAGGATCTTCAGCCTCTTCTCATAGCTTTCATCTTTAATACCCGGAATTAGCTTCATGGCTCTGAACTTTCTCTAAAGCCTCTATGTCTTTCTTAAAGTATAGTCCCCAGAACTGTACACAATACTCTAGATGTGGTCTGACGAATGTGTTGTACAAAAGAAGCATCACCTCCTTGGATTTGAACTCAATACTTTTGGCAATGTATCCCAGCATCCGATTGGCTTTTTTAACTGCTACGGCACAATGACTAGAGCCTGTGAGGGTTTGGTCAACAATCACTCCCAGATCTTTCTCTTGTGGAGCACATTCCAGTTTAAAACCTCCCATGAAGTAATCCCGTCTAATGTTTTTATTACCTACCACTTATGTACCACTTTATATTTCGCTACATTAAATTTCATTTGCCACATTTCTGCCCAATTCTGGATTCTATCCAAATCATCCTGAATCACTTTAGTGGACTCTAAACTATTTGCCAAACCTCCCAATTTAGTATCATCTGCAAATTTCACTAATCTGCTCTCAATATTCCTATCAAGGTCATTAATGTAGATGAGGAACAGCAGGGGTCCCAACACCGATCCCTGGGGGACGCCACTCCCCACCATACCTAGCTCAGATGAGATACCACTGACCACCACTCTTTGTGTTCTGTCCTGCAACCAGTTTTGAATCCACTTCAGAATACCTCCTGTAACTCCAATGGAGCTCATTTTAAAAGTTAGTCTCTTATGCGGTACTGTGTCAAATGCTTTCTGAAAATCCAAATATATGATGTCATAAGCCCTGCTCTGGTCATAAGTCTTGGTAGCCTCTTCAAAAAATTCCAGAAGGTTTGTCAGGCATGACCTTCCTTTACGGAAACCATGTTGGCTATCCCTCAAGATATTGTTACGTTCAAGAAATAAGTCCAGCTCATCTTTTATGATAGATTCCAATATTTTGCATAATGCAAGTTAAACTGACTGGCCTGTAATTACCTGGCTCAGTACGGTCCCCTTTCTTATATATTGGTATTATATTACCCTGTTTCCAATCATTTGGTATTTCTCCAGTTTCTAAAGTCCGTCTAAAGATGGCGGATAGCGGCTTAAAGATGATCTCACTAACTTCCCTGAGCACTCTAGGATATAAGCCATCAGGACCCGCCGCCTTATCTGCCTTTAGTTTATGCAACTTGTCTAATACTACGTTATCCCTAACCTCAATTTCCGCTAAATAATCTTGAGCATTGGACATGCCCTCTGGCCGAATAAAGACCCGCTCTAAGGTAAAATTCTCAACAAAGTAACCGTTTAAGGTGTCCGCAATATCCTTGTTATTATATAGCAGCGATCCATTTTTATTCTTTATGCACTTAACCTGCTCTTTGACTTTCCTTTTTCTACTACAGTACTGAAAGAAGCGCATAGGGTTAGTTTTTGCCCCCTCTGTAATTTGTCTTTCATACAGTCTTCTAGCATTCCTCAGCTCTTTTTTGACCACAGCCCGCATTTTACAGTATTCAGCCTTAGTATTCTCATTGTTATCCTTTATGTACATCTTATAAAGATTCCTCTTTTCCCTCAAACTCCTACAAATAGCTGCGGTCATCCACTGAGGATTCTGCTTTTTCAGCTTACTTTTGGACACCTTTGGAATGAATTTGCATTGTGAATCAAGTAAAACCCCCTTAAATTTTTCCCACATCTCAGTTACAGACTCACAGTCCAGGAGTGTCTCCCATTTTATTTCACTTAGATATGAGCGCATCCTGTCAAAGTTTGCTTGCCTAAAATTGAAAATTTTTGTTTTTGAATACACCTTTTTAACTTCCCATGAAACCTCAAAATTAATAGTAGAGTGATCACTTGTCCCAAGTGGGCCCGTACCTCAACATTGCTAATTCTATCTGGGTCATTACAGAGCACTAAGTCTAAAATTGCCTTCTCTCTTGTAGGTTTATTAACATACTGCACCAAAAAAATTTGTTCCTCTTGTGCTACTCTAAGATCCTGCAACGTTTGGTTAAAATCGATGTGGCCATTTTTGAGTTATCCTGCTAACAGAGAAACAGACGAACAGACAGAAAAACAGATAAACGCTGGCAAAAACATACACCTCTTTGGCAGAGGTAAATAACTGGCAAAAAGGTGCCAGATAAATTAACTAACAAAAAAGGTGCAAGTTTGTAACACTGTATTCGCAGAAACTGAAACTGGCGCGGTTTCATTCACATACTTTAGTTTTTAGACTTCTTCATTGATCCCAGTTGGAGCAACACGCAATATCATCCTGTTATCCATTGTGTCAGGGCAAAGACGGACTAAATGAAGACAACAAGTAGATATGAACACTTCAGAATGAAGTTGTTCCGATCTTAATGCACAAAGCATGCATATAAATTCATATGTTTATATAACAGATATAATCTGTCTTATGGGTATAATGGATTTTGTCCGCTTTATGCATTGAGCGGATTTTGCATATAACGAACAAAATAAGCCAGTCCAATTGAATCCATTATTTGCGAATTCTACTGTAGTTTTGAGCTTTCACCTGGAGTTTTATCTGAGATTTTAAATGTTGATGTGAGCAGAAAAGATTTGTTCTCTCCGTTGCCTTTCGTTGTGCCTACGCCTCCTCGCAACAATAACCGCAGCCATTTGTGCAGACAGCTGTGCCTGTTAAGACCTGGCTTTCAAACGCGCTAAATATAGACGCAAAAACAGCCACCGCAATCAGTTTCAAGTTTGGTAAATCGCATTGCGTGTGCTAAATTAATCTCTTAGCATCTACTCCTCCCAATATTTTGCATGTTCTGGCAGACACGCCTATATTGCACATTCATTGAAGGCAAATGCGCTAAATGGATTGCGCGTTATTTTGCCCGTTTGACAGATGCAATCCTCGGTGCGCCCGGTTTGTAGATCATCTTCATCATGTGTTTGCGCGTGCTGTCAAGTTTGTGCACGTTTTTACACGCAAACCTTTAGTAAATCAGGCCCACATAGTGAACAACTGACAGAAGGGGCATGTTGTCATAAATAAGCTCTCACTTGTCTGTTATCTGTCTGTTATGCTGTAAAGAAGATGTATCGAGCAAATAATATGTGCCTACTTCTGCAACATGACATTTATTCCATTCCAATGTGTCATACTCAGGATATGTAAGAAAGAGTTTAAAAAATTTCTAAAAATGAGTTTAAGTGAATTAAATTTCTTCAACCAATGAGTGTATTAGAAGCAGTGGCTGACAGGCACGTGCTTCGGAGGAGAGTCGTGAACTGTCTTCACTCTCCTGAATTGGCAACAAGGGGTCGCAAACGAGCAAGCCTTGTACATAGTTCACCAATTGGGCATTCCAGATTTGGGTGGGATTGGAGATGCCAAATTTATTTTTAAAAAAAAGAATTAAATTTAACTTCACTATCTTTCTACTTTATGCATTATTTCAAATCCAGCTGAACGAAAAATGAACAACTCTGACTTGACTGTTCTGATTTTTCCTCTTTATTTCATCATGTCATGGGCTAATGCCTGAAATTCGACAGCTATGCTCAGAAATAAACACGGAAAGCATGTGTGAAGCACTTGTTTACTGATTTGCTGATCAACCCCTGAAGCAACTTCAAAAGCAATGCTCTTGTTCGACATCCCCAAGGATATCCTAAATATATACATGACTATTCAGCAGAGGACTTAAAAGATTTAAAAGAGAGCCTGTTATGGATTCAACGAGTTACTCACCATTTGGGACTGTCTGTGCTGGTTAAAGGTATAACCCAGGTGCTCAGATGGCACTGTGCATATTTTTTTGACACAGATGAATTAGATGGCTGTTTTGAAACTTTATGAAGCAGCGTGTTTTTTAGGAGACATGCTGGATAATGTCTTGATTGTGCTGTTTCTTACAGGAGGGGGCTACCGGTGCCACAGTCCATTGGGTTGTCTGGTAGAACGAGATGAGAGTTTCCACATCTTCCGACTTGAACTACTCTGTTATCAAGCCAGATGGATTTTATATCGTTGGATTTACATTGTTAAAGTTTGCTAAGATATATTTCATTTTCATAGCCATCATTTATATCACAACAATTTTGGCCAACTCATGCATCCTTATAATTATATCTGCAGATCATCGCCTGCACACCCCAAAGTATATTGCAGTGGCAAATTTAGGGGTTATCGACTTAATTTTCAGCACAACCATTATTCCTGGCATGATCAAGATATTTCTCGTGAAAGATAACTTTATTTCCTTTAATACTTGTTTGGCACAAATGTTTTTCTATTTCTGTTTTGCCATGTTAGAGTCATTTTCCATTGGTGTACTTGCCTATGACAGGTTAATTGCAGTGTGTTTTCCACTGAGGCAAAATTCAATTAACACACCTAAAAGCATGATCAGTATTTTAATGATTATATGGGTGCTTTCTGTAAGCTCAAACATGTTTGCGATTCTGATCATGACAAAATTGTCTTTTTGCAATTCACTGATTGTGAACAACTATTTCTGTGGCTACGCACCTGTGTACAGACTATCCTGCAGTGATACCAGATTGCAGTGGTCCACTGGCTCTTCTCTGGGATTAATAGTTCTGTGTGGACCCCTCAGCTTCATTATCATGTCATACTGCTGTATTTTAACTGTGGTGTTTAGAATGAAAAGTGTGAACAGCAGGTACAAAGCACTCGCGACTTGCACTGAGCATCTTGTTCTAGTGGCAATTTTCTTCTTGCCAATGCTGATTCTGAATATTATCGAACTCTTCCGATTCCAGCTCAGTGCAGATGTCAGAACGGTGACCTATTCTTTAGCCTCATGTTTACCTCCCTGCCTGAACCCCATTGTGTACTCCCTAGGAACCAAAGAAATTAAGAACAGGATACTGGCTATGTTCAACAAAGCCAAGGAAGCAGTCTGGAATTAAGAGCAGGATCTTGGCTTTGCTCAAGAAAGCCAAGGTAGTTTTCTTGGCATGGTAGATGTGCAACCCCATTTCCAAAAAAGTTGGGTCACTATGTTAACTGTAATGAAAAGCAGAATGCAATGATTTTCAAACATTTTTTTGAAAATAGTAAAAAGACAATAAATCAGATGTTGAAACCGAGATATTTAATTCTTTTTTGGAAAATATGTAGTCATTTTGAATTTAATGCTGGCAACATTTCAAAAAAGTTGGCACAGGGGCATGTTTACCACTGTGTTGCATCACGTCTTCTTCAGTCAACACTGTCAGCATTTGGGAACTAAGGAGACCACCTGTTGTACTTTTGAAAGCAAAATCTTTTCCCTTTGTTGCTTATTGTAGGATTTCAGCTGCTCAATACTTTCAAACCTCCTTTGTCATATTTTTCATTTCATAATGCACCAAATATTGTCAGTGGATGACAGGCCTAAACTGCAGGCAGACCACTTTAGCACCCAGACTCTTTACGACCGAGCCATGATGTTGTAATCCATGCAGAGTGTGGTATTTGGTATGGTGTTACTGAAATAAGCAAGGCCTTCCCTTAAAAAAGGCATCTGGGTGGCAGTAAATGTTGCACCAAAATCTTTATGTATCGTTCACCATTAATGGTGTCTTCATGGACGCGCAAGTTACCCATGTCATGTGTACTAACGTACCCCCATACTATCATGGATACTGGCTTTTGAACTGTTTGCTGATAAGAAGCTTTAGTCCAGAGGATATGGCATCCATGATTTCCAAAAAGAATTTTCAATTTTGTTCTTCAGACCACAGGGCAGTTTTCCACTATTGCCTCAGTATATTTTAAATGAGCTCAGAGAAGAAGGAAGTGTCTCTCGATATAGTTTATATATGGTTTAATCTCTGCATGGCAGAGATTTAATTTGTATTTGTGGATGCAGTGACAAACTGTGTTTACTGACAATGGTTTACAGAAGTGTTCCTGAGTCCATGCAGTGACTTCAACTGCAAAATCCTGTCTGTTTTTAATGAAGTACCACCTGAGGACCTGAAAATCACTGCCATTCAAAAGTGGGTTTTAGCCTTGTCCCATGCGTGCAGAGATTTCTCTGGATTCTCAGTATCTTTTAATGATATTATGTACCATAGAGGATAAAATCTCCTAATTCTTTGCAATTTTCAGTTGAAAATTTTATTTTAACATTTTTGAACTATTTCCCAATGCAGTCTTTCATGGAGTGGTTAAGCCCTCACCATATTTACTAATGTAAGACTTTTTATACCCAATCATGCTGCTGACCTGTTGCTAAATGATGTATTTAACTGTGAGATGTTATGCTATGTTATGTTATGTCATCATGCTACTTTTCCAGTCTTTTATTGTCCCGTCCCAACTTTTTTAGAGCTTGTTGCTGTCATCAAATTCAAAATGAACAAATATTTTCCAAAAAACAATAAAATGTCAACATTTCATATGTTCACTGTAAAAAAAAAGTAAATTTGGTAAAATTTAAAAAAAGAGAAAACATTTTCCAAGCATTTTTTTAGGAGTTGGGTGAACTTCTGTGTTTGTTAAATAAAAATGCCGTTTCCTAATATGCGTTTCACTGCAAGTGTAAAAAAGGAGTAAAGCCTACAAGAAACAGTCAAGAAATTTAAGTTGGGTGAACTCTAATATGTATTTGACTGTAAGTGTTTTCACAACAGCAGAGTACACAGAGTTTTAATAACAACACTGCCATACTCTGTATCACAAGTCTTTTTCTCCTCCTTTACTGCAAAGTGCAAATGCAACACAATAAAATACTAATGCTGTAAAACAAAATAAAATAACTGCAGTAGGCCTTAACTCCTCATGCTGATAGGCTAATTGGGCCGTCTATCAAGTAAAGCGCGAACCTTCTGGGACGAGTCCCTATCTGGGCTCAAAAAAATTCTATTTCAATCTCAGGTGGGGTTCTTGAAAAGCGAAAATCTTTCCTCTCCATCTTTTTGTGAGAAATGTACACATTGTACACTGTAAAAACTGTAACTTTAATAAAAAAACTTTGCAATGGAGCAATTTTGCACAATGCAGAACCATAAAACCAAGCTAACACAGGACTCAAACTCATATGGCTTACAAACATTTAACGGTTTTCAACACAAATAACCAACAGCCTTTCCTGAGTCTCAGGCTGAGAGCTGTTGAGGCGAGCAATTTTGTTTTTGAGGCTTATGAAGCTGGAAGTTGGTTTAGGCCACAGCCTGTCCAGTCCCACAAACAATCTTTGAAAGACTTCAAAGGTTTGGGCCAATAGCGAAGGATACTCCAGGTTTAGAGCTTATGTCAGGCCAAGAAGGCGGCAGCACGCCCTCGATGATGATGCCCACTGCATTTGGCTCATGACAAACATAAATCCTCATGCTGCGCTTTTTAAGGTCCTGCTGCACGTCAGCCTCTGCTGATCCCTGTACACAATGACAATAATAACACAATAATCAGGACATCAAATTGTTTGTGAAAATGGTGTTACTTCCTGTGTGCAGTTTCAGCATTGTCTCTAGTCTACCGCAAAAATATCAAATGCCCTACTTTGAGTAATAATTGTTGGTTGCACACTTAAAAAAAGGGTTAATGTGACTGACACATATTTAAAAAGTTTTTCTTTTCAAAAAAGATAAAGTCCTAAGTATGACATCTTAAGCAGCTCAGGTGATTCACTGTGGCTTTACCTGTTCTGCGCTCGTAAAATATCCATAATGTTTGTGTCTTTTCACTAAATACTAGATAGCGGCTCTCCCTCGCTCTCCTCCTGCAGAGCAGGTGTGAGGGACGGGAGCGAGGGGAGATTCTTTTCTAATTACCTGATTGCAGATGATGTTGAGAAAATGAAATGAAGAACTATACAATAAAAATACAAAAATGCTAATGCCGTCTGGGCGGCTAGGCTTGTTCACCAGTTGGTGAGGAAGGTAGCCAGAGTGACAGAGCTCTGACATGGGGTGGACGCAGAGAGGGAGGCGAGACTCGTTTTGCAGATCAGCACTGCACAGATAGGCCATTGCCTGTGCGCAAATAGACCGCTAGAAAATGGTTTCGTTCCAATATCGCCGGGTCTACTTATTCTATGTACAGTTGTGTCCCCGTTAGCCCCCTGATCACCATGGGAAAAGTTCTCTGTGTGAAACCCTGCAGTTACTTCAGAAATTGAGACCCTTTCAGGGTCTAATGGAAATAAGGAAGGGGTCAAAAAATTGATGGCATCAAAACGTGTCAACATGGGTATCAAATTAAAGGTCTTTGCAAGTACATTACCATAGGGTGGTTTTTATCAAGCTTACTGGGCCCTGGGGTACTAAAAAGGGGTCCAAAAGGGACTAAAATGGCACTTTTGACCCTAATTTCTGGGCACCAGCAATCGGATTATGGAAAATAACCTACCCTATCTTTGCGTGCTCACCTAGACCTTCAATTTGATACCCATGTCATGACCTCACATGAAAGAGCTTAAAATTTGACCCTTTTTGGGGTCCTTTTTACTGATTGAACCCTTCACTTGCTACAACCATATCAACATGTGTCTGCAAAGTTGGTTCGAAATAAATAAAATAATTTGGGCCAATAAAAAGCCACAAAATATGTTAATTGGATATGGAATTCTTTTCGGTACAAGTTATCAATTTGCTTGCTCCACAAAAGCAACGCTTACACTGTTTGGGTGTGTTTTGCTACAAGCTCATCCAGTAGCTTGGTGTCGGAATTGTGTTTCGTTTTGGTAGAATGGTCATCAGGAGCTTTTAGCTAAGTTTCTTCCGGATAAGTGGGTACATGACTACATAACAATACAGCTACAACATCACGCATGCAAAGTGAGACAGTACGAGCAAAACACTAATATTTCGACTTACCACTCATTGACATCTTGCTAAACGTTGCTGCAACACCTCAATAAAATCCTCCTTCCGTCCGGGGTCAGATTGAGTATCAAACATGTACGGTCTTACAGCAAAAGATGCCGCGGAAAGCTGTCCTGAAATACCTGCCATCTTGGCTTCCTGGTTTTTCGGGCCTGCAACCTCAACTGGAATCGAAGCGGCCAGGTAGCCAATCAGAGCAGCGCCTCATTAGCATAGCCTCCCGCCCATTTTAAAACGGCTCATGTTTCAGGGTGGCACAGACACAGAGGCCGGCATGGAGGGAAGATGTCTCAGTAAGCCTGGATGCGTGTGGTTTTTTTTTTTGTAACTTAATTCTTAACATTATTGTAAAGACCCATTGGACATATTTTAAACGACTAAAAATAGCATGATAAGGGACCTTCAAATGTTAGCCATTTTGTTCAAAACTGCCAAATATGCCAATTGTATTCACAAGTTACCTGGAAACAGGCAGGAAAACTCCAGCAAACTTTGACTCAGTGGCCTAGGGAAATGCTTGCAGTGGACTTAATGGGACCCTTTAAAAAAAAAAAACACAAAAATGTCTATTTGCTAGTTTTTGTGGACTTTTTATCCAAGTAGGTAGCAGTTTCCCTGAAGGACAACCTCAGCAGAAGCCATAACTCAGGTTCTGGTGAGGGATATCCTGACCCGACGGGGCCTGCCTGATTTCATTCTGTCTGATCGCAGACCCCAGTTTGTTTTTTCCTGGCATGTCATTAGGAATTGAAAAAATTGGGGGCTTCAGCCCCGTTGACCCAACTATTAACGTAGCCGGACAAGGATAGAGAGGACCAAATACCAAATGATTGGAAACAGGGCAATATAATACCAATATATAAGAAAGGGGACCGTACTGAGCCAGGAAATTACAGGCCAGTCAATTTAACTTGCATTGCGTGCAAAATACTGGAATTTATCATAAAAGATGAGCTGGACTTATTTCTTGAACGTAATAATATCTTGAGGGATAGTCAACATGGTTTCTGTAAGGGAAGGTCATGCCTGACAAGCCTTCTGGAATTTTTTGAAGAGGCCACCAAGACTTATGACCAGAGCAGGGCTTATGACATCATATACTTGGATTTTCAGAGAGCATTTGATACAGTACTGCATATGAGACTAATTTTTAAAATGTGCTTCATTGGAGTTACAGGAGGTATTCTGGAGTGGATTCAAAACTGGTTACAGGACAGAACACAAAGAGTGGTGGTCAGTGGTATCTCATCTGAGCTAGGTATGGTGTGGAGTGGCGTCCCCCAGGGATCGGTGTTGGGACCCCTGCTGTTCCTCATCTACATTAATGACCTTGATAGGAATATTGAGAGCAAATTAGTTTTAGCAAATTAGCAAATTAAAGCGAGATCCCATTGAGTCATTGAGTATCTGAAGTGATATATTCACAATAGTTAACAGGACTGGCGAGCCTAGTTGGGCTGAAAGGCCTGTTCTCACCACTCATGTTATGTTATGTTATAATATGGATGGGCAAGCTCCCATGACCCTTCCAGAATCCGTGTAAGGGGAAAAAGTTAGTCCATTGTTCCACGGCCAGAATAGAAACCGCATTGCTCTTCTTGAATCCAAGGTTCGGCAATGGGCGGAGTCTCCTTTCCAGCACCCTGACACAGACATTCCCTGGGAGGCTGAGCAATGTCATCCCCCGATAATTGAAGCGTACCCCCTGGTCCCGGTTTTTAAAAATGGGAACAACCACCTCAGTTTGCCAGTCCAAGGTTATTGTACCCGACATCCACGCGATGTTAAACAGGCATGTTAACCATGACAGCCTAACAACCTCCAGGCCTCTTAGCATCTCACAGCAAATCTTGTCCATTCCCAGTGACTTGCCATTGCACACCTTTCAACCACCTCAGTGACTTCCACCTGGAAAATGGGCAACGAGTGGTCCAGGTTGTTCATACCTACATTCTCAATGGAGGGCTTGCCTGCTGGATTCAGGAGTGCTCAAAGTGCTCCTTCCACTGCCGGAAAATATCCCCAGCAGTTCCACACCCCTGATGAAAACAGCCTGGGTGAAGCCTTGCCTCCCCTTCCTGAGTCATCAGATGGTTTGCCAGAACCTCTTTGAGGACACCTGAAAGTCCCTCTTCATAGCCTCATTGAACTCCACCCAAACCTGAGTTTTTGCTTCAGAGACTAACCGGACTGCAGTCTTACTAGCCTGCCGGTACCGGTCAGCCAATCCTTTTGGCTAACCAAGGCCAAAATTCCACCTTCTTCAGCTTGATAGACCCCAGTGGTGAGGGAGGCCGTCAACAGGTTCTTGGGTTGCTGCCACAACTGGCACCGACATCGGATCCAACTCACCACCAGGTGATGATCAGTTGACAGCTCTGCCCCTCTCTTTGCCCGAGTGTCCAAAACATACGGCTGCAGATCTGATGACACGATTACAAAATCGATCATCGACCTTAGGCTAAGGGTTCTCAGGTACTAAGTACATTTATGAACACCTTTGTGCGCGGACATGGTGTTTGTAATGGATTATCCGTGACTTGCACAGAACTACAGTTACAAAACACTGCTCGGAGTCAGGTCAGGGAGGCCGTTCCTCCCAATCACTCCCCTCCAAATGTCTCCGTAGTTACCCATGTGAGCGATGAAGTCTCCCCGCAAAACTATGGAATCCCCAGTGGGAGCTTTTTCCAGATCCCCGCCCAGGGACTCCAAGAGGGCTGGATACTCTGTGCTTATGCACCTAACAGTAGTTCAAACAACAGTCAGAGCATTCTTCTCCGAAATGCGCAAGTAAATTTATGGGACCCTATCGTTCACTGGATTGGACTCCAACACGGCAGCACGCAGCCAAGGGGACACAAGTATCCCCACACTTGCTCGACGCCTCTCACCTTGATCAACTCCAGAAAAGGAGAGAGTCCAACCCCTATCAAGGAGCTTGGTTCCAGAGCCAGAGATGTGCGTGAAGTGAGTCCGACTATATCTAGCCAGTACCGATCAACCTCCCGCACAAGCTCCAGCTCCTTCCCCACCAGTGTGGTGATGTTCCATGTCCCAAGAGCCAGCTTCCGTAACCGGGGCCCAGAACACAAGGGCCTCCACCCCTGTCAGCCACCCGCTCTACAAAGCACCCATCCCCTACTCCTCTCCTTGTGGGTAGAGGGCCCACATGGAGGCAGCTCCCCGCAGGCTCTTCGAGCTGAGCCTGGCCGGGTCCTGGGAAAAACCCAGCCACCAGGCACTCGAGCTTCCCTACCAGGCCTGGCTCCAGGAGGGGGCAGTCTTTTATAGAGTGGTTAAGCCCTCACCATATTTACTTATACAAGACTTTTTATGTCCAGTCATGTTACTGACCTGTTGCTAAATAATCTAATGAGCTGTGAGATGTTCTGCCAGTTGTCTTTTCTTAATATTATGCAACTTTTCCTGTCTTTCATTGTCCCGTCCCAACATGTAAAAACTTGTTTCTGTCAATAAATTCAAAATGAGCAGATTTTTTTTTTCAAAAACAAAAAATAAAATTGATGAGTTTCAACATTTGATACATTATCTTTGTCCTATTTTCAGTTAAATATGGGGTTTTTAATTGATTTGCAAATCATTGCATTACATTTTACCCACAATTTACACAGCTTCCCAACTTTTTTTTGGAAATGGGGTTGTTTCATACTGTGCCTGATGCCCTCTCCCGAGCGCCAGTAGGAGATCAGGCCTCCATACCTGTGTGCAACCAACATGCCTTCCTCCACAGTGCCATCTAAAGAGCTGCCTTTCTCCATTGAGGCTATGTGGAAGGCACAACAAGAGGACACTGAATGCCAGGCCCCATATCAGAAGGTCATGGAAGATGGTGAAGTCACTATCCCCTCCAACACTTTATGAAACATACTGAAGGATTTAATTTACCGTGTAGTAACCCTCCCACACAAGACCATGTATGAACTTTACGTACATATCAGCTGCAGAAATCAACTTCTGGATTACTTCCACAGGGACCACCTCTCAGATTATCTTGGAAACCACAAGACTTACCGGAGACTAAAACACCTGGTCTACTGGCCGAAGATGAGCTTCAATGTTAGCCATTTTGTTCAAAACTGCCAAACATGCCAATTGTTTAAACTAGATAACAGGAAACGGGCAGGAAAACTCCAGCAACCTATGACTCAATGCCCCGGGGAGATGCTTTGAGTGGATTTAATGGGACCCTTTCCTAAAAGCACAAAAATGTCTATTTGCTAGTTTTTGTGGACTATTTCTCTAAGTGGGTAGAGCAGTTTCCCTTCAGGACAACCTCAGCAGAAGCCATAACTCAGGTTCTGGTGAGCAATATCCTGACGCAATGGGGCCTCCCTGATTTCATTCTGTCTGTTCGCGGACCCCAGTTTGTTTTCTCCATCTTCCAAAGAGTGTGCCAAACCTGGAATGTGCGACATAAATGAACATCCACTTATCATCCCCAGACTAAACTCGCAGAGAGGGTGAACCTCACCCTGAAAGCAATGATTGCATCGTATGTTGGTGACCAGCACAAATGTTGGGATAAACACTTCCCAGAGTTCTGGTTTGCATTACACTCTGCAGTTCAACAGTCAACTGTGTGTCCCCTGCAGAATTAAATCTTGGGCACACATTGAGAGGGCCCTTGGACAAGATGCTGCAACTTCGGGAGCTTGCTCCTGACACCCCCACCTATGCCAAGATAGCGCAACTGGAGGAGCTAGGCTCGTGCAAGACAGAATTTGGGCACATGCTCATCCATCATCGAAGGAAGAAAAGTCATTTGCTGCAAAACTTGCTCCTAAATGGCAAGGATCATATCAGGCGGTTCAACAAGTTGGGCCAGTGAATTACAAAGTAGTCTTGGAGGATTCTGGCCAAGACTTAAAAGTTGTTCATATTTCTCGCCTGAAACCCTGCTACCCTAGTGCTCAAGAACTGCATGAACAAAAATGCAAATGTTCTAGATATCATCAGTGAAGAGGATTTCCTTCTCAGGGTCAATATGCTCAGCTCCAAGTGGAGCTGGTGTTAATGGTTCGGGCGTGATGGGAAGTACGAGAATATTCCTCTGACGCAGACATTCGAGGGTGGGGGGGGGTAGCACCTTCCTGCCTTGGTATTGTGCAAGTCTATTTTGTCGGTGTTCATTCATGCTCAAAAACGTTACACCCACGTTTGTGCAGATGTAGGCCAATCAATGTGTCAGTGAAGTTTTTTAAACTTTCCTCCAGGAAGTGAATAGCGCCATGCCTCAGAGCAGCCATGAATGAGAGTGTGCAGTATTAGAAATGCCAGTCTCTTCTCCGTTTCATCGGGAGTAAAGTCCACGCCGATATAATTAACAGGGATGCAAACAGATGCAAGGTGAAAAAAGAGAGAGGTTTTCGAAGCCCCCCAAAAAAAAGTTTAAGACAATGTCAGCCGCCTCAATAACACCTAGGCTGACTGGAAAATTCTGAGAGCACACAGTATGCATGGTACGGTTCATTTGAAAAATCAAAGTGACTTCAGTGTGGCACTATGGGCATGTATCAGAAACGGTGGTGGGGGTCTGGGGGTAATGGAGCAATAGAGAGGCCTGACAAAAATGTTAAATTGGAACTTTTGCGCTGTTGGAATCAGAATTAGTGGAATTGTCAAATGTTGATTTTAAGATTTCCATTAACTGATTCTAAATTGAACTTTGGGTGGGCTCAATGTTTAGTGCACAATTTGTTGGAATCCTTAATTTAACCAACAGATGTCCCCGACAAACTTGGATATGTGGAAGCACTGCAAACTGGCTGCTGCGTTCACCCCAGGACCGAGCTCGAGAACCGTTGAGTACGACTACAGAAAACTACATTTCAGGCTGACTATCGCACTGGCCTAAACGTATTTGAACAGCCATGAGTTCACAGACAACCAACCCAGCCGTGTAGGAACGGTTTGTTGTCAATACGAAGTTTTGTTCATTATTGATGATGAACCAGATATTGGATAGCACTGTCTTGTGCCATTAACGCTAACTTGGAAGTACAATCTTTCGCATAACGTTAGCTCAGATATCGCCAGTCATACCGTGGTGGAAAGCAAATGGCAACAAATGACATGATTGTATGAATCAAGCCATTGTTAAGTCGCAGATAAATCAAACTAATGTATGATGTGTGAAGATTTGGTTGGTGTGTCAGTAGGTAAGCGAACATGAGGCCATTGAAGTTGGGTCTCATACCCACTGAAAAAGACGGAAAGGACGGACGATCAAAGGTTACCATAAGTAATTAATTCCGATCACTCAACTTAAGTTCACCATCATGCATATCTTTCTTTTGAGACAACAGAGCACAGAAATGATACAGCCACGCTGAATTAATTTTGCACGCAGCCCCATAACAAAATCAAGAGCGATATGGCTCCAGGAGGGCTTAGGGACGGGCAACGGCCGCAGCAGACCAGAGGGGGGAGGTGGGAAGTCTTGTTCCTAGCACAAATACAGCACGCCGCTACAAACTCCCGGATGTCCTCAATCATGCTGAGCCACCAAAAACGTCGGGCCAAGAACTGCTTGGTCCGATGGACCCCCGGGTGACCCCCCAGACGGGAAGAGTGCCCCCACTGGAGAACTTGGGGCCGCACTGCCAAAGGAACAAACAAACAGCCAGGTGGCTCCCCACCAGGACCGGGATCATTTTTCAACGCCTCCCGCACAACAGACTCAATGTCCCACAAAATGGGAGCCACAATCTGAGCTGCCGAGATAACCGGCTCAGGAATGGGGTCGCGACCGGAGCGGTTGTGAATCTACGACAAAGCGTCGGGCTTGATGTTTTTAGACCCCGGGTTAACGTAAAGTTAAAGCGGTTGAAAAACAACGACCACCGCGCCTGCCGAGAATTACGTCGTTTAGTCTGTTGGATGTATCCGTCCAAACCACAAACGGATGTTCAGCCCCCTCCAACCAATGGCGCCACTCTTCTAACGCCAACTTGACAGCCAACAACTCCTGCTGTAATTCCGTTCGGCCGCCGACAACGACTGGGAGAAGTAGGCGCATGGGTGCAACTTATTGTCCCAAAGGGGGCACTGGGACAAAATGGCACATACTCCGACTTCTGACGCATCCACCTCCACAACAAATGGGAGGGGTCGGGCAAAACGAGAATGGGTTCTGAGCTACATCGTTTCTTTAACTCCTGAAAAACAGCCTCAGCTGCTGGAGACCAAGCAGACAATGAGGAGGTATTCTTCTTAGTGAGCCCGATAATGGGGGCAACTACCGTGCTAAAAGTACGGATAAACCTCCCATAAAAATTAGCAAACCCCAAAAACTGTTGCACCTCCTTAACGCTTTGAGGGGCAGGCCAATCCCTGACCGCTGCCACTTTGTCAGGATCCATGCGGACCGACCCTTCCGAAACAATGAAGCCGAGAAACAAAACTGTCTTGGCATGAAAAACGCATTTCTCAGCCTTGACAAAAAGCTTGGCTTTGAGGAGGGCATCAAGCACTTGTCTGACGTGTTGTTTATGCTCTGAGAGAGTTGAAGAGAAAATCAGAATATCGTCAAGGTAGACAAAGACGAATCTCTCCAACATCTCTCGGAGGACGTCATTAACGAGTGCCTGGAACACAGAGGGGGCGTTAACCAATCCAAACGGCATGACAAAATATTCGTAGTACCCGTCATGCGAATTAAATGCTGTTTTCCACTCGTCCCCCTCACGGATCCGAACCAAGTTATAAGCATTCCGGAGGTCTAGCTTAGTAAAAAACGACGCCTCCTGCAGCCCTTCACACGCAGAGTTCATCAACGGAAGTGGGTATCGGTTTTTAATAGTGATATTATTCAAGCCCCTGTAATCAATACAGGGTCTCAGGCCACCATCTTTTTTGCCCACAAAAAAGAACCCCGCTCCGGCAGGAGACGTGGAGAGCCGAATAAATCCATTAGCCAAAGCCTCCTGAATATATTCTCACATGGCCCTTCGCTCAGGCCCTGACAGCGAGTATAATGAACCCCTGGGGGGGGTGGTACCTGGGTGGAGATTGATCTCACAATCGAACGTGCGATGAGGAGGTAAAGTCAAGGCCCGTTGCTTGCTAAAAACCTCTGCGAGATCAGCATAATCATCAGGAACATTAGGAGGCAGACAAAAGTTCAGAGCAGCCCCCAAATTCTCACCCTGTTCGGAATGTACACTCTCTTTGTCAGACTCTGAGTCAGAGAAATCCTCCGAATAGCAATCCTCCTCTGGCTGCCGCCAGTCAAATTGAGGATCCCACTCCAACCCCTCCTCCGCCCGTTTCTGTAGATCAGGAGGGTTGTGTGAGGCAAACTCCTCTGAATCACTCCAGGCGTCAGCTTCCCCCATAGGTCAATGCCCGGGATGACACGCCAAACTCTCCCTACAGTGGGACCTACAATCAGTGCCCCACTGGACGATCGGGTTATCCTTACTTCCCCAAATGATATGAGGCCTGTGTTCCCGTAGCCAAGAGTGTCCTAAAACGACAGGGAAAACAGGAGAACTGATCATAAAAAACCGGACCTCCTCAGAATGGCCACCAAAAGAGATGAACATAGTCAATGATTCAGAAACTTCGGTTATAAATCCAGTTCCCAGCGGGCGACCGTCCAAAGATCTAACAGAGCGTGAATGTAAAAGAGGGCGGATAGGAATAGAATGTCTCCTAGTACACTCTACATCCATAAAACAATCCACGGCGCCAGAATCCACAAAAGCTTCGATAAATATTCTCTGTCTCCCCACAGTCAATTCTACAGGGATTAAAGTTCGGAAGGGAAATCGGGTTTGTCCCTCTAGCGCCCCCCATACTGCTAGAAGGACTTCCCGTTTCCCTGAAGCTCAGGGCAGTGTGGACGGATATGTCCCGGTTTGTTACAATTATTGCAGATTATACGTCTCCGAACGAGCTTACGAGTCCGGCCTCATATGAGCCACCAAACTGCATAGGCTCACCAGGAGTGGAATTTTTTAGTGGGCAGAATGGGAGCTGTATGCATGCTGCTAGTAGCATTAGACCCATTGCAAGCAAGAGTCAATGCAGTAGATTTCTCCCTGTTACGTTCGCAGATATGATTATCAATTCACACCGCAGTGCGAACCAACGAATTTAGAGACGAAAAAGGCTCCAATGTAGCCAGAGCGTCCTTAACCTCCTCTGCCAAAGCGTGAACGAACACTGTCATAAGAAGTGCTTCTGGCCAGCCTGTCTCTGTCGCCAAGGAGCAAAATGTGATTGAAAACGCAGCAACACTCAGAGCCCTGCCTTAAATGCATTAAACGCGTAGCTGTCCTGGCCACAAACATCCTGATCAAGCACCAATACCATTTCTCTAACGAGAGTCTCCACAATATTCACTACCGGTGAATTAGATCGAATAAGTGGGCCGACCCAAATGAGTGCTGTGTCTGTTAACAGGGATAAAATAAATGAAACCCGAGACTCTTCATTCACGAACCGTGAAGGCTGCGCTTTAAAAAATATCTCACATTGGGCAATGAAATCTTTACATCTTCCTGCCTCGCCTCCATATCTTGGGGGTAACTGAAGCTTTGGCTCTCGGGGAAGATGTACGGACAAAGTGCGTGGACAAAGCTCTGATACTCTCAGTGAGAGTTAACAGAACTTTCTCCTATCTCTCCATGGCATTAGCCTGAAGGCGGACTCTTTCCGCCAACTCTGCCAGTTGATTGTTCAGGCTAGCAAGACCCTTGCCATAACCAGAGAGAGCAGCTTGTTGGTTAGCCACAACTTTCTCTAATGCAGCCGTTGCTGATGACTCCATGTCGGCTAGAGTGTTCTGTGATGGCCAGTAGTATACGGAGGCCAAGTGCAAAGACAGAGAGAAAGAGAGCCAAGCTTATTTGAAATTTACAGGATTTAATGTATAAAGGTGCGCCTTGTCTGAGCTTGTACAAATGTAAGAACAAAAAGAATGTGTGGCTTTAAAAGGTGACTATCATTCAGTAAACCAGCCCTCCTCACCAGCACCAGTCAGCAGCCAGTAAAAGCCCTCTGCAGCAAGTCAGCAGCCAGTAAAAGCCCTCCTTTACAGCAAGTCAGCAGCCAGTAAAAGCTCTCCTTTACAGCAAGTCAGCAGCCAGTAAAAGCCCTCCTCTGTGGTACCAGTCAGCAGCCAGTAAAAGCCCTCCTCTGTGGCACCAGTCATTAGCCAGTAAAAACCCTCCTCTGCAGCAAGTCAGCAGCCAGTAAAAGCCCTCCTTTACAGCAAGTTAGCAGCCAGTAAAAGCCCTCCTCTGCAGCAAGTCAGCAGCCAGTGAAAGCTCTCCTTTACAGCAAGTCAGCAGCCAGTAAAAGCCCTCCTCTGTGGCACCAGTCAGCAGCCAGTAAAAGCCCTCCTTTAAAGCAAGTCAGCAGCCAGTAAAAGCCCTCCTTTAAAGCAAGTCAGCAGCCAGTAAAAGCCCTCCTTTACAGCAAGTCAGCAGCCAGTAAAAGCCCTCCTCTGTGGCACCAGTCAGCAGCCAGTAAAAGCCCTCCTCTGTGGCACCAGTCATTAGCCAGTAAAAGCCCTCCTCTGTGGCACCAGTCATTAGCCAGTAAAAGCCCTCCTCTGCAGCAAGTCAGCAGCCAGTAAAAGCCCTCCTTTACAGCAAGTTAGCAGCCAGTAAAAGCCCTCCTCTGCAGCAAGTTAGCAGCCAGTAAAAGCTCTCCTTTACAGCAAGTCAGCAGCCACTAAAAGCCCTCCTCTGCAGCAAGTCAGCAGCCAGTAAAAGCTCTCCTTTACAGCAAGTCAGCAGCCAGTAAAAGCCCTCCTCTGTGGCACCAGTCAGCAGCCAGTAAAAGCCCTCCTCTGTGGCACCAGTCATTAGCCAGTAAAAGCCCTCCTCTGCAGCAAGTCAGCAGCCAGTAAAAGCCCTCCTTTCCAGCAAGTTAGCAGCCAGTAAAAGCCCTCCTCTGCAGCAAGTCAGCAGCCAGTAAAAGCCCTCCTCTGCAGCAAGTCAGCAGCCAGTAAAAGCCCTCCTCTGCAGCAAGTCAGCAGCCAGTAAAAGCCCTCCTTGCAGCAAGTTAGCAGCCAGTAAAAGCCCTCCTCTGCAGCAAGTCAGCAGCCAGTAAAAGCCCTCCTCTGCAACAAGTCAGCAGCCAGTAAAAGCTCTCCTTTACAGCAAGTCAGCAGCCAGTAAAAGCCCTCCTCTGTGGCACCAGTCAGCAGCCAGTAAAAGCTCTCCTTTACAGCAAGTCAGCAGCCAGTAAAAGCCCTCCTCTGTGGCACCAATCAACAGCCAGTAAAAGCCCTCCTCTGTGGCACCAGTCAGCAGTCAGTGAAAGCCCCCCTTTACAAAGCCAGTCAGCAGCCAGTAAAAACCCTCCTCTGCAGCACCAGTCAACAGCCAGTAAAAGCCCTCCTTTACAAAGCCAGTCAGCAGCCAGTAAAAGCCCTCCTTTACAAAGCCAGTCAGCAGCCAGTAAAAGCCCTCCTCTGTGCACCGTGGCACCAGTCAGCAGCCAGTAAAAGCCCTCCTGAGCAGCAAGTCAGCAGCCAGTAAAAGCCCTCCTCTGTGGCACCAGTCAGCAGTCAGTGAAAGCCCCCCTTTACAAAGCCCGTCAGCAGCCAGTAAAAACCCTCCTCTGTGGCACCGTGGCACCAGTCAGCAGCCAGTAAAAGCCCTCCTATGCAACGAGTCAGCAGCCAGTAAAAGCCCTCCTCTGCAGTACCAGTCAGTCAGCAGCCAGTAAAAGCCCTCCTCTGCAGTACTAGTTAGACAGCAGCCAATGAAGGCACTCCTCTTCAGTGCCAGTCAGTCAGCAGCCAGCGACTTGGTAATAAATATAATTTATATCTGTATATCTTTTGGTTTGTTTGTGTATTACTGGGGCAGGAGAATGGAATACTGTTTTGGGTGATAAACATTGTCAGCACATTCAGCCTCGGTGAAAATTTGAGGGTTTTTTTTTTTTTAGCCATTTGACAATTATTTGAGGGAGCCTGATCATGTAATGCTTAAATGCAGGAATAAATCATGTCTTGAATCTGAAGGTTGATCTAATACTTTTCAAGTGTCTGTTTGTTTCCCCGAATTTCAGCAGAGGTCACCATTTAAGGGCTTATTTTTCAAAATTTTCTTCCGGGGGAGCACCTCCCCAGACCCCCCTAGCTTTATTTGGCACCAACTTTATGCTTCATAGTATTTTTCAACCACCAGCCGCTACTGAGCTATACGTATACTAGTCTCTCACTCACACACGTGCACACATGCAGCCAAACAGAACTTCAGACAGTGTACTTAATTTACTATGTAGTGAACTGCATTATGGTAATAAGGGTACGAGAGAGGGAGGAAGGAACAATGTAAACCTTAATTAATGAAGAGTTGCAATAGTTTTGAAGGTGGAAAAGAAAGAAGGTTCCAGAATGAAAAAAGACAAAGAATCTCAACAGCATCAAATTCAATATGAATGAAGGTGTACTGCGGGGGACATTGTCCAAATTGACTCAGTTGTGGCCTTTTGTGTGATCACGTTTATACTTATCATTCAAAAATCCTGTTTGTAAACACAGAGTAAAAAGTATATCCTTCCCCCTCCTCCTATTGGGATTGAGTTCATGTACTAGTTTCAACTCATAAATGAATCATAAACATGTACATGTATGTCGGAAATAAAGAAAATAATGTCTGCAGAAGTCCAGTCCTGTGGCTGTGCTCTTATTATTTCAAAAATTCAGCGTGAGCTGAACTCACTGAGGGTGCGGTCTGCTATACTGTAAAGAAGATGTATTGAGTAAATAATATGTGCCGCCTTCTACAACATGACATTTCTAACATTGCAATTTGTCATACAAAAGATATGAAAAAAAAGTAAGAAAAATTATTTCAAATTAGAATTAATTAAAATTCATTTCACAATATTTCAAGACTATTCATTTCACAGTATTTGTAGAGCAAACATTATTTTAAATTTATCTGAATTAAAAATGAATAACTCTGACTTCACAATTCTAATTTTTTCCTCTTAATTTCATAATGCCATGAGCTTACACCTGAAACTGGCAGCTATGCTTAGAAGTAAACGTGTGGAAAGTATGTGCAGAGCACTTGTTCGCTGATTTGCTGATCAAACCCTTTAGCAACTTTAAGAGCAATGCTCACATTTGACATCCCCAAGGATATCCTAAATATATGCATGACTATTCATCAGAGGAGTTAAAAGGTATAAGAGAGAGCCTGTTCAACAGATTCAACAAGTAACCTACCATTAGGGTCTGTCTGTGCCGTTTGATAGTATTACCTAGGTGCTTAGATGGCACTGTGCACATTTTTTACATAGAATAATTGGATGACTATTTTGAAACTGTAAGAAGCAGTGTGTTTTGAGGTGACGTACTGGACGATGTCTTGATTGTGCTGTTTCTTACAGGAATGGGCTACAGGTGCCACAGTCCATCGGGTTGTTTGGCAGACCGAGATGAGAGTTTCCACGTCTTCCGACTTGAACAACTCCATAATTAGGCCAGACGGATTTTATATTGTAGGATTTACATTGTTAAAGTTTGCTAAGGTCTATTTCATTTTTGTAGCTGTCATTTATATCGTGACAATTTTGGCCAACTCTTGGGTCCTCATAATTATATGGGCAGATCATCGCCTGCACGCCCCAAAGTATATTGCAGTGGTGAATTTAGGGTTTATCGACTTAATTATCAGTACAACCCTCATTCCTGGCATGATCAAGACATTTCTTGTTAAGGATAACTTTATTTCCTATAATACATGTTTGGCACAAATGTTTTTCTTTAACTGTTTTACAATGTTAGAGTCATTTTCCATCGGTGTACTTGCCTATGACAGGTTAGTTGCAGTGTGTTTTCCACTGAGGCAAAATTCAATTAACACACCTAAAAGCATGATCAGTATTTTAGTGATTATTTGGGTGTTTTGTATAAGCGCCAACATGTTCATGATTCTGATCATGACAAAATTGTCTTTTTGCAATTCACTGAATGTGAACAACAATTTCTGTGGCTATGTGCCTGTGTACAGACTATCCTGCAGTGATACCAGATTGCAGAAGGCCACTGCATCTTCCCTGGGATTTACAGCTCTGTGGGGGCTCCTTAGCTTCATCATCATGTCATACTGCTGTATTTTAACTGCCGTGTTTAGAATGAAAAGTGTGGACAGCAGGTACAAAGCACTCGCGACCTGCACTGAGCATCTAGTTCTAGTGGCAATTTTCTTCATACCAATGTTGATTCTGAATATTATCGATCTCTTTCTATTCCGACTCAATCCAAATATCAAAATGGTGAGCTTGTCTTTAGCCTCATGTTTACCTCCCTGTCTGAACCCCATTGTGTACTCCCTAGGAACAAAAGAAATTAAGAACAGGATGCTGGCTATGCTCAAGAAAGCAACCTGGGCAGGGTAGATGTAGAAACGTAGTGTCAAAGACTTGTAAATGTTAACCTTCTTCTAATGAATATCATCCACTTTATTTTTACTTTGTCGAAGCTTGTCAATCGCAAATCTCCCTGTCAAGGCCATGGTAATTCAATTTCATTGAACATTTTTCTGGTTTTGCTGTTGGGACTTAATTTCTGTTAAGTCTCAGATCCTATGATGAAATTGTCTTTTTTTTTGTTTGGGAGTTCCTACACCTTTTCCACTGTCAGATTCAAGCTGGCCGATTTTTTAACATTTTCAAGGAAAATTTTCAAGCTTCTCCAGGACCATGTTGCTGTGGTAAATTACATATTTATCAAATAACCAGGTCAGATTGCAAATTATGATGACAGCTATGCAGGTACCGTATCAATTTCAAGCAGTTTTAAGCACTTTATTAAAAATATAAGCAATTTTATCCATGATGTGAACACCATATTCACATCCAAGCATTTTCAAGGATTCCCAGGACCTGTGGGACCCCCGTATCCAGTCCCTACCGATTAAGAGCATTTGGCGCATTTGGCTCCTTCAAAGGAGACCCAAAACTCTCCAGCAGCTGGAAGCCTGTATTAAAAAAGAGTGTGATCAAATTCCAGTGGCTAAACTCAAGAGACTTGTCTCCTCAATGCCCAGACGCCTCCACTCTGTGTTAAAAAGAAGAGGGGATGCTACACCATGGTAAACAGGCCACTGTCCCAACTTTTTTGAGACCTGTAGCAGCCATCAAATTTGAAATGAGCTAATTTTTTGGATAAAATCAGTTTCAACATTGGCTATGTTATCTCTGTTCTATTGTGAATAAAATAAAATAACTGACTGGCGTGATTTGAAAGTCATTGCGTTTTGATTTTCTTCACAAGTTACACTTTGTCCCAACTATTTCTGAATTGGGGTTGCCAAAAAATCATAAAAAATGCAAAAATCAAAATTTCTGCAAACTGTGAATTAAAATGGTAAACATTGTCCCAAGGAAGATGCATTTCAAATTTTTTTTTTTTTTGGGAATTTTTCCTTTATTTGACAGTTGTACAGTATAGAGAGACAGGAAAGGTTGGGGAGAAGAATAGGGGAAGACATGCAGCAAATGACCTGAGCTGGAATCGAACCCAGGTCGCTGCAGGAAGGACACAGCCTTTATGGTACACGCGCTTAGACCAATGAGCGACCGGGGCGCCCAGCAAATTTGAAACAAATCTGGCCTGTATGTTCAGAGACAAAGATTTTTACATTTTTCAGATTAAAAAACTAAAAAAAAAAAAAAAAAAAAAATGCGAAAAATCATAATTTTTGAAAACTTTGACGAAATTTTATTAACATTGTCTTAAGGAAGCTCCATTACAAATTTGAAGCAAATCCAATTAGCAGTTTTGGAGAAGATTTTTTAAAATTTTCAAATGAAAAAAAAACAAAAAAAATCAAAAATGCAAAAATCAAAATTTCTGCAAACTGTGAAAAACTTGATAGACATTGTCCCAAGGAAGCTCTGTAGCAAATTTCAAACAAATCTGGCCAGAACGTTCGGAGAAGATTTTAAAAGTTTTCAGATAAAAAACTAAAGAAATACATAAAAAAGCAAAAATCTAAGTTTTTGTCAACTGTGAACATATTTTGAAGACATTGGCCCAAAGAAGCACGATGCCAAATTTTAAGTAAATTCGACCTGTAGTTTCGGAGAAGGAGTTTGAAGAAATCGCTAACGAAGACGACAAGGACGACCAAGAGGACGAAGACGACGCCGGACACTGCGTCTTCCCAATAGCTCACGTCCTATTGGCTGGTGAGCTAATCAAAAACCTTGGGTAGGACACAAGCTTAGTTCCAAAAAGTCAAAGTCACCCTGTCAGACATGACGGTTTAGAACCTGTTGTTGTATAGCAGTTTCATTTTTAAAAACATTTTATTTTTGCTTTGGTTTTCAGGTTGCGCTGTGAGCTGTGATGAGTGTTCTTTTTGTATCATCTCTTCTTTACTGGCAAATGGTCTGTTATAACAATAGGATCATGCAGTAATAAACCTTCATAAGATCATGAGATGTTATCATCATATTCATTTTCTTGAAGACGTGGATTCAGTAATTTATGAGTTGCAATAGGGGGGTCTAGTCCTGTCTGGGCCGGGATGATCTGGAAAAAAATGATTCGGCAGTATTCAACTTCTGGAGACAGGCTGTACTGGTTGTTTAGGCAGCTGAAAAAAGAAAACTTTTTTGAACGTGCTGGATAATAGCGCTAAAACCAGAAAGGCGATATTTGCTGTTCCCAACAATTGCACGTACTTGCTGGTTTCTTTTGGCCGTAGCATCCGTGTCGGAGCACCAACGAGGCGCTAAAATCTGCGTTGCGATTCGGTCTGGTAGAAGCGAATTGTAGAGAAACCGGTGGTACTTTTGCAGCGGATTTCGTCACCGAATCTAATGCTACTGTAGTTTGATGCCACTTGTGAAGGGGAGGCACACAGTAGGTAAGCTGTATCATTTATGATCTGCTCACATCACTCACGTTCATGTAACTAGCAACTCTTATAGAACTTTACACTCCTTGTTTTCCTACTTCATTATGAGGGGATGATTGTGCTTCAGCTTCCACCATTTTACAGGTGAAACAAAAATCTGCGTACATTCACTCCCTCACACTGACTGACTGCGTGATAACAGTATTTGGCTTTTCAACCCCACAGAGACCTGTCAGCCAAAAAGACAGCGTTTGGACGGATTTTCCCATGAAAATTGATTGGTCTGATTGGTCTTTCTTGGCTCCGTTCATTGAAGATAAAACAATACAAAAGTGCTGTCCTGTCTTGTTATACTGTCAGTCAGTATCGTAGTAAACTGCCCATAGTGAAGAACTATTTGGGGCTAAAGAACAAATCTTCAGGGCTACAGCCTCGAATGCTCTGGGCAGGCGACGCCACTGTTTGCCATTGAATTTTTATTGCTCATTAAACAAATATATTTGCTGACTATCACGTCGCGGGTTCGAGCCCCGGTCGTACCAATCGGCAGTGTTCGGCAGCTTTTTCAGAGTAGCGCACAATTGGCCATCGCGCTACAGGGTTTCAAATTGAGAAGGGACTGCCACGAAAGGGAAATAAAATAAATAGCTTTGTTCGTTGCTCGAGCGCCTCCTGTTGGCCAGACGGGCGCTCGTCAGGAAGATTCTAAGCCTGTTCATGTCCGGGTATCCTCCGCCCTAGTTCTGAACTTGCGAAGATTCAACCAATGAGTGTATAAGAAGCAGCGGCTGACAGGCACGTGCTTCGGAGGAGAGCCGTGAACCGTCTTCAGTCTCCTGAATTGGCAACAAGGAGTCGCAAACGAGCAAGCCTTGTACATAGTTCACCAGTTGGGCATTCCAGATTCGGGTGGGATTGGAGATGCCAAATTTATTTAAAAAAAACAAAAACAAAAAAACCAAATATATTTGCCACTGTGACTACTGCTTGTAATTTTATCCTCGTCATGGATGAATTACTTTCGTCAATGACGAAAATGACGAGCGCCAGCGGGAATCCTGGCCAATGCGCAGCCAGAGAAATTTCGTAGACCAGCTCTGTGCGTAACCCTGAACAAACAAACGTCATATCATACAAATGAAAATAAGAGGTTCACGCACGGGATATGACCGCAGCACGCCAGACCCCCCCAAAAAAACTCCTCGGATCTACACGATTCACACAAGTCACCCAAACTGACATGAAAAAAGCGAGTCGCCCAAAAGCGAGCTGTTTGCATTCCTGAGTTAAGTTCAAATAAAACTACATCATATACACTTTGTCTGTCAGGAGGGATTCCAGTGGAGGTGTATTCCAGAGTTAGATCCTCTTCAGGGCTTGCCGGTTGTCGCTGATTTAAAAGCCAACTCGACAGATCTGTCAGATCACTGACTGACTACAAACATGTGCTATAAATAGCAACACGGAACTGCGATCATAGACACTAATTTTTATTTGAGTTTATCTTTCCTCAATTGTTTTGGGTGTCCATGGTAAAATCCTTGGATTTTTAAATTTTTTTTAATTCAAAAATTTTGCATCTCCAATCATACCTGAATCTGGAATGCCCAATCAGAGAAATGTGTACAAGCTTGCTCGTATGCAACCCTATGTTACCATTTCGGGAGAGCAAAGACTCTCCGCCGAAGCAGGCGCCTGTCAGCCCCTGCTTCTTTACACTCATAGCTCGAAACTTCGCAAGTTCAGAACGAAGGTGGAGGATACCCGAACATGAGCAAGCTTAAAATCTTACTGATGAGCGCCCGGCTGGCCAACAGGAGGCGCTTGAACAATGAAAAAAGCAACAGTTCTAATATCCCAGCTTGGCAGACCCTCCCAACTTACCAACCACTGCTGGCTGATGCAACCGGGGATTGAACCCGCGTGGAGGTGATCACTACTGCTCCGCAATGCGGCGCCTTAACAGAGTGAGCCGACCCAGCAGCTTCGGAATGGATTTTTCAGCTGATCATTTTTTGTTTAGGAAACTGAACTGTGTGGGTCCATGGTAAAACCTGGAATGGATTTCTGAGTGATTTTCTTCTGTTTTATTTACTGAATTGAACTGCAAAGCACAAACAGATTATGGGAGGGGAGTTATAACTGCTTGAATGCCATTGCTCTGCTGATGGAAGCGATGCACTATTTGCTATCTGATGTGAAGCTGTGGTCTAGTTCCTTTGCAATGTTGGTTTATTTGTAATGTATAATTTTTTTTTTAAATTTTCTATCTGTTTGCTATCTGTTTTCTGTTTTGAATGGTTGACTTGACTATCTTACATGCCAGGAGAGAGACCTGGTTGGCACCCCACTAAAAACAAAATATGTCAAAACCGTTATAGTGTCACTGGACTGTTACCAATCAACCCAATTAATGTGAGATTTTCCAACAGGTGTACTTTAAGGCATCATACTACATTTCCTGTCTTTTTTGCCCTTGTCCCAACTTTTTTGAAACTTGTTGCAGGCATCAAATTCAACAAGAGCAGATATTTTTCAAAAAAACAATAACATTTCTCAATTTCAACATTTGATATGTTTTCTTTGTATCATATTCAATTAAATATAGGATTTGATTGGTTTGCAAATAATTCTATTTTCATTTACACTTAACACAGCGTCGCAACTTGTTGGGAAACAGGTTGTAGTTTAAACCCATGTATAAATCATAAACACGTACATCCATGTCACAAATGAAAAAATAACACCTGCGGAAGTCTAGTCACACGGTTTTGCTCTTATTATTTGAAAAATTCAATGTGAGCTGATCTCTCATAGTGTGCAGTTGACAGATGGGGTAAGTTGTCACAGTTAATCATCCACTTATCTGTCTGCAGTTCTGCACAAATGATACACTGAGTCTTGTCTACAACAAGACATTTATTCCATTGGGATTTTTGTACTCAAGACATGTAAGAAAGAGTAAAAAAATAACTTCAAATGAATTAAAATTCATTTTGCAATATTTATAGACTATGCATTATTTCAAACCCATATGAATGAATTAACTCTGACATCACAGTTCTGAATTTCCTCTTGATTTCATCATGTCATGGACCCATGCCTGAAATTCAACAGCTATGCTAAGAAATAAACACGTGGAAAGTATGTGCAGAGCACTTGTTTGCTGATTTGCTGATCAACCCTTTTAGCAACTTTAAAAGCAATGCTCACACTTGACATCCCCAAGGATTTCCTAAATATATGCATGATCAGAGGCGTTAAAAGCTTTAACAGAGAGCCTGTTCAACAGATTCAACAAGTGACCTACCGTTAGAGACTGCCTGTGCTGGTTGACTGTATTACCCATGTGCTTTACATAGAGTAATTGGATGGCTGTTTTGAAGCTTTAAGTAGCAGTGTGTTTTGAGGTGACATACTGACAATATCTTGAGTATGCTGTTTCTTACAGGAATGCGCTACCATTGCAGCAGTCTATTAGGCTGACTACAGCAATAGCGTGACTGAAATGAGGCTTTCCAGTTCTTCCAGCTTGAACAACTCCATCATTAGGCCAGATGGATTTTATATTGTTGGATTTAAATTGTTGAAGTTTGCCGAGATATATTTAATTTTCATTGCCATCATTTATTTTGTCACAATTTTTGCAAACTCATGCATCCTCTTCATTATATCTGCAAATCATCGCCTGCACGCCCCAAAGTATATTGCAGTGGTGAATTTAGGGGTTATCGACTTAATTATCAGTACAACTGTTATTCCTGGCGTGATCAAGGGATTTGTTGAGATAAATAACTTTATTTCCTACCATGCATGTTTGGCACAAATGTTTTTCTCTAACTGTTTCACCATGTTAGAGTCATTTTCCATCGGTGTACTTGCCTATGACAGGTTAGTTGCAGTGTGTTTTCCACTGAGGCAAAATTCAATTAACACACCTAAAAGCATGATCAGTATTTTAGTGATTATTTGGGTGAATTGTGTAAGCTCCAACATGTTCATGATTCTGATCATGACAAAATTGTCTTTTTGCAATTCACTGAATGTGGACAGCTATTTCTGTGGCTATGTGCCTGTGTACAGACTATCCTGCAGTGATACCAGATTGCAGAAGGCCACTGTCTCTTCTCTGGGATTTACAGTTCTTGGTGGGCCCCTAAGCTTCATTATCATGTCATACTGCTGTATTTTAACTGTCGTGTTTAGAATGAAAAGTGTGGACAGCAGGTACAAAGCACTCGCAACTTGCACTGAGCATCTAGCTCTAGTGGCAATTTTCTTTATGCCAATGCTAATTCTGAATATTGTCGACCTCTTTCTATTCCGACTCAGTCCAAATATCAAAATGGTGAGCTTGTCTTTAGCCTCATGTTTACCTCCCTGTCTGAACCCCATTGTGTACTCCCTAGGAAGCAAAGAAATTAAGAACAGGATACTGACTATTCTCGAAAAAGCCAAGGTTGCAGTCTGGGCAGGGTAGATGTAGTAATATACTGTCAATGGCTTGCAAATGAGAACATCCTTCTAACTGATGGCTTCAGTTTGATTTTGACCTTGTTGAGGGGCGTCAATTGCATATCTCCCAATCGAGACCAAGGTAATTCAACTAGATTGAACATTTTAGGTTTTGCTTGTTGGGACTTGATTTCGGTTAAGCCTTCAGATTGTGCAACCAAACCGCCTTTTTTCATTCTAGGGCTCTTTAACCTTTTCCATGGTCAGACTCATGCAGTTTTAAGCTTGAGGAATTTTTAAGCTTCCTCAAAGCCTTGTGATAAATTACATATTGTACGATCACAGGTCAAAGTGATGGTGGATGATTACAGTTTGGCCAATTCCCCCAATTCACACTGATGTCACTCAACTTCCGGTTTACTTCTGGGTTAGTGATTGCAGGATATGGGCTGGATTTCTTCCATGGAGATTCTATGCACTGTTCCAGAATCCAACAAACGTTATTTAAATTCGAAAGGTAAAGTTAAAATTAATACTGTTTTCTGTTTTACTATCCTTTTTTCTAGATAATGTTATCCGTCTTTTATACTTTACCATTTGGAAATTATCTTAAATTCGCCTGGGAATGTATGCTAGAAACCAATGCTAGTGATGCTGCTGTTGTCTGCCTGTGTGTATCACAGGCTTATTTTTGTCAATTTCTTTAATTTATTGATGATCAAGTGGCGATGTCAGGGAGTCAGTTTTGTTTTAAAACTAGAATTCCTTTAACTGTTGAATTTATTTGAATAATAGTATAATGATAGAATAGTAGAATAATAGAATAGTGATAGAATCATCTAAACTAATCATTGTTGTATATTTAGGACCACAATAAAAAGAAGTCCCCAGGATTTTTTGTGTTATCATTTTAGCTTAACTGTGTGACTGCAGCTCGTGCTGTTTACATTTCTGGGTGGGGAGAGTGCAAGAGTGTGGGAGTGGGAGAGTGACAGTGTGGGAGTGTGCCAGAGTGGGAGTGTGAGTGAGTGTGTGAGGGAATGGGAGGTGGGGGTCTTGAGTCAGGAAAACATATGAAAAGCATGCTATACATTTGAATAGTTTAGTGGCGGTTTAAAAACCACTATAATTGACTATAATTAATAGTAGAATTACATAGTATCAATACCATGTTGAATTTATGCTTCAGAAAACTGATTTTTCTGAACTACTAATTGGGATACCATTGGCTCACTGTAGCTGAAGTGGTTGCTGCAGAGGACAACGATTATTTCTGTTGCAAGAGAGAATTTTGTTTTAACTGCTGGATAGACACTATGGTGAAGTATATTGGGCAGTTTGCACATCAGGCTTAGCTGAGGAGTTTTATTCAGGCAACTCCTGAAAAACAGGGATTGGCGTAAACTCATCCATATTCTAAACCTCGAGCTCGGCTTGCTTGTGAATATTCAATAAGTGATCCTGGTGTGCCATCTAGTGATAGAATATTGTAACTGCGTGCATAAATGTGCAGCTCCATGTCCACTGGCGGACACATCTGCACAGATACCACCGTTGTTCTTCTCGAACACGCCAAATCCAGATAATCCCTAAATGAAGAATTACATTCATATTTTAATTTGTAACAAAGTGGCCAGTGTGAAAGTAAGGGTGTGAAAGTTGACTTTTTATCTTTTAAATGTAGTACAGTAAAAAAAACTACTTGTTGACAGGTAAGTCATGGAAGCTCCAATGGGGGGATTTCTTTTTGCTGTTGGAGAAACAAGGGACACTGCACCAGGCTTGTGACATACTGTTGTGAGAAAGAAAAAGAGCAACAATGTTTTATCTCCATGGTAATGTTAACTTTGATATAAAATGGCGAGTCTATATTGGAATCAAAAGAAATCCAAAAAGAAGTCGAAATGTGTTATTGTTATACTGTTATGATTCTGTTCTGCTCTGCCCATGTTCTGTTCATGTTTTGCATTTGCCTTGTTCCATGCCATGTTTTGTTTCTGTTTATTCATGCATTTCCTGCCATAGTCCTATTCCCCAGTTAGATTCCAGTCATTGTTTTGTATTTCACCATGCATTGCACTTTGTCTCCCCTGTCTGGTCTTGTGTTATGTGACAGCTTATTTCCCCTAGTATTGTGTGCCACGCTTTCAGGTGATTTCATGGTTTCTGGGTTTTCAATAGTTCCTTCTAAATCTCGTTTGCTTCCTTCACCTTGCTTTTCTATTTTTACTAACAAGTACTAACAGTTTGTTGTTTTAGTTAAATCTACTAACCCTGATTAACATTGTATATAATACTAACTTACTAACGAGCACTAGGGATTGTATAGCTGCACCTTACTAATTGATTAACAAGCTCTCAGCACTCGCCCTATTCTAGTCTCCGCCCCTTGTCCTCACTCAATCTACTTGGCTGCGTTTCAGCGGATCCTCCGCAGCTGCTTAACTCTGTTCTGCCTCTCATTATCTGTGCACGTTTGAACTCCCTAACCGGAGCTGTATGTTTGTCAATAGGCTGTCTTGTGATCCCTGTCCGCGTTTTGGCTTTTGCCAATTTCATGTGGTTAGGTTCTCCCTCGTGTCTGTTCCTTCGTAATTAGTCTGATCCAATTCACCTGTCCCTAATAGCATGTGACTTCCCTTGTGTGTATTTAAGCAGTCTTCTCACAGCAGTTCCCCGTCAGAACGTTTCCCTTGTGCTACGCTTGTTTTCGCCTCGTATTCTCTTGTGATTCTCTTCTGACTGGACCGTCCCTGATTACTGATTTTGGCTCTGTTTTGGATTGATTGTTGCCTCTGTGTATCAAACCCTTTTTTGCCCGACTATGAATTCCGTGATTGGTGCCCTGTTAACGACTCCGATTTCGCCCTGTGGATTTTTGATTTTTGGATTGTGGACTTTGTACCGTTTCCTCCTGCTCTGCGGGGGTTCGCCCCCTTTCCAAATAAAATCCCATTTTTCCTGCACTGCTCTGCTCTCGCGTCTGGTTCCTGAACGTTACCTAACATATACAGCTAGATAGTAGCCTTTAAATAGCATTGCTAGCATTCTCAAATCAATCTAAGGACATATCCATAGAATTTATATATTTATCAGCCTTTTCAGCTGATAACGACCACTGGCCATGGCAGTTTCAAAGTAGTTAACCATGTTAACATAACAATAGATGTGCCTGGCTTGGTTTTTGCTCACTAAGAAACTGCACATCCACACCAACACACAGTATAAAACCCAGTGGGCCTAGTAGTTAAAATTTTAGCTTTCATTAGATTAAGTTCTTTGACCAAGAGTTAGAGGTATGGTGATTGATTATACATTGATATAAAAAGGAAATGCATAACGAAGTGAGGCTACATACACACAGGGACGTCGCTATCATTATTAGCATTGCTTAGCTTCCCGCCTAATCTAGAAATTTTCATAATAGTAAAATTCAAAACACAGATAACATTAGCAAGACAACCTATTGCCTAGTCGTAAATAATATTAATCTTCACTATACCTTTCGAAATTGAACGTTGTTTATCTGGAGATCCTGGAGGTCCATATAAACTCAACAGAGTTTAGCAGGGCATCCCCTGCTATTGGTAAACCCGGAAGAGGAGATGACGTCACGTGAATTCCCCTTATACTGATTGCGCTATTGGTTGAGGTATTCACGCTTTTGAGTGCTCTCTATTTTTTTCTGTTAAGTTTTCAGTCCCTCTGATCAAATTGTCTTTTTGTTATTATTGGGTTCTTGCACTTTTTCCAAAGTCAGATTCAAGCATTTTTCAAGCTTTTTCTCAGCAAATTTTCATGCTTCTCCAGGACCTAGTTGCTGTGGTAAATTACATATTTATCAAATTGCGTAGTGAGACTGAAAATTACTCTGACAGTTATGCAAGTATCTATTCAATTTCAAGCACTTTATTCAAAAAACAAATGATTTTATTCATGATGTGAACACCAGATTAAAGTTTGTGCATTTTCAAAGATTCCCAGCACCTCTAGGAACCCTGTATTCAGTCCCTCGTGTGAAGCTATCACTGCTGCCGGGGGCATGTGCTTTGACTATTCTGCAGTAAATAAAGCTTGCAGGGAGCTACTGCATCATTGCTGAGTATATTTACTATGTTTGGGACTCTTGGTTTAACCCTATCTAGACCGGGAGGGGCTTTTTATGCCTGCGCCAATTTTCATGTCAAATAATTTCTGAACAGCTTGAGCTAGGACCACCAAACATGGTGACTTTTCCTAAAACTTGTCGGGGAACAATTTTATACCAATAAGTCAAGTCCACCATCTTCGCTGTTTCCATAGCAATGGTTTTCTAGCAGGTATGTCTGACAAAAAATCACCAATTTCAGTTTCTTCAGTGTAGTTTCCAGATTTTCTTTTTAACATATACTTATTCCATTATATGTTCAATCTCTTATGTAATTTAATGTCACCTTTGTTAAATAGAATCAATTACCCTATTATGACAGTTTTGGGCAATAAAATCAAAACATGATGTCATAATGACGTCATTATAGGTCATAATAATACCAAAACGATTGTAGTGATTTACTCTTATGTGTAAATCAACCCCTGCAAATTTGATGGTCATGCTCCATGTCATTTACGAGTTACCGGGGGGGGCAGGAAGCCAGCAAAAAGCCCGGTCTAGATAGGGTTAATTGTTGTGTTCCACAGCTGGAGTTTGACAGACTCTTTAGAATGAATATGGTTGAGGGCAGGTACCAAGTGCTTGGAGCTGGCATTTATAATACCTCTCTTGGCAAATTTTAACTTGCTTATGCTGGGTTTTTTTTTCTTTCTTTGACCCGCCACCGCCCCCCCCTCCCCTCTCCGGAGGTCAACTTTATTTAGTAACCAAAATTTTGATGAGAAAAAAAAAAAAAGCATGATTTGAAGTCTCAAAGAGGGAGGGTTATACCAACACAAATAAAACAAATCTGTTTCAGAATGAGTGAATGTATGTGTGTGTGTGTGCATTTGTGTGTGAATGAGCGTGTGTGCATGTGTGATCTGTGAATGTTTTTTTAAAAGAACAAAATACAAACAGAAACAGCGACACAATATTAAAACGACAAACAAGTGAGATGATTTTTGGCTCCTTGCCAAAACAGTTTAACCTTAGCAATGCAGCCCTCAAACAATATCAGTCCAACATCGAAATATCTTTTAAATTGTAATGATTCTGCCAGTCCCGTTACCTGTTTTTGTCATTATCATTATTATGTATTCTTTATCATTAGTCTGCATCCCACTTTTTGTTTTGCCATTTATTTTCTGTTCTGTGCAGCAGTGTCTACCCCTGTCATGTGATCAGTGTGGTAAGTTCTTTCTCCCCAGTCTGCGTACCTACCATGGACCTATAAGGAGAACTGGACAGACAACGAAGGCTGGAACACACGCCGACATGGGCGTAGCGGTGAACCTGATATTGCAGGTCACGTGATGCCATGGGGGCCAAAAAGAAATTTCTCCATAGGGAATAATTGAAAAAGACACGCTGAAAAATCCGTGAATAAATTTTTTTGACAGCCACAAATTATCGATACCAAAACGGTTTATTTTTCTCTTTTAAATCATTGACGCCTCGTTTCTCAGCAAAGACAAAATGTTTTATTTATATTCAGGCTATGCGAACACCAACGGGTCCTCACATGTATGCGCGTTCTCGTCTCCTCCGAATTTAGCGCTGCAGCGGATGTGAGTGGGTGGAGCAATGGGCATTCCTTGCTGTCTGTCTGTGTTCAACATTAAAGACGTAGCCAAGTCGGTAAAGTGAGCTGGCGACGTTACGGTGCAAATATATTGAGCAACAAAAGAAACGCAAGTTAATTAAAGACAGGCCGGAAAATAAGTTTGCGCGTAATTATCATAGAAAATCAAATTTACTCATTGCGAGCAGATCTGGGCTGATCAGAACCGCGAGGTCCTCGAGGCCTTACCCGGGGTCTGTCACGCTTGTTATTATGCTGCCCAGATTGACACAGATGTCGATTTGATTGCTTATAAGATGTTTCTGGGTCCGTAGCGGGTTAAATACCACTACTAAGGGTTGTTGGCCCTGTGCAGTGGGCAAGCAGGCTGCCCACTTCCGTACTTGCGTTCCTCAGTGGGTAGCTTCTGGAGTGGAATCATATAAAAACACAAATCACCAGTACTAACATCAGAGAGGCTAGCTTTAAAGGACCAGTGGGCTAACCCAAGCAGGGGCTGATCCTGATTTTTTTCAGGGTTTACTCCCATAGATCCGCTGCGTTTTGCAATACTAGGGGCGGCGCTAAGAGCCACAGTATGCGGTCTTCGGCATGTGAGAGGCTAGGAAGTGCAGCCATTTGCTAATGATAAGCCGTATGTTGCGCATCACATGCCGCTGGATATGGGGAGACCAGAAATGGGCATTCCTTGCCATCCGTCTGAGATCAACATTATAGACGTAGCCAAGCCAGTAATGTGAGCTGGCGTTACGGTGCAAATATACTGAGCAACAAAAGAAAGGCAAGTTAATTAAAGGCAGACCGGAGAATAAATTTGCGCGTAATTATTGAAAATCAAATTTATTATTAGCGTGTGCACATTTACACTCGTTTCATCAAACGTTTCTTTGTTTTGCAGTCACTTTTAGTAACCATAAGAGCACATTAACTTACTAGCTAACTTGCGTTTCTTTTGTTGCTCAGTATATTTTTGCCATTTTATTTTAATTTATGAATGGCCGCAATATGTAGCAACTCGATTGCCACACTTCATGTAGCGTGGCAAAATGTACTGTAAGCTGAGGCCGCTGTTTTGACATCCTAGAACCGTGTACGCAGCCAACACTCACCTTACTTTTTCGCATTAAAATGATATGGATATATCCGTGTACTGAGTTGTATACTTCCATTACTTTGAATAGCACCAATTCACATTACTCTTTTTCAATGCGTTATGCATAATGTGTCAGCTGAGTAGCATCTAACGTAATGTCCATATGAGTGCATTTATAGCACTACATAAATTCAGTTCGAACACTGCTTAGCAAACCATTTATTAACCATTCTTCATTCTTAAATTACAGACCTTCATGCTTGATGGCGAAACTTTTCAGCAACTTGACAGATGAGATCCAAAATGATAACTTTTTTGTGCATGATCCGAACAAGCACTGAACATACATACTCATTATTTGTGGTACAGCCTTCATTACAGTTTTTGGTTGGTGGAAACGTCAGAGTATATGAAATCCGAACATCTAATGTTCGTGAGCAGCATCTGAGATCAACGGGAGTGATGCAGGTAGATTCGACGGTGTGTCTGATTTTCATCTGAACGAAGATAATACGAGTCCAAAAAAAATGCAACAGTTGAGCATGAGACGAAGATCGAATAAATGTACAACCCCAATTCTGAAATAGTTGGGACGAAGTGTAAATTGTGAATAAAATCAAAATGCAATGACTTTCAGATCACATGAGCCAAGGTTATTCACAATAGAACATAGATAACATTTCAAATGTTGAAACTGAGACATTTTACATTCTTATCCACAAAATGAGCTTCTTTCAAATTTTATGGGTGCAACAGGTCTCAAAAAAGTTGGAACACAGGCAAAAAAGGCCTGAAAAAGCTAGCCTAAATTATGCAGAGCCAGCCACTATCCTAAAATTGAGTACCACAACTACAATCGATGTTAACTCGCACCTAGAAATGCAATGAGACAGTATTCAAATTATAATCAAGACAGACTTTATTGGAAAGGGAATTGAAAGCGGTTCGCTGACATGCAGAAATTCATGGATGAACTGTTCAATGCACTCCAAGAGGCTCAGATATCTCTGGGGAAAGACAGAAAAAAGGAGCTTTAAAAAAAAGGTAAAAATAACGCAGTACAATGTGCGTAACGTTTCACGTTAGACCCACATTTGACTATACTCCACGGGATGGTTATAAGTAGCGCAAAGCTAAGTTACGTTACCTAAAAGTAAATTAGCTTGCCAGAATTGACGAAAAGTTTTAAGGCTCCTGACTTTAAAACAAATCGGTTTATAAGGCACGTGCAGTGCATTGTGTGTTCGTTTTGTTGCATAGGTTTATTGTCTTGAATCCGGAGAAGATAATGGAATTCGCACGCAGACGAGCAAAACATTGAACTAAAGAGGACACGAGCCTGGGGCGCATTTCCCAAAAGCATAGTTGCAGCAACTTAGGTAGTTCATCCATTCACAGTCAATGGTTCCAACTATGGAAGTTAGCATGTATGATTTCGGGAAACGCACCCCTGAGCAATATCACGTTACACAACAGCAAGTCAACTTTTTTGCCGACATTTTTGAGTTGAAATCATTGTAAAATAACAATGGTTTTAAACATTTGATATTGCATTTGTGTTTTAAAATTGTATCTCAAACTATGATTAAACCATTGCCGGCGGCTATGTTTTCTTATTTTTTTTTTCGTTCCGCTCATACTTATATCAGGGCGCTGTCTGCCATGCTGTCTGCAGTGGTCAGAATTCCATTTCCGGAGAAAAGTGATCGTGAACACGCAGCTGGGTCGGAGTTCCACGAGCGCGAGCCGTTGTCATGGACACCTCGGATACCAGCGTGTTCATGAGCCCCACACTACGCATGTGTGAGCAAAAAGTCACACAGCGCATGTCTGCGTGGGTCCGGAAGCTTGGCCCCCATGTCGGCGTGCTGCGCCATTGAGCAATTTCCATTGAGATGAATGGGCGGCCATTTTCCAATTGTATATCCAGTGAAATATAAAACATCCTTGGTACCTACATGCTTCGGGTGATTTCAGTGGTTTCTAGTGTTTCGTATAATTACTTCAATTCTCGTTTACTTCCTTCGCTCTGCTTTCTCTGATTACTAACAATGCTAACATTTATATTTTGACGTATAGTTACTAACTTGACTACCCCGTGTACATATTACTAACTAATGAGCACTTGGGTTCATTAGTAAATTGCACCGCTACTAATTACTACTAATGTAATCTCAGCACTCGCCCTGTTCTAATCTTCGCCCCTTACTTTACTTTCCCTGTATCTTCCTGTGTTTCCTCAAAATCCCTCACACGTGCTTAATTTCTATCCTGCACTCTTTTATCTGTGCACGTAAACTCCTTAACCAGAGCCGTTTATCTGTCATAGGTTGTCTATGTGTTCCCAGTCCGCGTCTTGGCTTTTGCCAATTATTGTATTAGGGCTTCCTTGTGTGCTGACCTTCTCTGCTCATTATCTGTTACTCCCCTCAGCTGTTTCCCTGCAGCATGTTGTCATGGTTTGTGAGGCTTGCATGTGTTTTGGACTTTTCTTTGGTGCTTTCGTCCCGGGACGAGATCGAATTCCTTTTCAATCGGATTCTTTAACCAGCTGGCTGATTGAACTGGGGCGGCGCTTCCCCGGACTCTATATCAGCCGGAAGTCCGCCACGCCTCCTTTGCTAGAGTGTCTGTTTGTAGCTAAGCACTATAGCCGAAGACATCTCTAGTCAGGATTTGTGTGACTTTATATCTTCCAGTTATTTTTGGAGTTCCTTCCTCTTTAGGAATTTTCCCTTTTTCTACTTTTTTCTCTCTCTCGCATTGCTTCCGTTTTTCGGACTATTATACGTCCTTTGGAAGCGCGAGTACTCTCTGGTGGTCTGTGTGATTCTCTGTGTTTGTATTGCTTCTGCGCTGCTCGTTCTCTCCCTGGCCGCTGCACATGGGCTCTCTCTTTTACCAGCCATTACACGTGACCTCTCTGTTGGTGCATTTAAGCCCTGCATTTCTATTCCTTCATTGTCAGAACCTTGATCATTTCTTCTGTGCCGAGAGACCCGTACGCCAGGAGATCTGTGAGATTTGAGACACCCTTTGCCTGACTACTGTCTTTCTGCCTGTGCCCTTCTTAAGCCCTATTCGGACGGGATTGGTTCAACATGGGGACTTGGGGTAAAGCAACTTTACCACAGGATATCTGATAATATGAATGGCGTTTTCGCACGGGAAAAGAAATCTCCGCAGTTCTGTCAGATGTAGGAGGAATAACTCAGGATACGCGATGCCATCACTCCCCTGTCGACATGTGCATCCCACATCAGCTGAAGGATAATAATAATAATAATAAGCCAAGAACATTTTCCCATAAGCAAAATCGTTTATAACGATTATTTATTAACATTTAGGCCTACCTAAAACAACCAGAAGTCTCGCTCTTCTGAAGAGTGCCTTTGACTTTTTTTTTCATTTGTCTTTGATGTATTCTGTCATCAATAAAGGAATGCGTCGGACTTTTGCTTGACACGAAACAAAGTGCTTCTTCAAGCTTATCCATCTTTATAAAAGGGCGGAAAGATACTTTTAAAACAGGATATAACGGAATATGTACGTACATGGTTTCTACATTTACAGAGGGTCGCATTCTCGCGGGATTAGTATTACCGAGGATACTGTCTCAGGAGCGATTTACAGAAGGTAAAAGTGGTTGTAAATTTTACCAAGAATGTCCGCAATGATTACTGACTTGGCGCGTTTGGACGGGACTAAAATCCCTGGTAATAATTTCATGACCCCACGTCACCACGCCAAACTAATCCCATCCGAATAGGGCTTTAATCATCTGTTTATTGTTTTGGTTTAGAGCCTGCCTGCCTGACCACGATTCCTGTTTTTTTTTTTTTGCTGCCATGGTTTTTGGATTTTTGGATCTCGAATCATTGACTCTGATTTTTGCCTGCCGTCTATGTACCTTAGCCATTCTGATGTACTGTTACCGAACTCTGCCTGTCCCATGACCCTGAGTTTTGGATTGTGTTTTTTGACACCGTACTTTTGTGATCTCCGGCTTGTACTCGGACGGAATAAAGGATTTCGATTTTCTCTACCTCTGCTTGCTTCTGGTTCCTGGGCTGTAACATAACACAAATTTCATATAAGTTTTGTAGTTTCTGCAACAGCATAAGCAAATTATTAGAAAGCAGCAGTTACAGAGTTAAACTTCCATTATTAGATTTGTGAGGAAAGAGAGAAAAATGATAATGGCCACAAACAACAATAACAATATCAAAAAGAAAATAAAAATAATAGAGAAAAAAGAAAGAAGAAATAAAATCAAATGAAATGAAAAATGGTGGACTCACTCCCCCCCCTCCAAACACCTCCTTCAGCCTTTATAAAGACATTAGGTAACCTTCTACTGGTGCCCAAACTTTAGCATATTCTGACTCATTGTTTTGCAATCAACAAGCTATCTTTTTCAATTTGATAATTTGTGATGCTTCAGAGATCCATTCAAAAAAATGTAGGTATATAAAAAGTAATCAAATGTTTCATAATTACCCTCTTTGTGATCATAAATAACAAAAGACTTTTAGTCCCTACTGGAACCCTACTGAAGTTATGTAAACCTCCCAGTATACAAGACTGTGGTGTAAATGGTATGGCTATATGAATGCTGTTCATTACTTTTGTTATGGCAAACCATAGATCCTTAATTTTGAAGCAGCCCCAGAGAAGATGAAGCAGAGTACTTTCAGCAATACCACATTTTAAGCATTTGCTGTTCTCCTTCATTCCCATTTTATAAAGCTGTGATGGAGTATAATAGTCTTTTTAGAATTTTGAATTGCGCCAATTTATTTTTTTGGGTCTGGATCTGGGTGGAAAAAAAATCAGTTAGTCGGGTCCCGACTATCGCCTATACCCTGTTAGATAACATGCGTATATATAAATAGTAAGAATGAAAATAATTTTTTGCTAACAACTTTTTTTTGTTATTTCCACAGATAACAACAACAACATGCAACAGATACACAGCAAAAACAGTTAACTCCCAAAGAAAGCAATACAATGCATGGGCCTTAATAGATTAAAAGGAAAAGGAAAAAAAAAAAAAAAAAATAAAAACAAGAAAATACAAATAATAAAAGTAAAATATAAAAGTGAATACGCAAGCAGTTGCATGTCATATGCATTGAATTTTCATACAGGGTTTATGACCCACTGTTCACACAGAGAAGATCTTTCACTTTGTCAGTAAATGAAGCCCAGGCATTGATGGATGATTGTTTGGCATTATGCATTTTTGCAACTGACATCTCCATATATGATACATCTAGTAGAGATTGTAGCCAATGATTCCGGGAGAGGGAATGTGGAGGCTGCCAGCGAAGAGCTAACATTTTTTTGCCGCTGTCAGACCAACAAAAAAGTGCAAGCATCTGATGGCATGAAAGGTTTACAGAGGAGGTGTCATTCAAAAAGGAGTAGTTTTTGGGCAATATGGCAATCTGACATCAAGCAGGTCAGATAAATTTGTAGCAACCATTTTCCAGAAATGCACTACCCCTGGACAGTTCCAATACATGGGCAGAAAAGACCCTGTGTCTCCATTGGGGCAGAGCTCACAAGTAGGAGAGGATATGAGCTTCATCAGATAGAGCTTCCTGGGGGTGAGATAAAACCTATTTAAAATGTATCAGTTTGTGGTTGGGATTTTTTGAGCTGCGGTCTAAATTGACCCAGACTGTTGACCAGCAAATTTCATCTGCCGAACAGTCGAGATCCCTATTCCAGATCTGATGAATTGCCAGAGGTTGGCAGACAGAATTTAAAAGTACATATATCTTGGATACTAAACCTCTAGTTCGACCTCTCACATCCAGCAGACAATGAAGTGGATGAGTTTTTAAAGCTATTCCCCATGGGACCCCATAAGTTCGCATTGCTAACCTGAGCCGAAAATAAAAGAAGGATGACCTTTTACAAATATTATACATCGAGCACAAGTCTTCAAATGATCTCATTCCTCTAGTATCCCATATATCTGACAAAGTATTGATACCCTCTGCAGACCAGTGCTGAAACCGAAAGGGGGTTCCTCCTGTAATAACATTGAAATTATTAAATATGGGGCTATGAGTGTGCCATTTTAAAGAGGTCTGAGTATGATTTCCTACTAATCGCCATATTGACAATAAAAATGACAAAATTGGACCAAGCTGCCGTTTAGCAAGTTTGGGAGGCAACGCAGAGTAAACTAGGTCTTGTAACCGGTGAGGGCGAGCAAGGTTCTCTTCTATTGGTCTCCATGAGACCTGGGCATTGGGATCAAGCCATTGTTATGATTCTAATCTGTTCTGTCATGATTCTGCCATGTTTGTTATGATTCTGCCACTCCCTGTTATGTTTATGATTATGTCTGTTAGGTTTTGCCATGTTCGGGTTTCGTTTTTTGTACTTTGCCATGTTTTCGTTTTTGCCATTCCCAATCCACTATTCTGTTAGATTCCGGTCCATGTCTTTGTTCATGCCCTGCATTGCACTTTGTCTCCCCTGTCTGGTCTCTTGTTAAGTTACAGCTTCTCCCCAGTCCTGCGTGTCACATGCTTAGGTGATTTCATGGTTTCTGGGTTTCAAACATTCCTTCCAATCTCGTTTGCTTCCTTCGCCTCTCTTTTCTATATTACTAACCAATACTAACAGTTTGTTGTTTTCGTTAAAGTTACTAACCCAAACTAACATTGTATATAATACTAACTTACTAACGAGCACTAGGGATTGTATAGCTGCACTTACTAATTGATTAACAAGCTCTCAGCACTCGCCCTGTTCTAGTCTCCGCCTCTTGCCTGAACTTAGTCTTTGCTGCAATTCAGCAGATCTTCTGCACCTGCTCCACTCTGTCCTACCTCTCATTATCTGTGCACATTAGAACTCCCTAACCGGAGCTGTATGTTTTGTCATAGGTTGTCTCGTGTTCCCTGTCCGCGTTTTGGCTTTTGCCAATTTCATGTGATTAGGTTCTCCCTCATGTTCCCTCCTTTGTAATTAGTCTGATCCTCATCACCTGATCCTAATCATAGCATGTGACTTCCCTTGAGTGTATTTAAGCTGTCTTCTCACTGCAGTTCCCCGTCAGAATGTTTCCTCTTGCTTACCTGTGCTGCTATCTTTCGCCTTGTATTCATAGTGTTAATCTTCTGACTGGACCGCCCGACTTACGATTTTTGGCTCTGCTCTTTTGTATTTTTGTCTGCATCTGTTTTCGAACCCTTTTTTGCCCGACTACGAGTTTTGTGTTTGCTGCCCTGGTAACGGTTTGGATTTCGCCCTCTGGATTTTGGCTTTGCTTCTCTGACAAACCTGTGCCTGTGTACCGAACCTATTTTTTGCCTGACCACGAGTACTGTGTTTGCTGCCCTGGTTTTTGATTCTGTTTTTGCCCTCCTGGATTGTGATTTTGGCTTGTGGACTCTGTACCTTTGCCTTCTGCCCTGCGGGGGTTACCCCCCTCGTTCAATAAAACCACTTTTACTGCAATCCTGTGTTCTCGCAACTGGTTCCAGAACGAAACCTCACAGCCATGTTGACACAGAACGCAACACATACGACAATTTAAAATCTGGGACAGCCAAGCCACCATCACTTTTACTTCTTTGCAGTGTAGACCATTTCGAACGCGGTCGTTTACCACCCCACACAAATTTAGAGATTACTTTGTTTAGGTTGTCCCAGTAGCCATTTGGGGGAGGAAGAGGTATCATACTGGAATAAAAATTTACTCTGGGAATAACATCCATTTTTATAACCCAAGCTGACAAAGAGTTAGGCAACTTTGTCCATCTCTCCAGGTCTTCTCCTATTCGTCTTAGAATATTTTGGAAATTCTTTGTGGAAGTAGATTGGGAGGAGTGAATATCCACACCTAGATACTTAAAAGATTTAACCACTGGAATGTGAGGTGGGAGTGAAGATGGATTTAGGGAAGATTTAAGGGGCATAAGTTGTGACTTGGACCAGTTAATCTTATAACCAGAAAGAGAACTGAATTGAGCAAAAACATCTAAAATATAGGGAATTGAGGAGGGGGCATTATTGACATACAGTAAAATATCATCTGCAAACAGGGACAGGAAATGACGAGTGTTGCAAAAGGTGATTGGTTGAATAAGGGGGTGTTGTCTTATATTTTGAGCTAAAGGTTCTAGCGAAAGAGCGAATAAAAAAGGGGAGAGGACAGCCCTGGCGGGATCCTCTAGATGTGACAAATGGAGAAGATGAGATGTTGTTAGTCGTCACCATGGCTGAAGGATTTTTATAGAGAACCTTGACTAGCTTAATGAAATCCTTACCAAAGCCAAATCCATCAAGCACCTCCCACAGGTATTGCCACTCTAGCCGATCAAAAGGCTTTTAGGCATCGAAAGTGACAACACCGCACAGGGCGTATTAAGATTTGATGAAAAGTGTAACACATGAAGTAATCTGCGGATGTTGTCACTTGCCAGACGGGATTTTATAAAACCGGTTTGGTCGTAGTGGACAAGTTTAGTCATATGTGTCTCAATCCTGGAGGCCAAAACCCTAGCAAATGCCTTCACTTCGGTACATAAGATGCTTAAAGGCCTATAGCTACTGCACTGCGTGGGATCCTTATTTGGCTTAGATAAGATGGCAAGTAAGGCCATGTTGACATCATCAAGGAAGGAGCCTTTTTCAATTGCAGCTAGAATCATGTCTAACATGTACTGCCCAAGTTCATCCCAGAAAGTTGAGTAAAACTCAGGCGGAATCCCATCCCAGCCTGGTGACTTTCCTCTATTCATGCCAAAGATGGCCTCCTTGAGTTCATTTAATGTGACAGGGGTTCCTAAATGGTTTGCCTCTTCTTGAGATAAGGAAGGGAGGTTTAGCCCTTCCAGAAAATCTTGACTTTTTTCAGTGTCCAGAGTTATTTCTGAGGAGTAGAGATGAGAGAAAAAATTCCTGAATTCGGTATTAATTTCTTGGGGGACTGTCAGTAGACCACGTACAGAACTAATCGTTGTGATATTTGAATATTTTTCATTTTGTCTCAACCTCAAAGCAAGCAAGTGGCTAGGCCTTGGGCCATTGAAATAGTAATTTCTTCTGATTCTTAATATTAAAAATTCTGCTCTTTGTCTCAGTAACGAATTCAGTTCAGAGCGTGTCACATCAATATTTAATTTTTAGGTGTCAGTAAAAGAAATTTGTTGTTTATCCTCCAATTCCTTCAGTTTTGCCTCCAGTTCGTTTATTTTACCTAGTCTGATCTTGCTTTGATGGGATGAGAAGGATACTGCAGTATTTCGTATAAATCCCTTTAAAGCTCCCCAAAACATGCGCGGGTCATCAACAGAACCTTTATTTACTGAAACAAATTCACGTAACTCATCTTTGAAAAATTCGCAGAATTTTTTATTGTTCAACATTGATGTGTTAAAGTGCTATCGGTTAGCTTTTTTAGGTGTGTCTCTGAGGGTTATCTTGGACAGGACAATACTGTGATCAGAGAGAGGGGTAGGTAAAATTACTGCACTGAGAATTTCAGATATTAGTGAGGCAGAAGCGAATATGTAATCAATGCGAGAATATGTCTTACGTCTATGAGAATAGAAACTATAATGGGTCACTGAAGGGTTAATGGCACGGAATGTATCTGTAAGGCTAAGATCTGCAATAAATGTATTCAGACTGACTGAAGGAGTATTCTGGGAGTGCTGATTTAAACAGCAAGAATGGTCGATGGTGGGGTTAGCAGTGGCATTCATATCTGCTCCCAATATTAGAGAAAACTCTTGCATGCTGGATGAAAGATCTGTTAGGCAAGCAAAAAAATCTAGATCAAAAACATTGGGAGCATAAATAGAAATGAATGCCATCTTTCTTCCAGCAAGAATTGTTTTAATATAAGAGACACGGCCATCCCCATCCCCATGGTTTTCCAAGATGGTTAATGACAAGGTGCGCCTCAACACCACTAAAGAACCCCTAGTTTTGGATGTAAAAGAGCTTGAAGCCGCCACATAATAATTTCTGTTACTAAAACGAGAGACATCATTGTTTCTCAAATGCGATTCCTGTATAAACGCAACATCGACTTGATGTCTGCGCAGGAGATCTAAACAAGCAGTACGCTTGACTGGGTTGTTGAGTCCGTTTGTATTAAAGCTAGCAAACTGTAGTGTAGTTATGATGAACACTGTCGGTTGCAAGAAAATGTAAGAAGCCCTAGTTTTTAACAAAAAAATAGATGAGGTCATCAAGTTAAATAGCAAGAACCAGGGGAACAGTAAATGCCACATTACCCTGAATATGATTCTGTTAACAGACATGCAAGTAGGAAAATAAAACAAACGAGGGAGGAAAGTAAAAACAAAAACTAGGGATGCACGATATTGGATTTTTGCCGATATCCGATAAGCCGATATTTTAATACTCATTTTGGCCGATACCAATACTGATATTTAACTACATTTTCACCATTCCATACTGTACTAGTAATTTTTAGTATTGGTAGTCTATTCTTTCTTTAGAAAAAGACAAAGGTGGGGCTGTGCCAGACTCAGGTTTCAGTAACCATCCCACAAGGATTCAACACAAACGGCAGGATACCAGTGCTTTATGGAATAGTTGGTAATTACTAAACTCCAATAATAAACATGAGTCATTTCTGCACAAAAATAAACAACGAACAAGATGGCGCATAGAGCACAAATGAAAGCTTTCCATTTGAAATTGAACTTAAAAACAATTAATTGACTTGCGTATTTTTATCGATAACATCTGTTGGAAAAATGTATTTTAAAAAAATCAATATAAATAATTCAATTTATCTGTAAGAACGTTTCTCTTCTCTGAGCACATCTCTTTAAGTTTCATTATTTCGCTATTTTTCCTCTTCTTTGGATTATCTTATCCATGGGCAAGCAAGCTACCGAACTTGAATCAAGCTTGCTCAAACCGAACGCAGAAGTTGGCGTGCGCTTTACAGAGAGAGTATTGCAAGGCAATGGCCTGCGCTTCGCGTATATTTACATCAACGACCACTTTGTCAGGCTTGGCGCACTTGATGTAAATGCAAATCACAAAGTCAAACGTAGGTACAACCATCCTAAAGCTGCTCCCACACTGGACGCGAAACAAATTTTTCGCGCAACAGATTACATTCAAGTCAATGCCAAGACGCGAATAGTATTCGGCTTGTATTCAGAAACGACACTCACACTAACTGAGTGTGAGTAAGTGCTAAAACTTCGTGTCAGGTTATACCAAATGAGTCAGAGGTTGCCCTAACACTTAATTCTCAGAGATGCCGTGAGTTTCTCCTCTTGGTGGCATTCACGTTCCTGTGCCGTAGTCAGTAATTATTCTATCAACGCGCACTGAAGAAATTCACTCGCGGAATGTAAGTCATTGTGCATCAAGTTAATCAGTTTCACGTGCATTACGGTGGATTTCCCCACTAATGACACGGAAATCGATTAAGACTCGGGAATTCTCAGGCTTGTCTTTACTGAGGGACTGCAAGTAATGGAATTGCTTAAAACGTTTCAAACGGTCTTATTTCATTAAAACTATTTAAACGATCATGAACACATGCATTGTTTCCAATCCTGAGTAAAGAGAAGCACGGGAAGTCCGGAGTCATAATCGCTTTCCATGTTGCTTGTGGTGAGGTTAACGCAAGTGAAATGGAAACTTCAGTGCACAAGGATTTTAATACCGCATGAGAATCTCATTAAGCGTTCAATGAATAATTACGGACTACGGTAAATAAGCCTAAAAAATGCGTGAGACCTACGCCGAACGCGTGAGACTTGGCGTCTTTGATTTCCTTTCAGAGATCTCACTCACACTGAAAATAGTGTCCCTTTCTGAGTGAAGGTTGAGTGCAGAGAACACCTCCCTTGAGTCGCACTAATTGCGCCGGTATTTCATTGGCATGGCTTTCAGGTGGTTACGTACATTGGAAACTCTGGATCATTTACAGCCATGTGCTCGACGCAATCGCAACTACGTGAATTTTAACTATAATGAGGATAACGATGCCGGTGACTTGCTGGCTGACCACCTGGTTTCAGTGTTTATGAACTGCACTGTGGTGAACTGGAGATCAGCAGTGGCAACTGGTGAACTGGCAATAGGGGAAGCTCAAAACCATCCCTTAAAAATAATGATTGGACATGACCTGTTTTCGATCATTTAATATAATTGAGTTTACCTGAACTCCAAAAATCCTAAGGATTATCATGAGTCACCAGTTCTACTTGTTAAGTTAGAATGAGCACTAATAATTATTGCCCTGTTTTCAATTATTCATTTAAATTACCATTGCAGAAACTCCGAAAACTCTCAACATTATCAGGTGTGGCCAGTTTTCATTAATGGCGATAAACCGGTTCTCACGCATTCAGATTTCTTAACTTGTGGATTGGAAAATTCTGTGCTCAACTGGCTTGTGGGGCGCCGTGTGGATTGGTCTCGAGGCTCATTTAGCTGTCTCACGAGAATCCATTCTTTTCTACATTCTTTTCTTCAGCCCACGGAGTGGGGCGTGAAGCACTGTTTTTTCCGTGTGTTTGTCTGTTTGTGATTGAATGGGTGAAGTCTGCCATTTAGTGGCTCTGCGTGTTTGTTCGCGTTTCCGCACTTGCAAATGTTTGCGTGAATGGAGTGAAGTCTGCCATCTCTGATTGCCTTGTTGCTGAATGTGGAAGGCTGTGTTTGGCACATTTCACTGCTTGTTGCTTAGTGAGCCTCGCGGGCTGTTTTGCGCCTCTCGAGCAGAATTTATGAAGACACGCTGATAATTTACGTCGTCATTTATTTATGTGCGAAAGAATTTTGTGAAGCAATGTATAACAACGTTATCAAAAATACATTTGATTGTCGTTCAACCAATTGGTCTGAGAAACTTTCTAATAAAGAAAAGTAAACTGCGACAGGTTTAGGTCATTCAGCACTGAAGGGTGAGGATTGAGCGTCCCTTTGCAGCAGCTGACGCACCGCCTCTGTTACCCACTACTGTCAGTTATGCTCGAGTGGCGTTTGTGAATAGCAACTGACGAGGAGATATTACTATACTATTCAAAAAAAGTAGGGGATATTGGATTTACAAGTACCATGAAATGCAGATCATGAGGTCAGGAAGGAAACAAATGACATAAAAACATTAAGGAAACATTTGTCAATTTATTGAAACCCTGTGTAAAAGTCAGTAAAGGACAGATTCTCCAGAATGGACACAAACACAGGGTCACACAGCAAATTTACCACCATTGTGAAACAGAGTCAGTAGCGGGTAAACCCCTCGGTTGGTTAGACAAGCGTCGAATTCGGTGAATGGAGTGAGGCGTCCCAGGTCATTTTGCCATTCCATTCCTGTTGCAATGCTGCAGCAAGTTCTTTGCAGGAGGTTGTTGAATGTGGCGCTGTCCAAGCATGTCCCAGACATGCTCGATGGAAAGGTCGGACTGAGTGCTGGCCATGGTAATGTAGTGATATTCTGCTGCTGGAGGTAATCTGTAACGATCCTGGCCTTATGACATCTGGCATTGTCATCTTGGAAAATGCGGCCATAACGGCGTGCAAGCGGCACAACATGGGGTGCCAAGATGTTGTTAGTACTGCCCTGTGACACGTCCAGCAACAACATGCAAGTCTGTTCTGCCGGCAGCAGTGATGCCTCCCACACCATTACAGATCCAACGGATCATGTCTAATGGCGTTAACGTCATGGAAACTTTAATTACGTCGGCGCCAAACCCTCCTCGTCTGTCAAGGAAGTCCACAGTGAACCTCGACTCATCTGAGAACATTACGTTGAATTATCCCAGCGTTGATGAGACACCATCTGGCCCTAATACGATCCCTCAAACAGGGAATGACACGAGGACGTCGGGCGTGTAAGTGAAATCTGTACGATTTTGATGGTCTGGCCACTCACTACCAAGCCAGTATCCCTTTGAAGTTGAGACCTTATCTGATTTGCTGTTACCATACGATTTCTCAAGACAATAGTGCGGATGAATCTGTCCTGAGCCTGAGTTGTTCAAAACCGGATCGTGGTCTATCCTGAACAGGTTTACGATGTCTGGACCATAATCTGCTGATGACAGACTGGGAAACATTCATTGCCCTTGCCATAACGACCTGTCTTGTGCCAACCTGTAGCATGCCAAGGGCACGTAACCTCTCCTCCTGTGTTAGAGCGGCGCATGGTCTCTGTTTAATCTGACTTCAACCACTGACAATCTGATGCTTTCTCTTCAAAATCTTCCTTTACAGTGGCTCTAACCTTCCAATTCAGAGTCATGCAAATTTGTGGCACTACCCCCTTGATCATCAATAGCATCCCGTGCAGAGTGAGAGTGTCATTGATGTGTTTGGGTGATGAATTTCTTTGGAAATGCTTCCTCAATGGAACTATACAACATGGTTTCGTATCCCTTTTATATGTGAAAATTTTGATCTCAAAATAAAATATCCCTACTTTTTTTTTGAATAGTATATCTTACCCCAGCAACAGTACTTTATTGGTTACTCGTCTCTGCTTCACGTGCTAGTTTTCCACAATTCCACTGAACGTATTTTTTTCATATTTCATACAATATACGATATTGTGAAGTTAAAATCAATTAAAATGAATAATTAATATCAGTAATCATCTGTAATGTTTGATAATAATTTTTTTAAACACAAATAATGAAAAATTAAAACACTCCCCACAAGGGGGGCGGCGCTCTAGTGCCCTCTACTGGCCAGCCGCAACTGCGTCACACTATCGGCCGTACATATCTGCGTAAATTTTAACATCGGTGGATACCGATAATTAACTTTTTAAGCTATTATCGGCCGATACCGATATACTACCGATAATATCATGCATCCCTAACAAAAACAAAATTAGATATCTCTGCAAGATAAATTTGAGGCCACAAAATAAACAATCCCATTTCCCTGCCGCCAAACATACCTAAGTACAATAACACCCTCTGGGCTATGATCAGTAATAAACCTTGAAACAGAAATATAACCACTCTCAGTGGTGTAACAGAGTAACTAAGTAAAACCCTTTACTATAAGACACCTGGCGCTGAGAAAGCTGGCTAAACCCCGTCAGCAATGCCCAATCCCCTAGTAAAAATTACATATCCAACCTGGTATTAGATGTACAGCTCCTCAGTGTAAAAATAAAATGATGTTGCAACCTAATTAACGTAGGGCAATATTGTGAATTGTCACAAGTGTAACTAGATGTGGAACAATATTTACATAGTAAAATAAACAGGTTGCAATCCAAACTTGAATATTGCCACAATAAAATCTCAGGCACGTAAAGAACAGATTAGAAATATATTACTGCATCAACTTAAAATATTACTATGAGAAGCAGTTCATACTCGCCTGAGTTCCCAATCGTCAACCAGAGCAAAAGGCAAGGAAAAAAGGTAAGAAAAAAGTCCAAACAGCTTGGGCTTTATGCAGTGAAACCCGCAAATTGTCCTTCAGTCTCCACTTTCACCTTGTTTGTTAATGAAGTCCTCAGCTTCTTGGCGCGTGTTGAATATCTGTTGCGAAGATCCTCGAGTCAGTTTCAGCCTAGCAGGATACAGTAGAAACGCCTGGAAACCCAGCTTCCTCGCTGCTTCGATGGATGTGGAGAATTCACGGCGACGTGCGATCGTGTAGTTGCTATAATCCGCTGAAAAGATTATGTCCTTGCCGCCAAGTTTGAGGGGAGAGCGCCGGGCGGCCTGGAGAATCCGGTCGCGGTCGGAGAATCGCAGCATGTTACAGATCAGAGTTCTGGATGAAGAGGAGTTGTCACGCTGGGATCCTCATAATTTCCATATTCTGGTCACTCAAAGAAGGAAACCATTTGGGGAGGGATGTGGTGATGTATTGGGTAGCGTTGGAGCCTTCCATGCCTTCAGATATCCCTCAGATTCGAATATTGTTACGGCGCCCCCGGTCCTCTAAATCGGCCAGTTTTGCTTCCAGCTCTTTTATCTTGCACCTATTATCATCGCTGGCCTTCTCTGCGGTATCCATCTGTTTAGAAAGAGTTGAAGTGTCAGCGCGTAGTTTAGACACATCCTTCGTGCAGGTGGAGATGTCGTGGCGCAACTTATCCAGTGTGTCGTTCAGTTCTGCGAACTTGGATTCCATGAATTCACGCTGCTCGACCATGGCTAGCTTAATTGTGCTAGCTACTTTGTCCTCTGTGTCGCAGCTGGGTTCGCTCGGCGTTTCACTCGAATTAGAGCCTTTTTGCTTGGCTGCCCGCTGCTGTTTGTTTTTCTGTGACTGCATTGACTGATGTTAGTATTTAAAACGCAAAAAAACTTTTAATGGTATGCTCAACTAGAAGATTTGGGGACGCAAGGGCGGGAGCCACGGAGCTAAGCAGCCATCTTATCTTCAGGTCACGTGTCCTCTCTGTAAGAATGAAAATTATGATAATAATTCAATGTAATGTTTGAATGTCTTATCTGATGTGACCTCGTCTGCACCTCATCACTTCCGTTTCCGAATTGGCTGCAATTGCGCTTCCGAAACAGAAACGGTGGAAGAACTGAGAGCTAAATTACAGAGTGGTGAATACACTCTTGCTCAAAACTCTTCTTCACGAGCGAAGTGATATGAAGTCCAAAGTCTGGGAGGCTTTCAGTGCGATTATAGATGTCCAGAATTACCAAATCACTGGATACGCAGCTTGTAAACAGTGCCGGAAAGTGTTGGCTTACGATTGCCACAAAGTTGGATCATGGTCGCTGAAGAAGCGTGCAGAGATGTCCTGCACTGCCACAACTGCTGGTACAAGAGCAGTTTTTAACCTTTTCCTCGTGGTGCCCAATAATATTTATAGCTCACTGCGGAAATACTGCTTGTGTGTTTCTTGCTGAATTATATGGGTGTGGCTCATGAAAAAACCCCCCCTTTTTTTTGTTTTGTCCACTGTCTATAAAATCCCTAAAAATCGGAATTCATTTAAGATTATAGGCTTAATGGAAAGAGCATGAGTGGAGCTCCAAGGACATATTACTTTTATGGGTCTATGACCATTATTTCCCCCTCTAATAGCTACTTAAAGTCATCTCAAAACCTCAAATATCAGAATTTAAGCATGTCCACAGGCAATGTAAACATGATTACACGTTTTTTAGCATGTAGACCACTTATTATCGATGAAAACTAAGTTTCCCTCTATAGTATCGAGTTTTAGCCATAGTGACATACCAAATTAAAATTCCTGCTCTTGACCCTGTCTCCATAGCATTCCTAGGCAAAATGTCCATGAAATTATGTCATTTATGTTATCCTTGAACAGCTATCAGTAACATAATCTAGAATAAGCATTAAGCTCTCCACTTATACTCAATATTATAGCCAAAGACGCAGTTATTAAGGAAATAAAGCAAAAGTAACCTTATAGGTACTGGGTTCAAGGTGGTGACTGATCGTATTATGACTTCGACGGCGTACAGTTTAAGAATGTCAGTTACGTTATCGACGTGGTGCCTAACTTGCTTGTTCCTTGGTACTTCCAGCCTTTTAAACCCATCCAGTCAGTCCAAAACACGACGAAACATAACTATGATTCGCTTTGACATGTATAATAGCGTCTCCATAGCCCAAAATATTAAATTTATGTCATTTACTTTATCTGACATTTACGTTATCCAAAGCAACACGGGAGGATTTCTGCCCAAACACCGTTCTAACCCCTCTGAATCTTATCGCGCTGTATTTTGCCTTTTCCGCGGACCATCCTCTTCTGGTCAGAAGCGTCCCCACGCTGTTTTGGGTCGGAGGACCTGAGCTACATCGGAAAAGTGTATGTTTTTGCCATTTGTACACTCTGATTGGTGTAAATGACTGTGTGTTAGTGTAAAACAAGTGTCAGAGATTCACCATGCCGAAGATCCGAACGCTCTATGATGATTTTCGATGGTTAGACCGAAAGAAAGTTTTGTTAATATGTCTGAGTTTCGAAACATTGCGCCGAATACAACGCTGTTGACTTGATAACATAAATGATCAATCTACGTTGTAAATGACAAACTTTCGTGAGAAAACATGTCGGGAAAGTTGTTTGAATGTAAATTCTTTACATGATATCATCGATAGGGATGTCTACTTTCTGTTCAGAAGTATTTTGGTGTTGTTTTGGCTTTAGATTATGTACCCAGGATCGATTTCAGGATAACATAAATGACATTTTTGTTTGTAATTTCGAACGCCCAGTTTTCTATGCTTGTAGGTCTCTGAAATGACTTGTTATCTATGTTCTTGCATTTGAATCAGATTATATAAGTGTTATCTTCATATATACTGCTTATTTGTGGTGTTTGGAGTGATTTTAGTACGAGGAGATTGAAAACAAAGTATGCACATCGAGATAACATAAATGACATCTTTTATGATTGCAGAGATGCCAAGTCTCACGCATTCGGTGTAGGTCTCACTCATTTTTAGGCTTATTCACCGTAGTCCACAATTATTCAATGAACGCTTATTAATGAGATTCTCACGCGGAATTAAAATCCTTGTGCATTGAAGTTTCAGTTTCACTTGCGTAAAGGTGGACCTCACCACAAGTAACATGGAAAGCGATTATGACTCCAGACTTCTCATGCTTCTCACTGCTCAGGGATTGGAAACAATGCATGTGTTTCATTATCGTTTAAATTGTTTTAATGAAATAAGACCATTTGAAACGATTTTATGCAATTCCATTGCTTTCAATCCCTCAGTAAAGAGAAGCGTGAGAATTCCCGAGCCATCATCGATTTCCGTGTCACTAGTGGGGAAATCCACCGTAATGCACGTGAAACTGATTAATTTAATGCACAATGACTTAAACTCTGCGAGTGAATTTCTTCAGTGCGCGTTGATTGAATAATTGCTGACTCCGGCAGAGGAACGGGAATGCCACTGAGAGGCGAGAGACTCACGCAGAATGCGTCAGACTTGGCATCTCTGTGATTATTGTGATTTGATATGACGTCAGATACCGTCCATGTCATTTGTCATAATGGTTCTAATGTCCAGGTGGTTCTTCTAACTATATTTAATCAGTTTAATGTAAAGAATGCCATTTTTAGCTCCAAACCGGGGTGCTGTGGTGATTTTCTGAAGATTTTCATAAAGAGTGTCATTTACGTTATCTGTGTCATTTACGTTATTTTCCCTGCTTTCTAGTGCAGTGATACCTTCTGTAGGCTGCAAAACTAATGTAACTTGTTTTAGCAAAGTATTATGATTGATTTGGGGAGTAAAGTGGGCAAATAAAGACTTGAGGGGTTGTTTTGATGCAAATTTCAGACGTTTTGTGTTCATTTACTTGTCAAAGTCAGTATGAGTGCAGGTGAACTGGTGCATGAGAATTCAATGATAACTAAATGGAAACCATGAAAGCAATGAGTTTAACTGATATCATGACCAGCATGGCACAGTCTAGTGAACTGTTGTTTGATTGAATAAAATTAGATTCCCCAAGTAAAAATATCTGCCCTGTGATATTGACGCCAATTTGAGGACTCGCTGATTTTAAAATGGTTTGTTGTCAATACGAAGTTTTGTTCATTATTGGTAATGAACCAGATATTGGATAGCACTGTCTTGTGCCATTAATGCTAACTTGGAAGAACAATCTTTCGCATAACGCTAGCTCAGATATCGCCAGTCATACCGTGGTAGAAAACAAATGGCAACAAATGACATGATTGTATGAATCAAGCCATTGTTAAGTCGCAGATAAATCAAACTAATGTATGATGTGTGAAGATTTGGTTGGTGTGTCAGTAGGTAAGCGAACATGAGGCCATTGAAGTTGGGTCTCATACCCACTGAAAAAGACGGAAAGGACGGATGATAAAAGGTTACCATAAGTAATTAATTCCGATCACTCAACTTAAGTTCACCATCATGCATATCTTTCTTTTGAGACGACAGAGCACAGAAATGATACAACCATGCTTAATTAATTTTGCACGCATACTTGCTGGTTTCTTTTAGCCATATCATCCGTTTCGGAGCACCAACGAGGCGCTAAAATCTGCGTTGCGATTCGGTCTGGTTGGAACGAATCGTAGAGAAACCGGTGTTACTTTGACAGCAGATTTCGTTACCGAATCTAATGCTACTGTGGTTTGATGTCGCTTGTGAAGGGAAGGCACACCTGAACCAGAGGGGTACCTTTGCACTTGGTCGGCGTATGTTGAGGGTAGCAGAGAGTTATTTAAACTAGGAACTTGGGGGGCAGGGAGGTTAGAGAGTGTTACACAGAGGGAAATGCAGACTGCCCTGATGGAAGCTGACAGCATTACATGCACTATTGATGATATATTTTTAAATCAAAAAAGTGTGGTGAGGGGCTTTGAGCAGCGGGCACATGGGAAATCGAGGGGGAAGAGTGTTCGTGATAACCTGAAACGTTTTTATCTAAATGCAAGAAGCATTAAAAATAAATTTTGAGAACTTGAGGCCATTATGGTTAGTGAAGGCTATGACATAGTTGGGATTACAGAGACATGGCTTAGTGAAGAGGATGGAGATGAATAAAATGTAGAAGGTTATAAGCTCTTTAGGAAGGATAGATGCAATAGGCGAGGAGGGGGTGTAGCACTCTATGTGAGAAAAAACATAAATGTGCAGGAAATTCCTGAAATTGAACATTCCTTGCCCTGCAAAGATATCTGGGTCAGGCTCACTGGCAAACACGAGACTGGTTTAAACATAGGTGTATGCTATCGACCACCAGCTTTGGACAGTACAGTCAATGAAATGCTCTTTAAGAGGATTCATAAGCTTGTAGAGGAGGAGGGACTATTATTATGGGAGACTTAAATTATCCTGGTATTGATTGGGAAATGGTGAAAGGACAGGGTGGGGGGGAGGAAGAATTTCTAGATGTCATAAATGATAATTTTTTGGTGCAGTATGTTAATAAACCTACAAGAGAGAAGGCAATTTTAGACTTAGTGCTCTGTAATGACCCAGATAGAATTAGCAACGTTGAGGTACGGGAGCCACTTGGGACAAGTGATCACTCTACTGTTAATTTTGAGGTTTCATGAGAAGTTAAAAAGGTGGGTCCAAAAACAAAAATTTTCAATTTTAGGCCAGCAAACTTTGACAGGATGCGCTCATATATAAGTGAAATAAAATGGGAGACACTCCTGGAGTGTGAGTCTGTAAATGAGATGTGGGAAAGATTTAAGGGGGTTTTACTTGATTCACAATGCAAATTCATTCCAAAGGTGTCCAAAAGTAAGCTGAAAAACCGAATCCCCAGTGGATGACCGCAGCTATTCGTAGGAGTTTAGGGAAAAGAGGAATCTTTATAAGATGTACATAGAGGATAACAATGAGATTACTAAGGCTGAATACAGTAAAATGCGGGCTGTGGTCAAAAAAGAGCTGAGGAATGCTAGAAGACTGTATGAAAGACAAATTGCAGAAGGAGCAAAAACACCCTAAGCGCTTCTTTCAGTGCTGGAGCAGAAAAAGGAAAAGTCAAAGAGCAGGTTAAGTGCTTAAAGAATAAATATGGATCGCTGCTAAATGATAACAAGGATATTGCGGATACCTTAAACAGTTACTTTGTTGAGAATTTTACCTTAGAGCGGGTCTTTATTCGGCCAGAGGGCATGTCCAATGCTCAAGATTATTTAGCGGAAATTGAGGTTAGGGATAACGTAGTATTAGACAAGTTGCATAAACTAAAGGCAGATAAGGCGGCGGGTCCTGATGGCTTATATCCTAGAGTGCTCAGGGAAGCTAGTGAGATCATCTTTAAGCCGCTATCTGCCATCTTTAGACGGTCTTTAGAAACTGGAGAAATACCAAATGATTGGAAACAGGGCAATATAATACCAATATATAAGAAAGGGGACCGTACTGAGCCAAATAATTATAGGCCAGTCAGTTTAACTTGCATTGTGTGCAAAATATTGGAATCTATCATAAAAGATGAGCTGGACTTATTTCTTGAACGTAACAATATCTTGAGGGATAGCCAACATGGTTTCCGTAAAGGAAGGTCATGCCTGACAAACCTTCTGGAATTTTTTGAAGAGGCCACCAAGACTTATGACCAAAGCAGGGCTTATGACATCATATATTTGGATTTTCAGAAAGCATTTGACACAGTACCGCATAAGAGACTAATTTTTAAAATGAGCTCCATTGGAGTTACAGGTGGTATTCTGAAGTGGATTCAAAACTGGTTGCAGGACAGAACACAAAGAGTGGTGGTCCGTGGTATCTCATCTGAGCTAGGTATGGTGGGGAGTGGCGTCCCCCAGGGATCGGTGTTGGGACCCTTGCTGTTCCTCATCTACATTAATGACCTTGATAGGAATATTGAGAGCAGATTAGTTAAATTTGCAGATGATACTAAATTGGGAGGTTTGGCAAATAGTTTAGAGTCCACTAAAGTGATTCAGGATGATTTGGATAGAATCCAGAATTGGGCAGAAATGTGGCAAATGAAATTTAATGTAGCGAAATGTAAAGTTGTACATGTAGGTAATAAAAACATTAGAGGGGATTACTTCATAGGAGGTTTTAAACTGGAATGTGCTCCACACAAGAAAGATCTGGGAGTGATTGTTGACCAAACCCTCACAGGCTCTAGCCATTGTGCCGTAGCAGTTAAAAAACCAATCGGATGCTGGGGTACATTGCCAAAAGTATTGAGTTCAAATCCAAGGAGGTGATGCTTCTTTTGTACAACACATTCGTCAGACCACATCCAGAGTATTGTGTACAGTTCTGGGGACCATACTTTAAGAAAGACATAGAGGCTTTAGAGAAAGTTCAGAGAAGAGCCACAAAGCTAATTCCGGGTATTAAAGATGAAAGCTATGAGAAAAGGCTGAAGATCCTTAATCTCTTTAGTCTTAGGAAAAGGAGACTGAGGGGTGATCTGATTGAGGTCTTTAAATATGTTAAAGGGATTAACACAGTGAATTATGAAGGATTCCTTCAACCAAGTGTTGTTAGTAGAACTCGGGGTCACAAATGGAAGCTGACCAAAGGTTAATTTAGCACTGATATTAGGAAATATTTTTTCACCCAAAGATGTGGAATAGCTTGCCTGACCATATTATTGAGGCAGAGACCTTGGGAGTTTTCAAGAGCAGGCTTGACTTAAAGCAAGACACCATTGAGTCATTGAGTATCTGAAGTGATTTATTCACGATAGTACAAAGAAACTGGCGAGCCTAGTTGGGCTGAATGGCCTGTTCTCGCCATTCATGTTATGTTATGTTAGTAGGTAAGCTGTATCACTTATGATCTGCTCACATCACTCAGGTTCACGTAACTAGCAACTCTTATAGAAATTTTCACACCTTGTTTTCCTCCTTCATTATGAGGGGATGATTGTGCTTTAGCTTCCACCATTTTACAGGTAAAACAAAAATCCGCGTACATTCACTCCCTCACACTGACTGACTGCGTGATAACAGTTGGCTTTTCAACCCCACAGAGACCTGTCAGCCAAAAAGACAGCATTTGGATGTATTTTCCCATGAAAATTGATTGGTCTGATTGGTCTTTTTTGGCTCCGTTCATTGAAGATAAAACAATACAAAAGTGCTGTCCTGTCTTGTTATACTGTCATTCAGTATCGTAGTAAACTGCCCAAAGTGAAGAACTATTTGGGGCTAAAGAACAAATCTTCAGGGCTACAGCCTCGAATGCTCTGGGGAGGCGATGCCACTGTTTGCCATTGAATTTTTATTCCTCATTAAACAAATACATTTGCTGACTATGACATCGCGGGTTCGAACCCTGGTCGTACCAACCAGCAGTGTTCGGCAGCTTTTTCAGAGTAGCGCACAATTGGCTATTGTGCTACAGGGTTTCAAATTGAGAAGGGACTGCCACGAAAGGGAAATAAAATAAATAGCTTTGTTCGTTGCTCGAGCGCCTCCTGTTGGCCAGACGGGCGCTCGTCAGGAAGATTCTAAGCCTGTTCATGTCCGGGTATCCTCCGCCCTCGTTCTGAACTTGTGAAGATTCAACCAATGAGTGTATAAGTAGCAGTGGCTGACAGGCACGTGCTTCGGAGGAGAGCCGTGAACTGTCTTCACTCTCCTGAATTGGCAACAAGGGGTCGTAAACGAGCAAGCCTTGTACATAGTTCACCAGTTGGGCATTCCAGATTCGGGTGGGATTGGAGATGCCAAATTTCTAAAAAAAAAAAAAAAAAACCAAATATATTTGCCACTGTGACTACTGCTTGTAAATTGATCCTCGTCACGGATGAATTACTTTCGTCAATGACGAAAATGACGAGCGCCAGCGGGAACCCTGGCCAATGCGCAGCCAGAGAAATTTCGTAGACCAGCTCTGTGCGTAACCCTGAACAAATAAACGTCATATCATACAAATGAAAATAAGAGGTTCACACACGGGGTATGACCGCAGCACGCCAGACCCCCCCAAAAAAACTCCTCGGATCTACACGATTCACACAAGTCACCCAAACTGACATGAAAAAAGTGAGAGTCGCCAAAAAGCGAGCTGTTTGCATCCCTGAATTAAGTAAGTTCAAATAAAACTACATCATATACACCTTGTCTGTCAGGAGGGATTCCAGTGGAGATGTATTCCAGAGTTAGATCCTCTTCAGGGCTTGCCGGTTGTCGCTGATTTAAAAGCCAACTCCACAGATCTGTCAGATCACTGACTGACTACAAACATATACTATAAACAGCAACACGGAACTGCGATCATAGACACTAATTTTTATTTGAGTTTATCTTTCCTCAATTATTTTGGGTGTCCATGGTAAAATCCTTGGATTTTATTTTTTTTTTATTTAAAAATTTTGCATCTCCAATCACTACTGAATCTGGAATGCCCAATCAGAGAAATGTGTACAAACCTGCTCGTATGCGACCCTATGTTACCATTTTGGGAAAGCAAAGACTCCCCGCCGAAGCACGCGCCTGTCAGCCCCTGCTTCTTTACACTCATAGCTCGAAACTTCGCAAGTTCAGAACGAGGGTGGAGGATACCCGAACATGAGCAAGCTTAAAATCTTACTGGTTAGCGCCCGGCTGGCCAACAGGAGGCACTTCAGCAATGAAAAAAGCAACTGTTCTAATATCCCAGCTTGGCAGTCCCTCCCAACTTACCAACCACTGCTGGCTGATGCAACCGGGGACTGAACTCGCGTGGAGGTGATCACTACTGCTCCGCAATGCGGCGTCTTAACTGAGTGAGCCGACCCAGCAGCTTCGGAATGGATTTTTCAGCTGATCATTTTTTGTTTAGGAAACTGAACAGTGTGGGTTCATGGTAAAACCTGGAATGGATTTCTGAGTGATTTTCTTCTGTTTTATTTTCAGAATTGAACTGCACAGCACAAACAGATTATGGGAGGGGAGTTATAACTGCTTGAATGCCATTGCTCTGCTGATGGAAGCGATGCACTATTTGCTATCTGATGTGAAGCTGTGGTCTAGTTCCTTTGCAATTTTGGTTTATTTGTAATGTATAATTTTTTTTTTTTTAAATCTTCTATCTGTTTGCTATCTGTTTTCTGTTTTGAATGGTTGACTTGACTATCTTACATGTCAGGAGAGAGCCATGGTTAGCACCCCACTATAAACAAAATACGTCAAAACCGTTATAGTGTCACTGGACTGTTTCCAATCAACCCAATTAATGTGAGATTTTCCACCAGGTGTACTTTAAGGCATCATACTACATTTCCTGTCTTTTTTGCCCTTGTCCCAACCTTTTTGAAACTTGTGGGCATCAAATTCAACATGAGCAGATATTTTTCAAAAAAACAATAACATTTCTCAATTTCAACATTTGATATGTTTTCTTTGTATCATATTCAATTAAATATAGGGTTTGATTGGTTTGCAAATAATTCTATTTTCATTTACACTTTACACAGCGTCGCAACTTTTCGGGAACAGTTGTTGTTTAAACCCATGTATAAATCATAACACACGTACTTCCATGTCACAAATGAAAAAATAACACCTGCGTAGGTCTAGTCACGCGGTTTTGCTCTTATTATTTGAAAAATTCAATGTGAGCTGGTCTCTCATAGTGTGCAGTTGACAGATGGGGTAAGTTGTCACAGTTTATCGTCCACTTATCTGTCTGCAATTCTGCACAAATGATGCACTGAGTAAATAATATCTGCCACTTCTACAACGAGGCATTTATTCCATTGGGATTTTTGTACTCAAGACATGGAAGAAAGAGTAAAAAAATTACTAAAAATGAATTAAAATTCATTTCACAATATTTATAGACTATGCATTATTTCAAACCCATATGAATGAATCGCAGTTCTAATTTTCCTCTTGATTTCATCATGTCATGGGCCCATGCCTGAAATTCAACAGCTATGCTGAGAAATAAACATGTGGAAAGTATGTGCAGAGCACTTGTTTGCTGATCAACACTTTTAGCAACTTCAAAAGCAATGCTCACATTTGACATCCCCAGGGATATCCTAAATATACGCATGACTATTCATCAGAGGCGTTAAAAGCTTAAACAGAGAGCCTGTTCAACAGATTCAACAAGTGACCTACCATTAGAGACTGTCTGTGCTGGTTGACGGTATTACCCATGTGCTTTACATAGATTAATTGGATGGCTGTTTTGAAGCTTTTAAGTAACAGTGTGTTTTGAGGTGACATACTGGCTAATATCTTGATTATGCTGTTTCTTACAGGAATGCGCTACCATTGCAGCAGTCTTTTAGGCTGACTACAGCAATAGCGTGACTGAAATGAGGCTTTCCAGTTCTTCTAGCTTGAACAACTCCATCATTAGGCCAGATGGATTTTATATTGTTGGATTTAAATTTTTGAAGTTTGCCGAGATATATTTTATTTTCATTGCCATCATTTATTTTGTCACAATTTTTGCGAACTCATGCATTCTCTTTATTATATCTGCAGATCATCGCCTGCATGCCCCAAAGTATATTGCAGTGGTGAATTTAGGGGTTATCGACTTAATTATCAGTACAACTGTTATTCCTGGCGTGATCAAGGGATTTGTTGAGATAAATAACTTTATTTCCTACCATGCATGTTTGGCACAAATGTTTTTCTTTAACTGTTTTGGGATGTTAGAGTCATTTTCCATCGGTGTACTTGCCTATGACAGGTTAATTGCAGTGTGTTTTCCACTGAGGCAAAATTCAATTAACACACCTAAAAGCATGATCAGTATTTTAGTGATTATTTGGGTGTTTTCTGTAAGCTCCAACTTGTTCATAATTCTGATCACGACAAAATTGTCTTTTTGCAATTCACTGAATGTGGACAGCTATTTCTGCAGCTTTGTACATGTGTACAGACTATCCTGCAATGGTAACAGATTGCACAGGGCGCTGCCTCTTCTCTGGTATTAATAGTTCTGTTTGTGCCCCTTAGCTTCATTATCATGTCATACTGCTGTATTTTAACTGCCGTGTTTAGAATGAAAAGTGTGGACAGCAGGTACAAAGCACTCGCAACTTGCACTGAGCATCTAATTTTAGTGGCAATTTTCTTCATGCCAATGCTGATTCTGAATATTGTCGATGTCTTTCTATTCCGACTCAGTCCAGATGTCAAAGTAGTGAGCTTGTCTTTAGCCTCATGTTAACCTCCCTGTCTGAACCCCATTGTGTACTCCCTAGGAACCAAAGAAATTAAGAACAGGATTCTGACCACTCTCAAAAAAGCCAAGGTTGCAGTCTGGGCAGGGTAGATGTAGTAACATACTATCAATGGCTTGCAAATGTGAACATTCTTCTAACTGATGGCTTCAGTTTGATTTTGACGTTGTTGAAGGGTGTCAATTGCATATCTCCCAATCGAGACCAAGGCTCTTCAACTAGATTGAACATTTTTGGTTTTGCTTGTTCGGACTTGATTTCGGTTAAGCCTTCAGATTGTGCAACCAAACCGCCTTTTTTCATTCAAGGGCTCTTTAACCTTTTCCATGGTCAGACTTGTGCAGTTTTAAGCTTGAGGAATTTTTTAGCTTCCACAGGGCCTTGTGATAAATTACATATTGTACGATCACAGGTCAAAGTGATGGTGGATGATTAAAGTTTGGCCAATTCCCCCAATTCACACTGATGTCACTCAACTTCCAGTTTACTTCTGGGTTAGTGATTGCAGGGTATGGGCTGGATTTCTTCCATGGAGATTCTATGCACTACTCCAGAATCCAACAAACGTTATTTAAATTCGAAAGGTTAAGTTAACATTAATACTGTTTTCTGTTATACTATCCTTTTTTCTTGATAATGTTATCTGTCTTTTTACCATTTGGAAATTATCTTAAATTCGGCTGGGAATGTATGCTAGAAATGCTAGTGATGCTGCTGTTGTCTGCCTGTGTGTATCGCAGGCTTATTTTTGTCAATTTCTTTAATTTATTGACGATCAAGTGGCGATGCCAGGGAGTCGGTTTTGTTTTAATACTAGAATTCCTTTAACTGTTGAATTTATTTGAATAATAGAATTATGATAGAATAATAGAATAGTGATAGAATCATCTAAACTAATCATTGTTGTATATTTAGGACCACAATAAAAAGAAGTCCCCAGGATTTTTTGTGTTATCATTTTAGCTTAACTGTGTGACTGCACCTCGTGCTGTTTACATTTCTGGGTGAGGAGAGTGCAAGAGTGTGGGAGTGGGAGAGTGACAGTGTGGGAGTGTGCAAGAGTGGGAGTGTGAGTGAGAGTATGTGAGTGGGCGTGTGAGGGAGTGGGAGGTGGGGGGGAGGGGGTCTTGAGTAAGGAAAACATATGGAAAGCATGCTATACATTTGAATAGTTTAGTGGCGGTTTGAAAACCACTATAATTGACTATAATTAATAGTAGTATTACATAGTATCAATACCATGTCAAATTTATGCTTCAGAAAACTGATTTTTCTTATCTACTTATTGGGATACCATTGGCTCACTGTAGCTGAGGTGGTTGCTGCAGAGGACAACGATTATTTCTGTTGCAAGAGAATTTTTTTTTAACTGCTGGATAGACACTATGGTGAAGTATATTGAGCAGTTTGCACATCAGGCTTAGCTGAGGAGTTTTATTCAGGCAACTCCTGAAAAGCAGGGACTGGAGTAAACTCATCCATATTCTAAACCGCGAGCTGGGCTTGCTTGTGAATATTCCATAAGTGATCCTGTTGCGCCATCTAGTGATAGAATATTGTAACTGCATGCATAAATGTGCAGCTCCATGTCCGCTGGTGGACACATCTGCACAGATACCACCGTTGTTCTTCTCGAACACGCCAAATCCAGATAATCCTTCAATGAAGAATTACATTCATATTTTAATTTGTAACGAAGTGGCTAGTGTGAAAGTAGACTTTTTATCTTTTAAATGTAGTACAGTAAAAAAAATACTTGTTGACAGGGAAGTCATGGAAGCTCAAATGGGGGGATTTCTTTTTGCTGTTGGAGCAACAAGGGACACTGCACCAGGCTTGTGACATACTATTGTGAGGAAGAAAAAGAGCAACAATGTTTTATCTCCAGGGTAATGTAAACTTTGATATAAAATGGCGAGTCCATATTGGAATCAAAAGAAATCCAAAAAGAAGTCGAAATGTGTTATTGTTATACAGCTAGATAGTAGCCTTTAAATAGCATTGCTAGCATTCTCAAATCAATCTAAGGACATATCCAAAGAATTTATACATTCATCAGCCTTTTCAGCTGATAACGACCACTGGCCATGGCAGTTTCAAAGTAGTTAACCGTGTTAACATAACAATAGATGTGCCTGGCTTGGTTATTGCGCACTAAGAAACTGCACATCGACAACAACACACAGTATAAAACCCAGTGGGCCTAGTAGTTAAAATTTTAGCTATCATTAGATTAGATTAGATTAAGTTCTTTGACCAAGAGTTAGAGGTAGATATCTGGGTCAGGCTCACTAGCAAACACGAGACTGGTTTAAACATAGGTGTATGCTATCGACCACCAGCTTTGGACAGTACAGTCAATGAAATGCTTTTTAAGAGGATTATGCAAGCTTGTAGAGGAGGAGGGACTATTATTATGGGAGACTTAAATTATCCTGGTATTGATTGGGAAATGGTGAAAGGACAGGGTAGGGGGGAGGAAGAATTTCTAGATGTCATAAGTGATAATTTTTTGGTGCAGTATGTTAATAAACCAACAAGAGAAGGCAATTTTAGATTTGGTGCTCTGTAATGACCCAGATAGAACTAGCAATGTTGAGGTACTGGAGCCACTTGGGACAAGTGATCACTCTACTGTTAATTTTGAGGTTTCATGGGAAGTTAAAAAGGTGTCTCCAAAAACAAAAATTTTCAATTTTAGGTGAGCAAACTTTGACAGGATGCGCTCATACCTAAGTGGAATAAAATGGGAGACACTCCTGGACTGTGAGTCTGTAAATGAGATGTGGGAAAGATTTAAGGGGGTTTTACTTGATTCACAATGCAAATTCATTCCAAAGTTGTCCAAAAGTAAGCTGAAAAAGCAGAATCCTCAGTGGATGACAGCAGCTATTCGTAGGAGTTTGAGGGAAAAGAGGAATCTTTATAAGATGTACATAGAGGATAACAATGAGATTACTAAGGCCGAATTCTGAAAATGCAGGCTGTGGTCAAAAAAGAGCTGAGGAACGCTAGAAGACTGTATGAAAGACAAATTGCAGAGGGGGCAAAAACTAACCCTAAGCGCTTCTTTCAGTACTGTAGCAGAAAAAGGAAAGTCAAAGAGCAGGTTAAGTGCATATAGAATAAAAATGGATCGCTGCTATATGATAACAAGGATATTGCGGACACCTTAAACGGTTACTTTGTTGAGAATTTTACCTTAGAGCGGGTCTTTGCTCGGCCAGAGGGCTTGTCCAATGCTCAAGATTATTTAGCGGAAATTGAGGTTCGGGATAACATAGTATTAGACAAGTTGCATCAACTAAAGGCAGATAAGGCAGCGGGTCCTGATGGCTTATATCCTAGAGTGCTCAGGGAAGTTAGTGAGATCATCTTTAAGCCGCTATCTGCCATCTTTACACGGTCTTTAGAAACTGGAGAAATACCAAATGATTGGAAACAGGGCAATATAATACCAATATATAAGAAAGGGGACCGTACTGAGCCAGGTAATTACAGGCCAGTCAGTTTAACTTGCATTGCGTGCAAAATATTGGAATCTATCATAAAAGATGAGCTGGACTTATTTCTTGAGCGTAACAATATCTTGAGGATAGCCAACATGGTTTCCGTAAAGGAAGGTCATGCCTGACAAACCTTCTGGAATTTTTTGAAGAGGCCACCAAGACCTATGACCAGAGCAGGGCTTATGACATCATATATTTGGATTTTCAGAAAGCATTTGACACAGTACCGCATAAGAGACTAATTTTTAAAATGAGCTCCATTGGAGTTACAGGTGGTATTCTGAAGTGGATTCATAACTGGTTGCAGGACAGAACACAAAGAGTGGTGGTCGTGGTATCTCATCTGAGCTAGGTATGGTGGGGAGTGGCGTCCCCCAGGGATCGGTGTTGGGACCCCTGCTGTTCCTCATCTACATTAATGACCTTGATAGGAATATTGAGAGCAGATTAGTGAAATTTACAGATGATACTAAATTGGGGGCTTGGCAAATAGTTTAGAGTCCACTAAAGTGATTCAGGATGATTTGGATAGAATCCAGAATTGGGCAGAAATGTGGCAAATGAAATTTAATGTAGCGAAATGTAAAGTAGTTCATGTAGGTAATAAAAACATTAGACGGGATTACTTCATGGGAGGTTTTAAACTGGAATGTGCTTCACAAGAGAAAGATCTGGGAGTGATTGTTGACCAAACCCTCACAGGCTCTAGCCATTGTGCCGTAGCAGTTAAAAAAGCCAATCGGATGCTGGGATACATTGCCAAAAGTATTGAGTTCAAATCCAAGGAGGTGATGCTTCTTTTGTACAACACATTCGTCAGACCACATCTAGAGTATTGTGTACAGTTCTGGGGACCATACTTAAAGAAAGACATAGAGGCTTTAGAGAAAGTTCAGAGAAGAGCCACAAAGCTAATTCCGGGTATTAAAGATGAAAGCTATGAGAAAAGGCTGAAGATCCTTAATCTCTTTAGTCTTAGGAAAAGGAGACTAAGGGGTGATTTGATTGAGGTCTTTAAATATGTTAAAGGGATTAACAAAGTGAATTATGTAGGATTCCTTCGACCAAGTGTTGTTAGCAGAACTCGGGGTCACAAATGGAAGCTGACTGAAGGTTAATTTAGCACTGATATTCGGAAATATTTCTTCACCCAAAGAGTAATTTCGGTGTGGAACAGCTTGCCTGACCATATTGTTGAGGCAGAGACCTTGGGAGTTTTCAAGAGCAGGCTTGACTTAAAGCTAGATACCATTGAGGCATTGAGTATCTGAAGTGATATATTCACGATGGTACAAAGAAACTGGCGAGCCTAGTTGGGCTGAACGGCCTGTTCTCGCCATTCATGTTATGTTATGTTATGTTAGGTATGGTGATTGATTATACATTGATATAAAAAGGAAATGTATAACAAAGTGAGGCTACATACACACAGGGAGGTCGCTAGCATTATTAGCATTGCTTAGCTTCCCGCCTAATCTAGAAATTTTCATGATAGTAAAATTCAAAACACAGGTAACATTAGCAAGGCACCCTAATGCCTAGTCGTAAATAATATTAATCTTCACTCTACCTTTCGAAATTGAACGTTGTTTATCTGGAGATCCTGGAGGTCCATATAAACTCAACAGAGTTTAGCAGGGCATCCCCTGCTATCGGTAAACCCGGAAGAGGAGATGACGTCACGTGAATTCCCCTTATACTGATTGCGCTATTGGTTGAGGTATGCACTCTCCTGAGTGCTCTCTATTTTTTTTTTTCCGTTAAGTTTTCAGCCCCTCTGATCAAATTGTCTTTTTGTTATTATTGGGTTCTTGCACTTTTTCCAAAGTCAGATTCAAGCATTTTCTCTGCGAATTTTCACGCTTCTCCAGGACCTAGTTGCTGTGGTAAATTACATATTTATCAAATTGCATAGTGAGACTGAAAATTACTCTGACAGTTATGCAAGTATCTTTTCAATTTTTAGCACTTTATTCATGATGTGAACACCAGATTAAAATTTGTTCATTTTCAAGGATTTCCAGCACCTGTAGGAACCCTGTATTCAGTCCCTCGAGTGAAGCTATCACTGCTGCCGAGGGCATGTGCTTTGACTATTCTGCAGTAAATAAAGCTTGCAGGGAGCTATTGCATTATTGCTGAGTATATTTACTATGTTTGGGGCTCTTGGTTTAACCCTATCTAGACCGGGAGGGGCTTATATGCCTGCGCCAATTTTCACGCCGTATAATTTCTGAACAGCTTGAGCTTGGACCACCAAACATGGTGACTTTTCCTAAAACTTGTCTGGGAACAATTTTATACCAATAAGTCAAGTCCACCATCTTCGCCGTTTCCATCGCAATGGTTTTCTAGCAAGTATGTCTGACAAAATATCGCCGATTTCAGTTTCTTCAATGTAGTTTCCAGATTTTCTTTTTAACATATACTTATTCCATTGTATTTTCAATATCTTATGTAATTTAATGTCACCTTTGTTAAGTAGAATTAATTACCCTATTATGCCAGTTTTGGGCAATAAAATCAAAACATGATGTCATAATGACATCATTATAGGTCATAATAATACCAAAATGATTGTAGTGATTTAGTTCTACGTGTACATCATCCCCTGCAAATTTGGCGGTCATGCTCCATGTTGTTTACGAGTTACCGGGGAGGCAGGGGGCAGGAAGCCAGCAAAAAGCCCGGTCTGGATAGGGTTAATTGTTGTGTTTCGCAGCTGGAGTTTGACAGACTCTTTAGAATGAATATGGTTGAGGGCAGGTACCAAGTGCTTGGAGCTGGCATTTATAATACCTCTCTTGGCAAATTTTAACTTGCTAATGCTGGTTTTTTTTCTTTCCCCCCCCCCCCCTCCGGAGGGCAACTTTATTTAGTAACAAAAATTTTGATGAAGAAAAAAAAAAAAAAAGCATGATTTGAAGCCTCAAAGAGGGAGGGTTATACCAACACAAATAAAACAAATCTGTTTCAGAACGAGTGAATGTATGTGTGTGTGCATTTGTGTGTGAATGAGTGTGTGTGTGTATGTGTGATCTGTGAATTTTTTTTGAAGGAACAAAATACAAACAGAAACAGCGACACAATATTAAAACGACAAACAAGTGAGATGTTTTTTGGCTCCTTGCCAAAACAGTTTAACCTTAGCAATGCAGCTCTCAAACAATATCAGTCCAACATCGAAATATCTTTTAAATTGTTCTGATTCTGCCAGTCCTGTTACCTGTTTTTGTCATTTTTCATAATTATGTATTATTTATCATAAGTCTGCATCCCACTTTTTGTTTTGCCATTTGTTTATTTTCTGTTCTGTGCAGCAGTGTCTACCCCTGTCATGTGATCAGTGTGGTAAGTTCTTTCTCCCTAGTCTGCATGCTTACATGCTTCGGGTGATTTCAGTGGTTTCTAGTGTTTCACATAATTACTTCAATTCTCGTTTACTTCCTTCGCTCTGCTTTCTCTGATTACTAACAATACTAACATATATATTTTGACTTATAGTTACTAACTCGACTATCCCGTGTACATATTACTAACTAACTAATGAGCACTAGGGTTAATTTGTAAATTGCACCGCTACTAATTACTACTAATGTAATCTCAGCACTCTCCCTGTTCTAATCTTTGCCCCTCGCTTTACTTTCCCTGTATCTTCCTGTGTTTCCGCAAAATCCCTCACACGTGCTTAATTTCTATCCTGCACTCTTTTATCTGTGCACGTAGAACTCCTTAACCAGAGCCGTTTATTTGTCATAGGTTGTCTATGTGTTCCCAGTCCGCGTCTTGGCTTTTTCTTGCCAATTATTGTTTTAGGGCTTCCTCTTGTGCTCACCTTCTCTGCTCATTATCTGTTACTCCCCTCACCTGTTTCCCTGCAGCATGTTATCATGGTTTGTGAGGCTTGTGTGTGTTTTGGACTTTTCTTTGGTGCTCTCGTCCCGGGACGAGATCGAATTCCTTTTCAATTGGATTCTTTAACCAGCTGGCTGATTGAACTGCGGCGGCGCTTCCCCGGACTCTATATAAGCCGGAAGTCCACCACGCCTCCTTTGCTAGAGTGTCTGTTTGTATCTAAGCACAATAGCCGAAGACATCTCTAGTCAGGATTTGTGTGACTTTATATCTTCCAGTTATTTTTGGAGTTCCTTCCTCTTTAGGAATTTTCCCTTTTCTACTTCTTCTCTCTCTCGCATTGCTTCCATTTTTTCGGACTATTATACGTCCTTTGGAAGCGCGAGTACTTTCTGGTGGTCTGTGTGATTCTCTGTGTTTGTATTGCTTCTGCGCTGCTCGTTCTCTCCCTGGCTGCTGCACTCTATTTTACCAGCCTTTCTAGAACACTGTAGCCAGCATGGAGTCGTCTGCAATGGTTGCATTAGAGAAAGTTGTGGCTAATCAACAAGCAGTTCTCTATGGGTATGGCAAGGGTCTTTCTAGCCTGAACAATCAACAGGCAGAGTTGGCAGAGAGAGTCCGCCTTGAGGTGAATGCCATGCGGAAAGAGGAAAACGTTCTGTAAAGTCTCACTGAGAGTATTAGAGCCATGTCCACTCAGATCACTCAGAATGTTGCACAAGAACAATCCGTACACCTTCCCCGAGAGCCAAAACTCCAGTTACCCCCAAGATATGGAGGCGAGGCAGGAAGATGTAAAGATTTCATCGCCCAATGTAAGATAGTTTTTAAAGCGCAGCCTTCACGGTTCGTGAATGAAGAGTCTCGGGTTTCATTTATTTTATCCCTGTTGACCGGCACAGCACTCACTTGGGTCGGGCCACTTATTCGATCTAATTCACCGGTCGTGAATACAGTGGAGACTCTCGTTAGAGAAATGGTATTGGTGTTTGATCAGGATGTTTGTGGTCAAGATGTGGCTACGCGTTTAATGCATCTGAGGCAGGGCTCTGAAAGTGTCGCAGAGTTTTCAGTCTCATTTCGCTCCTTGGCGACAGAGACAGGCTGGCCAGAAGCGCCTCTTATGACAGTTTTTGTTCACGCTTTTGGCTGAGGAGGTTAAGGCGCTCTGACAACATTGGAGCCTTGTGTTTCTCTGGATTCCTTGCTTTGTACTGCGGTGCAAATGGATAATCGCATCCGCGAACGTAACAGGGAGAAACGTATTGCATTGGCTCTTGCTGGCAACAGGGTTAATGCTCCTTGCAGCATGCATACATCTCCTATTCCGCCCACTGAGATTTCCACTCCTGGCGAGCCTTTGCAGGTTGATGGCGCATATGAGAGCCGAGCTCGTAAGCCCTTTCGCAGACGTATGATCTGCTATAATTGTAACAAACCGGGACATATCCGTCCACGCTGCCTTGAGGTTCAGGGAAACGGGAAGTCCCTCTAGCGGTATGGGGGGCACTAGAGGGACAGACACAATTTCCCTTCCAAACCTTAATTCCTGACTGTGGGGAGACAGAGAATATTTATTGAAGCTTTTTTGGACTCTGGTGCCGTTGATTGTTTTATCGATGCGGAGTGAGCTAGGAGACATTCCATTTCCATCCGCCCTCCTTACATTCATGCACTGTAAGATCTTTGGACGGTCGCCCACTGGGAACCGGACTTATAACCGAAGTCTCTGAATCATTGACTATGTTTGTCCCTTTTCGTGGTCATTATGAGCAGGTCCGGTTTTTTATGATCAGTTCCCCTGTTTTCCCTGTCGTTTTAGGACACTCTAGGCTACGGGAATATAGGCCTCACATCCTTTGGGAGAGTCAGAATAACCCGGTCGTCCAGTGGGGCACTGATTGTTGGTCCCACTGTGGGGAGACTTTGGCGTGTCATCCCGGGCATCAACCTATGGTGGAGGCTGACGCCTGGAGTGATTCTGAGGAGTTTGTCTCACACAACCCTCCTAATCTAGGAAAAGGGGTGGAGGAAGGGTTGGAGTGGGATCCTCAATTTGACTGGCGGCAGCCAGAGGAGGATTGCTATTCGGAGGATTTCTCTGACTCGGAATCAGACATAGAGATGGCAGGTTCCGAACAGGGTGAGAATTTGGGGGCTGCTCTGAACTTTTGTCTGCCTCCTCATGTTCCTTACGATTATGTTGATCTCGCGGAGGTTTTTAGCAAGCAACGGGCCTCGACTTTACCTCCTCATCGCTCGTATGATTGCGAAATCAATCTCTACTTGGGTACCACTCCCCCCAGGGGTTCATTCTACTCGCTGTCAGGGCCTGAGCGAAGGGCCATGCGAGAATATATTCAGTAGGCTCTGGCTAATGGATTTATTCGGCCCTCCAAGTCTCCTGCTGGAGCAGGGTTCCTTTTTGTGTATTGATTACAGGGGCTTGAATAATATCACCATTAAAAACAGATACCCCCTTCCGTTGATGACCTCCGTGTTTAAACGTCTGCAGGAGGCGTCGTTTTGTACCAAGCTAGACTTCCGGAATGCTTATAACTTGGTTCGGATCCGGGAGGGGGACGAGTGGAAAACGGCATTTAATACGCATGACGGGTACGACGAATATTTGGTCATGCCGTTCGGATTGGTTAACGCCCCTTCTGAGTTCCAAGCACTCGTCAATGATGTCCTCCGAGAGATTTTGGAGAAACTCTTTTTTGTTTACCTTGACGATATTCTGATTTTTTTCTTCAACTCTCGGAGCATAAACAACACGTCAGACAAGTGCTTGAGGCCCTCCTTAAAGCCAAGCTTTTTGTCAAGGCTGAAAAATGTATTTTTCATGCCAAGACAGTCTCGTTTCTTGGCTTCATTGTGGCTGAAGGGTCGGTCTGCATGGATCCTAACAAGGTGGCAGTGGTCAGGAATTGGCCTGCCCTTCAAAATGTCAAGGAGGTTCAACGGTTTTTGGGCTTTGCTAATTTTTAGAGGAGGTTTATCCATAATTTTAGTGCAGTATCTGCCCCCATTATCGCGCTCACTAAGAAGAATACCTCCTCGTCGTTTGCTTGGTCTCCAGCAGCTGAGGCTGCTTTTCAGGAGTTAAAGAAACGATTTAGCTCGGAGCCCATTTTCGTTTTGCCTGACCCCTCCCTCCCATTTGTTGTGGAGGTGGATGCGTCGGAGGTCAGGGTGGGTGCCATTTTGTCCCAGCGCCCCCTTCGAGACAATAAGTTGCACCCATGCGCCTACTTCTCCCGGTCGTTTTCGGTGGCCGAACGGAATTACAGCATTGGTGACCGGGAGTTGTTAGCTGTCAAATTGGCATAAGATGAGTGGCGCCATTGGTTGGAGGGGGTTGAACATCCGTTTGTGGTTTGGACGGATCATAAAAATCTCCAATATATCCAACAGACTAAGCGACGTAATTCCCGGCAGGCGCGGTGGTCATTGTTTTTCAATCGCTTTAACTTTACGTTAACTTACCGCCTTGGCTCCAAAAACACCAAGCCTGACGCTTTGTCGCGGATTTATGACTGCTCTGGTCGCGATCTGATTCCTGAGCCGGTTATTCCGGCAGCTCAGATTGTGGCTCCCATTCAGTGGGACATTGAATCTGTTGTGCGGGATGCCTTGAGGTCCGATCCCCGTCCTGGTGGGGAGCCACCTGGCTGTTTGTTTGTCCCCATGGCGGTGCATAAACGGAAGGCTGTCGCTGATAGGAGGCGCCGTTTTGCCCCGGCTTATCAGGTTGGCCAGAGGGTTTGGTGTCCTGAGAAGCGGTGCTGAGTCCCATTGAAGTTGGGTCTCATACCCACTGAAAAAGACGGAAAGGACAGACGATCACATGTTACCGTAAGTTATTTATTCCGATCACTCAACTTAAGTTCACCATCATGCCTATCTTTCTTTTGTGACGATAGAGCACAGAAATGATACAACCACGCTGAATTAATTTTGCAGGCGTACTTGCTGGTTTCTTTTGCCTGTAACATCCGTTTCGAAGCACCAACGAGGCGCTAAAATCTACATTGCAATTCGGTCTGGCAGGAACGAATTGTAGAGAAACCGGTGTTACAGTGGCAGTGGATTTCGTTACCGAAACTAATGCTACTGTAGTTTGATGTCGCCTGTGAAGGGGAGGCACACAGTAGGTAAGCTGTATAATTTATGATCTGCTCACTAGGCCTGTGACAAAAAACTGGGTACCCGAGTCCTGCCCGAAATGTTCGGGTCCCGGGAAGAAAACTGCAATACCCGTTTCCCGAAAATCAGTACATTGATTGTGCAGACGATAAAATGATGGGTAATCATTCATGGCATCACCCAGATATTCACTAATGTACAATATTTATTCCTGTGGCTCACGACTGTCGTGCGCCAACGATTAGTTTATCAACTTACTTGAATGGGAAACAGATGGAGAATCAATCAGTGACAATTTGGAGATTTTATCTAATCAAGGATGTATTCATCCCTACCTCCTTGGTCTCGTCAGCTCGCGCTCGCTAGCTGCCTTTCGATCTCATTGGCGTCATGGTTTTTTTTTTTTCATTTTCTTTTCAACAGTTATGATGATGAATTTTGATGATATCAATACAAATTACCTGATATATTTATTGTTGTTGTGATTGATAGTCCTGGTTGATAGTAATAGTGATGATGAATACAGCGATTCGGTAACGATTGAAGTTGATGGAATAATTATCAAATGATGATGATAATGAGGAAATGGGAAATTCAGGGGTGCAGATATGATTTTGAGTTTTGACAATGGGATTGTTATGATGGTATAATGAAATACTTATTACTGATAATAATGACATCAGTCGGACATCTGTACACTTTGATATGGTAAATGAATTTGGAAAATACATTTGGAAAGTAAAATATCGTATTCGTAAAATACGTGATCAGTCCATCCAATGTTCGTTAGTTGACAATGAAATACTTACCACCTCGAACGAGCTTTTAGTTGTTTCTCGGTCTTTCTTTCTTTAGTGTACGTAAACCAGTGGTGTAGCCAGAACTTAAAATTGGGTGGGCACTAAACATCTCTTTAAAACATTTAGTCTATTCGTTCTGACTCGATCGCAGTCATTTTTTATAATTAACTATACATTCAATCCGAAAACACTCCGCACTATCAGATGTTGCTTGTTCACCTCGTTCAGGCAAAAGACAATCATTCATTTGGATGCACAATTTTGTGCTTTTCATATCAGTGGCGTAGCCAAACCTGAAAATAGAGCGGCCACACAACATCGGTTTACTACAATTATACCGAACTTGTTCTTAGCCATTTTCCTTTGTTAAAGCAATTTCCATTTATATGAATAATCAATTGGCAATTAAAGACACGGCTTCTTTCGTGGCGCGATCTAAGGGCAACTAATCAATAGGCATAATTCAGTTCAGCAAAATAAGTTACTCATAAGTTGTGCTTTATTACTTTTAATAATACTTTTCGAGAGGTAAACTGTTCTGGAACTTCCGCTCTACCATTTCGGCTCATCAGGCGATCTAACCTGTGCTTCATGATCGATTGAATTATTCAAAATGAACCAAAGAGAGATTTGATATGCACAAAATTGCGCATCCAAATGAATGACTGTCGTTTTGCCTGAACGAGGTGAACAAGCAACACTTGATAGTGCGGAGTGTTTTCGTATTGAAGGCAAAGTTAATTTGAAAAAAAAGATTGCGATCGAGTCAGAACTAATTGTTTTACAGAGATGTTTATTGCCCATGCAATTTTAAGTTCTGGCTGCGCTACTGACGTAAACGTGTTTGAAACTTTGAGGTAAACAATGAACACGGACATGCATGCCTCGTAGACGCAAGACACTGGCATATTTTCTTCACTTGCTATCTTTACTCTCTTGTCTCAACAATTTCCTCCACCTGTTTTTTCTTTTCTGCCCATGGTTTATTTCAACTGTCAATCATGAAAGAAGTGTCCTATGGAGACTGCTTTTCATCTAGACTTTATTCTCTGGGCAGTGGGCTGGTAGAAGTAGGGTCTAGATCAAAAATACCAGCTTTTTGTTCATTTAAGTGATTTTCGGGTACCCGGTTACCCGCCCGAAAAATCGTCGGGTTCCCGTTTTGAAAAAATTCCCTAAATTCCCAGGCCTACTGCTCACATCAATCACGTTCACGTAACTAGCGACTCTTATAGAAATTTACACACCTTGTTTTCCTACTTCATTATGAGGGGATAATTGTGCTTCAGCATCCACCGTTTTACAGGTAAAACAGAAATCCGCGTACATTCACTCCCTCACACTGACTGACTGTGTGATAACAGTATTTGGCTTTTCAACCGCACGGAGACCTGTCAGCCAAAAAGACAACATTTGGACGTATTTTCCCGTGAAACTTGATTGGTCTGATTGGTTTTTCTTGGCTCCGTTTATTGAAGATAAAACAATACAAAAGTGCTGTCCTGTCCTGTTTTACTGTCATTCAGTAACATAGTAAACTGCCCAAAGTGAAGAACTATTTGGGGCTAAAGAAAAAATCTTCAGGGCTACAGCCTCGAATACTCTGGGCAGGCGACGCCATTGTTTGCCATTGAATTTTTATTCCTCATTAAACAAATATATTCGCTGACTATCACGTCGTGGGTTCGAGCCCCGGTCATACCAACCGGCAGTGGTTGGGAGCTTTTTCAGAGTAGCGCACAATTGGCTATTGCGCTACAGGGTTTCAAATTGGGAAGGGACTGCCGGGAAAGGGAAATAAAATAAATAGCTTTGTTCATTGCTCAAGCGCCTCCTGTTGGCCGGACGGGCGCTCATCAGGAAGATTCTAAGCCTGTTCATGTCCGGGTATCCTCCGCCCTCATTTTGAACTTGCGAAGATTCAACCAATGAGTGTATAAGAAGCAGTGGCTGACAGGCACGTGCTTCGGAGGAGAGCCGTGAACCGTCTTCAGTCTCCTGAATTGGCAACAAGGGGTCGCAAACGAGCAAGCCTTGTACATAGTTCACCAGTTGGGCATTCCAGATTCGGGCGGGATTGGAGATGCCAAATTTATTTTAAAAAAAAAAAAAAACAAATCTATTTGCCATTGTGACTACTGCTTGTAATTTTATCCTCGTCACGGATGAATTACTTTCGTCAATGACGAAAATGACGAGCGCCAGCGGGAACCCTGGCCAATGCGCAGCCAAAGAAATTTCGTAGATGGGCTTTGTGCGTAGCGCTGATATCATACAAATGAAGATAAGAGGTTCACGCACGGGGTATGACCGCAGCACACCAGACCCCCCCCCCCACACACACACACAAAAAAACTCCTCGGATCTTCACGATTCACACAAATCACCCAAACTGACATGAAAAAAGTGAGAGTCAACAAAAAGCGAGCTGTATGAGCTGCCGGATAGTTCACTCGGTTCAGTGCAGAAGTGACTGTCATGTCGCGGGTTCGAGCCCCGGTCGTACCAACCGGTAGTGGTCGGCAGCTTTTTTTCAGAGAAGCGCACATTTGGCCATCGCGCTACAGGGTTTCAAATTGGGGAAGGACTGCGGAAAAGGAAATGGTTAAATAGCTTTGTTCGTTGCTCAAGCGCCTCCTGTTGGCCAGACGGGCGCTCGTCAGGAAGATTCTAAGTCTGTTCATGTCCGGGTATTGATAGGATTGAGCTACTGGAATAAGGTTTTTCTCTCAGCACACACAGATCCACACACGCACCCATTCCCAGCCCCTCCCTCGCCTACCCCAGCCCCCCCCCCACACACACACACACACACACACACACACACACACACTCATTCCCAGCACCCCCTCCCTCACTCATACACACTCACATCAATATCCTCCCACAGTGAGGGCGCCTGGCACCTGGTCACACTTGGTAATTGCTGTATTGTGCTCAGAAGGAAGGTACATGATCAAAGGTAATATCAACATCCTGTAAGTTTGGCTGGATGTTTAAGGGAAGGTGTTACATCCACCACTTGCTCTACCACTGATCTTGTACTTAAACCCCGAGATGTGAACAGTGTGTTAGGATTCTCTGCGAATGCTATGTCGGACGCTAGAATCCTCCCTTGCGCATTGTAATAAAAGCCTTTTTCAATTGGAAAGTGGTCATTGGTGTGTCACTTCATCGGTCCCAACTTGACTCCACGACAGAAAACAGTCTTAACAGATGGCAACGAGGATGGGATAGGAAACATCTCCTGGTTGGACCAACGATAATCAACTTGAGGGTGAGTATTTTTTATTTTACCATCCTCATTAGGTGTTGATTGTCCTTGAGCCAATTATTAGAGTGACTCCTATTATTTTGATAAAAAATAACGTGTGGAATGGGACGGTGTTGTGATTGAATCACTGATGATCTTTAGGCATATTGGCGTCGTTACCACTGAATTTTATGGAGTTGGGTTGTACTCCTGTAAGAGGACACATTGGTGTCATTAGTCAGTGGCCCTAGTGGAGTCGGGTTGGACTCTCGTGAAGAGGACGCGTTATGTCATTGCCTTTGAGGCATTTGGAGGTCTGGAGACCTTGAAAGATTGATAGGGCCAGGGAGCGTCATTGCGGGCATTGTTGATAGGGCGCGGAAGCGTCACCGCCATTGGGTTTTGGAGTCGGGTTGGACTCTCGCGAAGAGGACTTTGTCGTTACCACTGAAATTTTGTGGAGTTGGGTTGTACTCCCTGTAAGAGGACACATTGGTGTCATTAGTCAGTGGCCCTAGTGGAGTTGGGTTGGACTCCCCATAAGAGGACATTGTCGTTACCATTGGCATTTGCATAGCCTGCTGTTAGCGAGTGCTGACGAGCCTCGCTGCAGTAGTTGTAGGAAAATAGAGTTGTTCGAGGAACTGTTTGGACCGTTTTGCCATTTTTTAAAAAGGAGTTTGCTCTAGTAAACTTTTTGAGTTGTGTGAAACTGGGCTGTGTGGCGAGCGGGAATGCTGAAGTAGAAACCTTGGTTATTTGCCAATGTCATTGAATGCGTGAAAGTGCACTGATTGTTGTTTGTTTTGCTGTTCCGTTTTCGTACTTCGTCTGATAACTGTGTGTAAAGTCACTGAAGCATGTGAATGTCTGCAGCAGACTTGTTATATTGTTATGCTAAGTCCGTGTGTTAGGCTGGGTTATACGAGTACAATATATACCCTGCATTTCATTTTAGCGATATACAGTATATATGTATGTAGATAGAAAATGATATAAATTGCGTACATACTATAATGAACTTGTCGAGGTTCGGTTCCGTAGGATAAGGACATGAACAGTACATGAGCCCAAATACTCTTTGATAGTCCATGAGCCCGAAATAAGGGACTTTTATATAGTCAATGAACCCGAGATAAGGGGGTAATGATAAAATAAACCTAATAATTACTAAAATTTTAAATACACACTGCCCTACCATTCCCTTTCGACCTGATAAAGTACAAGCACATAGTTTACTTTTTACCCTTTAAACGCGCTTACACATGGGGACGTAGATACCGACAAGTATAAATAATACACATGAGCGTCTGTGGTTGATACCCATAATAGATAATAAGAGCTTTAACTGTCTGAACTAAGAATGGAGAGGGAGATATTGGCCGAAGCGGTTCAGAAGGCCGCTCTGGAAGCGATTGTACCGAGATATAGTAAAGCAATTAAAGCTAATCCCCGTTTCCTTTGAAAGCAAACGCAGATTAAACTTTAGCTGAGGCTATGAATGAATGGTGGAACAGTCGTAAAAAGGGCAGTGAGAAAAACAAGGAAGCTGTGGTGTGTGTTGTCTTGAGCTATGAGAGCACTGTTTTAATGTGGCAATAATATGGCTTGTTTTTTAAGAGTTCGCTGTATTCCTCCATACTTTTTAAGTAGAAAAATAAATGCAGGCAGAACTGGTGGGTCTGTTCCCCAGGTGCAGATGAACGGGAACCAACAACTGAGGGAAGGTGTGATCACTTATAGCTTGAAGTTCAAAGGATGCTTAGGAACAAAAGGGTAATTTGCCTAGAATGATAGGAGACTGGAGGGTGATGAGGTTAACACATAGGGCTGAGGGGTTACTGAGGTCTTGTAAATATGCCTCTGACGGTGGAAATGGTATGTAGCATCAGAGGGATTGCGAATGGGATTTAGATTGAACTAAAGGATGGAAATGTTAAATAGAGAAGAGGGGTTTTGACGCCAGGTGCTGGGATATGGTACAGTGGAAGATGGAGGGCCTTGCTCAGAAACGGGGGAAGTGGCACACTGCTCATAAGCCAGTGAGACTGAAAGCAAAATGTAAGTAGGGAAGTGGTGAAATGGAGCGGGAAGTAGGTTCTGTGTGAATAAGAGAGAAAAGAAGCATGAGGATATTACTGTAAATTACAGTAATTTCTGAGAGACTGTAAAGAACCATGGTGTTCATTGTTGCCAGTAGGTGTGTGGTAAAAATGTCAGAATAACGATCCATGTGAGATTTAAAAAAAAAAAAAAAAAGGGAACAAACTAGGCAATTAAAAATATCAGGAGGTTGTTTCTGAGCCATCCCACAGCTTTCTTTGGGTAGAATGTGCTATAGCATGGCAATCTCCTCAAATTGCTGAATTATATGCTTTTGCTGAAGCCTGTGAAACAATGACTGACTATAATGTGAATATCTATACGGACTCTAGATATGCTTTTGGGGTTGTACATGACTATTTGAGTTTGTGGGTAAATAGGGGGCTCAATACCAGCGTAGGGGCCCCAATACAAAATGAGGGGGTAGTGAACGAACTACACAAAGTTGTACAGAGACCAAAACAGGTAGCAGTGTTGAAAGTAAAAGCCCACACCAATGGGACTGATTCTCACACTGAGGGTAACAGGAAGGCAGATGAGTGGGCAAAGATTGTAGCCAGTGAAGGGAAAGTTGCCTCGGTAGCGGCTTTGCAAACAGCAAGTGAAAAAAAGGAAATGTTCTTTTAGAACTACAGCAGCTGCAACATGAAGCCCCCAGAGCTGAGAAATGGCTTTGGATGGAGAATGGTGGGAAACTGGGGCAAGACAACATTTGGAGGGGCCCTGAAGGTGCTTATGTTCTACCCAGTAGTATGATGGGAACAATGATCCATTTATACCACTCACTAGGGCATGATGGAGTGAAGCGGATGCGGCACAGGATGGCACAAACATGCTGGCATCCTAAATTGAGTGTTAACATTCACAATTATGTTCGCAGGTGTATGACGTGTGCGCGATGCAATCCTGGACCCACTATTAAGACTAGGATGAGACAACAGCCCCGACCCACCCAACCTTTTTAGGGAAAGACTGGGTGACTCAGCTACCATCGGTTTTCCTCTCTATGAGAGCAGGACCAACTGACCCTAACTCACTTTCTCCCTTTGAAATGCTTACAGGCCGAACCATGAGGACCCCTGGAGATCTGTGCATTGGTGGTGGTGATTTGCATGCGATGGGTCTTGTTGAATATTGCAGACATTTGTCCCAGTGTGTCTCACAGGATCACAGGACAGAACCGGACGCAGGAGAGGACAACGTGGAAATGTGCCAGGTAGAACATGGAGACCAGGTGCTGGTGAAAACCTATCAGAAGAAGACATTTGATCTATCTGGTCCGGACCACACACTGTCACACACACACAACCCCATCGGCTGCCCGGGTGACTGGGATTCCAGTGTGGATCCATATCACACGTTTGAAAAATATCAGGTGGAGACACAACATGGGGCACAATAATCCCCGTCTCGCCCTCCGGCTCCTGGAAGCCAGTTCTTTCATTTTGTGTCTAAAGGCAGACACACGTTTCCGCAGTACACAAATGTGCACCAACTCAGCAGGCTGCAGCTGGACCTGGGACAACCTGAGGAGTATTAACCTGACTGGATGGGGCTCCATCCAGTGCAATAAGGACATTTGGAAGGTGACAGATTGTCATTTTTTTGGGGTATAAGGAACCCTGGTAAATTAGTAGGAGATCTATGTTGTAGTGTTGTTGAAGGTAATGGATCTGGTGTATTAATCTGGAAGGATCCGAGAGTGTGGGTTGACACAGGATTAGGTTGGGAAGAGGCTATTAGAGTACATGAAATGTTCAATATCAATTGGAATAAAACGGCAGCGGGACTGGAGGAAGATGGTTGCCCCACTCCGATGGCCATACATGAGTATGACCTTAAATTGAGAGGCCCGTGCTACATGTAGCCCTCCAGGGAAGCCCGGCACATGCCCTGCATTGTATCCTGGACCAAAAATTGGATTAACTTCTGAAGGAGAGCCTCTGTCTGCTCTGGTTGGTGTGTCAACTCGACATTCTCATTTAATTATTAAAGTGAAACACATTATCTGGCCTAGGAATTGTTCACATTTTACAGAATTAGAACAATCTATCCAAACCCTGATCAATTTTATGTTACAGCGGTTGCCAAAATGTTATAAATATGATGTACATAGGAAACGTAGAGATCTGCTATCAGATATTGCAGGATGGGTGGGAGCCACTGGCTCAACAGTGAATGCCATTTCAATGGCTATAGAATGTAATAACCGTGATTGGGCTGACAATCTGTTAGCAACAGGCACAATATTGATGGCAAAGGGAGGACTACTTTCTAACCAAGCTACTCGCCATCTTGCTTCTGCTTCGCATGACACTGGGGAGGTGATCACTGTTTTGCTCCAGCATTACTTGAAAATACTAAAACTTATGAAAAGATTCTATTGGTAGAGCATGTGCATAGGAGGGTGGAGGAGATGTGTTACAGATCTGGCATGGCATTCAGCATGGAGGTGGCCGCTCTGATAGGTGACCTGCTCGCGTCACGTGTACCAGGGTGGGTACGGTCTGCAGTCCTTCTGGAGGCTGAGTCAGCTCCCTGGGTTGCGGCCGGGGAAGGGTCCCTATCGATAGTCAGGGCATGTCACGATGGTGAGGACATCCGTGGTGGTGTTCTAATTCCAGTCGGGCGGAAGCCCATACTGAAAGCACAACCCATACACCCGCTTCCATTCCCATGTAACGGACATGTGTGCCGAGTGCACAATGTCAAATACATCATCACTGACAACAACAGAAACATTGCCTTTTCGGAAGACCAATGCTCTACTGTCGGAGGCTGGGTACTATGCACAGCCTCAATTGAGTCAGGACAAGCCCTATCACATTCAGTGGGACCTGAACTGCAAATACAAGTATTACCTGAATCTCCTGGAGCAATAGCAGTGAGAACCAACACTACCACTTGGTGCGGGTTTGGGCCTTTATACTCTGATCCAAAGCTTTGTGCAATGACTAACATTTCCTACTGCGTTAACCCTACTGGCACTTCTATCACTATTGGCTCCATTCTAGTCGCTCCCGATGTCACCACTAACACTTCTGTTCCAGCCTTGGAGAGGTGGGTGCTGGACCACAATAATTATTTTGAGAGAGCTCTGATGGCGGTCTCTGACAGAATTGAGAGGATGGTTAAGGAAAGCGGTGCTATAGAATCAAACATGCTCTGATTTCTACTCGGGAAGCAACAGATGCTTCTCTCCGGGCTGATGAATGTTATCATACTGCAGCAAAAAAGGCAACAACTGTGACCCACTGGATAACAGGTACAAACATTTCTGGGAGTAGTGTCCCCTGGGGACGACTTTGGGTGGTACTATCCCAGGGTGTCTGGGGACTTAGTATTGTAGGCTTTGTTCTAGTTATTTATATGTATTATAAATTAAATAGGCTAATCAGGAATGTAGAGCACGGTCTAACATTTGCTAATCTGACCCATTCTCTTGCGAATGGTGGCCTAACCGGTGTCTAAATCATGGTGGGTGGGACCTTAGCTCACCACCAATACAAAATGAGGGAATGATAGGATTGAGCTACTGGAATAAGGTTTTTCTCTCAGCACACACAGATCCACACACGCACCCATTCCCAGCCCCCCCTCCTTACCCCAGCCACCCCCCCCACACACACACACACACACACACACACTCATTCCCAGCACCCTCCCCTCACTCATACACACTCACATCAATATCCTCCCACAGTCTGGCACCTGGTCACGCTTGGTAATTGCTGTATTGTGCTCAGAAGGAAGGTACATGATCAAAGGTAATATCAACATCCTGTAAGTTTGGCTGGATGTTTAAGGGAAGGTGTTACATCCACCACTTGCTCTACCACTGATCTTGTACTTAAACCCCGAGATGTGAACAGTGTGTTAGGATTCTCTCATGAATGCTATGTCGGACGCTAGAATCATCCCTTGCGCATTGTAATAAAAGCCTTTTCAATTGGAAAGTGGTCATTGGTGTGTCACTTCATCGGTCCCAACTTGACTCCACGACAGAAAACAGTCTTAACAGTATCCTCCGCCCTCGTTCTGAACTTGCGAAGATTCAACCAATGAGTGTATAAGAAGCAGTGGCTGACAGGCACGTGCTTCGGAGGAGAGCCGTGAACTGTCTTCGCTCTCCTGAGTTGGCAGCAAGGGGTCGATATCTGAGCAAGCTTTGTACATAGTTCACCAATTGGGCATTCCAGATTCGGTGGGATTGAGATGCCAAATTTATGTTTTAAAAAAAAAAAAAAAAAAAAAAAGCGAGCTGTTTGCATCCCTGAATTAAGTAAGTTCAAATAAAACTACATCATATACACTTTGTCTGTCAGGAGGGATTCCAGTGGAGGTGTATTCCAGAGTTAGATCCTCTTCAGGGCTTGCCAGTTGTCGCTGATTTAAAAGCCAACTCCACAGATCTGTCAGATCACTGACTGACTACAAACATATATATAAATAGCAACACGGAACTGCGATCATAGACAAAAATTTTTATTTGAGGTTATCTTTCCTCAATTGTTTTGGGTGTCCATGGTAAAATGCTTGGATTTTTTTTTTTTTTAAATTCAAAAATTTTGCATCTCCAATCACACCTGAATCTGGAATGCCCAATCAGAGAAATGTGTACAAGGTTGCATGTATGCGACCCTATGTTACCATTTCGGGAGAGCAAAGACTCTCCGCCGAAGCATGCGCCTGTCAGCCCCTGCTTCTTTACACTCATAGCTCGAAACTTCTCAAGTTCAGAACGACGGCGGAGGATACCCGAACATGAGCAAGCTTAAAATCTTATTGATGAGCGCCCGGCTGGCCAACAGGAGGCGCTTCAGCAATGAAAAAAGCAACTGTTCTAATATCCCAGCTTGGCAGTCCCTCCCAACTTACCAACCACTGCTGGCTGATGCAACCGGGGATTGGACCCGCGTGGAGGTGATCACTACTGCTCCGTAATGCGGCGTCTTAACTGAGTGAGCCGACCCAGCAGCTTCGGAATGGATTTTTCAGCTGATCATTTTTTGTTTAGGGCATCAAATTCAACATGAGCAGATATTTTTCAAAAAAACAATAACATTTCTCAATTTCAACATTTGATATGTTTTCTTTGTATCATATTCAATTAAATATAGGGTTTGATTGGTTTGCAAATAATTCTATTTTCATTTACACTTTACACAGCGTCGCAACTTTTCGGGAAACAGGTTGTAGTTTAAACCCATGTATAAATCATAAACACGTACTTCCATGTCACAAATGAAAAAATAACACCTGCGTAGGTCTAGTCACACGGTTTTGCTCTTATTATTTGAAAAATTCAATGTGAGCTGGTCTCTCATAGTGTGCAGTTGACAGATGGGGTAAGTTGTCACAGTTAATTGTCCACTTATCTGTCTGCACAAATGATACAATGAGTAAATAATATCTGCCACCTCTACAACAAGACATTTATTCCATTGGGATTTTTGTACTCAAGACATGTAAGAAAGAGTAAAAAAATTACTTAAAATGAATTAAAATTAATTTCACAATATTTATAGACTATGTATTATTTCAAACCCATATGAATGAATTAACTTTGACATCACAGTTCTGATTTTCCTCTTGATTTCATCATGTCATGGGCCCATGCCTGAAATTCAACAGCTATGCTGAGAAATAAACACGTGGAAAGTATGTGCAGAGCACTTGTTTGCTGATTTGCTGATCAACCCTTTTAGTAACTTCAAAAGCAATGCTCACATTTGACATCCCCATGGATTTCCTAAATATATGCATGACTATTCATCAGAGACGTTAAAAGCTTTAACAGAGAGCCTGTTCAACAGATTCAACAAGTGACCTACCGTTAGAGACTGTCTGTGCTGGTTGACATTATTACCCATGTGCTTTACATAGATTAATTGGATGGCTGTTTTGAAGCTTTAAGTAGCAGTGTGTTTTGAGGTGACATACTGGCTAAGATCTTGATTATGCTGTTTCTTACAGGAATGCGCTACCATTGCAGCAGTCTTTTAGGCTGACTATAGCAATAGCGTGACTGAAATGAGGCTTTCCAGTTCTTCCAGCTTGAACAACTCCATCATTAGGCCAGATGGATTTTATATTGTTGGATTTACATTGTTGAAGTTTGCTGAGATATATTTTATTTTCATAGCCATCATTTATTTTGTTACAATTTTTGCGAACTCATGCATTCTCTTTATTATATCTGCAGATCATCGCCTGCACGCCCCCAAGTATATTGCAGTGGTGAATTTAGGGGTTATCGACTTAATTATCAGTACAACTGTTATTCCTGGCGTGATCAAGGGATTTATTGAGATAAATAACTTTATTTCCTACCATGCATGTTTGGCACAAATGTTTTTTTTTTAACTGTTTTACCATGTTTGAGTCATTTTCCATCGGTGTGCTTGCCTATGACAGGTTAATTGCAGTGTTTTTTCCACTGAGGCAAAATTCAATTAACACACCTAAAAGCATGATCAGCATTTTAGTGATTATTTGGGTGTTTTGTGTCAGCACCAACATGTTCATAGTTCTGATCATGACAAAATTGTCTTTTTGCAATTCACTGAATGTGGACAGCTATTTCTGTGGCTATGTGCCTGTGTACAGACTATCCTGCAGTGATACCAGATTGCACAGGGACACTGCATCTTCTCTGGCATTAATAGCTCCGTTTGTGCCCCTCAGCTTCATTATCATGTCATACTGCTGTATTTTAACTGTCGTGTTTAGAATGAAAAGTGTGGACAGCAGGTACAAAGCACTCGCAACTTGCACTGAGCATCTTGTTCTAGTGGCAATTTTCTTCATGCCAATGCTGATTCTGAATATTATCGACCTCTTTCTATTCCGACTCAGTCCTAATATCAAAATGGTGAGTTTGTCTTTAGCCTCATGTTTACGTCCCTGCCTGAACCCCATTGTGTACTCCCTAGGAACCAAAGAAATTAAGAACAGGATACTGACTATTCTCGAAAAAGCCAAGGTAGCAGTCTGGGCAGGGTAGATGTTGTAACATACTGTCAATGGCTTGCAAATGTGAACATTCTTCTAACTGATGGCTTCAGTTTGATTTTGACCTTGTTGAAGGGTGTCAGTTGCATATCTTCCGATCAAGACCAAGGTAATTCAACTAGATTGAACATTTTTGGTTTTGCTTGTTGGGACTTGATTTCGGTTAAGCCTTCAGATTGTGCAACCAAACCGCCTTTTTTCATTCTTGGGCTCTTTAACCTTTTCCATAGTCAGACTCATGCAGTTCTAAGCTTGAGGAATTTTAAGCTTCCTCAGGGCCTTGTGATAAATTACAACCCCAATTCCGAAATAGTTGGGACAAAGTGTAAATTGTGAATAAAATCAAAACGCAATGACTTTCAAATCACACCAGCCAGTATTTTATTCACATAGAACAGAGATGTAACATAGCAAATGTTGAAACTGAGAAATTTTACAATTTTATCCACAAAATGAGCTCATTTCAAATTTGATGGCTGCCACAGGTCTCATAAACGTTGGGATAGGGGCCTGTTTACCATGGTGTAGCATCCCCTCTTCTTTTTAACACAGAGTGGAGGCGTCTGGGCATTGAGGAGACAAGTTTCTTGAGTTTATCCATTGGAATTTAATCCCACTCTTTAATACAGGCTTCCAGCTGCTGGAGTGTTTTGGGTCTCCTTTGAAGGACTTTTCATTTAATTATGCGCCAAATGTTCTCAATCGGTGAAAGATCAGGACTGCAGGCAGGCCAGTTCAGCACATGGACTCTTCCGCTACGAAGCCATGCTGTTGTAATAGCTGCAGTATGAAATACACAAGGCCTTCCCTGGAATAGATATCATCTGGAGGGGAGCATATGTTGCTCTAAAACCTTTATATACCTTTCAGCATTCACGGTGCTTTTTAAAACATGCAAGTGTCCCACACCATATGCACAAATGCATCCCCATAACATCAGAGATGCTGGCTTTTGAACTGAAGGCTGATAACAGGAGGGGTGGTCTTTCTCCTCTTTAGCCCGGAGGACATGACGCCCATTTTTTCCAACAAGAATGTCGAATTTGGACTCGTCTGACCACAGGACACTTTGCCACTTTGCTACAGTCCATTTTAAATGAGCCTTGGCCCACAGAACACAGCGGTGCTTCTGGATCATGCTCAAGAATGGCTTCCTTTTTGCATGATTGAGTTTTAGGTGGCATCTGTGGATGGCATGGCGGACTGTGTTTACAGACAGTGGTTTCTTGAAGTATTCCTGGGCCCATTTAGTGATGTCAATGACAGAATCATGCCGGTGAGTGATGCAGTGGCGTCTGAGGGCCCGAAGATCACGGGCATCCAGTAAAGGTCTTCGGCCGTGTCCCTTACGCACAGAGATTTTTCCAGTTCCTCTGAATCTTTTGAAGATGTTATGCACTGTCAATGATGAGACCTTCAAAGCCTTTGCAATTTGATGTTGAGGAACATTGTTTTTAAAGTATTCCACAATTTTTTTACGCAAGCCTTTACAGGTTGGAGAGCCTCTGGCCATCTGTACTTCGGAGAGACTCAGCCTCTCTAAGACATCCCTTTTATATCCAATCATGTTACACACCTGATCCCAGTCAATGCAATTACTTGCTAAATGTTCTTATAGCTGATTTTCTTATATATTAATAGGTTTTTTAGCCCTTATTTGCCTGTTTCCCAACTTTTCTGAGACCTGTTGCAGCCAGAAAATTGGAAATAAGCTCATTTTGTGGATAAAAATGTAAAATGTCTCAGTTTCAACATTTGAAATGTTATCTATGTTCTATTGTAAATAACATATTGGCTCATGTGATCTGAAAACTATTGCATTTTGATTTTATTCACAATTTACACTTCGTCCCAACTATTTCGGAATTGGGGTTGTACATATTGTACAATCACTGGTCAAAGTGATGGTGGACGATTCAAGTTGGGCCAATACTGATAGCGCTATTGATCGAGGTATGCGCTCTACTGAGTGCTCTCTGGTTTTTTTTCTGTTAAGTTTTCAGCCCCTCTGATCAAATTGGCTTTTTGTTATTATTGGGTTCTTGCACTTTTTCCAAAGTCAGATTCAAGCATTTTTCAAGCATTTTCTCAGCGTATTTTCACGCTTCTCCAGGACCTAGTTGCTGTGGTAAACTACATATTTATCAAATTACATAGTGAGACTGAAAGTTACTCTGACAGTTATGCAAGTATCTATTCAATTTCAAGCACTTTATTCAAAAAACAAATGTTTTTATTCATGATGTGAACACCAGATTAAAGTTCGTGCATTTTCAAGGATTTCCAGCACCTCTAGGAACCCTGTATTCAGTCCCTCGCGTGAAGCTATCACTGCTGCCGGGGGCATGTGCTTTGACTATTCTGCAGTAAATAAAGCTTGTAGGGAGCTATTGCATCATTGCTGAGTATATATACTATGTTAGGGACTCTTGGTTTAACCCTATCTAGACCGGGAGGGGCTTTTTATGCCTGCGCCAATTTTCACGCCGTATAATTTCTGAACAGCTTGAGCTAGGACCACCAAACATGGTGACTTTTCCCAAAACTTGTCTGGGAACAATTTTATACCAATAAGTCAAGTCCACCATCTTCGCCGTTTCCATAGCAATGGTTTTCTAGCACGTATGTCTGACAAAAAATCGCCAATTTCGATTTCATCAATGTAGTTTCCAGATTTTCTTTTTAACATATACTTATTCCATTATCTTTACAATATTTTATGCAATTTAATGTCAGCTTTGTTAAGTAGAATTAATTACCCCATTATGACAGTTTTTGGCAATAAAATCAAAACATGACGTCATCATGACATCATAATAGGTCATAATAATACCAAAATGATTGTAGTGATTTAGATCTACGTGTACATCATCCCCTGCAAATTTGGTGGTCATGCTCCATGTCGTTTACGAGTTACCGGGGGCAGGGGGCAGGAAGCCAGCAAAAAGCCCGGTCTGGATAGGGTTAATTGTTGTGTTCCGCAGCTGGAGTTTGACAGACTCTTTAGAATGAATATGGTTGAGGGCAGGTACCAAGTGCTTGGAGCTGGCATTTATTATACCTCTCTTGGCAATTTTTAACTTACTTATGCTGGGGTTTTTTTTCTTTCTTTGCCCCGCCACCAACCCCCCCCACCTCTCCGGAGGTCAACTTAATTTATTAACAAAAATTTTGATGAGGAAAGAAAAAAAAAACTTGATTTGAAACCTCAAAGAGGAAGGGTTATACCAACACAAATAAAACATCTGTTTCAGAATGAGTGAATGTATGTGTGTGTGTGCATTTGTGTGTGAATGAGCGTATGTGTGTATGCATGATCTGTGAATTTTTTTTAAAAGAACAAAGTACAAACAGAAACAGCGACACATTAAAACAACAAACAAGTGAGATGTTTTCAGGCCCCTTGCCAAAACAATTTAACCTTAGCAATGCAGCCCTCAAACAATATCAGTCCAACATCGAAATATCTTTAAATTGTAATGATTCTGCCAGTCCTGTTCCCTGTTTTTGTTATTTTTCATTCTTATGTATTATTTATCATCAATCTGCATCCCAATTTTTGTTTTGCCATTTATTAGTTTTCTGTTCTGTGCAGCAGTGTCTACCCCTGTCTTGTGATCAGTGTGGTAAGTTCTTTCTCCCCAGTCTGCGTGCCTACATGCTTCGGGTGATTTCAGTGGTTTCTGGTTTTTCACATAATTACTTCAATTCTCGTTTACTTCCTTCGCTCTGCTTTTGTCTTATTACTAATTATACTAACATTTATATTTTTACTTATATTTTGACTTGGGTTAACACGTTGACTGCCAACTACGAGATAACTCGTAATGGCGGGTCAGGGCCGGCACTAGACCTGAAAATTCAGGGGCAAATATCCACCCCTTTGTTGACAACAATTATTCCTGGCTAATTCTGATGATTTTCCTTTATTAACACGGTTTCCAATTCAAGAATAATCAAGTGGCAATTGAAGACACAGCTTCTCTCCCCCATGCGATCTAACAGCGACAAAATAATGGGCTACATTCAGGACAGAAAAATAATTTAATTATAATTATGTTAGGTAACGACCTGGAACCAGACGTGAGAACCAGGAGTTGCAGTAAAATAGGATCTTTATTGGAAAGGGGGCGAACCCCCGCAGAGCAGGAGGCAATGGTACAAAGTCCGAAATCCAAAAATCAAAAATCTACAGGGCGCAATCCGAGTCGTAAACAGGGCACCAATCACGGAATTCGTAGTCAGACAAAAAGGGTTCGATACACAGAAGTAGCAAGCAATCCAAACCAGAGCCAAAATCAAAAATCAGGGACGGTCCAGTCAGAAGAGAATCACTAGAGAATACGAGCGAAAACAAGCGTAGCACAGGCAAACCAAGAGAAACGTTCTGACGGGGAACTGCTGTGAAAAGACTGCTTAAATACACACAAGGGAAGTCACATGCTATGATCAGGGACAGGTGAATGGGATCAGACTAATTACGTGGGAGCAAACACGAGGGAGAACCTAACCACATGAAATTGGCAAAAGCCAAAACGCAGACAGGGATCACGAGACAACCTATAGACAAAACATACAGCTCCGGTTAGGGAGTACTAACGTGCACAGATAATGAGAGGCAGGACAGGGTTGAGCAGGTGCGGAGGATCCGCTGAATTGCAGCAAAGACTAAGAGAAGGCAAGAGGCGGAGACTAGAACAGGGCGAGTGCTGAGAGCTTGTTAATCAATTAGTAAGTGCAGCTATACAATCCCTAGTGCTCGTTAGTAAGTTAGTATTATAGACAATGTTAGTCTTGGTTAGTAACTTTAACAAAATAACAAACTGTTAGTATGGGTTAGTAAAATAGAAAAGCAAGGCGAAGGAAGCAAACGAGATTAGAAGGAATGTTTGAAACCCAGAAACCATGAAATCACCTAAACATGTGACACGCAGGACTGGGGAGAAGCTGTAGCTTAACAAAAGACCAGACGGGAGACAAAGTGCAATGAAGGGCATGGGCAAAGACATGGACCGGAATCTAACAGAAAAGTGGATCTGGCACGGCAAAAACAAAAACATGGCAAGGAAAAAAACTAAACAGAACATGGCAAAAAACATAACAGACATGGCAGAAACCTCACTGAGCATGGAGAAAACATAACAGAGCAAAGCAGAATAATGACAGACATGGCAAAAACAGAACAGGCATGGCAGAATCATAACAAATTAGGGCTATGCCCTGGCACTCGGCGATGGCATTTCAGAACTCTTCAGCAAATGAAGGTAATTTTGGTGACTAGTATGTGGTTTCGTCCGTTTATATTTTCCAATCGGACAGCTGTTTATTTTTTACAGCAAGTTGCGTGACCATGCTGCAAAAATAGGTGTACGTACTTGTCGCCGAAATTACCTTCATTCGCAAAAGAGTTCTGAAATGCCGCTCTCGCTGGAAAAAAAAATTACCATTGCTGAGTGCCAGTGCCAGAGTTTTGGATTACTTCTGGGTTGTACTCGGACGGAATAAAGGATTTTGATTTTCTCTACCGCTGCTTGCTTCTGGTTCTGGGCTGTAACATTACACAAATTTCATATTGGTTTTGTAGTTTCTGCAACAGCATAATCAAATTATTAGAAAGCAGCAGTTACAGAGTTAAGCTTCCATTATTAGATTTGGCAGGAAAGAGAGGAAAAATGATAATAGCCGCAAACAACAATAACAATATCAAAAAAGAAAATAAAATAATAAAGAAAAAAGGAATAAGAAATAAAATCAAATGAAATAAATGAAATGGAAAATGGTGGACTCACTCCCCCCGACACCTCCTTCAGCCTTCATCAAGACATTAGGTAACCTACTGGTGCCCAAACTTTAGCATTTTCTGACTCATTGTTTTGCAATCAACAAGCTACCTTACCCAATTTGATAATTTCTGATGCTTCAGAGATCCATTCTAAAAAATGTAGGTATACAAGAAGTAATCAAATGTTTCATAATTACCCTATTTGTGATCATAAGGTACGCGAGAGAGACTTTTTTAGTCCCTACTGGAACCCTACTGAAGTTATGTAAACCTCCCAGTATACATGATTGTGGTATAAATGGAATGGCAATATGAATGCTGTTCATTACTCCTTTTGTTATGGCAAACCATAAGTCCTTAATTTTAAAGCAGCCCCAGAGTAGATGAAGCAGAGTACCTTCAGCAATACCACATTTTAAGCATTTACTGTCCTTCTTTCCCATTTTATAAAGCTGTGATGGAGTATAATAGTCTATTTAGAATTTTCAATTGCGTCAATTTATTTTTTGGGCCTGGATCTGAGTGGAAAAAATCATGAGCGGGTCGGGTCACGGCTATCGTCTATACATTTAAAAAATGCTATTGCTGTTGGATTACATGCATATTTCAAAATAATAAGAATGAAAATTATGATAATAATTCAATGTAATGTTTTAATGTCTCGTCTGATGTGACCTCATCTGCGCCTCATCACTTCTGTTTCCGAAACGGAAATGGCGGAGGAACAGAGAGCTAAATTACTGAGTGGCGAATACACTCTTGCTCAAAACTGGGAGGCTTTCAGTGTGATTATCAATGGCCAGAATAACCAAATCACTGGATACGCAGCTTGTAAACAGTGCCGGAAAGTCGTCGGCCGAGGATTAACTAGGTCTATCTGCCATTTTTGTGTTTTCGAGGAAATTGCGATTAAAGATTTGGTATTAAAAATATCCCGGGGTTTCGTGAATTAAAAGATTTTTTGCCTGAAACAATTAGAATACGACGAGACTAAACTGGGCTTATTTACATACCCCTATTCGTCTGGCAATATTGAATTCTGGGTACCCAACTTTGCAGATTGTAACTTTAGAATTCATAAAATTCCAGTGTTACTTTGGTCTATCTGCAGATTACAGGTTTTAAAAAGTATGGAAATGAATTAACATTCTCTTAAAATCGCATTTTTAAAAAACCCCAATGTTTATTAACTAATAATACTTATGAAACAACTTTTAACGCTGTCACAGTAAAAAAGGAATACAAGATTATCACTTTCTAGGCCTTTTTCAACATGACCTAGTAATGAGAAAGAATGAGAGAGAACGTGTGAATGATCTCACATCAAGGAAATATGAACATTATAACTGTGAACAACTTAAAGAATATAAACAATGTAAATTTTTGACAGTTTCTCTGATTGATCGAAGCCTTTGGGTCATTGTTCTTCACTTTGATCTGCATCGAAAAGGTAACCTTGAACTCAATTTACATGATTAACTTGACAAAACATAATTTTTCAGCAAATCATTTAACTTTCAGCAAATAACACTCTGTTCAATCTGACTTCTCCAAGCACTCACCTAAATGAGGAAATGCAGCAAATTCTCTCAACTCTGCTTCAGTAAATTTCTTCTTGGCAGCTATTTAATTACTCACAATAATTAAACATAGCATTGTCACCCATAATTGAAGAATGCTCTGAGTAATTATAATGAAACTTGGAACAATTTCTTATTACTATGTGAAGATTACCTGAAAAGAAGTTAAGATCAGGATGAATTAAGGTCAGTGTGTGTTTAAAATACCATGTTTCAGCAATCAAGGCTTACTTGTCCCCTGGTTGCAGTTGAATACATATATGTCTTGTTCTTCTTGTTTATTCCATTAACTCTTAAATGCTAACAAAGTTTGTTGGGCCTGCATGAAACTTATTCATGAATGATATGCAGGTACAGATCATCTGACCTACTTTTGCGGTCCGGAGGTCAAGGTTCATATGAAAACTGCATATTTCATGTATACATGTAAAATCAACATGCTCTAAAACTGATGGTAGTACAACATATGAGTGTGTATGCCACTGAATTGTTCACATACATGAATTATAGTTGACAGTTGGCCAGGTAGTTTGGATAGCTTTTTCCCTCAATAAATGAAATCATCATTTCAAAAACTGCATTTTGTATTTACTTGGGTTATCTTTGTCAAATATTAAAATTTGTTCGATGATCTGAAACATTGAAGTGTAAAAAAATTTGCAAAAGAATTAGAAATCAAAAAGGGGGCAAATATATATATATTTTTTTACAACACTGTACATTGTAAATGCCATTTTATATCTCTTCTGCTCATGATGTCACATGAAATGTTATTAGGATTGTAGAGTCATGAACAGTATTGGAGGATAGAGTTGTTTCTTGGGGCGACTAGAAAGCACTGTTTAAAAATCTCGCGAGCCAGTTGGCTATGTAGCTAAATACATTGGCGTGCTAGCTATGACATTATACAGTTCGATATCACTTTAGCTTGCTAGCTAGGTAGCCAACTAGCTCGCTAACGAGTATGACCGCAGCCTTATATTGTCGGCGTAATTATGACGCAAATTGATGCGCACTATGGGACGAAAGTCACGTGGGGGGACCAGAATTCCAGAATAGCGACAGAAAAAAATAACGCCTCCCTGATTGGTCAATCGGAAAAGCACGTGTGGAGAATGCCGTGAAAAAAAAATTTTGCAGCCCGGCCAGCAAAGTTTTTTTCCCCCACTCTGGTTCTGAGCTCAAATATAACATATGATCATTTCTTGTGTCCGAGCCGCATATATTATAACTTGGAAAAACGAAACTTGCATTTGGAAGCCTTTTTGACGTTTGGGCTGTATCGCAGGAATCTACGTTTCGTAGCTCGCCTCACAATTTCAGAACACCATTAACATGATTAAAATAGCTTGTTGGGAATCACGATCTATGTGATCAAGAGACACGCAGTTTATATCAGCTGCAGTAGAAGGAATGTCATCTCGCCTTAAGATTTCATTTCACATTAATTATTAGGCAGTGTATATTTTGCTGTGACCGTTTTTACATTTCTACCGTTATTTGGCCTTGACCTCCGGTACACATGCGCAGTTGTATTATTTTTAGACTTTAAACAGGAATCAATAGAAGTCCACAGCCTTTATGGTGCGCGCGCTTTGCAGATGAGCCACCGGGGTACCCCCGCGATTCACTGTTTTTTATTTATTTATGTGCACCGCAAATAGATAGCTGAGCAGGCGAACTAGCTTGCTGGCCTGGCGTGCAAACTAGTTTGTTGGTTTCTTAGTCAATGTTAAGATGCTTTCACACCGGACGCGAAACGCATTTTTCGCACGACAGATTACATTCAAAGTCAATGCAAACACGCTTCACGTCTTTGCGTTGACTTTGAATGTATCTGTCGTGCAAAAAATTCGTTTTGTGTGCGGTGTGAAAGCGGCTTTAGCTGGCAACCTTTTTATTCAGCGCATTTTAATGCCAGCTAGCAAGCGAAATGCTCGAGATGCAACTCCAGCCAAATTAGTTTGTATAATAATGGCTATACGCATTTTAAATTGACTAAATTTAAATGCATGAAATATAACGTCAGCAAGCTAGCAAGAGAGCCTTTATGCCAACTTTGCTAGCTATACTTAATGTATGTATATGCGAGCTAGGTGCCTAAATGGCGAAGTTATCACTATTCTCTATTATCCATTGATTTCCAAGCAAATCCAAAAATAATACAATTGCGCATGTGAACCAGAGGGCACGGTGAAATAGCCTTTGAAATGTAAAAATGGCAAAATATACAGTTCTTAATTATTGATAGGAATATTCACCCAATTCTACCACTTGTATGAAACGTGTCTCTATTAGAATTAAATTTTATGTACAACCCCAATTCTGAAATAGTTGGGACAAAGTGCAAATTGTGAATAAAATCAAAATGCAATGACTTTCAGATCACATGAGCCAATATGTGATTTACGATAGAACATAGATAACATCTTAAATGTTGAAACTGAAACATTTTACATTTTTATTCACAAAATGAGCTTATTTCCAATTTTCTGGCTGCAACAGGTCTCAAAAAAGTTGGGACACAGACAAAAAAGGGCTGAAAAAGCAATTAATATATAAGAGAATCAGCTGAAAGAACGTTTAGCAAGTAATTAAGTTAACTGGCATCAGGTGTGTAACATGACTGGCTATAAAAGGGATGTCTTGGAGAGGCTGAGTCTCTCAGAAGTAAAGATGGCCAGAGGCTCTCCAACCTGTGAAGGCTTGCGTAAAAAAATTGTGGAATACTTTAAAAGCAATGTTCCTCAATGTCAAACTGCAAAGGCTTTGAAGGTCTCATCATCGACAGTGCTTAACATCATCAAAAGATTCAGAGAAACTGGAAAAATCTCTGTGCGTAAGGAACAGGGCCGATGACCTTTACTGGATACCCGGGCTAAAGAGGAGAAAGACCACCCCTCCTGTTATCAGCCTTCAGTTCAAAAGCCAGCATCTCTGATGGTATGGGGATGCATTGTGCATATGATGTGGGACACTTGCATGTTTTAAAAAGCACCATGAATGCTGAAAGGTATATAAAGGTTTTAGAGGAACATATGCTCCCCTCCAGACAACATCTATTCCAGGGAAGGCCTTGTGTATTTCAGCAGAACAATGCAAACCACATACTGTAGCTATTACAACAGCATGGCTTTGTAGTAGAAGAGTCCGTGTGCTGAACTGGCCTGCCTGCAGTCTTGATCTTTCACCGATTGAGAACATTTGGCACATAATTAAATGAAAAGTCCGTCAAAGGAGACCCGAAACTCTCCAGCAGCTAGAAGCCTGTATTAAACAAGAGTGGGATAAAATTACAATGGCTAAATTCAAGAAACTTGTCTCCTCAATGCTCAGACGCCTCCACTCTGTGTTAAAAAGAAGAGGGGATGCTACACCATGGTAAACAGGCCCCTGTCCCAACTTTTTTGAAACCTGTAGCAGCCATCAAATTTGAAATGAGCTCATTTTGTGGATAAAATTGTAAAATTTCTCTGTTGCAACATTTGCTATGTTATCTCTGTTCTATTGTGAATAAAATACTGGCTGGTGTGGTTTGAAAGTCATTGCGTTTTGATTTTATTCACAATATACACTTTGTCCCAACTTTTTCGGAATTTGGGTTGTACTATGGGCTCTGATTTCAAGACAGCCAAGAAGGAAATGATATGTTTTGCGCCACATCAAGGGGATCGGCCAGGGATGAAATCTGGCGACTGTTGGAACTTATAAGAGCGGAAAGCTGGTGACATGATTCTAAAATAAATAAGCAGAGCCACGATTACCGAGTACATGTATTTCTTTCAGGCTACATTTACTCAAATTCCCGATTTCTGATATTCAAGTTTTTATTGCCGACATTCAAACACCGATACAAATAAAAACTACTTGAAGGGGCTTTGAAAGAGGTATTTAATCTAACAAATCAGTGCAAGGCAGAGCGTTTTGAATCACATAACAGTGGATAAAATGCTATTGGACATCTACGTTATCAATACAATTCCTGACCTACAACTAAAACAACTTTATTCAACTCTTGTACAATTGGACAATTCCCGGTTGCCCACACACATCACGATAATTGGCTATGGCGCCGTTGTGTGGCGCATAAATAATAAGACAGAAGTGCGCGGATTGGTCATATGTTTATAAGTTTATATTTGAGTCCAATTTCACGCCCGGCCTGCAGCACTAAATTAAAGTGCTGCATTAATTAATGCTGAATTAAAGTCAAATCAACTCCGCTGATTTTCGGGACAACCATGTTTATCTATACAAATGCTCGCCTGTCTCACATATAGGTAATTTAATGCTGGAAACGGTCAGACCCGTCTCAAATCAGACTCCCCCGTCTCAGCGTCTCAGATGACCATTGCCTGTCTCAAAGACAGGGAGATGGGCGACTGGCTAACACTATGCTCACCGCTGGGGTCCACCAACAGGTTCTTGGTTTACCGCCACGACTGGCACCAACATCTGATCCAACTCACCACCAGGTGATGATCAGTTGACAACTCTGCCCCTGTCTTTGCCCGAGTGTCCAATACACACGGCAGCAAATCAGATGACACGATTACAAAATGGATCATCGACCTTAGGCTTAGGGTTTTCTGGTACCAAGTACATTTATGAACACCTTTGTGCACGGACATGGATTATCTGTGACTAGTGCAGAACTGCAGTTACAAAAACTGTCGGGTTCAGATCAGGGAGGCTGTTTCTCCCAATCACTCCCCTCCAAATGTCTCCGTATTCACCCAAGTGAGCGATGAAGTCTCCTAGCAAAACTATGGAATCCCCGGTAGGAGCTTCTTCCAAGACCCCGTCCAGGGACTCCAAGAGGGCAGGATACTCTGAACTACTGTTAGGTGCAGAAGCACAAGCAACAGTAAGAGCATTCCCCTCTGCAACCCGCAAGCGAATTGCAGAGACCCTCTCATTCACCGGAAAGGACTCCAACAGCCGAGGGGACACAAGTATCCCCTCGCTTGCTCGCCGCCTCTCACCTTAAGCAACTCCAGAAAAGGAGAGAGTCCAACTCCTATCAAGGAGCTTGGTTCCAGAGCCAGAGATGCACGTGGAGGTGAGTATGACTATATCTAGCCAGTACCGCTCAACCTCCCGCACAAGCTCCGGCTCCTTCCCTGCCAGTGTTGTGACGTTCCATGTCCCAAGAGCCAGATTCCATGGCCAGAACTGAAGGGTCTCCACCCCTGTCAGCCACCCGGTCTACACAGCAACCAACCCCTACTCCTCTCCTCGTGGGTAGTGGGCCCACGTGGAGGCAGCTCCCCATAGCCTCTTCGGGCTGAGCCCGGCCAGGTCCTGGGAAAAACCCAGCCACCAGGCACTCGAGCTCCCCTACCAGGCCTGGCTCCAGGAGGGGGCAGTCTTTAATAGAGTGGTTAAGCCCTCACCATATTTACTTATACAAGACTTTTTATACCCAGTCATGTTACTGACCTGTTGCTAAATAATCTAATGAGCTGTGAGATGTTCTGCCAGTTGTCTTTTCTAAGTATCTTGCAACTTTTCCTGTCTTTTATTGTCCTGTCCCAACTTTTAAAAACTTATTGCTGTCATCAAATTCAAAATGAGAAGATGTTTTTCAAAAACAATGAATAAAATTGATCAGTTTCAACACTTGATACATTGTCTTTGTCCTATTTTCAGTTAAATATGGGGTTTTAATTGATTTGCAAATCATTGCATTCCATTTTATTAACATTTTACACAGTGTTCCAACTTTTTTTGGAAACGGGGTTGTATAACACTGTGCCTGATGCCCTCTCCCGAGCGCCAGGAGGTGTCATGGTTCTGGATGTTTGGGCGTGTGTTTTGGACTTTTCTTTGTGGCTCTCGTCCAGGGACGATATCGAATTCCTGTTCAATCGGATTCTTTTTTTTTTTATAAACATATTATTAGCATTTAAATAATAATCACAGAGCATAATAGAAAAAAACATGACTTGTTCCAATATTGAACATCTTCAACCCCTCTCCCTCCCTCCCCCCACCCTTCCCATCCTGCCCATCCGGGTTTGGGAGTCCTTGTCCTAAATTAAGGAATTATAATAGTGATGAGAACATCAAGATAGTGAACTCGCTTAACAGTCAGTTAAAAAAAAAAAAAAAGAAATCACAAAAGAGATACATTAGTGTAAAACCAAGGAAAATAACAAAAAAAAAAGAAAATTATATTAAATAAAAATAAAAACACAAATGAGTAATAAATAAAAAAAAAATAAGTGGGTAACAATGGGAAAGCTTGGTGATATACAATAAGTTAATGTAGCATTTTCAGTGTTCTGCCATTCACAATCAGTATTCTCTCTCACCCAGATAATCAGTCTGAAGGAAGGGAACCCATTCCTCTAAAGTAAGTGATCAAAGGTTGCCAGTGAGTGTAGAACTTGTCCGTTGAGCCCCATATCGAAAATTTAATCTTTTCCAGCCCCAAGAAAGACATTGTATCACACAGCCATGATGTAGGTGATGGAGGTGAGGAGTTCTTCCACAGTAAAAGTATTCTACGGCGAGCTATTAATGAAGTAAATGAAATTATGTTTACTTGCCTTACAGACATGTTTTTGCCAGCTTCAGGTATACCAAAAATAGCAATCTGTGGACATGGTTCTATGATTCGATCCAATATTGCTGAAATGGTTCTGAAATAAGACTCCCAGTATTCTCTCAGCTTCAGACATGACCAGAACATAAGAGTAAGATTGCAAGGAGAATGAGAGCATCTGTCGCAAGTATCATTCATGTCCGGGTATATCTTGGCGAGTCTGGATTTACTATAATGCACCCTATGAACTATTTTAAACTGTATGAGTTGCAATTTTGCACAAGATGAGCAAGATTTCATTTCTTCCAGTGCCTTAGCCCACTGATCGTCAGACATAACAGTGCCCAGTTCTGTTTCCCATTCAACTTTAATCTTCAGCAAAGTTGGGTGTATATTGGGAGCTGAGAGATCATAAAGAAATGAAATATGCCGCCTTGTCATTTTTGTAATTGGCAAGAGATTATCAATTCCCGAAGGGGGTGGGGCATCGGGGAAATTAGGTGTGTTTGATTTGAGAAAATGCCGAATTTGAAAGTACCTGAAGAGGTCAGATTGCTGTAGGCTAAAGGTACTACATAAGTGAGTGTAGCTAGAGAGTATGCCTTCATTGTAGCAATCACCAATTGTACTAAGACCTTGCCTGTCCCAGAAAGAAAATCTGGCATCAATCTTAGCAGGTGTAAACAGTTCATTATTACATATTGGAGTATTAAGGGTGAATGTATTCCAGCCAAAATGTTGCTTAATTTGCTGCCAGATCTTCAAAGTGGCTATGACTATTGGATTGTTTGTGTAATATTTGGGTTTAAGCCTACTAACATGACATACCAAAGCCTTTAAAGAGGAAGAACCACATGAATGTGATTCCAGTTGGCACCACTGTGTGTCAGGATAGAAGGCCCAATATACAATTTTCTGCATATTGGCTGCCCAGTAGTACCTTTGTAAATAACCACCTTCTGATCTGTTCCTTGGTAGTAAAGATTTTCGAAGACTTGGAGGCTTTACCCAGGTTCAATCGGATTCTTTACCCAGCTGGCTGATTGAACTGGGGCGGCGCTTCCCTGGACTTTATATAAGCCGGATGTTCGCCACGCCTCTTTGCTAGAGTGTCTGTTTGTAGCTAAGCACTATAGCCGAAGATATCTGTAGTCAGGTTTTGTATGACTTTCTATCTTCTTATTATTGGAGTTTCTTCTCCCTTTTTCTATCTTGCTTTGCTTCCGTGGTTCGGACTATTATACGTCCTTTAGAAGCGCGAGTACTTGCGTTTAGTCTATATTATTCTCTGTGCTTGTACTGTGTCCGTGCTACCTTCTTTCCCTCTGGTCGTTGCACTTGGCCATCCGTATTCTACCGGCCATTACAGTAGGAGATCAGGCCTCCGTACCTGTGTGTGCAACCATCATGCCTTCCTCCACAGTGCCATCCAAAGAGCTGCCTTTCTCTATTGAGGCTATGTGGAAGGCACGAAAAGAGGAAACTGAACGCCATGCCCTATATCAGAAGGTCATGGAAGATGGTAAAGTCACTATCCCCTCCAACACTTTATGAAACATACTGAAGGATTTAATTTACCGTGTAGTAACCCTCCCACACAAGACCATGTATGAACTTTACAAATACTTAGTGGCATTAAAAACGCACAATAAAATATACTGTTCTAAGTAGTGGTAAATGGTTTCTTTTGTAGTTGCAAAACACGGTCTCGGGAAACAGTGCTTTTGGTAGTGAGACTTGGCCTCACTGTTATCGTTACGTTGGCAGTCAATTCAGCAGTTCTTATGCATTATCTGACATGGCAGAAGACAGAAGTAGCAGAACCTAATGCTCAAGTGGCAGAAGTAGCAGAAGTTTTATGGAATGTGTTTTTGTGGCGTCACAGATGACGCACTTTGTCGGGGACGACAGCTGACACATCTGGTCATCCTGTGTTATTCCTGCAGACTGGATAGTCATTTAATGGACATTAATACGCCCAGAATCTTTTCTTTGAGACTGGCCATCATTCAACATTCAAAATGTTTGATACTTCTGAGATTCATTTGTTTGTGGTATTTGAATTGGGAATGATTTGACTTTATTTATGTGTGTTTTTATTTGCCCTGATCTTCAACTTTTCATGTGCAAAATGATTTCTCCCAATGTGATTCACGACCATGATCCAGGGAACTGTGCTGCATTTAGATAATCATAATGAGGTGTTAAACCAAGAAAGGATTTGAACCCAGACACTTGACATTTTGCAATGCTTACCATACCTGATGGTCATCATGTCAATCAGCAAAAGGAAAAACTATCAGTTTTGAAATTAGACGATAAAAACCACTTTGCATTTTTAATGCCACTCAGTATACTTATCAGCTGCAGAAATCAACTTCTGGATTACTTCCAAAGGGACCCACCTCTCTGGTTATCTTGGAAGCCACAAGACTTACTGGAGACTAAAACACCTGGACTACTGGCCGAAGATGAGCTTCAATGTTAGCCATTTTGTTCAAAACTGCCAAATATGCCAATTGAATAAACTAGATAACAGGAAACAGGAAGGCAAACTCCAGCAAAATTTGACTCAATGCCCTGGGGAGATGCTTGGAGTGGATTTAATGGGACTCAAAAATGCACAAAAATGTCTATTTGCTAGTTTTTGTGGACTATTTCTCCAAGTGGGTAGAGCAGTTTCCCTTAAGGACAACCTCAGCAAAAGCCATAACTCAGGTTCTGGTGAGCGATATCCTGACCCGATGGGGCCTCCCTGATTTCATTCTGTCTGATCGCGGACCCCAGTTTGTTTTCTCCATCTTCTAAAGAGTGTGCCAAAGCTGGAATGTGCAACATAAATTAACATCAACCTGTCTTCCCCAAACTAAACTCGCAGAGAGGGTGAACCGCATCCTGAAAGCAATGATTGCATGGTATGTTGGTAACTAGCACAAATGTTGGGATAAATACTTCCTGGAGTTCTGGTTTGCATTAAACTCTTGGGCGCACATTGAGAGGGCCCTTGAATGTGATGCTGCAACCACGAGAGCTTGCTCCTAGCACCCCTGCCTATGCCAAGATAGCGCAACTGGAGGAGATAGGTTCCGGCAAAACTTGCCCATCCACTATCGAAGGCAGAGAACTCGTTTGCTGCAAAACTTGCTCCTACATGCCAAGGACCGTATCAGGCGGTTAAACAAATTGGGCCGGTGAATTACAAAGTAGTCTTGGAGGATTCTGGTCAAGACTTAAAAGTTGTTCATTTTTCTCGCTGGAAACCCTGCTACCCTAATGCTCAAGAACTGCATGAACAGGAACACAAACATGTTTTGGAGATCTTCAGTGAAGACTCACTCAGATGGCAAGGACTTCCTTGGCTTCTCAGGGTCAATATGCTCAGCATGTAAGTGAAGCTGATGCAAATGGTTCGGGGAGGCTTATTAGAATGTTCCTCTGGGGGGGGCCTGTAGGGCTTTCCCGCCTAGGTAGTGTGCACGTCCATTTGGTCGGTGTTCATTCACGCTCAAAAACGTTGATACCCACGTTTGTGTACATGTAGGCCAATCACAGTGTCAGTGAAGTTTCTTGAGTTTTCTTCCAGAAATTGAATAGCGTCATGCCTCAGACCAGCCGTAAATGAGACTGTGCAGTATTAGAAATGCCAGTCTGTTCGCCGATTAACCGCTAGTAAAGTGTGTGGCAATAAACTTCCGTCCGTGAATGAGAGTGTGCAGTATTAGAAACGCCAGTGTCTTCACTGTCTAATCGCAAGTAAAGTCCACACCGGTATGGTTACGTAAATTCAAATAAAACAACATCTTATATACCGTGTCTGTCGGGAGGGATTCCAGTGGAAGTGTAATCCAAAGTTAGATCCTCTTCAGGGCTTGTCAGTCGTTGGTGATTTAAAGCCAACTCTACAGCCTTATCAGATCACTGCCTGACTGTGATGGTGCTGCAAGCATGAATACATGTTATAAATAGCTACACCGAACTGCGATCATAGACACTCATTTTTATTGGAGTTTATCTTTCCTTATTTGTTCTGAGTGTCTACGGTAAAATCCGGAGTGGTTTTTTTTTTTTTTTATTATTAAAAAATTTGGCATCTCCAATCCCACCCGAATCTGGATTGCCCGATTAGAGAGCTATGTTCAAGCTTGCTCGTATGCAACCCCATGTGGCCATTTCAGGAGAGCAGACTCTCCGCCGAAGCACGCGCCTGTCAGCCACTGCTTCTTTACACTCATAGCTTGAAACTTCTCAAGTTCAGAACGAGGGTGGAGGATACCCAAACATGAGCAAGCTTAAAATTTTACTGATGAGCGTCCGGCTGGCCAACAGGAGGCGCTTGAGCAATGAAAAAAGCAACAACTCTAATATCAACTTGGCAGTCCCTCCCAATTTATTTTCCTGCAGTGGAAGCCGCTGCTCTGAAAAAGTACTGGTACAACCGGGGATCGAACCTGTGTCATGGTAGTCACTACTGCTCTGCAATGCGACGCCTTAACTGAGTGAGCCGACCTAGCAGCTTCGGAATGGATTTTTCAGCTGATCATTTTTTGTTTAGGAAATTGAACAGTTTGGGTCCATGGTAAAACCTGGAATGGATTTCTGAGTGATTTTCACCTGTTTTATTTACTGAATTGAACTGCAAAGCACAGACAGATTATGGGAGGGGAATTATAACTGCTTGAATGCCATTGCTCTGCTGATGGAAGCGATGCACTATTTGCTATCTGATGTGAAGCTGTGGTCTAGTTCCTTTGCAATGTTGGTTTATTTGTATAATTCTTTATTATCTTCTGTCTGAGTCTGTTTTTAACAGATGACTTGACCATCTTTAACCCTTTAAGGCCAAATGCAAAAATCCCAGCAGAGAATCATGCTGCCATGTTTACCATAGTAACCTGTATTTGGGCTGAAGCACAGCTTCTCAGCTTTCAGGAACAGTTGGAATTTTTTTCTATTGCGCAAAACTTAGAGTAATCATGGTACTTTCAAAATTACGCGTATATCTGTGTCGGCAACGACACGTTCTTAAAATGCACACATGCTGTCCCGGTTTAAATGGGTTAATGTCAGGAGAGAGACCTTGTTGGCACCCCAAAAAAAAAAAAAAAAAAAGTCAAATCTGTTGTGGCACTGGACTGTTGCCAATCAACCCAATTAATGCAAGATTTCCTGCCAGGTGTACTTTAAGGCATCATAATACATTTCCTGTCTTTTTTGCCCCTGTCCCAACTTTTTTGAAACCCATTGCGGGCATCAAATTCAACATGAGCAGATATTTTTCAAAAAAACTAACATTTCTCAATTTCAACATTTGATATGTTTTCTTTGTTTCATTTTCAATTAAATACAGGGTTTGAATAGTTTGCAAATCATTCTATTTTTATTTACATTTTACACAGACTCTCAACTTTTTGGGAAACAGGTTGTAGTTTAAACTCATATATAAATCATAAACACGTAAATCTATGTCATAAATGAAAAAATAACACCTGCTTAAGTCTAGTCAGGCGTTTTTGCTCTTATTATTTGAAAAATTCAGTGTGAGCTGATTTCCCATAGCATGCAGTTGACAGATGGGTAAGTTGTCACAGTTAATCGTCCAGTTATCTGTCTGCAATTCTGCACAATGATGTACTGAGTAAATAATATCTGCCACTTCTACAACAAGACATTTATTCCACTGGTATTTGTCATACTCAAGTATGCAAGAAAGAGTAAAAAAACTACTTAAAATTTGTTAAAATGAACAAAGTGTTTATTTTGCTGTGAACCGTTTTTACATTTCTATCGCTATTTGGTCAGGACCTTCAGTACACGTGCAGTTGTATTCTTTTTTGGACTTGCTCATAGAAATCAATGGATAATAGTTAATAGTTATAACTTCACAATTTAGTAAGTTAGCTCACATATAAATACATTAAATATAGCTAGCTAAGTCGGCATAAAGGCTCTCTTGCTAGCTACCGTTATATTTCATGCATTTAAGTCCATTTAAAATGCGTACAGCTATTATTATGCAAACTAACTTGGCTGGAGTCGCACCGCGAGCATTAATATGCACCAAAGCTAGTTTGCCTGCTCAGCTACCTACTTGCAGTGCATGTAAATTGATAAAAAACAGTGAATCGCAATTATTTTGCATTAGCTGTGTAACTAGGTAAGTCATCCATTGACGAGGCTAATTAGTTGTTCGCTACCCAGTTTTTACACTAACTTTGGCCAAAGATACTCTATACTCTATTGATTTTTGTTTTTAAGTCCTAAAATAAAACAACTGCGCATGTGTACCGGAGCACACGACCAAATAGCTGAAGAAATATAGAAATGTGAAACGGTTCACAACAAAATATACACTGCCTAAAATGAATTAAATTAAGTTCACAATGTTTATAACTATGGGCTCTAAATTCGTAGACCAGGCGCGGCGAATGGGGGGGGTGCGCCGCGCCAACGGGGTGTGTCCAGGCGTATGTTGCAATTTCGTGCCCGGCATAGCCTGGCACAAGTACTCCTTTGTCCCGCCTCTGTCCCTCCTGCCGGCGCAAGTGGCAAAGAGAGAGGAGAGAAGGCATGTTTGGGTATAACACAGCCGAGTCAAATCTTCACCAATCAAATGAGCTCTTCTCCTCACCTTTAATGTGGTGGAATATAGAAGCCTCTGTCCTATATTTGCGTTAATGTTGCATTTTACTTTGCTGCTCCAGGCATGTTTTCTGCACCGCTTACGACTATATTAAGCATTACGAATATGAGTTAGCTGGCTAGCTAGGGCATTCGCGATTTATTACTGTTAGCGAACTTGAATGGAATTTCAAAACGAAACTACGTCAGATCATTCAAACTTATGAAGTTGGAATGAAATAGGACGGTTGCTCATTTATTTCTTCTGCCTGCATCATTGGGAAGAGAAACGATGAATAGCGTGTTCCTATTATTACACCCTGTTGCTGCTTAAAATTTTGGGATTAACATGCATGGACAATAATGCAAGATACGTTACACATTTATTTTCAATATGTGATCTTAACTCAGTACGAGATCATAGCAATCAGGCTGTATTTCTTTCCCCCACTAAAAAGCGATAAAACCTAAGTGACAATAATAGTAGCCTAGTATTAAGCAGCTTGCACACTGGGACGCGAAACGAATTTTTTCGCGACGACAGATTGCGTTGAGCACGCAGTGTCTCTGAGTCGAAAAGTCTGACAGGGTTTTAATATATCTTTGTGTCCGACAGTCAGATGGTTTCAATATAACTCCGTGTCCGACAGTTGATTATTGTTTTTAATTTCTTCAAATCTACTGAATGTTTTAGATATTAAACGTGAATGTTTTGATAAGAGGGCTCAGTTCTTCAAGATGAGTACCGAGAATTTCAATCAATGTTTCTGTTTAAGCTCTGCTCAATAAAGTGAGTCAACATTGGCGCGGGACAATGTACAATGCCTGTTGGACATTAAATGCAAAATACTCCGCGTCTGACAGCCAAAAAAAAAAGAGGACGATTAGAACAGATTGATAACGAAATAAAGAATAAAAAGAAACATTTTAACAACAAACAGAACATCCAATGAACACTGCGATTTATTTATTTGCGGGCCATCTTTTTTGGATGCTCTGTTTGTTGGTGATGCATTTTTATTCTTTATTTCGTTATAAATCTCTTCTCATACCAATACTTTTACTTTTTGCTGGCTGCCGGACATGGAGTATTTTGCATTTCGCCTCAGACAGTCTTGATCGTGCATGCGATATTTTGTTCACACTGTCAATGGTCATGGAATTGATTTGCTCACTGACTAGAAGCACTATTTTATCTCTGGTGTGGAAATAAAGCGTGAATCTGTTTGATCCATCTGACTAATTTTCAAAAGAGAGACCAATATAGACTTTTGTCTATCTTCAACGGAAGAAAACACAAAAATAAAAAGACCAAGAAAAGTCGATAGCTATCAATTAGCATTTTGTGAAGGTCGAACACAAACATGGCCAAGTTTGCACGTCTAATAATTCGTGGAATACTCGAAAAACTAGAACTTTTATGACTTTCGGACACGGAGATATATTAAAACCCTGTCCGACTTTTGCGTCTTTGCATTGACTTTGACTGTAATCAGTCGTGCGAAAAATTCGTTTCGCGTCCAGTGTGCAAGCGGCTTTACTGAGCATAGAACGCAAGCATTATATATATATAGGCAGTTTGTGGTTGGCTGAGAAAGATGTGAAGTCCTTAGTTTGCATCACAGATTCAGCTACGTTGATTAAGCCAGGTGGAGTTTCCATTACGCGTGCCAACCGCCTTCACTCTGACCTCAGGACAATCGATATAGATACTATAATTTATGTCCTGATTCAGATAGTCACATTAAATAGTGGTGGCTGTAATTATTTATTGCATTGAAATGTGCCTGACATTCTGGAAACCTGCCTGTGAGGTTTCGGTGACGTGTGCGCACTGTGCGCCGGTCAGCCAAATTACCACTGCACAGAAAGTAAACCAGGTTGGAGCTGGTGAGCTTTCTGCGCAACTTCAGCGAAGACTTTTTCTCTGAAATTGTCACTGCGTCTTGATGAATATGTGACACCTCCCCCTACTACGCCACCACACCCATCTCGGCGCACGTCCGTCTACCAAATTGCCAAAGTGGCTGCGCACGGTGTTGCACCGCACGAAATTACCACTGCGCGGGCTGCACCGGACGAAATTACCACCACACTGCGCCACCCTGCACTGCGCCAAGAAATTAGAGTCCAAAGTGTTACTTCAAACCCATCTGAATGAAAAACTAAGGATGACATCACAAATCTGGATTTACTCTTGATTTCGTCATGTCATGGGCCCATGCCTGAAATTCGACAGCAATGCTTAGAAATAAACATGTAGAAAGTATGTGCACAGCACTGATTTACTGATCAACCCTTTCAGTAACCTCAAAAGCAGCGCACACATTTGACATCCCCAAGGATATCCTAAATATATGCATGACTATTCATCAGAGGAGTTAAAAGCTTTAAGAGAGAACCTGTTTAACAGATTCAACAAGGAACCTACCATTAGAGACTGTCTGTGGTGGTTGACATTATTACCCATGTGCTTTACATAGATTAATTGGATGGCTGTTTTGAAGCTTTAAGTAGCAGTGTGTTTTGAGGTGACATACTGACTAATATCTTGATTATGCTGTTTCTTACAGGAATGCGCTACCATTGCAGCAGTCTTTTAGGCTGACTTCAGCAATAGTGTGACTGAAATGAGGCTTTCCAGTTCTTCCAGCCTGAACAACTCCATCATTAGGCCAGATGGATTTTATATTGTTGGATTTACATTGTTGAAGTTTGCCGTGATATATTTTATTTTCATAGCCATCATTTATTTTGTTACAATTTTTGTAAACTCATGCATCCTCTTTATTATATCGGCAGATCATCGCCTGCACGCCCCAAAGTATATTGCTGTGGCGAATTTAGGGTTTGTTGATTTAATTATCAATACAACCATTCTTCCTGGCATGATCAAGGCATTTATTGAGAAAGATAACTTTATTTCCTACCATGCATGTTTGGCACAAATTTTTTTTTTTTTTTAACTGTTTTACCATGTTTGAGTCATTTTCCATCGGTGTGCTTGCCTATGACAGGTTAATTGCAGTGTGTTTTCCACTGAGGCAAAATTTAATTAACACATCTAAAAGCATGATCAGTATTTTAGTGATTATTTGGGTGTTTTGTGTAAGCTCCAACATGTTCATGATTCTGATCATGACAAAATTGTCTTTTTGCAATTCACTGAATGTGGACAGCTATTTCTGTGGCTATGTGCCTGTGTACAGACTATCCTGCAGTGATACCAGATTGCACAGGGACGCTGCATCTTCTCTGGCATTAATAGCTCCGTTTGTGCCCCTCAGCTTCATTATCATGTCATACTGCTGTATTTTAACTGCCGTGTTTAGAATGAAAAGTGTGGACAGCAGGTACAAAGCACTCGCAACTTGCACTGAGCATCTTGTTCTAGTGGCAATTTTCTTCATGCTGATGCTGATTCTGAATATTGTCGACCTCTTTCTATTCCGACTGAGTCCAAATATCAAAACGGTGAGTTTGTCTTCAGCCTCATGTTTACCTCCCTGTCTGAACCCCATTGTGTACTCCCTAGGAAGCAAAGAAATTAAGAACAGGATTCTGACTATTCTCGAAAAAGCCAAGGTAGCAGTCTGGGCAGGGTAGATGTAGTAATATACTGTCAATGGCTTGCAAATGAGAACATTCTTCTAACTGTTGGCTTCAGTTTGATTTTGACTTTGTTGAAGACCTTGTTCCCTATTCAAGACCAAGGTAATTCAACTAGATTGAACATTTTTGGTTTTGCTCTTGACTTGATTTCGGTTAAGCCTTCAGATTTTGCAACCAAACCGTCTTTTTTCATTCTTGGGCTCTTTAATCTTTTCCATAGTCAGACTCATGCAGTTTTAAGCTTGAGGAATTTTTAAGCTTCCTCAGGGCTTGTGATTTATGCCCGCGCCAAGTTTTCACGCCGTATAATTTCTGAACGGCTTGAGCTAGGACCACCAAACTTGATGACTTTTCCTAAAACTTGTCTGGGAACAATTTTTTACCAATATGTCAAGTCCACCATTTTCGCCGTTTCCATAACAACGGTTTTCTAGCAGGTATGTCTTACAAAAAAATCACTGATTTAAGTTTCATCAATGTACTTTCCAGATTTGTTTTTAACATACTTACTCCATTATATTTTCAATATCTTACGTAATTTAATGTCAGCTTTGTTAAGTAGAATTAATTACCCTATTATGACAGTTTTGGGCCATAAAATCAAAACTTGATGTCATAATGACATCATAATTGGTCATAATAATACCAATATGATTGTATTGATTTGGTTTTACGTGTGGTTTACGTGCTGGTTTTACAAGCCCAGCAAAAAGCCCGGTCTAGATAGGGTTAATTGTTGTGTTCCGCAGCTGGAGTTTGACAGACTCTTTAGAATGAATATGGTTGAGGGCAGGTACCAAGTGCTTGGAGCTGGCATTTATAATACCTCTCTTGGCAATTTTTAACTTACTTATGCTGGGTTTTTTTTTCTTTCTTTGCCCAGCCACCGCCGCCCCCCGGAGGTCAACTTTATTTAGTAACAAAAATTTTGATGAAGGAAAAAAAAACATGATTTGAGGCCTCAAAGAGGGAGGGTTATACCAGCACAAATAAAACAAATCTGTTTCAGAAAAAGTGAATGTATGTGTGTGTGTGCATTTGTGTGTGAATGAGCGTGTGTGTGCATGTGTGATCTGTGAATTTTTTTTGAAGGAACAAAATACAAACAGAAACAGCGACACAATATTAAAACAACAAACAAGTGAGATGTTTTTCGGCTCCTTGCCAAAACAGTTTAACCTTAGCAATGCAGCCCTCAAACAATATCAGTCAAACATCAAAATATCTTTTAAAATGTAATTATTCTGCCAGTCCTATTACCTGTTTTTGTCATTTTTCATTATTATGTATTATTTATCATCAGTCTGCATCCCACTTTTTGTTTTGCCATTTCTTAATTTTCTGTTCTGTGCAGCAGTGTTTACCCCTGTCATGTGATCAGTGTGGTAAGTTCTTTCTCCCCATTCTGCGTGCCTACATGCTTCGGGTGATTTCAGTGGTTTCTAGTGTTTCACATAATTACTTCAATTCTCGTTTACTTCCTTCGCTCTGCTTTCTCTGATTACTAATAATGCTAGCATTTATATTTTGACTTATAGTTACTAAGTTGACTATCCCGTGTACATATATTATGAACCAACTAATGAGCACTTGGGTTAATTTATAAATTTCACCGCTACTAATGACTACTAACGTAATCTCAGCATTCGCCCTACTCTAATTTTTGCCCCTTGCTTTACTTTTACCTGAATCTTCCTGTGTTTCCGCAAAATCTCTCACACGTGCTTAAAGGGATAGGTCACTTTTTTTGAAGTGGGGTTGTGTGAGCTACAAATTGCCACTACTTACATTAGATGCAGTAGAAAGCTCTCTGATCTCCTCCAGGTAGCCGCACCAGGGCATAGTGCTGGGTGGAAATTTAGGCGATACGCTGTTGTGAACGGAAACACAGAAACAGCGTATTTTCGCGGCCTAAAAGAGGTCCTACCTGAAAATAATACACCATTTCAATTGTACGCTATATTTAAAAAAATTACAGCACTTTAGCTGCTCGGAAAAAAGCACAGTTGCTCTTGAACTAACCAACTGGCGTATTCCCTCTTGAGGCGCATCGTAGTTCACTCGCGGCGCAGTAGCGATCAGCTGTTTGGGTCAGACTCCGGCGGTTTGCGGCAGAGCCGGATTTTAAATGGGATAGAATCAGGTCTCAAATTAAAAAAAAAAAAAAAATCCCTGCAATAACCAGCACAGCAGATACACAGCATGTGGCTGCGTAGACCCTATGCGATATCAATTTGTGCTGCAATGTTACATTAGACTTTTTCACAGGTGTTTCACTCTTTTACGTGATGCTTGGGTACAGCAGTGCTCTTCAGCGTGCACCGTTGAGATTTCCTGAATGTAGCCAAACGAAATCCTTTTGGAAAAATGAATACTGCAAACCGCGGAGTTCTTTTTGGGATACGGGTGGCGTATCAATATCCGTGTTGAGGCAACTAGCCACAGCTACAAGTCCAATGTTCCGCAGAGGAATGCGGTGGAAGCTGTAACTGCACCAGGATACAGCTTTGCTTTCACGTCCAAGAAAGCGACACACACGGACATTTTAGAAATATTTGCACAAGTTAAACGGCCGTCCGACCTCGCAACCCGCAGTTAAGCGCTTGCACACGGATGCAAAAGCGAGTTTTCGCACACAGATTACATTCAAAGTCAATGCGAAGGCGTGAATACTCGCGTTTGTGCAAAGCAGCTTTACTGTGGCCCAAACAGCTGATCGCTACAGCGTGCAGTGAACTACGATGCGCCCACGGCGCAGGAATCGATCAGTTGGTTAGTTCAAAACAACTGTGCTTTTTTCGAGCAGCTAAAGTGCTGTAATTTTTTAAAATATAGCGTACAATTGAAATGTTGTATTATTTTTCAGGTAGGACCTCTTTTAGGGCGAAAATCGCTGTTTCTGTGTTTCCGTTCACAACAGTGTATCGCCTAAATTTCCACCCAGCACTATGCCCTGGTGCGGCTACCTGGAGGAGATCAGAGAGCTTTCTACTGCATCTAATGTAAGTAGTGGCAATTTGTAGCTCATACTACCCCACTTCAAAAAAAGTGAACTATCCCTTTAATTGCTATCCTGCACTCTTTGATCTGTGCACGTAGAACTCCTTAACCGGAGCCGTTTATCTGTCATAGGTTGTCTATGTGTTTCCAGTCTGCATCTTGGCTTTTGCCAATTATTGTATTCGGGCCTCCTCGTGTGCTGACCTTCTCTGCTCAATATCTGTTACTCCCCTCACCTGTTTTCCTGCAGCATGTTGTCATGGTTTGTGAGGCATGCGGGTGTTTTGGAATTTTCTTTGGTGCTCTCCTTCCAGGACAAGATCGAATTCCTTTTCAATCGGATTCTTTAACCAGCTGGCTGATTGAACTGCGACGGCGCTTCCCCGGACTCTATATAAGCCGGAAGTCCGACACGCCTTCTTTGCTGGAGTGTCTGTTTGTAGCTAAGCGCTATAGCCGAAGATATCTCTAGTCAGGATTTGTGTGACTTTATATCTTCCAGTTATTTTTGGAGTACCATCCTCTTTTGGAATTTTCCCTTTTCTACTTTTTCTCTCTCTTGCATTGCTTCCATTTTTTCAGACTATTATGTGTCCTTTGGAAGCGCGAGTACTTTCTGGTGGTCTGTGTGATTCTCTGTGTTTGTATTGCTTCTGCGCTGCTCGTTCTCTCCCTGGCCACTGCACTTGGGTTGTCTATTTTACCAGCCATTACACGTGACCTCTGTGTGGTGCATTTAAGCCCTGCATTTCTATTCCTTCATTGTCAGAACGTTGATCATTTCTTCTGTGCCGAGAGACCCGAACGCCAGTAGATCTGTGAGATTTGAGACACCCTTTGCCTGACTACTGTTTTTCTGCCTGTGCCCTTCTTAAGCCCTATTCGGACGGGATTGGTTCAACGTGGGGACTTGGGGTAAAGTAACTTTACCACAAAATATCTGATAATATGTTTGGCCTATTCGTGTGGGACAAGAAATCTCCGCAGTTCTGTCAGAAGTAGGAGGAATAACTCGGGATACGCGATGCCATCACTCCCCTGTCGACATCTGCGTCCCACATCAGCTGAAGGATAGTAATAATAATAATGGTTAGCCTAGAACATTTTCCCATTAGCTTGTATTAAAATTTAGGCCTACCTAAAACAACTAGAAGTCTCGCTCTTCTGAAGAGTGCCTTCGACCTTTTTTTCATTTGTCTTTGACGTCTTCAGTCCTTGAAAAAGGAATGCATCGGACTTTCGCTAACCGCTACACCAAGTGCTTCTTCAAGCGCACCCATCTTCATAAAAGGGCGGAAAAATACTTTTAAAACAGGATATGACCAAATATTTACATACATGGTTTCTACATTTACAGAGGGTCGCATTTGCACGGGATTAGTATTACCGAGGATACTGTCTCAGGAGCGTTTTACAGAAGGTAAAAGTGATTGTAAATTTTACCCAGAATGTCCGGAATGATTACTGACTTGGCGCGTTTGGACGGGCCTGAAATCCCTGGTAATATTTTCATGACCCCATGTCACCACAGCAAACTAATCCCATCCGAATAGGGCTTTATTCATCTGTTTTTTGTTCTTGTTTTGACCCTGCCTGTCTGACCACGATTCCTGTTTTCTTTGCTGCCCTGGTTTTTGGATTTTTGGATCTCGAATCATTGACTCAAATTTTTGCCTGCCGTCTATGTACTTTTGCCAATCTGATCTAGTGTTACCAAACTCTGCCTGTCCCACAACCCTGAGTTTTGGATTGTGTTTTTTGACACTGTACTTCTGGCTTGTACTCGGACGGAATAAAGGATTTCGATTTTCTCTACCGCTGCTTGCTTCTGGTTCCTGGGCTGTAACATTACACAAATTTCATATAAGTTTTGTAGTTTCTGCAACAGCATAAGCAAATTATTAGAAAGCAGCAGTTACAGAGTTAAGCTTCCATAATTAGATTTGTCAGGAAAGAGAGAAAAATGATAATAGCCGCGAACAACAATAACGATATCAAAAAGAAAATAAAAATAACAAAGAAAAAAGGAAGAAGAAATAAAATCAAATGAAATGAAAAATGATGGACTCACCCCCCCCCTCCAAACACCTCCTTCAGCCTTTATAGAGACATAAAGTTACCTTCTACTGGTGCCCAAACTTTAGCATATTCTGACTCATTGTTCTGCAATCTACAAGCTATCTTTTTCAATTTGATAATTTCTGATGCTTCAGAGATCCATTCTAAAAAATTTAGGTATATAAGAATTAATCAAATGTTTCATAATTATCCTCTTTGTGATCATAAAGAACAAAAAACTTTTAGTCCCTACTGGAACCCTACTGAAGTTATGTAAACATCCCAGTATTCCCGATTGTGGTGTAAATGGAATGGCTATATGAATGCTGTTCATTACTTTTGTTATGGCAAACCATAAGTCCACAATTTTAAAGCAGCCCCAGAGTATATGAAGCAGAGTACCTTCAGCAACACCATATTTTAAGCATTACTGTCCTCCTTTATTACCATTTTATAAAGCTGTGATGGAGTATAATAGTCTATTTAGAATTTTGAATTGCGCCAATTTATTTTTTGGGTCTGGATCTGGGTGGAAAAAAATCAGAGCGGGTCCGGTCACGAGTGTCGCCTATACATTTAAAAAATGCAATTGTTGTTGGATAACATGCGTATTTAGAAATAATAAGAATGAAAATGATGATAATAATTCACAGTGTTGCCAACTCTCCCGTATTTTCTGGGAGTTTTAGTGGCATATTCATGTTCCTATGCCGTAGTAAGCAATTATTCAACCAATGTGTATTACAAAGATTCTCACGCGGAATTGAAGTCCTTGCGCATGGAGGTTTATCAGCTTCACGTGTGTAACGGTGGATTTCACCACTAGTAATATGGAAACGGATTATGACTCCAGACTTCTTGCGGTTTTCTTGTTCTCAGGGGTTGGAAGCAAAGCATGTGTTTAATGATTATTTAAATTGTTTAAATGATACAAGACCGTGTGAAACATCTTTAATTGCTTCCATCCCTGAGTAAAGAAAAAGTTAGAAGTCTGGAGTCATAATCGGATTCCGTAACACTAATGGTGAAATCCACCTTCACACACGTGAATCTGATAAACCTCCTCGCACAAGGAGTTCAATTCTGTGGGGGGACCTCTTTAATATGCGTTAATTGAATAATTGCTGAGTATGCCACAGGAACGTGAATATGCCACTGCAACTCCCAGAAAATTCGGGAGAGTTGGCAACACTGAATTCAATGTAATGTTTTAATATCTCGTCTGATGTGACTTCGTCTGCACCTCATCACTTCTTTTTCCAAATCGGCTGCAAGTGCGCTTCCGAAACAGAAATGGCGGAAGAACTGAAAGCTAAATTACTGAGTGGCGAATACACGCTTGCTCAAAACTCTTCATCACGAGCAACGTGACGTGACGTCTGAAGTCTGGGAGGCTTTCAGTGCGAATATAGATGGCCAGAATAACCAAATCACCGGATACGCAGCTTGTGAACAGTGCTGGAAAATGTCGGCTTACAATTGCCGCAAAGTTGGAACATGGTCGCTGAGGAAGCGTGCAGAGACGTCCTGCACTGCTGCAACTGCTGGTACAATAGCAATTTTTAACCTTTTCGTCGTGGTGCCCAATAATATTTATAGCACACTGCGGAAACACTGCCGGTGTGTTTCTTGCTGAATTGTATTTTATTTCCATCAATGTTGTCAGAAAGCTTGTGACATGCTCCTTGACATGAAGCTCTAGCTGATGTATCTGTCTGCATTCATTATATGAATATAGCTATTCAATAAAACAGTCAGCCCCCCTTACTGCATCTAGCCTAGTGTGATGTGCCGCTTCGAGAATTATGAGAATCTTGTGACTGGTATTTTGGAGACTGATCTTTTTTTTTATCAGGACACTTCAATCTAGACTTCTGAAATGTGCAAGGCTCCGATTTAAAATGTAATCACACTAGTGACACAGCCTACGTTGCAAAATATATTTTGGCAGAGGCTACGCATTTCTCTTTGAAGATGCGGCTGCTTTGAATGCTTTGAAAATCGGTGAAACGACTGTGAAGTGAAAACATCACAAGGTTTTTTCCACTGCAGATGTGTGACTACTGATTTCACTGTTTATCAGTCCAGAATATCCCGAAAAAAGTTTTAAACCTCATATTTTGAAGCTTTGGACATTTTCGGTTTTTCAATGCAACTTAAAAAAAAATGCGGGACCGGGTCGGGATGCGGATCCTGTGTCAGCGGGTCGGGCTGGGTTGCGGAATTAATAAACCAGATGTGACGGTTGTGGGGCGGGCTTGGTATGCCACATTGCGAGGCGGGGCAGGAGCGGTTCTTGAAAATCAGACCCCCGCAGGACTATGCCTTAAACAACAAAGACCTACATGGCACAGTTGCAAGAAAGAGGCCTTTCCTACGACCTCAACACAAAATTAAGCGTCTGAAGTATGCTAAAGAAAACCTTGAGAAACCCCAAGCCTATTAGGACAATGTCCTTTGGACTGACTTTTTGGCCGCAACTAAAGAAGGAATGTTTGAAGAAAAAGCATTTGTAGAGAAGAACATGTTGCCAACTGTTAAGCACGGAGGTGGATCCCTTATGCTTTGGGGTTGTGTAGCAGCTGGGGGCACAGACAATATTGTGGTGGATGGAAGGAAAAATGGATTGCACCAAATATCAAGACATTCTTGAGGCTAATGTTCAAAGCTCAGCCCAGAAATTGAAGTTGAAGAGACGTTGGGTATTCCAGCAAGACAATAACCCAAAGCAAACCTCAAAATCCACCATGAAGTACCTCCAGGAAAGAGGGATGAAGGTTTTGGAATGGCCATCACAGTCCCCAGACTTGAATATTCATTGAAACTCTGTGGAGAGACCTCAAACATGACGTGCACGCAAGGTCGAAGAATATTTCTGAGCTAGAGGTGTTCTGTCAGGAAGAATGGTGAAAAATTCCGAGGACAAGAATTGAAAATCTCTTAGCTGGCTACAGAAAGTATTTGCAAGCTGTTAAAGCCGCCCAAGGAGGAGTTACAAAGTACTAGCTGACAGGGTTCATGAACTTTTGCGCAAGGTCTTTTTCCTTGTTTTATTATTTTGAAACTGTAAAAAGTAAAAAATAAAAATTATTCTTACTTTAAAATGTGATCAAATGTGTCATGTTTAACTTTGTAGCATTTAGTGTTCAGGTTTGCTTTAAATTAGGGATGTCCGATAATATCGGCGGACCGATATTATCGGCTGATATTTGCATAAAAATGTAACATGCCGATAATTCCATCCCACACAGCTAGCATTGCTCGGCTCAGGGTCGACTGGCACAGTCCCGATCGGTCGGCCAGCTACCTCTGGAATGCCCCTGTGGCTAGGAAGCCCATGGTGGTCAGCATCTGTATGGGCACCGGCAGCGCATGGATCCTCGCCGTGTCGCGCTCCAAGGCCGGCCACAGCTTGGCGCACAGTTCCAAGAGGATTGCCCTTGGAAACCTAAAGCGGCTGATGAGCCAGTCATCATCATGTGCCAAAAAATCCTCCCAGTCTCTGAAAACGCGTTCTCTTCGCACTTCACCGTTAGCAGTGTCCTCTAATAGTGTTAAAGCTGCCATCGTTAAAAGCAGTAGAAACGTGCGTACGCCAGCCATAAGTTGGCGTGGAGCACTGCACATTTCCTCGGTCATTTCACTCTTGATACATCTTAACGTGAGCATGGAAAAGGGCGTACGCCACATTTTGTACGTATGCATCCTTTGTACATGAGGCCCCTGGTCTTGTGAAAAATATCTATACTTTGACTACCAGATCAAGACTAGATTATCCCAGAGTTTATAAAGATTAATTAAAACACAGTTTCAGATCTGGGAAACTTTGTTCTGATTTGTGAGAAGGCCCATTTTAATGGGGTTTTTTTCCTCAGGAAAAGGAGGAGGTAAGGAAGTCTTTTGTCGGTGGCCACCAATGAGCCACAGCCAATCACCGCTCTCCACCTGTAATACAATTGAGAAAAAAGACCGGCACAGGGTGGACCACACCACCCTAAGGCAGGGAGGAAAAATAACATTCAAGATACAAATGATCCAATCCCAGGTCATAACACCCCCGCCTACTAAAAATCAAACATTTATCCCCCTCAAGAAATAATTGATTCCTTTCTAAACCCCCAAGTGAGACAATGCGTTAGCTGCAATGTTATTGGTTCCCTTAATGACAGATTTCAAGGTTAAAATCCTGCAACAGCAACAACCACCTGTCATGGTTTGTGGGGTGTGCGTGTGGTTTGGACTTTTCTTTGCGGCTCTCGTCCCGGGACGATGTCGAGTTCCTTGGCTGTCGGGTTCTTTGCCCAGCTGGCTGATTGGGCTGGGGCAGCGCCTTCCCGGATTCTGTGTGGGCGGGAGGTCCGGCACCCCTCCTTTGCTGGGGTGTCTGTTTTTAGCTTCGCACTATAGCCGAAGATCTCTGTAGTCAGGTTTTGTATGACTTTCTATCTTCTGATTTTTGGAGTGTCTTCTCTCTTTTCACTATCTCGCTTTGCTTCTGTGTTTTGGACTATTATACGTCCTTTGGAAGCGCGAGTACTTGCGTTTGGTCTGTATTATTCTCTGTGTTTGCACTGTGTCCGTGCTGCTCACTTTCTCTCTGGTCGCTGCATTTGGCCTCCTAATTCTACCGGCCATTACAGAACACTCTAGCCAGCATGGAGTCGTCAGCAACGGCTGCGTAAGAGAAAGTTGTGGCTAATCAACAAGCTGTTCTCTCTGGATATAGCAAGGGTCTTGCTAGCCTGAACAATCAGCAGGCAGAGTTGGCGGACAGAGTCCGCCTTCAGGCAAATGCCATGGAGAGACAGGAAAACGTTCTGTTAACTCTCACTGAGAGTATTAGAGCCTTTTCCACTCAGATCACATAAAATGTTGCACAAGCACAATCCGTACACCTTCCCCGAGAGCCAAAACTCCAGTTACCCCCAAGATATGGAGGCGAGGCAGGAAGTTGTAAAGATTTCATTGCCCAATGTGAAATATTTTTTAAAGAGCAGCCTTCACGGTTCGTGAATGAAGAGTCTCGGGTTTCATTTATTTTATTCCTTTTGACCGACACAGCACTCACTTGGGTTGGCCCATTCGATCTAATTCACCAGTCGTGAATACTGCGGAGACTCTCATAAGAGAAATGGTATCCGTGTTTGATCAGGATGTTTGTGGTCAGGATGCGGCTACGTGTTTAATGCATCTGAGGCAGGGCTCTGAGAGTATCGCGGAGTTTTCAGTCTCATTTCGCTCCTTGGCGACAGAGACAGGCTGGCCAGAAGCGCCTGTCATGACAGTTTTTGTTCACGCTTTGGCTGAGGAGGTTAAGGACGCTCTGGCTACATTGGAGCCTTGTTTTTCCCTGGATTCGTTGGTGCGCACTGCGGTGCGAATTGATAATCGCATCCGCGAATGTAACAGGGAGAAACGCACTGCGTTGACTCTTGCTGGCCACGAGGCTAATGCCCCTCGCAGCGTGCATACAGCTCCCATTCCGCCCACTGAGATTCCCACTCCTGGTGAGCTTATGCAGGTTGATGGCTCATATGAGAGCCGGGCTCGTAAGCCCATTTGCAGACGTATAATCTGCTACAATTGTAACAAACCAGGACATATTAGAGTCCCGCTGCCCTGAGCTTCAGGGGAAACAGGAAGTCCCTCTAGCAGTATGGGGGTGCTAGAGGGACAGAATATTTCCTTCGAACTTCAATTCCTGTAGAATTGACTGTGGGGAGACAGAGAATATTTATCGAGGCTTTTGTGGACTCTGGCGCCGTGGACTGTTTTGTGGATGAGGAGTGGGCTAGGAGACATTCCATTCCCCTTCGCCCTCTTTTACATTCACGCACTGTTAGATCTTTGGATGATCGCCCGCTGGGAACTGGATTTACGACCGAAGTCTCTGAATTATTGACTATGTTCATTTATTTTGGTGGTCATTCTGAGGAGGTCTGGTCTTTTATTGTCAGTTCTCCTGTTTTCCCTGTCATTTTAGGACACTCTTGGCTACGGGAACATAGGCCTCACATCATTTGGGGGAGTCAGAATAACCTGGTCGTCTAGTGGGGCACTGATTGTAGGTCCCATTGTAGGGAGAGTTTGGCGTGTCATCCTGGGCATCAACCTATGGGGGGGCTGACGTCTGGAGTGATTCTGAGAAGTTTGTCTCACACAATCCTCCTAATCAAGAGAAAGGGGCGGAGGAGGGGTTGGAGTGGGATCCTTAATTTGACTGGCGGCAGCCAGAGAAGGATGGCTATTCGGAGGATTTCTCCGACTCGGAATCAGACATAGAGATGCCAGGTTCTGAACAGGGAGAGAATTTGGGGGCTGCTCTGAACTTTTTTCTTCCTCCTAATGTTCCTAACGATTATGTTGATCTCGCGGAGGTTTTCAGCAAACAACGGGCCTCGCTTTTACCTCCTCATCGCACGTACGATTGCAAGATCAATCTCTACTCAGGAAGCACTTCTCCCAGGGGTTCATTATACTCGCAGTCAGGGCCTGATCGAAGGGCCATGCGAGAATATATTCAGGGGGCTCTGGCTAATGGATTTTTTCAGCCCTCCACGTCTCCTGGCCGGAGCGGGGTTCTTTTCTGTGGGCAGAAAATATGGCGGCCTAAGAACCTGTATTGATTACAGGGGCTTGAATAATATCACCATTAAAAACCAATATCCCCTTCCGTTTATGAATTCCACGTTTGAACATCTGCAAGAGGCGTAGTTTTTTACTAAGCTAGACTTCTGGAATGCTTATTACTTGGTTTGGATCCGGGAGAGGGACGAGTGGGAAACGGCATTTAATACGCATGACGGGTACTACGAATATTTGGTCATGCCGTTTGGATTGGGTAATGCTCCTTCCGTGTTCCAGGTACTCGTCAATGACGTCCTCAGAGAGATGTTGGAGAGATTCGTCTTTGTCTACCTTGACGATATTCTAATTTTTTCTTCAACTCTCGGAGCATAAACAACACGTCAGACAAGTGCTTGAGGCCCTCCTTAAAGCTAAGGTTTTTGTCAAGGCTGAAAAATGCATTTTTCATGCCAAGACAGTTTCGTTTCTTGGCTTCATTGTTTCGGAAGGGTCAGTCCGCATGGATCCTGACAAGGTGGTAGCGGTCAGGGATTGGCCTGCCCCTCAAAATGTCAAGGAGGTGCAACAGTTTTTGGGGTTTGGTCATTTTTATAGGAGGTTTATCCATAATTTTAGCGCGGCAGCTGCCCCCATTATCGCGCTCACTAAGAAGAATACCTCCTCGTCATTTGCTTGGTCTCCGGCAGCTGAGGCTGCTTTTCAGGAGTTAAAGAAACGATTTAGCTCAGAACCATTCTCATTTTGCCCGACCCCTCCATCCCATTTGTTGTGGAGGTGGATGCGTCGGGGGTTGGGGTGGGTGCCATTTTGTCCCAGTGCCCCCTTCGGGACAATAAGTTGCACCCATGCGCCTACTTCTCCTGGTCGTTGTCGGCGGCCGAACGGAATTACAGCATTGGTGACTGAGAGTTGTTTGCTGTCAAGTTGGCATTAGAAAAGTGGCGCCATTGGTTGGAGGGGGCTGAACATCCGTTTGTGGTTTGAATGGATCATAAAAATCTCCAATACATCCAACAGACAAAACGACGTAATTCTCGGCAGGCGCGGTGGTCATTGTTTTTCACCCGCTTTAACTTTACGTTAACCTATCACCCAGGTTCTAAAAACAACAAGCCCGACGCTTTGTCGCGGATTCACGACCGCTCTGGTTGCGACCTCATTCCTGAGCTGGTTATCCCGGCAGCTCAGATTGTGGCTCCCATTCAGTGGGACGTTGAGTCTGTTGTGTGAGAGGCATTGAGAACTGATCCCGGTCCTGGGGGGGAGTCGCCTGGCTGTTTGTTTGTTCCAGTAGCGGTACGGTCCCAAGTTCTCCAGTGGGGGCACTCTTCCCGTCTGGCAGGTCACCCGGGGGTTCATCAGACCAAGCAGTTCTTGGCCCGACATTTTTGGTGGCCCAGCATGATTGAGGACATCCGGGAGTTTGTAGCAGCGTGCTGTATCAGCGCCAGGAACAAGACTTCCCATCTCCCCCCCTCTGGTCTGCTGCGGCCGTTGCCCGTCCCTTAGCACCCGTGGAGCCATATCAGCTATATCGCCTGTGGATTTTGTCACGGGGCTGCCTGTTTCGGAAGGCAACACGGTCATCTTGGTCGTGGTCGACTGTTTTTCTAAGGCCACCCACTTTATTGCGCTGCCCAAGCTGCCTTCGGCGCGGGAGACGGCCCTTCTTGTTGCGGACCATGTTTTCCGGCTGCATGGTCTCCCTCAAGATGTGGTTTCTGACCGGGGCCCTCAATTTAGGGCCAACTTCTGGTGTGCATTTTGCAACCAGTTGGGGGCCACCGTGAGCCTTCCCTCTGGTTTCCACCCAGAGACTAATGGGCAGAAAGACCGAACCAACCAGTCGTTGGAGAATACTCTTTGGTGTTTAGCAGCTGACAGCCCATCTTCGTGGAGTCAATTTTTAGCATGGGCCGAATATTCCCACAATTCACTGGGTAACTCCTCCACAGGCCTTTCCCCGTTTGAGGCTCAGTTAGGTTATCAGCCTCCATTGTTTCCTGAGACTGACAGGGACTCAGAGGTTCCTTTGGTCAATCACTTTATTCGGCATTGTCGGTCAGTTTGGGCTAGGGTCGTTTCCTCTTTATTGCGCTCTGGACGGAAACAAAAGACCGCTGCAGATAGAAGGCGCCGTTCGGCCCCATCTTATTGGGTTGGTCAAAAGGTCTGGCTTTTCATGCGGGACCTGCCCTTGAGAGTGGAGTCAGGGAAGTTGGCTCCCCGCTTCATTAGTCCTTCTAAGATTGTGCAAAGGATCAATCCTGTCACAGTCCGGTTGAAGCTCCCTTGATCCTTACGGATCCACCCCTCTTTTCAAGTCTCCAGGCTCAAACCTGTTAGCACTTGCGTCCTGGCTCCGGTCTTAGATGATTGAAGGGGGGCCTGTTTACACTGTGCGTTGTATTTTAGCCGAGAGGCATGTGGGTTGTGGGGCTCAGTTTTTAGTCGATTGGGAGGGTTATGGTCCTGAGGAGCGGTGCTGGGTTGCTTCTCGGGATATCCTGGATCCCACCCTTATCTCAGAGTTCCGTGCACGGGGTTCTCTGGGAACTTCTGGAGCTGTTCCTTAGGGGGGGGGGGTCCTGTCATGGTTTGTGGGGTGTGCGTGTGGTTTGGACTTTTCTTTGCGGCTCTCGTCCCGGGACAATGTCGAGTTCCTTGGCTGTCAGGTTCCTTGCCCAGCTGGCTGATTGGGCTGGGGCGGCACCTTCCCGGACTCTGTGTGGGCGAGAGGTCCTCCACGCCTCCTTCGCTGGGGTCTCTGTTTTAAGCTTTGCGCTGTAGCTGAAGAGATCTGTAGTCAGGTTTTGTATGACTTTCTATCTTTTGATTTTTGGAGTTTCTTCTCCCTTTTTGCTATCTCGCTTTGCTTCCGCGTTTCAGAATATTATACGTCCTTTGGAAGCACGAGTACTTTCGTTTGGTCTGTATTATTCTCTGTGTTTGTACTGTGTCCATGCTGCTCACTTTCTCTCTGGTCGTTGGGCTTGGCCTCCTAATTCAACTGGCCATTACACCACCGCATAAGACACTGGTTGTTATTGCGCATGCGCAACAGGAACACAAGCAGATTATGGTCAGAATACACACAGACTGGAACTGTACTCGAATCAACATACACCAAAATATTGCAGTGTTAACAAGAGTGCAAGGGCCTCTTTCTCTATAGTGCTATACCTCACCTGTTGTTTGTTGAACTTTTTAGGAAAAAAAAAACACACTGGATGATGAACATCACTACCATCTTCCTATACAAGGCCAGCACCTGCACTGTATGCACTCGCATTGACCTCTACCTTTAACCGGCGGGAAAAATCAGGCACAGCAGGGGCGCTGCAGTTCAGTGCCTTGGCAGCATTAAATGAATCCTGACACTCATCAGTTCATGCAAAAAACTTTGAAACACTTAAGTTAGCAAGTGGCACAACTATGCTAGCAAAATTCCAGCAGAACCTGCTATAATTACTGCACATTTCCAAGAACCGGCAGAGCTGCCCCCAAGTTTCTGGGGCAGGAAAATCAAGGATGGCTTGGATTTTGGCCGCTAGGGGGCGAACTTGTTCCTGGCCCACTTGTTTCCCAAGGTAAGTGACCACAGCTTTATCAAACTCACATTTGGTTAGATTCAATGAAGTATCCTTTAAACGACCGAAAACCTTACACAAAGTGTACATGTGCTCTGCCCAGGTGGATGAATACACGACAATATCATCCAAGTATGCCTCAAAATTTTTGACACCTGACAACACGATACTCATTAATCTCTGGAACATGGCAGGAGCTTTTCTAAGACCAAAATGAATGACTGTACACTGCAGGTGGGGTGACAAAAGCTGAAATCTCTGTTGCACGAGGTGTAAGGGGCACCTGCCAGTACCCTTTTCAAAGATCAAGCTTGGTGACGTTCTTGGCTGAACCCACATGACCTACACAATCATCCATTCTGGGCAGAGGGAACGAATCTGGTTTCGTAACGGCGTTCACTTTGCGATAATCAGTACAAAATCAAGGAGTTTGGTCAGATTTTGGCACCAAGGGCGAGAAAGAGCTCCACGGACTGGAACTCGGTACAGCAAAGCCATTTTCCAGGAGATACTCAACCTCCTTTTTCATGACCACTCTTTTGACTGGGTTGGTGCAGTAAGCATAATGTTTAATTGGCTTGTGGGTTTCAGGGGTTTCATGGGCAAAAAACAGCTTCAACATATCGACGTGACACACATGGGACTTTTTCTTCCTATCTGGCATTTTAATTACATAGTCTGTGTCACTCACTTTTCTTCCAATCTTGTAGGGACCACAGAACCTTGCCTGGAGGCCGGACCCAACCACAGGTCACAACACCAAAACATGGTCACCTGGCTGAAAAGAGCAACTGAGTTTTTTCTTATCAAACCATTTTTTAATTTTACACTGCGCGTCGGAGAGGGAATTACAAGCTAGCTCAACAACAGTGTGTAACCTTTCCCTCACTGAACTCACGTAGTCCAACACGCTATTTGCAGGGTCAGGCTTGTCTGCCAGCCACCTCTCCCACAGCAAGCGCAGTGGGCCATGTGCCTAAAAACGAGTTTGGCCGGACTGAGCCCCAGAGATTCTGGACTGGTTTCGCGGGTGGCAGACCCTCATCCCACTCCCTGTTTGACTCAACACAGTACTTCCGCAACATAGACTTCAACGTTTGATGGAACCTCTCCAGTGCACCCTGGCTCTCTGGGTGGTACGCACTGGAAATATGATGCTTGATGGACAACTCTGACATAACCTGCAAGAAGACCCTGGACATAAAGTTGGACCCTTAGTCAGACTGAATGCATTTGTGGATGCAGTGACAAATTGAGTGTACTGACAATTATTTACAAAGGTTTTCCTGAGTCCATTCAGTGATTTCAACAACAGAATCCTGTTTGTTTTTAATGGTGTGCTGCCTAAGGATCTGAAAATCACGGCTACTCAAAACTGGATTTTGGCCTTGTCCCATGCTTACATAGATTTTTTCTGGATTCTCAGAATCTTTTAATGATACTATGTACCATAGAGGATAAAATGTACAAATTCTTTGCAATTTTAAGTTGAAACTTTATTCTTTGCTGAACTATTTCCTCTTGCAGTCTTTCATCCAGCTATCCATCCATCCAGCCACCTCCTCCAACTGTACCTGGGGGACCCCAAGCCGTTCCTGGGCTAGCCAGGAGATGTTGTCCCTCCAGCGTGTCCTGGGCCTGCCTTGAGGCTCCTCCCAGCTGGGCATGCCCAGAAAGCCTCAAAAAGGAGGCGTCCGGGAGTTACCCGGAGGAGATGCCCAAACCACCTCAACTGACTCCTGTCGACGTGGAGGAGCAACGGTTCTACACTGAGCCGCTTCCAGGTGTCTGAGCTCCTCATCCTATCCCCAAGGGTCAGCCCAGCCTCTTTGCGGACAAAGCTTGTTTCGGCCACTTGTATTCCCAATCTTATTCTTTCTGCCACTACTCAAAGCTTGTGATCTTAGTTGCCACACATTTATGGTGCCGTTGAAAGACTGCAACGTTTATTCCAAAATTGTAAAATCAAACAAATACTAATGTTCTTTGCCTTGCCGGGAAACATTCATGGATACCACGAGTATCCATCTCTCGGCCACTCGCAAACTTTCACGGATACTGCACGCGTATCCACCTTAACAGCCACTAGCAGTGGCGCAGCTCGCTAACGCTTCGGTTATTGGTGCTCTTTGCCTTGCCGGCAAACATTAACGGATACCACGCGTATCCTCCTCACAGCCACTCGCATTGGCGCAGCCCACTAGCGCTTCGCTAGCGCTTCAGTTTTTGGTGCACTTTGCCTCGTTGGCAATCATCCACGGATATTGCACGCGTATCCACCTTACAGCCACCAGCGCTTCGCTAGCACTTATTATTGGGGCACTTTGCCTCGCCGGCAAACATTAACGGATACTACGCGTATCCTCCTCACGGCCACTGGCAGTGGCGCAGCGCTTTGGTTATTGGTGCACTTTGCCTCGCCGGCAAACATTAACGGAAACTATGCGTATCCTGCTCATGGCCACTGGCAGTCGCGCAGCCCACTAGCGCTTCGCTAGCGCTTTGGTTATTGGTGCACTTTGCCTCGCTGGCAAACATTAACGGAAACTATGCGTATCCTCCTCACGGCCACTGGCAGTGGCGCAGCCCACTAGCGCTTTAGTTGTTGGTGAACTTTGCCTCGCCGGCAAACATTCACGAAAACTATGCATCTCCACCTCCTGGCCACCCACAGTGGCAAAGTTCACGCTCTCGGCCAAATTTCAGTCCTGCAATCCATCATTCCGCCCGCCTGCACACCGTCCATCTTCCGTCTCCACGCTCAAGCACGTCGCTCCATGCAATCTGACTGGCCGCTTGCCCAACAGTGGTTAACCCTTTGCTGACTGTCCTCCATCTCACCATTCTCGCCGATCGCGGCACCTGGTTGGCTAAAGCCGATATCGCAAGCACTTAGGGCCGTCTCGTTCGAACCACGCTTTTTTGGGGGGTTCCTTTGGCGTTTCTGGGAAGGAGCACTATTACTTTGCTGTTCGCCTCACCATATCCCATCATCGCTTCCACCCTCATTCGGGGTCATGAACGGGCCGCCAAATGTATAACCGTACATTATGACAACCGACCACAGTAGACACCGTAAACAAAGGCCGTTCCCGCTCCCTCTCGTTCATGCCGTTCCTCAGGAAACTAACCCTAATTTCTGCAAAACACCATTCCATGTTCAAAGCCGCATATTCCCGACCGTAAAAAGCCATCGCTGACGCCCCTCCTCGTTTCTCCTGGCAGAGAATCAGACGCTTAGCACCGCACTTGGACATTCACCCCACTCCGGTTCCTCCGTTTTCCGCGACCGTCGACCCCTGACACCACAACCCGAGCCATTCGCTGCTTTCTGTCGAGATACCATTCTAAACGGGTTTGCTCCACGCTTACTTTCCCCGTACCTCGCAGGATGGAAGCAATTCAAGAAATTCCATTCAGCCCCCTCCGACTGCCATTCCGGCACTCAATGTCGTCTCCCTTACGACTCCATACACCATGTTTGACCAGCCCCAATACAAGTCTTCCTAAGCAGCATCAACCTGTTCGTCAAATTAGCCACTGGTTATCCATGCTCGTCTATTTCCCACTCTCATATGTAAACACTGCTGAAAGGTTTACGTAAACAAGAACCTCCCACTCCGACAAAATGTTTACCCCTAACGGCAGACCTCCTCTCTCACTGCATCCAGACGCTGCGTTCAGGGTACCATTCTCCTTCCACGGATTTCACCCTAGAAGCAGTGTTTCTATTGGCCTTCTTTGGGTTTTTGAGATATGCTGAGTTCGCTCCGCTCTCCACTAATTATTATCCTTCTCATCACACCAGCCTAATCGACATCTCATTCTACTCCACCGACTGCCTCATGTTCAAGATAAAGAGTAGTAAACAGATCAGTTTGGCATTTCTCAGCCCATATTCCTATTTCGCCTAGACTGTGCCCTCAGTCCATTCAAGCCAATATTAAACAACGTCACCTCGCGATACAATAACCGTTCTTTTCCCCCAGACCTGTTATTCACGATTGACAGCGGGGCCGAAGCCACTCGCCACTGGTTCCTCTACGGTTTCCGTCAAGTTTAAATTAGATCCAACATTCCACCCAAATACTCCTCCGGGCACTCTTTCCGCATCGGCGCCGCCACCACAGCACCCAAGCGAGGAGTGCCGGACCACCTGATTAAAATCCTCTGCCGCTGGACATCGAACTCGTATGCAAGCTATATTCTCAATAATGTTGACGACGTTCGTAGAGCCCATCTCTCGTTGATACATGAACACTTTTTGGGGCTTGGGAGCCACACGGACTCCGACAAGAGATGCGAGCCCCACCCTGAGTCTCGCCACCCGGGGGACGCCCAACGTTCGCACAATCACAGACCAAGTCCAAGACCACACCCACCGCGATCTCCTATCTGCAATTCCGCCCAATACTGTCCTCTACCTTGGGAGTGCTCCAGAATTCATAAAAGGGAGTTCCCGATAACATAGGCTAATGAACAGGGCCACTCCCAATGCGCCTTCCTATTCGTCCTTACGTCTATATATACCGCCTACATTCCCACAATCCATGCTTGTCTCGTTTCTACGTCCCTCCGTCCCTTCCCCTCTCCTAGAAGGAAGCAAGAAACAGCCACCACCTGGGACCCCGGGGGGCTTGGGAACCACACGGACTCCAACAAGAGGCGTGAGCCCCACCCTGAGTCTCTCCACCCGGGGGGCGCCCAACGTCCGCACAATCACAGACCAAGTCCAACACCACACTCGCCCCGATCTCCTATCCACCCGATCTCCTATCTGCAATCCCACCCAATACTCTCCTCTACTTTGGGAGTGCTCCAGAATTCATTAATTGTAATGTATAAATATATATTTTTTAATCTTCTGTCTGTTTGCTATCTGTTTTCTGTTTTGAATGGTTGACTTGACTATCTTACATGTCAGGAGAGAGACCTGGTTGGCACCCCACTATAAACAAAATACATCAAAACCGTTATAGTGTCACTGGACTGTTACCAATCAACCCAATTAATGTGACATTTTCCACCGGGTGTACTTTAAGGCATCGTACTACGTTTCCTGTCTTTTTTGCCCTTGTCCCAACTTTTTTGAAACTTGTTGCGGGCATCATATTGAACACGAGCAGATATTTTTCAAAAAAACAATAACATTTCTCAATTTCAACATTTGATATGTTTTCTTTGTATCATTTTCAATTAGATACAGGGTTTGATTGGTTTGCAAATCATTCTATTTTTATTTATATTTTACACAGCGCCGCAACTTTTCGTGAAACAGGTTGTAATTTAAACCCATGTATAAATCATAAACACGTACATCCATGTTGCAAATGAAAAAATAACACCTGCGTAGGTCTAGTCACGCGGTTTTGCTCTGATTATTTGAAAAATTCAATGTGAGCTGATCTCTCATAGTGTGCAGTTGACAGATGGGGAAAATTGTCACAGTAAATCATCCACTAATCTGTCTGCAATTCTGCACAAATGATGCACTGAGTAAATAATATCTGCCACTTCTACAACAAGGCATTTATTCCATTGGGATTTTTGTACTCAAGACATGAAAGAAAGAGTAAAAAAATTACTTAAAATGAATTAAAATTCATTTCACAATATTTATAGACTATGCATTATTTCAAACCCATATCAATGAATTAACTCTGACACCACAGTTCTGATTTTCCTCTTGATTTCATCATGTCATGGGCCCATGCCTGAAATTCAACAGCTATGCTGAGAAATAAACATGTGGAAAGTATGTGCAGAGCACTTGTTTGCTGATCAACACTTTTAGCAACTTCAAAAGCAATGCTCACATTTGACATCCCCAAGGATTTCCTAAATATATGCATGACTATTCATCAGAGACGTTAAAAGCTTTAACAGAGAGCCTGTTCAACAGATTCAACAAGTAACCCACCGTTATGGTCTGTCTTTGGTGGTTGACATTATTACCCATGTGCTTTACATAGATTAATTGGATGGCTGTTTTGAAGCTTTAAGTAACAGTGTGTTTTGAGGTGACATACTGACTAATATCTTGATTATGCTGTTTCTTACAGGAATGCGCTACCATTGCAGCAGTCTTTTAGGCTGACTACAGCAATAGCGTGACTGAAATGAGGCTTTCCAGTTCTTCCAGCCTGAACAACTCCATCATTAGGCCAGATGGATTTTATATTGTTGGATTTAAATTTTTGAAGTTTGCCGAGATATATTTTATTTTCATTGCCATCATTTATTTTGTCACAATTTTTGCGAACTCATGCATCCTCTTTATTATATCTGCAGATCATCGCCTGCACGCCCCCAAGTATATTGCAGTGGTGAATTTAGGGGTTATCGACTTAATTACCAGTACAACTGTTATTCCTGGCATGATCAAGGGATTTATTGAGATAAATAACTTTATTTCCTACCATGCATGTTTGGCACAAATGTTTTTCTCTAACTGTTTTGGGATGTTAGAGTCATTTTCCATCGGTGTGCTTGCCTATGACAGGTTAATTGCAGTGTGTTTTCCACTGAGGCAAAATTCAATTAACACACCTAAAAGCATGATCAGTATTTTAGTGATTATTTGGGTGTTTTCTGTAAGCTCCAACTTGTTCATAATTCTAATCATGACAAAATTGTCTTTTTGCAATTCACTGAATGTGGACAGCTATTTCTGCAGCTTTGTACGTGTGTACAGACTATCCTGCAATGGTAACAGATTGCACAGGGCTACTGTCTCTTCCCTGGGATTAATAACTCTGTTTGCGCCCCTCAGCTTCATTATCATGTCATACTGCTGTATTTTAACTGCAGTGTTTAGAATGAAAAGTGTGGACAGCAGGTACAAAGCACTTGCAACTTGCACTGAGCATCTTGTTCTAGTGGCAATTTTCTTCATGCCAGTGCTAATTCTGAATATTGTCGACGTCTTTCTATTCCGACTCAGTCCAAACATTAAAATGGTGAGCTTGTCTTTAGCCTCATGTTTACCTCCCTGCCTGAACCCCATTGTGTACTCTCTTGGAACCAAAGAAATTAAGAACAGGATTCTGACTATTCTCAAAAAAGCCAAGGTAGCAGTCTGGGCAGGGTAGATGTAGTAACATACTGTCAATGGCTTGCAAATGAGAACATTCTTCTAACTGATGGCTTCAGTTTGATTTTGACCTTGTTGAAGGGTGTCAGTTGCATATCTCCCAATAGAGACCAAGGTAATTCAACTCGATTGAACATTTTTGGTTTTGCTGTTGGGACTTGATTTTGGTTCATTCTAGGGCTCTTTCACCTTTTCCATGGTCAGACTCATGCAGTTTTAAGCTCGAGGAATTTTTAAGCTTCCTCAGGGCCTTGTGATAAATTACAGATTGTACGAACTCAGGTCAAAGTGATGGTGGATGATTATAGTTTGGCCAATACTGGTATGCGCTCTACTGAGTGCTCTCTAGTTTTTTCCCTGTTAAGTTTTCAGCCCCTCTGATCAACTTGTCTTTTTGTTATTATTGGGTTCTTGCACTTTTTCCAAAGTCAGATTCAAGCATTTTTCAAGCATTTTCCCAGCGAATTTTCACGCTTCTCCAGGACCTTGTTGCTGCGGTAAATTACAAATTTATCAAATTACATAGTGAGACTGAAAATTACTCTGACGGTTATGCAAGTATCTTTTCAATTTCAAGCACTTTATTCAAAATACAAATGATTTTATTACCTCCGCCAAGGAGGTTATAAAATCACCTGCGTTTATTTGTCTGTGTCTGTGTGTCTGTTTGTCAGCAGGATTACTCAAAAACTGCTGAGCAGATAATCATAAAAATTGGCACGCAGGTGTATCTTGATCCAAGGAAGAACCCATTACATTTTGGTGGCGATCCGGATCAAATTCTGGATCTAGGATCCGGAATGCCAACCCTTGGCGGAGGTCAGAAATCTCTGATTGCTCTTGTTCATGATGTGAACACCAGATTAAAATTCATGCGTTTTCAAGGATTTCCAGCTCCTGTGGGAACCCTGTATTCAATCCCTCGTGTGAAGCTATCACTGCTGCCAGGGGTGTGTGCTGAGACTATTCTGCAGTAAATAAAGCTTGCAGGGAGCTACTGCATCATTGCTGAGTATATTTACTATTGGGTTTGGGTTTAACCCTATCAAGACCGGGGGGGGGGGGCTTTTTATGCCCGCGCCAGTTTTCACAAACAGAAACAGCGACACAATATTAAAACAAACAAGTGAGATTTTTTTCGGTCCCTTGCCAAAACAGTTTAACTTTAGCAATGCAGCCCTCAGGGGCGCCCCGGTGGCTCATCGGTCTAAGTGCGTGCACCATAAAGGCTGTGTCCTTCCTGCAGTGACCTGGGTTCAAATCCGGCTTGGGTCATTTGCTGCATGTCTTCCCCCATTCTTCTCCCCAACCTTCCTGTCTCTCTACACTGCATAACTATCGAATAAAGGGAAAATTCCCAAAAAATAATCTTTAGCAATGCAGCCCTCAAACAATATCAGTCCAACATCGAAATATCTTTCCAATTGTTATGATTCTGCTAGTCCTGTTACCTGTTTTTGTCATTTTTCATTATTATGTATTTTTTATCATCAGTCTGCAATCCAGTTTTTGTTTTGCCATTTCTTTATTTTCTGTTCTGTGCACCAGTGTCTACCCCTGTCTTGTGATCAGAGTGGTAAGTTCTTTCTCCCCAGTCTGCGTGCTTACATGCTTCGGGTGATTTCAGTGGTTTCTACTGTTTCACATAATGACTTCAGTTCTCGTTTACTTCCTTCGCTCTGATTACTAATAATACTGACATTTATATTTTGACTTAAAGTTACTAATTGACTATCCAGTGTACATATTACTAACTAACTAACGTGCACTAGGGTTAATTTGTAAATTGCACCACTACTAATTACTACTAACGTAATCTCAGCACTCGCCCTGTTCTAATCTTCGCCCCTTGCTTTTCTTTCCCTGTATCTTCCTGTGTTTCCGCAAAATCTCTCACACGTGCTTAATTGCTATCCTGCACTCTGTTATCTGTGCACGTAGAACTCCTGAACCGGAGCCGTTTATCTGTCATAGGTTGCCTATGTGTTCCCAGTCCGCGTCTTGGCTTTTGCCAATTATTGTATTAGGGCTTCCTCATGTGCTGACCTTCTCTGCTCATTATCTGTTACTCCCCTCACCTGTTTCCCTGCAGCATGTTATCATGGTTTGTGAGGCGTGCGTGTGTTTTGGACTTTTCTTTGGTGCTCTCGTCCTGGGACGAGATCGAATTCCTTTCCAATCGGATTCTTTAACCAGCTGGCTGATTGAACTGGGGTGGCGCTTCCCTGGAAGCCAGAAGTCCCCCACGCCTCCTTTGCTAGAGTGTCTGTTTGTAGCTAAGCACTATAGCCAAAGATATCTCTGTCAAGATTTGTGTGACTTTATATCTTCCAGTTATTTTTTGAGTTCCTTCATCTTAGGGAATTTTTCCTTTTCAATTTTTTTCTCTCTCTCGCATTGCTTCCATTTTTTCAGACTATTATACATCCTTTGGAAGCGCGAGTACTTTCTGGTGGTCTGTGTGATTCTCTGTGTTTGTATTGTTTCTGCGCTGCTCATTCTCTCCCTGGCTGCTGCACTTTGGCTCTCTATTTTACCAGCCTTGACAGAACACTCTAGCCAGCATGGAGTGGTCAGCAACGGCTGCATTAGAGAAAGTTGTGGCTAATCAACAGGCAGTTCTCTCTGGGTATGGCAAGGGTCTTTCTAACCAGAGCAATCAGCAGGCAGAGTTGGCGGAGAGAGTCCGCCTTCAGGCGAATGCCATGCAGAAACAGGAAAACATTCTGTTAAGTCTCACTGAGAGTATTAGAGCCTGAGTCCACTCAGATCACTCAGAATGTTGCACAAGCATAATCCATACACCTTCCCCGAGAGCCAAAACTCCAGTTACCCCCGAGATATAGAGGCGAGGCAGGAAGATGTAAAGATTTCATTGCCCAATGTGAAATATTTTTTGAAGCGCAGCCTTCACGGTTCGTGAATGAAGAGTCTCGGTTTAATTTATTTTATTCCTGTTGACCGACACAGCACTCACTTGGGTCGGGCCACTTATTCGATCTAATTCACCGGTCGTGAATACAGTGGAGACTCTCGTTAGAGAAACGGTATCGGTGTTTGATCAGGATGTTTGTGGTCAAGACGCAGCTATGCGTTTAATGCATCTGAGGCAGGGCTCTGAAAGTGTCGCGGAGTTTTCAATCTCATTTCGCTCGTTGGCGACGGAGACAGGCTGGCCAGAAGCGCCTCTTATGACAGTTTTTGTTCACACTTTGGCTGAGGAGGTTAAGGGCGCTCTGGCTACATTGGAGCCTTGGGTTTCTCTGGATTCATTGTTTCGTACTGCGATGCGAATTGATAATAGCATCCGCGAATTGGCTCTTGCTGACCATGGGGTTAATGTTCCTCGGAGCGTGCATACATCTCCTATTTCGCCCACTGAGATTTCCACTCCAGGCGAGCCTATGCAGGTTGATGGCTCATATGAGAGCCGGGCTCATAAGCCCATTCGCAGACGTATAATCTGCTATAATTGTAACAAACCGAGACATATCCATCCACACTGCCCTGAGCTTCAAGGAAACGGGAAGTCCCTCTAGCGGTATGGGGGGCGCTAGAGGGACAGCCCCAATTTCCCTTCCGAACCTTAATTCCTGTAGAATTGACTGTGGGGAGTCAGAGAATATTTATTGAAGCTTTTTTGGACTCTGGTGCCATTGATTGTTTTATGGATGTGGAGTGGGCTAGGAGACATTCCATTCCCATCCACCCTCTTTTACATTCATGCTCTGTTAGATCTTTGGACGGTCGCCCGCTGGGAACTGGATTTATAACTGAGGTCTCTGAATCATTGACTATGTTCGTCCCTTTTGGTGGTCATTCTGAGGAGGTCCAGATTTTTATGATCAGTTCCCGTTTTCCCTGTTGTTTTAGGACACTCTTGGCTACAGGAACATAAGCCTCACATCCTTTGGGGGAGTCAGAATAACCTGATCATCCAGTGGGGCACTGATTGTAGGTCCCACTGTAGGGAGAGTTTGGCGTGTAATCCCGGGCATCGACCTATGGGGGAGGCTGACGCCTAGAGTGATTCTGAGGAGTTTGTCTCACACAACCCTCCTAACCTAGAGAAAGGGGCGGAGGAGGGGTTGGGGTGGGATCCTCAATTTGACTGGCGGCAGCCAGAGGAGGATTGCTATTCGAAGGATTTCTCTGACTCGGAATCAGACATAGAGATGGGAGGTTCCGAACAGGGTGAGAATTTGGGGGCTGCTCTGTTCCTAAGGATTATGTTGATCTTGCAGAGGTTTTTAGCAAAAAAAAACGGGCCTGGACTTTACCTCCTCATTGCACGTACGATTGTGAGATCAATCTCTACCCGGGTACAACTCCCCCCAGGGGTTCATTATACTCGCTGTCAGGGCCTGAGTGAAGGGCCATGCGAGAATATATTCAGGAGGCTCTGGCTAATGGATTTATTCGGCTCTCCACGTCTCCTGCCGCTGCAGGGTTTTTTTTTTGCTGGCAAAAAAGATGGAGGCCTGAGACCCTGTATTGATTACAGGGGCTTGAATGATATCACCATTAAAAACAGATACCCCCTTCCATTGATGAACTCCGCGTTGAACGTCTGCAGGAGGCGTCGTTTTTTACCAAGCTAGACCTTCGGAACGCTTATAACTTGGTTCGGATCCGGAAGGGGGACAAGTGGAAAATGGCATTTAATACCCATGACGAGTACTACGAATATTTGGTCATGCCATTCGGATTGGTTAACGGCTCTTCTGTGTTCCAGGCACTCATAAATGACGTCCTCCGAGAGATGTTGGAGAAATTCGTCTTTGTGTCCTTTGACGATATTCTGATTTTTTCTTCATCTCTCTCGGAGCATAAACAACACGTCAGACAAGTGCTTGGGGCCCTTCTTAAAGCCAAGCTTTTTGTCAAGGCTGAAAAATGTATTTTCCATGCCAAGACAGTCTTGTTTCTTGGCTTCATTGTGTCTGAAGGGTCGGTCCGCATGGATCCTGCCAAGGTGGCAGTGGTCAGGAATTGGCCTGCCTCTCAAAACGTCAAGGAGGTTCAGCGGTTTTTGGGCTTTGCTCATTTTTATAGGAGGTTCATCCATAATTTTAGTGCGGTAGCTACCCCCATTATCGCGCCCACTAAGAAGAATACCTCCTTGTCGTTTGCTTGGTCTCCAGCAGCTAAGGCTGCTTTTCAGGAGTTGAAGAAACGATTTAGCTCGGAGCCCATCCTCATTTTGCCCAACCCCTCCCTCCCATTTGTTGTGGAGGTGGATGCGTCGGAGGTCGGGGTGGGTGCCATTTTGTCCCAGCGCCCCCTTCAGGACAGTAAGTTGCACCCATGCCCCTACTTCTCCTGGTCGTTGTCGGCGGCCGAATGGAATTACAGCATTGGTGACTGGGAGTTGTTAGCTGTCAAATTGGTGTTAGAAGAGTGGTGCCATTGGTTGGAGGGGGCTGACCATCCATTTGTGGTTTGGACGGATCATAAAAATCTCCAATATATCAAACAGACTAAGCGACGTAATTCCCGGCAGGCGCGGTGGTCATTGTTTTTCAATCGCTTTAACTTTACGTTAACTTACCGCCCTGGCTCCAAAAACATCAAGCCTGACGCCTCGTCGTGGATTTACGACCGCTCTGGTCGCGATCTGATTCCTGAGCCAGTCATTCTGGCAGCTCAGATTTTGGCTCCCATTCAGTGGGACATTGAGTCTGTTGTGCGGGATGCCTTGAGGTCCGATCCCAGTCCTGGTGGGGAGCCACCTGGCTGTTTGTTTATTCCGATAGCGGTACGGTCCCAAGTTCTCCAGTGGGGGCACTGTTCTCGCCTGGCGGGTCACCCAGGGGTTCATCGGACCAAGCAGTTCTTGGCCCGACGTTTCTGGTGGCCCAGCATGATTGAGGACATCCGGGAATTTGTGGCGGCGTGCTGTATCTGTGCTAGGAACAAGGTTTCTCATCTCCCCCCCTCTGGTCTGTTGCAGCCGTTACCTGTCACTGTACAGTTAAAGTTCCCTAGATCCTTGCGTATCCACCCCTCTTCTCATGTCTCCAGGCTTAAACCAGTTAGCACTAGTGTCCTTGCACCGGTCGACAAATCCCCACCGCTGCCGCGGATGCTTGAGGGGGGGCTGGTTTGCACTGTGCGTCATATTCTGGTCGAGACGCACGTGGGTCGTGGGGCTCAGTTTTTAGTTGATTGGGAGGGGTATGATCCTGAGGAGCGGTGTTGGGTCCCTTCTCGGGATATCCCTGATCCCACCCTTATCTCAGAGTTCCGTGCACAGGGTTCTAAGGGAACATCTGGAGCAGTCCCTAAGAGGGGGGGGTCCTGTCATGGTTTTTGAGGCGTGCGGGTGTTTTGGACTTTTCTTTGGTGCTCTCGTCCCGGGACGAGATCAAATTCCTTTTCAGTCGGATTCTTTAACCAGCTGGCTGATTGAACTGGGGCGGCGCTTCCCCAGACTCTATATAAGCCGGAAGTCCGCCATGCCTCTTTTGCTAGAGTGTTTGTTTGTAGCTAAGCACTATAGCCGAAGATATCTCTAGTCAGGATTTGTGTGACTTTATATCTTCCAGTTATTTTTGGAGTTCCTTCCTTTTTAGGAATTTTCCCTTTTCTACTTTTTCTCTCTCGCTTTGCTTCCGTTTTTTCAGACTATTATGCGTCCTTTGGAAGCGCGAGTACTTTCTGGTGGTCTGTGTGATTCTCTGTGTTTGTATTGCTTCTGCGCTGCTCGTTCTCTCCCTGGCCGCTGCACTTGGGCTCTCTCTTCTACCAGCCATTACACGTGAACTCTGTGTGGTGCATTTAAGCCCTGCATTTCTGTTCCTTCATTGTCAGAACCATGATCATTTCTTCTGTGCCGAGAGACCCGTACGCCAGGAGATCTCTGAGATTTGAGACACCCTTTGCCTGACTACTGTTTTTCTGCCTGTGCCCTTCTTAAGCCCTATTCGGACGGGATTGGTTCAACGTGGGGACTTGGGGTAAAGTAACTTTACCATAGGATATCTGATAATATGAATGGCCTATTCGCACGGGACCAGAAATCTCCGCAGTTCTGTCAGAAGTAGGAGAAATAATTCGGGATACGCAATGCCATCACTCCCCTGTCGACATGTGCGTCCCACATCAGCTGAAGGATAATAATAATAATAATAATGGTTAGCCAAGAACATTTTCCCATAAGCAAAATCATTTATAATGATTATGAATTAAAATTTAGGCCTACCTAAAACAACCCGAAGTCTCGCTCTTCTGAAGAGTGCCTTTGACCTTTTTTTCATTTGTCTTTGACGTCTTCTGACGTTGAAAAAGTAATGCATCGGACTTTCGCTAACCGCTACACCAAGTGCTTCTTCAAGTGCATCCATCTTCATAAAAGGGCGGAAAAATACTTTTAAAACAGGATATGACCAAATATTTACATACATGGTTTCTACATTTACAGAGGGTCGCATTTGCATGGGATTAGTATTACCTAGGATACTGTCTCAGGAGCGTTTTACAGAAGGTAAAAGTGGTCGTAAATTTTACCGAGAATGTCCGTAATGATTACTGACTTGGCGCGTTCGGACGGGACTAAAATCCCTGGTAATAATTTTATGACCCCATGTCACCACGCCAAACTAATCCCATTCGAATAGGGCTTTAATCATCTGTTCATTGTTCTGGTTTAGACCCTGCCTGCCTGACCACGATTCCTGTTTTTTTTGCTGACATGGTTTTTGGATTTTTGGATTTCGAATCATTGACTCTGATTTTTGCCTGCCGTCTATGTACCTTTGCCATTGTGATCTAGTGTTACCAAACTCTGCCTGTCCCACAACCCTGAGTTTTGGATTGTGTTTTTTGACACTGTACTTTTGTTATCTCTGGCTTGTTCTCGGACGGAATAAAGGATTTCGATTTTCTCTACCACTGCTTGTTTCTGGTTCCTGGGCTGTAACATTACACAAATTTCATATCGGTTTTGTAGTTTCTGCAACAGCATAAGCAAATTATTAGAAAGCAGCAGTTACAGAGTTAAGCTTCCATTATTAGATTTGTCAGGAGAGAGAAAAATGATAATGGCCACAAACAACAATAACTATCAAAAAGAAAATAAAAATAATAGAGAAAAAAGGAAGAAGAAATAAAATTAAATGAAATGAAAAATGGTGGACTCATTTCCCCCCCTCCAAACACCTCCTTCAGCCTTTATAAAGACATTAGGTAACCTTCTACTGGTGCCCAAACTTTAGCATATTCCAACTCATTGTTTTGCAATCTACAAGCTATCTTTTTCAATTTGATAATTTCTGATGCTTCAGAGATCCATTCTAAAAAATGTAGGTATATAAGAAGTAATCAAATGTTTCATAATTACCGTCTTTGTGATCATAAATAACCAAAGACTTGTAGTCCCTACTGGAACCCTACTGAAGTTATGTAAACCTCCCAGTATACACGATTGTGGTGTAAATGGAATGGCTATATTAATGCTGTTCATTACTTTTGTTATGGCAAACCATAAGTCCTTAATTTTAAAGCAGCCCCAGAGTAGATGAAGCAGAGTACTTTCAGCAATACCACATTTTAAGCATTCACTGTTCTCCTTCATTCCCATTTTATAAAGCTGCGATGGGGTATAATAGTCTATTTAGAATTTTGAATTGCGTCAAATTATTTTTTGGGTCTGGATCTGGGTGGAATAAAATCATGAGCGGGTCGGGTCACGGCTGTCGCCTATACATTTGAAAAATGCAATTGCTGTTGGATAACATGCGTATTTAGAAATAGTAAAAATGAAAATTATGATAACAATTCAATGAAATGTTTGAATGTCTCGTCTGATGTGACCTCGTCTGCACCTCATCACTTCCGTTTCTGAATCGGCTGCAAGTGCGCTTCCGAAACAGAAATGGCAGAAGAACTGAGAGCTAAATTACTGAGTGGTGAATACACTCTTGCTCAAAACCCTTCGTCACGAGCGACCTGACATGAAGTCCAAAGTCTGGGAGGCTTTTGGTGCTATTATAGATGTCCAGAATAACCAAATCACTGGATACGCAGCTTGTAAACAGTGCCGGAAAGTGTTGGCTTACGATTGCCACAAAGTTGGAACATGGTCGTTGAAGAAGCGAGACGTCCTGCACTGCCACAACTGCTGGTACAAGAGCAATTTTTAACCTTTTCCTCGTGGTGCCCAATAATATTTATAGCTCACTGCGGAAACACTGCTGGTGTGTTTCTTGCTGAATTATATTTTATTTCCATCAATGTTGTCAGAAAGCTTGTGACATGCTCCTTGACATGAAGCTCTAGCTAATGTGTCTGCCTGCATTCATTATATGAATATGAATATACAATGAAACGGTCAGCTTCTCTTACTGCATTTAGCCAAGTTTGATGTGCCGCTTCGAGAATTATAAAAATCTTATGACTGGTACTTTGGAGACTGATCTATCTTTTTTTTTTATCAGGTTACTTCAATCTAGACTTCTGAAATGTGCAAGGCTCTGATTTAAAATGTAATTACAAGAGCGACACAGCCTATGTTGCAAAATACATTCTGGCAGAGGCTACGCATTTCTCTTTGAAGATGTGGCTGCTACTGCTTTGAAGATCGGTGAAAAAACAGTGAAGTGAAAACATCACAAGGTTTTTTCCACTGCAAATGTGTGACTACTGATTTCACTGTTTATCAGTCCAGAATATCCCGAAAAAAGTTTTAAACCTCATATTTGGAAGCTTTGGACATTTTCAGTTTCTCAACTCAGCTTAAAAAAATGCGGGACCGGGTCGGGATGCGGATCCTGTGTCAGCGGGTTGGGCTGGGTTGCAGAATTAATAAACCAGATGTGAGGGTTTCAGGGCGGGCTTGGCATGCCACATTGTGAGGCGGGGCGGGAGCGGTTCTTGAAAATCAGACCCGCACAGGACTCTGCCTTAACCCTTTAACGCCGAACGTGTCGTCGCCGATGCAGATTTGCGCGTAATTTTGAAAGTACCGTAATTACTGTAAATTTTGCGCATTGGAAAAAAAACTCCAGCTGTTTCTGAAAGCTGAGAGGCTGTGCTTCAGCCCAAATACAGGTTACTATGGTAAACACGGCAGCATGATTCTCTGCTGGGATTTTTGCATTAGGCCTTAAAGGGTTAAACAACAAAGACCTTCATGGCAGAGTTGCAAGAAAGGAGCCTTTCCTACGACCTCAACACAAAATAAAGCATCTGAAGTATGCAAAAGAAAACCTTGAGAAACCTCAAGCCTATTGGAACAATGTGCTTTGGACTGACTTTTTGGTCACAACCAAAGAAGGTATGTTTGAAGAAAAAAGGGTCAAGCATTTGTAGAGAAGAACATGTTGCCAACTGTAAAGCATGGAGGTGGATCCATTATGCTTTGGGGTTGTGTAGCAGCTGGGGGCACGGACAAAATTGTGCAGATGGAAGGAAAAATGGATTCCACCAAATATCAAGACATTCTGGTGGCGAATGTTCAAAGCTCAGTCCAGAAATTGAAGTTGAAGTTGAAGTATTCCAGCAAGACAATGACCCAAAGCATACCTCAAAATCCACCATGAAGTACCTCCAGGAAAGAGGGATGAAGGTTTTGGAATGGCCAACACAGTTCCCAGACTTGAATATTCATTGAAAATCTGTGGAGAGACCTCAAACATGCCGTACATGCAACAGGGCCAGCTGCAGCCTGCTTTGACTGGTAGTGCAATGAAAATAGCTGGGGGGTAGAGACGTTTTGTTGACGGGGGGGGATTGTGATTAATTTTGTTGACCGGGGAGAGATCGCGTTATTTTTGTTGACCGGGGGCCGGCGTTCGGGGGTCACGATTAATTTTGTTGACCGGGGGGGGAACATCACATTTTATTCTCATTGAATTCGCATTACGCACTCCTTTTAATTTTGCTCAAATATATATTAGTAAGTCCGGAGGCGCTGGGGGGGCGCGGTAAAAATCTGGGGGGGGGCGTAGCCCACCCCTGCACTCCCCTAGATCCGGCCATGTCATGCAAGAAGGCCGAAGAATATTTCTGAACTAAAGGTGTTCTGTCAGGAAGAATGGTGAAAAATTCCAAGGACAAGAATTGAAAGACTCATAGCTGGCTACAGGAAGTGTTTGCAAGCTGTTATAGCTGCCCAAGGAGGAGTTACAAAGTACTAGCTGACGGGGTTCACAACTTTTGCACAAGGCCTTTTTCCTTTTTGAAACTGTAAAAAGTTAAAAATAAAAATAATTCTTGGTTTAAAATGTGATGAAATGTGTCATGTTTAACTTTGTAGCATTTAATGTTCAGGTTTGCTTTAAATTAGGGATGTCCAATTATATCGGCGGACCAATATTATCGGCCGATATTTGCATAAAAATGTAACATGCCGATAATTCCATCCCACACAGCTAGCATGGCTTGGCTCAGGGTCGACTGGCACAGTCCCGATCGGTCGGCCAGCTCCTTCTGGAATGCCCCTGTGGCTCGGAAACCCAGTGTGGTCAGCATCTGTATGGGCACCGGCAGCACACGACTCCTCGCAGTGTTGCGCTCCAATACCGGCCGCAGCTCTGCGCACAGTTCCAAGAGGATTACCCTCGGAAACCTAAATGATGAGCCAGTCGTCATCATGCGCTAAGAAATCCTCTCAGTCTCTGAAACTGCGTTCTCTTCGCACTTCACCATTTGCAGTGTCCTCTAATTGTGCTAAAGCTGCCATTGTTAAAAGCAGTAGAAACATGCGTACGCCAGCCATAAGTTGGCGTGGAGTACCGCACATTTCCACGGTCATTTCACTCTTGATGCATTTTAGTGTGAGCGTGGAAAACGGCGTACGCCATGTTTTTGTACGTACGCACCCTTTTTACATGAGGCCCCTGGTCTTGTGAAAAATATCTATACTTTGACTTACCAAATAAAGACGAGATTAGATTATCCCAGAGCTTATAAAGATTAATTAAAACACAGTTTCAGATCTGGGAAACTTTGTTCTGATTTGTGAAAACAAAGAAAAGGCCAATTTTCATTGGTTTTTTTTTTCCTCAGGAGAAGGAGGAGCTAATCTGTGCCGATGAGTGTCCTCTTTTGTTGGTGGCCACCAACGAGCCACAGCCAATCACTGCTCTCCACCTGTAATGTAATTGAGAAAAAAGACCGGCACAGGGTGGACCACACCACCCTTAGGCAGGGAGGAAAAATAGCATTCAAGATACATATGATCCAATCCCAGGTTATAACATCCCCCCCCTCAGGAAATGTTTGATTCCTTTCTAAACCCCCAAGCGAGACAATGCGTTAGCTGCAATGTTATCGGTTCCCTTCATGACAGATTTCAAGGTTAAAATCCTGCAACAGCAATGACCACCGCATAAGATGCTGGGTGTTATTGTGCATGCGCGACAGGAACGTGAGCAGATTGTGGTCAGAATACACACAGACTGGAACTGGACTCGAATCAACGTACACCTCGAAATACTGCAATGCTAACAAGAGCACAAGAGCCTCTTTCTCTATAGTGCTGTACCTCACCTGGTGTTTGTTGAACCTTTCAGACAAAAAAAAACACACTGGATGATCAACACCACTACCATCTTCCTGTACAAGGACAGCACCTGCACCGTATGCGCTCGCATCGATCACTACCTTTAACCGGCGTGAAAAATCAGGCACGTTCAGGGGCGCTGCTGTGCAATGCCTTGGCACTTGACACTCATCAGTTCATGCAAAAAACTTTGAAAGACTTAAGTTAGCAAGTGGCACAACTACGCTAGCAAAATTCCGGCAGAACCCTCTAATAACCGCACATTCCCAAGAACCGGCAGAGCTGCCGCCAAGTTTCTGGCACAGTAAAATCAAGGATGGCTTGGATTTTTGCCGCCAGGGGACAAACTTGTCCCTGGCCCACTTGTTCCCAAGGTAAATGACCACAGCTTTTCAAAACTCACATTTGGTTAGATTCAATGAAGCATCCTTTAAACGACGAAAACCTTACGCAAAGCATACATGTGCTCTGCCCAGGTGGATGAATACACGACAATATCATTCAAGTACATCTCACCATTTTTGACACCTGACAACACGATACTCATTAATCTCTGGAATGTGGCAGGGGTTTTTTATAAGACTAAAAAGCGTGACTGTATACTGCAGGAAGAAATCCGGGGTGACAAAAGCTGAAATCTATGTTGCACAAGGTTTAAGGGGCACCTGCCTGTTCCCTTTTGAAAGATCAAGCTTGGTGACGTTCTTGGCCGAACCTACATGACCTACTTAATCATCCATTCTGGGCAGAAAGAACGAATCTGGTTTCGTAACAGCATTCACTTTGCGATAATCAGTACAAAATCAAGGAGTTTGGTCAGATTTTGGCACCAAGAGCTAGAAAGACCTCCATGGACTGGAACTTGGTACAGCAAAGCCATTTTCCAAGAGATACTCAGCCTCCTTTTTTATGACCGCTCTTTTGACTGGGTTGGTGTGGTAAGCATGCTGTTTAATTGGCATCAACATCATGCTGCAAAACTGTAGTTTGATTGGGCTTATCCCCAAACAACTGTCCATGTTCATGAATCAAGCTACAAATGTCACTCCTAGCAGTCTCAGACAAATAAGACAAATTGTCTTCCAATTTTTCCAAGATTTTGGAATACTCCAGCCGCACAGACGGGATGGTCACTGGCAGATTATGCAACCCATCCTCCTCGGGCCAAAAGGAGGTAACATGACAGTCGCCACAGGAGAGACAAGCGACATGGAGGACACACAGGGCACATCAGGGGTTTCATGGGCAAAAAACAGCTTCAACATATCGACGTGCCACACACGGGACTTTTTCTTCCTATCTGGCATTTTAATTACATAGTCTGTGTCACTCACTTTTCTTTCAACCTTGTAGGGACCACAGGACCTTGGCTGGAGCCAACCACAGGTCACAACACCAAAACAAGGTCACCTGGCTGAAAAAAGCAACTGAGTGTTTTCTTATCAAACCGTTTTTTCTTTTTAAACTGCATGTCGGAGAGGAAATTACAAGCCAGCTCAACAACAGTGTGTAACCTTTCCCTGAATGAACTCACGTAGTCCAACACGCCATTTGCAGGGTCAGGCTTGTCTGCCAGCCACCTCTCCCACAGCCAGCGCAGTGGGCCGTGTGCCTAAAAACGAGTTCGGCCGGACATAGCTCCAGAGATTCCGGACTGGTTTTGCAGGTGGCAGACCCTCATCCCACTCCCTGTTTGACTCAACACAGTACTTCCGCAACATCGACTTCAACGTTTGATGGAACCTCTCCAGTGCATCCTGGCTCTCTGGGTGGTACGTATTGGAAAAATTATGCTTGACGGACAACTCTGGCATAACCTGCGAGAAGACCCTGGACATGAAGTTGGACCTTGGTCAGATAGAATGCATTTGTGGATGCAGTGACAAACTGAGTGTACTGACAATTATTTACAGAAGTTTTTACTGAGTCCATGCAGTGATTTCAACAACAGAATCCTGTTTGTGTTTAATGGTGTGCTGCCTAAGGACCTGAAAATCAAGGCTACTGAAAACTGGATTTTGGCCTTGTCCCATGCTAACATTGATTTTTATGGATTCTCAGAATCTTTTAATGATATTATGTACCATAGAGGATAAAATGCACAAATTCTTTGCAATTTTAAGTTGAAAACCTTATTCTTAAATTGCTGAGCTATTTCCTCTTGCAGTCTTCCATCCAGCTATCCATCTATCCATCCATTTTCCGCCGCTTTTTCGGGGCCGGGTCGCGGGGCTAACAGAGTAAACAGAGAGGCCCAGGCGTCCCCCTCCCCAGCCACCTCCTCCAACTGTACCTGGGGGACGCTAAGCCATTCCCGGGCCAGTCAGGAGGTGTTGTCCCTCCAGCGTGTCCTGGGCCTGCCCCGAGGCCTCCTCCCAGTTAGGCATGCCCGGAAAGCCTCTAAAAAGAGGCGTCCGGGAGGTACCGGGAGGAGATGCCCGAACCACCTCAACTGACTCCTCTCAACGTGGAGGAGTGACGGTTCTACTCTGAGCCGCTTCCAGGTGTCTGAGCTCCTCACCCTATCCTCAAGGGTCAGCTTAGCCACCCTGCGGAGAAAGCTCATTTCGACCACTTGTATTCGCGATCTTATTCTTTCGGTCACTTCTCAGAGTTTGCGACCTTCGATGAAGGTTGTAACGTAGATCAACCAGTAAATTAAGAGCTTCGCTTTTATGCTTCGCTCCCTCTTTATCACAATAGACTGCTATAAAGCCCGCTTCACTGAACATGCGGCAGCAATTCGTCTGTCAATCTCACGCGCAATCCTACCCTCATTTGTGAACAAGACCCAGAGATACTTAAACTCCTCCACTTGGGGTAACAACTCACCCCCCACTTGAAGGGGACAATCCACCTTTTTCCCAGAGAGAACCATAGCCTCAGCTTTGAAGGTGCTGATCCTCATTCTGACCACTTCAGACTCCGCTGCGAACCACTCCAGTGCACATTGGAGGTCACTGCGTGATGAATTCAGCAGGACCTCATCATTTGCATGCAGCAAAGATGCAATCCTGAGGCCACCAAACTGGACACCCTCTAAACCTCTGATGCGCCTTGATATCCTTTCCATAAAAATTATGAACAGAATAGGTGACAAGGCACACCCTTGGCGAAGTCCAACATCAACTGGAAACGAGTCCGACTTTATGCCGAGAATGTGGACTAATCTCCGGCTTTGGTTGTACACGGATTATATGGCTTGCATTAAAGGAGAAGACCTCACCTTGGCAAATTATATTTCATTGGAAAGTAGAATTCTTAAAGTGTCTAAAACGCGTAGTTTTACTAATTTTTATTTGGTACTAAACCAATGCAATCCGTTTTAAAACCAGCGAGTCTTCAAATTGGCGTTAATATCACGGGGCAGACATTCGCAGGGTGCATGAGAATTCAATGATAACTAAATGGAAACCATGAAAGCAATGAGTTTAACTGATGTCATGACCAGCATGGCACAGTCTAGTGAACTGGCATTTGATTGAATAAAATTTGATTCCCCAAGAAAAAATGTCTGCCCAGTGATATTGACGCTAATTTGAGGACTTGCTGATTTTAAAATGCATCGCACTGGATTATTACAAAATGAAAATTTGTCAAATTACGCATTTCAGACACTTCAAGAATTCCGCTTTCCGCTGAAATGTACTTTACCGAGGTGAGGTCTCCTCCTTTAATGGTCCAAGAGCCCCACACTCCCGCAGCACCCCCCACAGGATACCTCGTTGGACACGGTCGGAAGCCTTCTCCAAGTCCACAAAACACATGTAAACTGGATGGGCAAGCTCCCATGACCCTTCCAGAATCTGTGCAAGGGTAAAAAGTTAATCAACTGTTCCACGGCCAGAATAGAACCTGCATTGCTCATCCTGAATCCAAAGTTCGGCAATTGGTGGAGTCTCCTTTCCAGCGCACTGACATAGACATTCCCTGGGAGGCTGAGCAATGTCATCCCCCGATAATTGAAGCGTACCCCCAGGTCCCGTTTTTTTAAAATGGGAACAACCAACCCAGTTTGCCAGTCCAAGGATATTGCACCCAGCATCCACGCGATGTTAAACAGGCGTGTTAACCATGACAGCCTAACAACCTCCAGGGCTTTTAGCATCTCAGAGCAAATCTTGTCCATTCCCAGTGACTTGCCATTGCAGAGCTTTTCGACCACCTCAGTGATTTCCAACAGGAAAATGGGTAACGAGTCGTCCAGGTCGTTCATCCCTGCATTCTCAATGGAGGGTGTGCCTGCCGGATTCAGGAGTGCTCAAAGGGCTCCTTCCATCACCGGAAAATATCCCCAGCAGTTCCACACCACTGATAAAAACGGCCTTCTCTTTGCCCGAGGGTCCAAAACATACGGCTGTGTGGAGGCAACTCCCCGTAGCCTGTTTGGGCTGAGCCTGGCCGGGTCCTGGGAAAAACCCAGCCTCCAGGCATTCCAGCTCCTTTTCCAGGCTTGGCTCCAGGAAGGGGCAGTCTTTTATAGAGTGGTTAAGCCCTCACCATATTTACTTATACAAGACTTTCTATGCCCAGTCATGTTACTGACCTGTTGCAAACTAATCTAATTTGCTGTGAGATGTTCTGCGAGTTGTCATTTCTTAGTATCATGCAACTTTTCCTGTCTTTCATTGTCCCGTCCCAACTTTTAAAAACTTTTTGCTGTCATCAAATTCAAAATGACCAGATTTTATTCAAAAACAATAAATAAAATTGATCAGTTTTGACATTAGATACATTGTCTTTGTCCTATTTCAGGAACCTCAGATTGCTTGAAAGAAGTATGTGATGCCTTAAATTTGGTACAACTTATCAATGAACCAACAAGACGAAATCCCAAAGCACAAAATAAATCTTCTGTGCTTGATTTAATTATAACAAATACAGTTCATAAAAACACCTCAACAGGCATATTTTGCAATGATGTTAGTGATCATTCTGTAATTGCTTGTGTCAGGAATACAAAAATTCCAAAGATTAAACCCCGTCTCATTTTTAAAAGACATTTTAAAAGTTTTGAACAGCAGGCCTTCCTGCATGACCTGTACTGCAGTGATCTTAGTAAAGTTTCTCTGATTTCAGATGTTGAACTGGCATGGGAATATTTTCATTCAATTTTCCTTTCTATGGCAAACAGACATGTACCAATCAAGAAGTTTAGGGTTAGTGGTAGGGACAATCCTTGGTTCTCAGACAGTCTCTCAGAGCTAATTTGTTTAAGAAATAAACTGTGGGCACGAGCTAGATTTTCAAACTCCCCTGTTGATTGCACAGCATTTAGATACCTATGGAATAAGTGTACATTAATGATTCGAAAGTCCAAATCTGAGTTTTATCTGAAGTCTGTTACAGAGAACTTAAATAATCCCTCAAAATTTTGGAAAACAATTAAATCCTTGTCTGGTACACATGTGGCCTCAAGCCTCCCAGAACAAATTCTCGTTGGTTCTGAGGAAGTAAAAGATAAAGCTGCCATGGTAAATCAGTTTAATGAACACTTCATTCGGGATGGCTGCGTATTTGATATGCAGAATGTAAACTTATCTGTCCAATGTTCTGCCATTCCAGCAGCTGATGAAAACTTGGATTTGTTTGATTTTAAACCTATTTCAGTTTTACAAGTACATAAAGCTCTGAGAGGCATTGATCACAAAAAGTCTGCAGGTCCAGACAATCTGGATCCTTATCTCCTTAAGGTGGCAGCTGATATTATTGCTGAGCCAATCACTCATATTTTTAACTTGAGTCTCTTTCAAACTCCATCCCTAAAATTTGGAAAGCTGCCTATGTTCTCCCTCTATTTAAAGGTGGAGACCCTTCAGAGATGAATAATTACCGTCCTATTTCCAAACTCTCAGTCCTGGCTAAGATCCTTGAATCCCATGTGAATTTACAGTTAAAACAGTTTTTAGTTGACAACAATATTTTAAATGATTTTCAGTTGGGTTTTAGAAGTGGCCATAGCACTCTTACTGCTGCTACAATCATGACAAACGATATCATTGGTGCCCTGGACAGAAAACAGCATTGCGCTGCCTTATTTGTGATCTCTCTAAGGCATTTGATTCAGTTGACCATGGACTGTTACTAAACAAACTAAGAACTATTGGTTTCAGTCCTCAGGCTGTAAAATGGTTCAAAAATTACTTTATAGATCGTACTCAGTGTGTTTATGCAGAAGGCCATAAATCTGAATTTCTTGAGATAACTAAAGGTGTCCCTCAGGGATCTATTCTGGGGCCTTTTCTGTTTTCTATTTTCATAAATGATCTCGGTAAAGGCATTCAAGCAAAAATTCATTTATATGCGGATGATACAGTTATTTACACCCATGCCCCCTCCATAGTAGGGGCAGTGCAAGAACTTCAGGCCGCATTTCAGACATTACAAACTACATTAATTAGCTTAAAGTTGATTTTAAATACTCAGAAAACAAAGTTTATGGTCTTCTCAAAAGCTCGCACACAGTTACCAGGTGATTATAGCATTATTACATCTGAAGGGAAATCCATTGAAAGGGTTTCCTCGTACAAGTACCTGGGTATATGGATAGATGACAAACTCTCATTTAATGTTCATATTACTACTCTGGTCAGGAAGCTTAAAATGAAGATTGGCTTTTATTTTAGAAACAAATGTTGCTTTACTTTCAATGCTAAGAAAAAACTTGTGGAGGCTACTTTCCTGTCTATGATTGACTATGGTGACATATTGTATATGCATGCAGCCTCCTCCATCTTACGTAACCTTGATTCAGTGTATCATGCATCTTTACGTTTCATTTCAAATGCAAAGTCCCTTACTCACCACTGTATTCTTTATGATTTGGTTGGTTGGACATCACTGACCATTCGCAGACAACAGCACTGGTACATTTTCATCTATAAAGCAGTATTGGGCAAACTTCCAACCTACCTCTGTAACCTTCTCTGTGTTAACTCTGGTAGTTACCAGCTTCGCTCCTCAAAGTGGTTACTTTTCAATGTACCCCGAGTTTTAACTGATTTGGTAAAAACTGCATTTTCCTACTATGCACCGTGGGCTTGGAACAATCTGCAGAAAGATCTTAGATTAGAAACACACATATCCATTGATAAATTTAAGGGCATCATAAAGAATATGGTGACGAAGACATGTGCTTGTTTCTCTTGAGAGGTCCACTATATTTTGACTGTTTTAATAGTTTTTTTTTTTAATGCACTATTTGTTATATTTTAACATGTTGTGATTGGCTGTTATCTTGGCCAGGTCCCTCTTGCAAAAGAGATTCTGAATCTCAATGGGACTTCCTGGTTAAATAAAGGAAAAATAAATAAAATAAAAGTTAAATATCGGGTTTTTAATTGATTTGCAAATCATTGCATTACGTTTTATTGACAATTTACACAGCTTCCCAACTTTTTTTGGAAATGGGGTTGTTTCATACTGTGCCTGATGCCCTCTCCCGAGCGCCAGTAGGAGATCAGGCCTCCATACCTGTGTGTGCAACCAGCATGCCTTCCTCCACAATGCCATCTAAAGAGCTGCCTTTCTCTATTGAGGCTATGTGGAAGGCACAACAAGAGGACACTGAATGCCAGGCCCTATATCAGAAGGTCATGGAAGATGGTGAAGTCACTCTCCACTCCAACACTTTATGAAACATTCTGGAGGATTTAATTTACCGTGTAGTAACCCTCCCACACAAGACCATGTATGAACTTCACGTACATATCAGCTGCAGAAATCAACTTCTGGATTACTTCCACAGGGATCACCTCTCTGATTATCTTGGAAGCCACAAGACTAACCGGGGACTAAAACACCTGGTCTACTGGCCGAAGATGAGCTTCAATGTTAGCCATTTTGTTCAAAACTGCCAAACATACCAATTGTATAAACTAGATAACAGGAAACAGGCAGAAAAAAATTCAAGCAACCTACGATTCAATGCCCCGGGGAAATGCTTGGAGCGGATTTAATGGGACCCTTTCCTAGAAGCACAAAAATGTCTGTTCGCCAGTTTTTGTGGACTATTTCTCCAAGTGGGTAGAGCAGTTTCCCTTCAGGACAACCTCAGCAGAAGCCATAACTCAGGTTCTGGTGAAGGATATCCTGACCCGATGGGGCCTCCCTGATTTTATTCTGTCTGATCAAAGACCCCAGTTTGTTTTCTCCATCTTCCGAAGAGTGTGCCAAAGCTGGAATGTGCGACATAAATTAACATCCACTTATCATCCCCAGACTAAACTCGCAGAGAGGGTGAACCTCACCCTGAAAGCAATGATTGCATCGTATGTTGGTGACCAGCACAAATGTTGGGATAAACACTTCCTGGAGTTCTGGTTTGCATAAAACAAGGACCATATCAGGCGGTTCAACAAGTTGGGCCAGTGAATTACAAAGTAGTCTTGGAGGATTCTGGCCAAGACTTATAAATTGTTCATATTTCTCGCCTGATCCCTGCTATCCTAGTGCTCAAGAACTGCATGAACAAAAACGCAAATTTTTAGATATCATCAGTGAAGAGGACGTCCTTCTCAAGGTAAATATTCTCCGCTCCAAGTAAAGCTGGTGTAAATGGTTTGGGGGTGGTGGGTAGTACGAGAATATTCCCCTGACGCAGGCATTCGAGGAAGGGGGGGGCTGTAGCGCCTTCCTGCCTAGGTAGTGTGTACGTCCACTTGGTCGGTGTTCATTCATGCTCAAAAACGTTACACCCACATTTGTGCAGATGCAGGCCAATCAATATGTCAGTAAAGTCCAGGAAGTGAAAAGCGCCATGCCTCACAGCAGCCATGAATGAGAGTGTGCAGTATTAGAAATGCCAGTCTCTTCACCGTTTAATTGCGAGTAAAGTCCACACCAATATAATTAACAGGGATGCAAACAGAGGTATGGTGAAAAAAGAGAGAGGTTGTCGAAGCCCCCCCCCGCCCTCAAACAAAAGTTTAAGACAATGTGAGCCGCCTCAATAACACCTAGGCTAACTGGAAAATTCCAACAGCACTCAGTACGCATGGTACGGTTCATTTGCAAAATGAAAGTGACTTCAGTGCAGCATTATGAGCATGTGTCAAAAACAGTGGTGGGGGTCTGGGGGTAATGGAGCAATAGAGAGGCCTGACAAAAATGTTAAATTGGGACTTTTGCGCCGTTGGAATCAGAATTAGTGGAATTATCAAATGTTGATTTAAAATGTTTAACTTTTAAGATTTCCATTTACTGATTTTAAATTTAACTTTGGGTAGGCTCAATGTTTTGTGCACAATTTGTTGGAATCCTTAATTTATCCAACAGATGTCCCCGTCAAACTCGGATAGGTGGCAGCACTGCAAACAGGCCCAAACTGGCTGCTGCGTTCACCCCAGGACCGAGCTTGAGGACTGTTGAGTTTGGCTACAGAAAACTACATTTCAGGCTGACTATCACACTGGCCTAAACGTATTTTAACAGTGATGAGTTCACAGACAACCAACCCAGCCGTGTATGAACGGTTTGTTGTCAATACGAAGTTTTGTTCATTATTGATGATGAACCAGATATTGGATAGCACTGTCTTGTGCCATTAACGCTAACTTGGTAATACAATCTTCACATAAAGTAAGCTCAGAAATCGCCAGTCATACTGTGGTAGTAAACAAATGGCAACAAATGACATAATTGTACGCATCAAGCGATTGTTGCTGTCACAGATAAATCAAACTCATATATGATGTGTGAAGATTTGGTTGGTGTGTCAGTAGGTAAGCGAACATGACGCCGTTGAAGTTGGGTCTCATACCCACTGAAAAAGACGGAAAGGACAGACGATCAAACGTTACCGTGAGTAATTTATTCCGATCACTCAAAAGTTCACCATCATGCATATCTTTCTCTTGAGACTACAGAGCAGAGAAGTGATACAACCACGCTGAATTAATATTGCACGCGTACTTGCTGGTTTCTTTTGCCTGTAACATCCGTTTCGGAGCACCAACCAGGCGGTAAAATCTGCGTTGCGATTTGGTCTGGTAGGAACGAATTGTAGAGAAACCGGTGTTACATTGGCAGTGGCTTCGTTACCAAATCTAATGCTTCTGTAGTTTGGTGTCACTTGTGAAGGGGAGGCACACAGTAGGTAAGCTGTATAATTTATGATCTGCTCACATCACTCACGTTCACGTAACTCACGACTCGTATAGAAATTTACACACCTTGTTTTCCTACTTCATTATGAGGGGATGATTGTGCTTTAGCTTCCACCGTTTTACAGGTAAAACAAAAATCCGCGCACATTCACTCCCTCACACTGACTGACTGCGTGATAACAGTATTTGGTCTGATTGGTCTTTCTTGGCTCCGTTCATTGAAGATTAAACATACAAAAGTGCTGTCCTGTCCTGTTTTACTGTCATTCAGTAACGTAGTAAACTGCCCAAAGTGAAGAACTATTCGGGGCAAAAGAAAAAATCTTTGGGGCTACAGCCTCGAATGCTCTGGGCAGGCAACGCCACTGTTTGCCATTGAATTTTTATTCCTCATCAAACAAATATATTCGCCACTGTTACTACTGCTTGTATTTTTCTCCTCGTCACAGATGAATTACTTTTGTCAATGACGAAAATGACGAGCGCCAGCAGGAACCCTGGCCAATGCGTAGCCTCGTTTGCCCTCGTTCCAACTTTTTTGAAACTTGTTGCGGGCCAGTGGTGTAGTGGGGATTTTTAAATTGGGGGGACGCACTTTTACAGGGTGCACTGGGTTTATGAGATCATTAAAAAAGATTACCAAACGCGCGCACAAATGCGTCCAAACAGAGACATGCACTAGAACCAAAGATCCTTATGTGAAAAAGTTCCGCATTTACCCTCTTTGATAGACACTGCAGACGCAGAAACAACACGAAAGTCAGACGGCGCTACTGACCACAACAAGTGATGTTTATTGAGCATCACTCTAGACCTGAGACGTACAGGTCTGCAAATTCCCAACACATTCTCACTTTAATTGAAAAATGTTATATTTAGGCTAAAGTTAGTTATGCAAAACCAGCTTAATCAAAAACAGTGTTCCTTCTCCAACTACACATACAAAAATCTTCTCCAAAGGCTATCACACACGCAAGGTCTACCGACACCAAAATCTGTCAGTGTCTACAAAACCAGAACCTCATTCAATGTCATATTAAAATACTTGGAATATATTCATGCGTTTTGATTGATTTATTACGAATAGAAACTGACTTCAAATATCTGGCGAGCTGGCTTATCTGGTATCATGACCCGTATGTCGGTTAGCCCTTATCTTGCTATTAGGCTATATACTGAGCAACAAAAGAAATACAAGTTAATTAAAGACAGACCAGAAAATAAGTTTGTGTAAAATTATTATAGAAAATCTAATTTATTACTAGCGCGCGCACATTTACACTCGTTTCATCAAACTTTTCGTTGTTTTGCGGTCAGTTTGACTGAGTAACCATCAGAGTACATTAACTTACTAGCTAACTTGCGTTTCTTTTTGTTGCAATGCTCGGTATATTCGGAGTCGCTCGGTTATTTTATTGAAACCTCACTATGCTATTATTAGATGGCCAGCTTGATGGCCAAAGAGCGAGGAAGGAGTAATTAACCGTGGCCAGCTCGCTACGTGAATAATATTACCTGCCCTCTGCGCGTTGGGATCATCTTGTTGGTCTCATGTAGCCAGCTAATTTGTGTACAGGTCAGCAGCTCTATTGGCTAACTGTACTCGCTTCTTGGCGACCTTGCCATTTGATTTATGAAATTTGACGAGAATGAAGTAGGATGGCAAGCTAGTAAGCAAACGTTGGCAAGTGCAATAGGTAGAGCTAGTGGACGTCATATGCATCTGCAGCCTCCACATCCTCATCAGAATGCATCTCAGAGCCCCGCAGGTTTTATAAACAACGTGACGAACTTTAGCGTAAACTATCAACTGTTTCCTTTTCTTTCTGTTTTTGCAATTTACCCGGACCATATGTTGAACATTTCATTCAGCCTGATTTTCCTCTGTTAGCCTACATATTTTTTTTATTTTTTATTTTTTCCTGACGAAGAGGTGGGCAGACGGCGTCCCTCCGCGTCCCCCGCCCACTACACCCCTGTTGCGGGCATCAAATTCAACATGAGCAGATATTTTTCAAAAAAACAACATTTCTCAATTTCAACATTTGATATGTTTTCTTTGTATCATTTTCAATTAAATATAGGGTTTGATTGGTTTGCAAATAATTCTATTTTTATTTGCATTTTACACAGCGTCGCAACTTTTCGGGAACAGTTGTAGTTTAAACCCATGTATAAATCATAAACACGTACTTCCATGTCACAAATGAAAAAATAACATCTGTGTAGGTCTAGTCACACGGTTTTGCTCTTATTATTTGAAAAATTCAATGTGAGCTGGTCTCTCATAGTGTGCAGTTGACAGATGGGGTAAGTTGTCACAGTTAATTGTCCACTTATCTGTCTGCAATTCTGCACAAATGATGCACTGAGTAAATAATATCTGCCACTTCTACAACAAGACATTTATTCCATTGGGATTTTTGTACTCAAGACATGAAAGAAAGAGTAAAAAAAAATACTTAAAATGAATTAAAATTCATTTCACAATATTTATAGACTATGCATTATTTCAAACCCATATGTGTGAATGAATTAACTCGGACATCACAGTTCTGATTTTCCTCGATTTCATCATGTCATGGGCCCATGCCTGAAATTCAACAGCTATGCTGAGAAATAAACATGTGGAAAGTATGTGCAGAGCACTTGTTTGCTGATCAACACTTTTAGCAACCTCAAAAGCAATGCTCACATTTGACATCCCCAAGGATATCCTAAATATACGCATGACTATTCATCAGAGGCGTTAAAAGCTTTAACAGAGAGCCTGTTCAACAGATTCAACAAGTAACCCACCGTTATGGTCTGTGGTGGTTGACATTATTACCCATGTGCTTTACATAGATTAATTGGATGGCTGTTTTGAAGCTTTAAGTAGCAGTATGTTTTGAGGTGACATACTGGCTAATATCTCGATTATGCTGTTTCTTACAGGAATGCGCTACCATTGCAGCAGTCTTTTAGGCTGACTACAGCAATAGCGTGACTGAAATGAGGCTTTCCAATTCTTCCAGCTTGAACAACTCCATCATTAGGCCAGATGGATTTTATATTGTTGGATTTAAATTGTTGAAGTTTGCCGAGATATATTTAATTTTCATAGCCATCATTTATTTTGTCACAATTTTTGCGAACTCATGCATCCTCTTTATTATATCAGCGGATCATCGCCTGCATGCCCCAAAGTATATTGCAGTGGTGAATTTAGGGGTTATCGACTTAATTATCAGTACAACTGTTATTCCTGGCATGATCAAGGGATTTATCGAGATAGATAACTTTATTTCCTACCATGCATGTTTGGCACAAGTATTTTTCTTTAACTGTTTTGGTATGTTAGAGTCATTTTCCATCGGTGTGCTTGCCTATGACAGGTTAATCGCAGTGTGTTTTCCACTGAGGCAAAATTCAATTAACACACCTAAAAGCATGATCAGTATTTTAGTGATTATTTGGGTGTTTTCTGTAAGCTCCAACATGTTCACGATTCTGATTATGACAAAATTGTCGTTTTGCAATTCACTGAATGTGGACAGCTATTTCTGCAGCTTTGTACGTCTATACAGACTATCCTGCAGTGATACCAGATTGCAAAGGGACGCGGTCACTTCCCTGGGAGTAATAGCTCTGTGTGCGCCCCTCAGCTTCATTATCATGTCATACTGCTGTATTTTAACTGCAGTGTTTAGAATGAAAAGTGTGGACAGCAGGTACAAAGCACTCGCAACTTGCACTGAGCATCTAGCTCTAGTGGCAATTTTCTTCATGCCAATGCTGATTCTGAATATTGTCGACCTCTTTCTATTCCGACTCAGTCAAGATGTCAAAATGGTGAGCTTGTCTTTAGCCTCATGTTTACCTCCCTGCCTGAACCCCATTGTGTACTCCCTAGGAACCAAAGAAATTAAAAACAGGATTCTAACTATTCTCGAAAAAGCCAAGATAGCAGTCGGGGCAGGGTAGATGTCGAAATATAGTATCAATGGCTTGCGAATGAAAACATTCACTTATTGATGGGTTCCATTTGAATTTGACCTTGTTGAAGGGTGTCAATTGCATATCTCCCAGTCCCAAAGGTAATTCAACTAGATTGAGCATTTTTGGTTTTGCTGTTGGGACTTGATTTCGGTTCATTCTAGGGCTCTTTCACCTTTTCCATGGTCAGACTCATGCAGTTTTAAGCTTGAGGAAGTTTTAAGCTTCCTCAGGGCCTTGTGACAAATTACTTGTTGTCGTACGATCACAAGTCAAAGTGATGGTGGATGATCATAGTTTGGCCAATACTGGTATGCGCTCTACTGAGTGCTCTCTAGTTTTCTTTTTTTTTGTTAAGTTTTCAGCCCCTCTGATCAAATTGTCTTTTTGTTATTATTGGGTTCTTGCACTTTTTCCAAAGTCAGATTCAAGCATTTTTCAAGCATTTTCTCAGCGAATTTTCACGCTTCTCTGGGACCTTGTTGCTGAATTTATCAAATTATATAGTGAGACTGAAAATTACTCTGAGGGTTATGCAAGTATCTTTTCAATTTCAAGCACTTTATTCAAAATATAGATGATTTTATTCATGATGTGAACACCAGATTAAAATTATTGCGTTTTCAAGGATTTCCAGCACCTGTAGGAACCCTGTATTCAGTCCCTCGTGTGAAGCTATCACTGCTGCCGGGGGCGTGTGCTTCAACTACAGGGCTGTGAAAAAGAATTTGCCCCCTTCCTGATTTCTTTTTTTTTTTTGCATATTTGTCACACTTAAATTTTTCAGATCAGCAAATAAATTTTAGTATTAGACAAAGACAACCCGAGTAAATACAAAATGCAGTTTTTAAATGATGATTTAATTTATTAAGGGGAAAAAGCTATCCAAACCTTCCGGGCCTGGTGTGAAAAAGTAATTCTTTACTTTTTTACAGTTCTTTAGATGTTGTTCTGGGTTCTTTTGTGACCTCCTGGATGAGTCTTCGATGCACTTTTGGAGTAATTCTGATAGGCTGGCCACTCCTGGGAAGGTTCACCACTGTTCCAAGTTTTCTCCATTTGTGGATAATGGCTTTCACCGTGATTCGCCGGAGTGCCAAAGCCTTAGAAATGGCTTTGCCACCCTTTCCAGACTGATAGATGTCAATTTCTTTGTTTCTCATCTGTTCTTGAATTTCTTTAGATCGCGGTATGACGTGTTGGTTTTTGAGATCTTTTAGCCTACTTCACTTTGTCAAACAGGTTCTATTGAAGTGATTTCTTGATTCAATAGGTCTGGCAGTAATCAGACCTGGGTGTGGCTAGTGAAATTGGACTCAAAAAATGTGGTTAATCACAGTTAATTCATGATTTAAAAGGGGGGCAATTGCTTTTTCACATAGGGCTAGGTAGGTTTAGATAGCTTTTTCCCCTTAATAAATGAAATCATCATTTCAAAACTGCATTTTGTATTTGCTCGGGTTATCTTTGTCTTATATTAAAATTTGTTTGATGATCTGAAACATTTAAGTGTGAAAAATGTGCAAAAAAGTAAGAAATCAGGAAGGGGGCAAATACTTTTTCACGGCACTGTATTCTAAAGTAAATAAAGCTTGCAGGGAGCTATTGCATCATTGCTGAGTATTTACTATGTTTGGGACTCTTGGGTTAACCCTATCTAGACCGGGGGGCTTTTTATGGCCGCGCCAGTTTTCACCCCACTGGAGTTTGACAGACTCTTTAGAATGAATATGGTTGAGGGCAGGTACCAAGTGCTTGGAGCTGGCATTTATAATACCTCTCTTGGCAATTTTTAACTTGCTTATGCTGGTTTTTTTCTTTCTTTGCCCCGCCACGCCCCCCCCTCCGGAGGTCAACTTTATTTAGTAACAAAAATTTTGATGAAGGAAAAAAAAAAGCATGATTTGAAGTCTCAAAGAGGGAGGGTTATACCAACACAAATCTGTTTCAGAACGAGTGAATATATTGTTTGTATGTGTGTGTGTGTTCATTTGTGTGTGAATGAGTGTATGTGTGATCTGTGAACAAAGTACAAACAGAAACAGTGACACAATATTAAAACAACAAACAAGTGAGATGTTTTCAGGCCCCTTGCTAAAACAATTTAACCTTAGCAATGCAGCCCTCAAACAATATCAGTCCAACATCGAAATATCTTTTAAATTGTTATGATTCTGCCAGTCCTGTTATCTGTTTTTGTTATTTTTCATTATTATGTATTATTTATCATCAGTCTGCATCCCACTTTTTGTTTTGCCATTTGTTTATTTTCTGTTCTGTGCAGATGTGTGGTAAGTTCTTTCTCCCCAGTCTGCGTGCCTACATGCTTTGGGTGATTTCAGTGGTTTCTGGTGTTTAACATAATGACTTCAATTCTCGTTTACTTCCTTCACTCCACTTTCTCTGATTACTAATTATACTCACATTTATATTTTTACTTGGGTTAACACGTTGACTGCCAACTACGAGATAACTCGTAATGGCGGGTCAGGGCCGGCGCTATACCTGAAAATTCTGGGGCAAATATCCATCCCTTATTGACAACAATTAGTCTTGGCTAATTCTAGATGGTTTTCCTTTATTAACACATTTTCCAATTCAAGAATAATCAAGTGGCAATTGAAGACACGGCTTCTCTCCCCCATGCGATCTAACAGCGACAAAATAATGGGCTGCATTCAGTACAGAAAAATATTTTAATTGTAATTAGGCCTATGCACTGGCACTCGGCGACGGCATTTCAGAACTCTTCAGCGAATGAAGGTAATTTTGGTTACTAGTACGTGGTTTCATCCATTTACATTTTCCAAATGGGCAGCTGTCTATTTTTTACAGCAAGTTGCGTGACCGTGCTGCAAAAATAGGCGTACGAACTTGTTGCCGAAATTACATTAATTCACAAAACAGTTCTGAAATGCCGCTCTCGCTGGGAAAAAAATTACCGCTGCTTAGTGCCAGTGGATAGACCTATCTATAATTAAATTATTTTTCTGTACTGAATGTAGCCCATTATTTTGTCGCTGTTAGATCGCATGGGGGAGAGAAGCCGTGTCTTCAATTGCCACTTGATTATTCTTGAATTGGAAAACGTGTTAATAAAGGAAAACCACCTAGAATCAGCCAAGACTAATTGTTGTCAATAAAGGGATGGATATTTGCCCCTGAATTTTCAGGTCTAGCGCCGGCCCTGACCCGCCATTACGAGTTATCTCGTAGTTGGTAGTCAACGTGTTAATTTGTAAATTCCACCGCTACTAATTACTACTAACGTAACCTCAGCACTCGCCCTGCTCTAATCTCTGCCCCTTGCTTTGCTTTCCCTGTATCTTGCTGTTTTTCCGGGAAAATCTCTCACACGTGCTTATTTGCTATCCTGCACTCTTTTATCTGCGCACGTAGAACTCCTTAACCGGAGCCGTTTGTCTGTCATAGGTTATCTACGTGTTCCCAGTCCGCGTTTTGGCTTTTGCCAGTTATTGTATTAAGGCTCCCTCGTGTGCTAACCTTCTCTGCTCATTATCTGTTTCTCCCCTCACCTGTTTCCCTGCAGCATGTGACCTCTGTGTGGTGCATTTAAGCCCTGCATTTCTGTTCCTTTCCCGTCAGAACGCTGATCATTTCTTCTGTGCCGAGAGACCCATATGCCAGTAGATCTGTGAGATTTGAGACACCCTTTGTCTGACTCCCGTTTTTCTGCCTGTGCTCTTCTGATTCATCTGTTTATTGTTCTGGTTTTGACCCTGCCTGCCTGACCACAATTCCTGTTTTTTGCTGCCCTGGTTTTTGGATTTTTGGATCTCGAATCATCAGCTCTGATTTTTGCCTGCCGTCTACCTTAGCCATTCTGATCTACTGTTACCAAACTCTGCCTGTCCCACGAACCTGAGTTTTGGATTGTGTTTTTTGACACTGTACTTCTGGCTTGTACTCGGACTGAATAAAGGATTTCGATTTTCTGTACCGCTGCTTGCTTCTGGTTCCTGGGCTGTAACATTACACAAATTTCATATAAGTTTTGTAGTTTCTGCATCAGCATAAGCAAAGTATTAGAAAGCAGCAGTTACAGAGTTAAGCTTCCATTAATAGATTTGTCAGGAAAGAGAGAAAAATGATAATGGCCAAAAACAACAAAAACAATATCAAGAAAGAAAACAAAAATAATAAAGAAAAAAGGAAGAAGAAATAAAATCAAATGAAATGAAAAATGGTGGACTCCCCCCCCCCTCCAGACACCTCTTTCAGCCTTTTTTTATCGAGACATAAAGTAACCTTCTACTGGTGCCCAAACTTTAGCATATTCTGACTCATTGTTTTGCAATCTACAAGCTATCTTTTTAGGTCACCTGAGACGAAGTCTCAAAGTGACTCATTCTAATCGCCTTTTGTCCGTCGTGCGTCCGTAAACAATTTACATTTTCGAGTTCTCCTCAGAAACTGCTGATCCGATTTCGATAAAATTTTGCAGGAACCTTCCTTGGTCAAATATGCACCAAAATTGTGAATTATATGATGCCCACCCCCGGGGGCTCTGAGGGGTGGGGCTAAAACTTGTCAATACATTTTCGACTTCTTCTCAGAAACCGCTGATCCGATTTCAATTAAATTTTGCTGGAACCTTCCTTTGTCAAATATGCACCAAAATTGTGAATTATATGGTGCCCACCCCCAGGGGCTCTGAGGGGCGGGGCTAAAACTGGTTAATACATTTTCGACTTCTTCTCAGAAACCGCTGATCCGATTTCAATTAAATTTTGTAGGAACCTTCCTTTGTCAAATATGCACCAAAATTGTGAGTTATATGGTGCCCACCCCCAGATGCTCTGAGGGGGGGGGCTAAAAGTGGTCAAATTAAATGAAATTTTCAAAATCTTCACCAGACCCAGACATGCTGGAAAACAATGCTCTTCATAGATGGAAGGGTCTTCAGGTGCTTTATCAAAATTGTTAATTTCATGGCCTCCAGGCTCCATGTTTGTCCTTGGGGAGGGGGTGAAGTTTACTTTATAAAGGAAAATGATACTTTTGGTTATATTTGGTTCATTCACATCTATAACATCAGTTTTTATACAACTCAGGTGACCGTTAAGGCCCATGGACCTCTTGTTCAATTTGATAATTTCTGATGCTTCAGAGATCCATTGTACAAACTGTACAACCCCAATTCCGAAATAGTTGGGACAAAGTGTAAATTGTGAATATAATCAAAACGCAATGACTTTCAAATCACACCAGATGGTCAGTATTGATCTTCGGCAAAAGAACTCCTTGCTCATCAAGTAAATCCGCACTCTTTTCTTCAACCCTCAGGATTTTACATGGTCCAAGCCAGGATCGCTCAAGCTCGCCACCTTTTCGTTGCTCGCTTCTGACGTTTTTTGAGGACCTTTTGGCCAACAGCAAATGAATCTTTCGATATTTTTTGTCGCCTCTCCCGTTTTTTAGCAATATTGTCTTTGACAACACTGGCCATGTTGTCCTTTAGTTGAATACCTTTGGACAATGAGTCATTCAGAACTGCTGCTTCTATGGAGCTGTTGACCTTATCGGACATGAAAATATGTATTAATCATTGCAGTGATAAATTTGGATCATATAAAATGACTCCAAAGGAAAATATAGGTACTCACCTCATAACTCTATGGTACTTCACATGGGTATCTTGCCTTCAATCCAAACCTCACAAAGAATGGCGAGAATTTGGTTGTAAGTGGTTTTTTGGTTCTAAGACCAAACATCGCTGCATTAAGGTACTTGTCCCATTTGTCTAGTCTGGCCCCAACAAGTTTACACAGGGCACTGGAGCCAAAACAAAATAAGGAATGAACTTGTCAGTCCAGAAAAAAAGATGAGATCTAGGCACTCAAACTTTTCGAAGTAATGCAAATAAAAACCCTTTATTCTCACAAGGCTGAACACTTTAAAATTGCCGACATGTTTCTTCCTCAATAGGTGGTCTTCATCAGGGCAAAATTAAGTAGACAGGTATGTACGTCAGATTTGTCTGTGCAAAAGGGTTAAATCCATCCATCCATCCATCCATCTTCTTCCGCTTATCCGGGTTGCGGGGGTAACAGACTGAGTAGAGAAGCCCAGGCGCCCCCCTCCCCAGCCACTTCCTCCAACTCTACCTGGGGGACCCCAAGCCGTTCCCAGGCCAGCCGGGAGATATAATCCCTCCAGCGTGTCCTGGGTCTGCCTCGGGGCCTCCTTCCAGTTGGACATGCCTGGAAAACCTCTAAAGGGAGGCGTCCAGGAAGCATCCGGACTAGATGCCCGAACCACCTCAACTGACTCCTCTCGACTCAGAGGAGCAGCGGTTCTACTCTGAGCCGCTCCCGGACGTCCGAGCTCCTCACCCTCTCTCTAAGGGTCAGCCCAGCCACCCTATGGAGAAAGCTCATTTCGGCCGCTTGTATTCATGATCTTATTCTTTCGGTCACTACTCAAAGCTCGTGACCATAGGTGAGGGTTGGACCGTAGATCGACTAGTAAATCGAGAGCTTCGCTTTTATGCTCAGCTCCTTCTTCACCACAACGGACCGGTATAACGCCCGCTTCACTGCAGGTGCTGCAGCGATCCGTCTGTCAATCTCACGCTCCGTTCTACCCTCACTCGTGAACAAGACCCAGAGATATTTGAACTCCTCCACTTGTGGTAACAACTGACCCCCCACCTGAAGAGGACAATCCACCTTTTTCTGGGAGAGAACCACGACCTCAGATTTGGAGGTGCTGATCCTCATTCCGACCGCTTCACACTCAGCTGCAAACTGGTCCAGTGTGCGTTGGAGGTCACAGCATGATGAAGCCAACAGGACCACATCATCTGCAAACAGCAGAGATGAAATCCTGAGGCCACCAAACTTGACACCCTCCAAACCTCGGCTGTGCTTTGATATCCTGTCCATGAAAATCATGAACAGAATAGGTGACAAGGCACTTCCTTGGCGAAGTCCAACACCAACTGGAAACAAGTCCGACTTAGTGCCTAGATTGCGGACACAACTCCGGCTTTGGTTGTACAGGGATCGAATGGCTCGAATTAACGGCCCTGGAGCCCCATACTCCTGCAGCACCCCCCACAGGATACCTCGTGGGACACGGTCATAAGCCTTCTCCAAGTCCACAAAACACATGTAGACTGGATGGGCAAACTCCCATGACCCCTCTAGTATCCGTGCGAGGGTAAAAAGTTGGTCCACTGTTCCACTGCCGGAATGGAACCCGCATTGCTCCTCCTGAATCCAAGGTTCAACAATCGGGCGGAGCCTCCTTTCCGGCACCCTGGCATAGACATTTCCTGGGAAGCTGAGCAGTGTGATCCCCCTATAGTTGGAACACACCCTCCGGTCCCCTTTTTTTAAAATGGGAACCACCACCCCAGTCTGCCAGTCCATGGGTACTGTACCCAACATCCACGCAATGATGAACAGGTGTGTCAGCCATGACAGCCCACCAACATCCAGGGCCTTCAGCATCTCCGGATGAATCTCTTCCATCCCTGGTGACTTGCCACTGAGGAGCTTTTCGACCACCTCAGTGACTTCCACCTGGGAAATGGGTAACGACTCACCCGAGTCCTCCGTCCCTGCCTCCTCAATGAAGGGCATGTCTGCCGGATTCAGGAGTCCCTCAACCAGACGATATCCTCAATCAAGGTCAGCAGTTCACCACCCCTGCTGAAAACAGCCTGGGCAAAGCCCTGCCTCCCCTTCCTGAGTCGTCCGACGGTTTGCCAGAACCTCTTTGAGGCCACCCGAAAGTCCTTCTCCATGGTCTCCTCTAACTCCTCCCAAACCCGAGTTTTTGCTTCAGCGACTACCTCGGCAGCAGAAAGGGTTAAATGAATTCATTAAATTGAGGTCTGACACTGGTATTGGCATAAGGGCCACCACTAGAGGCAACTGTAAGGTGCCATATAGGCGCACCACATTTGGAAAAACTGCTGTCGGTGAAGGGAAGCAAGTATTAGGATGGCCTACCTTGGGTTATAAGGGGGTGCTCCACATTCTCAACTTTCAAGACTTGTCTTAAAAAATGGCTTAAAGCAAACGAAAACTGTTATCACTTTTAAATTGACATGTCATAGAATGTATTTTGTCTTTTTTTATCCTCTGTATTGCATACTTGCTCTCAAAAATTGTTCAACTGTTCGATTTGCGTTTTTGTTATCTGCTTCGGGACTACGAATGTAAATTAACATTTTTTCGAACTCTGGCATATTTATTTCTTGTATTTTATACTGATGTTTACTAATGTCTGCTGTCCCTATCAAATTAACATATCAATATGATAAAATAAATGTAATTTGGTTTTCCACTCAGCATTCTCCCTCGCTTTTTGTTCCATGTCATGATAGATATACTGCTTTTCAGATGCAATGACAATATGACTGGTAAATCAATGATGATCGTTATAGCTACTTCATTGAGCCACGCTCCTTTGATCGTCCATGGCTGTTTTCTACAGCACACTGTCTTCCTGTGGCAACCTTTTTTTTTGAGACCATGGATCCCTATTCCTGTTGGCCTCCAATGAAAAAACCCAAAATCGTATGAGGGGTGGTTCAAACGCTCTAATGCAGGGGTGTCCAATCTTATCCAGAAAGGGCCGGTGTGGGTGCTGGTTTTTGTTAGAGCCAAACACTAACACACCCGATTCTACCCACCAAGGTCCTGACTGAACCCCCTGATTAGTTAATTAGTGGAATCAGGTGCTGTAGCACTGTTGGCTAGGACAAAAACCTGCACCCACACCGGCCCTTTATGGATAAGATTGGACACCCCTGCTCTGATGATTTTGTCATTATTGTTTTTTTAATGCAAGAAAAGGTCAGTCACCACCTCTGTAGATGCTACACCAGTGTCCCTCCAAAGACTTAAAACTTGCTGGTTAAGTGAATCAGAGAGTCTATATTTCCCACAGGCATGAGTGTATTGGCTGATTTTGTGACCCCTTATGAACTGGTAACTTAGTCTTGATGTATCTCTTGCATGAATTATTCAAATACAAGAATTCAAATGTACGAATACAGGAATCCTATGACTAATATGTTGGTCATTTTTTTCTTGAGAAAGTCAAGAGTATGACATCAGCTCTGAAAAAAATAATTGTACATAGTACCTTTCCCACTCCATGGAGGCATTCAAATTTGAGGAACTTGGCATTCCTTGAGAGAAAAAATAATTCTTCCAAATGATACGATCATCGGGCCTGCTGCAAATAGCCCATCTATTTTTTTTTTTAAATTTGGCATCTCCAATCCCACCCGAATCTGGAATGTCCAATTGGGGAACTATGTACAAGGCTTTTTCGCATATGCAACCCCCTATTGCCAACTCAGGAGAGTGAGACAGCTCGTGGCTCTCCTCCAAAGCACGCGCCCGTCGCCACCGCTTCTTATACACTCATTAGTCGAAACCTCGCAAGCTCAGAACGAGGGCGGAGGATACCCAAACATGAACGAGCTTAGAATCTTCCGAACGAGCGCCTGTCTGGCCAACAGGAGGCACCTGAGAACTTATTATTTACAATACCCTATCCCGGCAGACCCTCCCAATTTGCATCCTTGTAGCACATTGGCCAATTGCGCGCTTCTCTAAAAAGAGCTGCCGACCACTGCCGGCTGGTACGAGGTGGTGATCGAACCCGCACCGTGATAGTCAGTTCTGTTTCGCAACACGATGCTTTACCGAGTGAGCTATCCAGCAGCCAATAGCCCATCTATTTAAAGAACCTGACCTATTTTTATGTTGCACATATGCAAACAGCTGGATTTTCTGATTTGAATAGCCCAAGATTGCACAATTCTTGGAAATCATGTTGTTGTTCATTTGTTTTTGTGTAAAAAAAAAAAGCAATAAAAGGCTTACAAGCAAAAAAAAAATGTCTGAAAACTAGAGGCACTCTGAAAGTGCAAACCTCCACCAAGGCAGCACAGTCAAAATGTTGCTGAGTAAGCATTGCTCAACTGTAGTACTTTTTCCATAGCCCAGCTCATGACACATTTTACTTCTGCTAAAGTCTCATTAGCTGAGAGCGTGAGGGAAAAAAATCACTTTGCGTTACATCTCCCTGTTTATACTTAGCCAAACTGAATACGGAGTTCAACATTGGTTAAATCAGTATGGCTCAGCGCTGTAGCAGGCTAGTGAAGTTCCACTCATGTAACTAAGTTCACATTACTTACCCAGGTAGCGTGCATGCAATGCTTTTTCTAAACCATTATGTAACATTTGTTTGCTAGCAAGCTATTGTGTTGACAGAATTTACAAACCATTGCTCGTTCAGCCATGAATGTCCATCACTCAGAGACTGGCTAAGTAGAGCAATGTAGTGAGCACAGTGCTAACATACAGTGGGTGCTGACAGAGATTACATTTGCTTTCCATTAAATTATGCAATTCAGTTATGTGATGGACAGAATCTTATACTCTTGGTTGTGTCATGAGAAATTTATGGAACTCGTTGGGTAAATTTTGCATTTATAGCTTGCTTAAGCTTGCAACAAGTGCAGAATTTACTGAAGTCATTTCATAATTTCGATAGGACTTGCTCACTCCAGAAAGATGCACTATATCTGCAAAATAGAATTTCGAGACGGTAGCTGCGGTAACCATATTATTTGACCAGTCGCAGTCAAAATCAATAGGGTCCGTCCCTGATGTAATAGCAACCCACGCACAAAATTTCTGAGATATCCGGACTTTACCTTTTGAGTTATTTTGCACACAAAAAGACAGGTGAGGATCCAGACAAAATGCAATTCAACTAGTCTCCTATGATGAGCTCCTCAAGGAAGAGGAAAATGAGAATCTCACCCAGATTAGGGACACCAGGCCCCCTCCTTGAGCCAGGCCTGGGAGGGGAGCTCGCTGGCGAGCGCCTGGAGGCCGAGATTTTCCCAGGACTCGGCCAGGCTCAGCCCGAAGAGGCTATGGGGAGCTGCCTCCTTGTGGGTGGAAGTAGCCCAGAGAAGTAGGGGTCGGGTGCATTGTAGAGTGGGTGGCAGACAGGGGCGAAGGCCCTTGTGTTCTGGGCCCCAGTCATGGAATCTGGCTCTTGGGACATGGAGAGTCACCACATGGGTGGACAAGGAGCCGGAGCTTGTGCGGGAGGTTGAGTGGGACCGGCTAGATATAGTCGGAATCACTTCTACGCACATCTCTGGCTCCGGAACCCAGCTCCCTGATAGGGGTTGGACTCTCCTTTTCTGGAGTTGCCCAAGGCGAGATGTGGCGAGCAGGCATCAGGATACTAGCGTCCCCTCGACTAAGTGCCGTCATGTTGGAGTCCATTCCGGTGAACGAAAGGGTCTCTGCCATTTGCTTGCGGGTTGCGGAGGGGAATGCCCTGACTGTTGTTTGTGCTTATGGACCAAACAGCGGTTCAGAGTATCCAGCCTTCTTGGAATCCCTGGGTGGGGTCCTGGAAAAGGCTCCTACTGGGGATTCCTTAGTTCTGCTGGGAGATTTCAACGCTCACATGGGCAATGATGGAGACACTTGGAGGGGAGTGGTTGGGAGGAACGGCCTCCCTGATCTGAACCCAAGTGATGCTTTGTTGTTGGATTTCTGTGCTAGTCATGAATTTTTCATAACAAACACCATGTTTGAGCATCAGGGTGTTCATAAGTTTACTTAGTGCCAGTACACATGTGGCCAAAGGTCGATGACACTTGGGTGAAGATAGGGGCTGAGCTGTCAACTGATCACCACCTGGTGGTGAGTTGGATCAGATGGCGGAGAAGACTGCTGGACAGACCGGAGAAGCCAAAACGTGTTGTGAGGGTCAACTGGGAACGTTTGATAGAGGACCCATCTGGGCGATTTTCAACTCACACCTGCGGAAGTGCTTTTCCCATGTCCCAGGGGAGGTTGGGGACATGGAGTCCAAGTAGACCCTGCTCAAAGTTTCCATTGTGGAAGTGGCTGCTGCGAGCTGTGGCCGGAAGGTTGTTAGTGCCGGTCGTGGTGGCAACCCAAGAACTCGTTGGTGGACTCCAACGGCGAGAGAGGCCGTCAAGCGGAAGAAGGTGGCCTTTCAGGCTTGGTTGGTTCAGGGGACCCCCGACTCGGCAGACTGGTACCGGCAGGGTAGAATGACTGCAGCCACGGTAGTTGCTGAAGCAAAATCTTGGGTTTGGGAGGAGTTCGGAGCGGCCGTAGAGAAGGACTTTCGGGTGGCCTAAAAGAGGTTGTGGAAAACCGTCAGACGACTCAGGAAGGGGAAGCAGGGCTTCACCCAGGCTGTTTTCTGCAGGGGTGGGGAACTGCTGAACTCGACTGAGGACATTGTCTGGCGGTGGTAGGAGCTCTTTGAGTAACTCCTGAATTCAGCAGACACACTCTCCGTTGAGATGCAGGGACAGAGGGCTCAGATGAGTCACTGCCCATTTACCCAGTGGAAGGGCTGGACGAGATTCGTCCTTAGATGCTGAAGGCCCTGGATTTTGTTAGGCTGTCATGTCTGACACACCTGTTTAACATCACGTGGAGGTCCGGTTCAGTACCCATGTACGGGGTGGTGGTACATTGGGGTGGTGGTTCCCATTTTTAAAAAAAGGGGACCGGAGGGTGTGCTCCAATTATAGGGTAATGACACTGCTCAGCCTCCCAGGAGGCTGAAGCAGATCAAATAGTGGTATGGCCGCTGGCATTAAGTCAGACTTGCTTCCAGTTAGTGCTGGACTCCGCTAAGGGTGTGCCTTGTCTCCTATTCTGTTCATGATTTTCATGGACAGGATATCAAGGCACAGGGTGTCCAGGACGGTGGCCTCAGTATAACATCTCCGTTGTTTGCAGATGATGTGGCCCTGTTGGCTTCATCACGCTGTAACCTCCAGCGCACACTGGAGCCGTTCACAGCTGAGTGTGAAGCAGTTGGAATGAGGATCTGCACCTCCAAATCGGAGGCTATGGTTCTCTCCCAGAAAAGGGTGGATTGTCCCCTTCAGTTGGGGGTGAGTAGTGACCCCAAGTGGAGGAGTTCAAATATCTCGGGGTCTTGTTCACAAGTGAACGTAGGATGGAGGGCGAGATTGACAGTTGGATTGCTGCAGCGTCTTCCAACCCTCACCTATGGTCATGAGCTTTGGGAAGTGACCAAAAAAATAAGATCACAAATACAAGCGGCAGAAATAAGCTTTCTCCATAGGGTGGCTGGGCTGACCCTTAGGGATAGGGAGAGGAGCTCAGACATCTGGGAGAGGCTCAGAGTAGAACTGCTGCTCCTCTGCGTCGAGTGGAGTCAGTTGAGGTGGTTCGGGCATCTAGTCCGGATGCCCCCTGGAAGCCTCCCTTTAGAGCTTTTCCAGGCATGTCCAACTGGAAGGAGGCCCCGAGGCAGACCCAGGACACGCTGGAGGGATTATATCTCCCCACTCGCCTGGGAACAGCTTGGGATCCCCCAGGTAGAGTTGGAGGAAGTGGCTGGGGAGGGGGGTGCTTGGGATAAGTGGAAGAAAATGGATTGGCAGACAGACAGACAAACCAATGCCGGCAAAACATAACCTCCTTGGCTGAGGTAATGAAAAAAAATAGAACTTGAGATCTCACTTGGCTGCATGGAGAGGTGATCATGCTGCTTGAAGAAATTCATTTACAAAGATGGTTGTGATTGTCAGCACACTGCACTGACATTACAAACAGGAAAAAAGAGGAAGTGTGGAAAAGAACTGCCAAAAAGATAATGTCTTTTGGCGTTGCCAGAGGATGTGCCTTAAAGTGCAGAGAGAAGTAGCGTGTCTTTAAAACTGCCGCAGTGAAGCAATGAAAGCACGTCACAGGTACAGGTGGAGGACCGCCAAAACAGATTTTCCCTGACGAAACCCTCCAACTGGTAATGACCATTTTAAGGGAAAAAAATCTGCCATACTTAGTGGGATTGAAGGTAACTATAACAGAAAATACTGAGTTGTACTGGAAACAAGTACTATGAAGATTTAACTCTGTAGTCATGTATTACCAATAGTTGTTATAAATAGTATCATTGTGTTTTGTCCCATAGTTATTTTTTATCGATAGTACTAAATAGTTTCAAAGTCCTCTATCCCGCTAAATTGTTAATTTTTGAAGCCAGAAAAACCCAAACTACAGGAAAATTCAGATAATTCAAATAATAGCTTATGTTAAGTCATCCATTTTCTGAGCATCTTAAAATTTATCTTTCTTGAAGTTGAAGGGACGCAATCTTATGAAAACCGGGAAGCAAAGACTACATCAGATTGTGGGGAAAAGCACACAGCAGCACGTACAAAATGAAGGTTTCTAAATGCAAAAATGAATTAGAGCCACTCCGAGAGTGCAAACCTCCACCAAGGCAGCATTGTCAAAAATTTGCTGAGTGAACAGGACTCATCAGAAATTTAAGGTATCTGCAACACAGGATGTCAAAATGGCTCCCATAAGGGCAATATTGTTTGATGCAGCGCGATCCAAACTGATAGGTTCCGTCCCTGATGCGAAACCAATGAACCCACAAAATTTGAGTGATATTACAGGGAGCCAAGTGCAGTTATTGCGTGTCATAGGATTTCAAGATGGCGGCCGTGGCTGCCATATTGTTTGACCGATCGCGATCAAAATCTATGGGGTCCATCCCTGATGTAATAGCAACCCAGCCACAAAATTTCAGAGATATCTGTTGATTACATTTTGAGTTATGTTGTACACAAACAGACAAACAAACAGCCACACAAACCAATGCTGGCAAAAACATAACCTCCTCAGTTGAGGTAACAAATGCATGTAATGAAGCACTGTGTAAACCCAGTGTATATCTCCTGCACGAAGGAGTCACCAAAGTAAAAAAATAAATAAATTGCCAAACAGTCATTGTTTTGATTGTTAATTTAGCAGCTGATTTCTGTTTGGAGAATGCAATCAGTTTAGTTTGGGCAATTGTAATTCTTACTTTATTGCTTTTTTATTATTTTAGCTGAAACTCGCATTGAAGATCAAAATATTGATGTACCAATCCAGGAGAAGGGTTAGTCATTTTCTTCATAACAAAGAATAATCATACTATTTACCAGTACTTTTACAGTTTAAGAGGATGTTTTTTATCCTGTGGCATATAATCAATTACGTTGTATAATATGACGTAGGGATTTGCTCTCTCCTAATTGGTGGAGATGAGCTCCGCTGGTCACGGTAAACAGTGATATTCGCTGGGCGAAATTGCGCGAGAGGTGAATATAACAATCCAACGACCTCAAGGCAAAAAAAGATTAGCCTTCCCTGCAGGAGCTGTGGACAGTGTCCGTATTTCATGTCGCTTCATTCCTGTGAAGGAGCTTTAACGTCAGTTGTTCCTCTTCTCTTATTTCATATTTTCAAGTAGGGTCATATAAAACATTTATTGACTTCAGTTAACGGTGAATCCAATGATTTATCTACCTTGGACAAGTGATTTTCATCAAGGCTGCGCAGCCTCAGTGAATATCACTTTGTCCAAATTAGATAAATCATTGGATTCAACCCAACTGAAGTAGACCACGTGTGACAACACAAGCAGAAGACCGACAAATTGTCTTACGTCATTTGCGTAATTGATTTCTCACTGCAACGTCCACTAGGAATGAATTGTTTAGAGGTCGTGTGACTGCCCAAACCATACGTAATTGCCTGCGCACTGCTCGTCTCCATGCACGTCGGCCATATCGTGGACCAATTTTAACCCAGTTACACCGACGTCAACGGCTTCTCTGGGCACAACGACATCTGAGATGGACTCAGCGTGATTGGAATAGGGTCGTTTTTAGTGACGAATCCAGATTCACTTTGCACTTCGCTGATGGGAGAGTTAGAGTTTGGAGGAGACGCGTGTGAGCTAACGCCCAGTGTTGTGTGCAGGAAGTGGACCGTTTTTGGGGGCGGTAGTGTTATGGTTTGGGGTGCCTTTAATGGTCCTGCCCGTTCCCGACTGATGGTTGTTCAAGGAAACCTAACTGCTGCAGGATACAGAGATCAAGTGCTCATTCCAGAGCTTTTGCTATTCATGGCTGCTCATGGCCCAGGTCTGACATTCCAACACGATAATGCCAGACCTCATATGGCCAATTTAACGCGGAATTTTCTTAGGAATGCTGGCATCAATGTCATGGAGTGGCCCTCAAGGTCTCCCGACCTTAATACCATAGAACATGTATGGGATGTGTTGGGCAGAAGACTCCGTCAAGTAAGGAACCCTCCAAAGAATTTGCAGGAACTTGGTGCCATGTTGGTTCAATTATGGCGACGCATCCCCCAAGCTGTGTTCAGACGCATCATTCAATCCATGAGAAGACGTTGCGTCGCAGTTGTGAACGCTCATGGAGGGCATACGCGCTATTGACATGCTTTCATCAAGTTGTAACTTACCATTTTTACTCTCTTACATTTCTGTAGCATTTCCGGTGGAACTGGTTACCTTATGAACATGATTTTTACGGTACACCGTCCTTAATGGGTACAGAATGGAATTAAATCATTATTTAAAACCACTTTTCTTGTATGTTCAACTTATCGACCTCCAAACGAGTGTGAAGTTTCTTTTTTGATTGAGTATATTTATAGACAATGCATTATTTCAAATCCATCTGAATGAAAAATTAACAACTCTGACTTTACAATTCAGATTTTTCCGCTTGATTTTGTCATGTCATGGGCCCATGCCTGAAATTTGGCAGCTATGCTTTGAAATAAATATGTGGAAATCATATGTGGGGCACTTGTTTGCTGATTTGCTGGTCAACCCCTCTAGTGACTTCAAAAGCAATGCTCACATTTGACATCCCCAAGGATATCCTAAATATATCTTCGACTATTCATGTGAGGAGTTAAAAGGTGTAAGAGAGAGACTGTTCAATAGATTCAACAAGTAACCGACCGTTAGAGACTGTCTGCTCTGGTTGACAGTATTACCCAGGTGTTTAGATGGCACTGTGCATATTTTTTATGTAGAGCAATTGGATGGCTATATTGAAACTTTAAGAAGCAGTGTGTTCTGAGGTGACGTACTGGATGATGTCTTGATTGTGCTGTTTCTTACAGGAGTGGGCTACAGGTGCCACAGTCCATCGGGTTGTCTTGTTGACCGAGATGAGAGTTTCCACGTCTTCCAACTTGAGCAACTTTGTCATTAGGCCAGATGGATTTTATATTGTTGGATTTACATCGTTAAAGTTTGCTGAGATATATTTCATTTTCATAGCCATCATTTATATCATAACAATTTTGGCCAATTCATGCATTCTCATAATTATATGGACAGATCATCGCCTGCACACCCCAAAGTATATTGCAGTGGCAAATTTAGGGGTTATTGATTTAATTATCAGTACAACCATTATTCCTGGCATGATCAAGATATTTCTTGTGAAAGATAACTTTATGTCTTATAATACATGTTTGGTACAGATGTTTTTCTATTACTGTTTTGGTATGTTAGAGTCATTTTCCATCGGTGTACTTGCCTATGACAGGTTAATTGCAGTGTGTTTTCCACTGAGACAAAATTCAATTAACACACCTAAAAGCATGATTAGTATTTTAGTAATTATTTGGGTGTTTTGTATAAGCGCCAACATGTTCATGATTCTGATCATGACAAAATTGTCTTTTTGCAATTCACTGAATGTGAACAACTATTTCTGTGGCTATGCTATTGTGTACAGACTATCCTGCAATGATCACAAATTGCAGAAGGCCACTGTCTCTTCTCTGGGATTTTCCGTTCTTGGTGTGCCCCTAAGCTTCATTATCTTGTCATATGGCTGTATTCTGACTGTGGTGTTTAGAATGAAAAATTTGCAGCATAGGTACAAAGCATTCGCAACTTGCACTGAGCATCTAGTTTTAGTGGCAATTTTCTTCTTGCCTTTGTTTACCCTGAATATTATCGACTTCTTCCTATTCCGACTCAATCCAGATGGCAGAATGGTGAGCATGTCTTTAGCCTCATGTTTACCTCCCTGTCTGAACCCCATTGTGTACTCCCTAGGAACCAAAGAAATTAAGAACAGGATACTGGCTGTTTTCAAAAAAGCCAAGCTAGCAGTCTGGGCAGGGTAGAGATCCAAATATAGTGTCGATGGCTTGCAAATGAGAACATTCTTCCAATGGATAGCTTCCATTTTATTTTGACCAAGTAGAAGGTTGTCGATTGCATGTCTCCCCATCAAGACCAAGGTAATTCAATTTCCCCAAATCTTTTTCTGGTTTTGCTGTTGGGATTTAATTTGGTCGCAGGATGTTAGGACAACCGAAATTGTCTTTTTTGTTGTTTGAGGGTTCCAAAACCTTTTCCACTCTCAGAGTCAAGCTGACTGATTTTGAATCATTTTCAAGGTAAATTTTCAAGCTTCTCTAGGACCTTGTTGCTGTGGTAAATTACTGGTACATATTTATCAAATTACCTAGCCCGATTGCAAATGAGTATGACAGTTTTGCAAGTATGTTAGCGATTTCAAGCAATTTTAATCACATTATTCAAAATATAAGCAATTGTATCTACAGTGCCGTGAAAAAGTATTTGCTCCCTTCCTGATTTCTTACTTGCTTCCTTATTTTTTACACTTAAATGTTTCCGATCATCAAACAAATTTTAATGTAAGACAAAGATAACCCAAGTAAATACAAAATGCAGTTTTTAAATGATGATTTTGTTTATTAAGGGGAAAAATAGCTATCCAAACCTTCCTGGCCCTCTGTGAAAAAGTAATTGCCCCCTAAATCCTAATAACTGGCTTTGCCGCCCTCAGCGACAACAACTGCAATCAAACATTTGCGATAACTGTCAAGGAGTCTTTCACATCGCTGTGGAAGAATTTCAGCCCACTCTTCTTTGCAGAATTGTTTTAATTCGGCCACATTGGAGGGTTTTTGAGCATGAACGGCCTGTTAAGGTCATGCCACTGCAGCTCTAGCGGATTTAAGTCTAGGCCACTCCAAAATCTTCGTTTTGTTTTTTTTTAAGCCATTCAGAGGTGGACATGCTAGTGTGTTTCGGATCATTGTCCTGTTGCATAACCCAAGTGCGTTTGAGCTTGAGGTCATGAACTGATGGTTCGAAATTCTCCTTCAGGATTTTCCGGTGGAGAGCAGAATTCAAAGTTCCATCAATAACTACAAGTCGTCCAGGTCCTGAAGCAGCAAAGCAGCCCCAAACCATCACACTACCACCACCATGTTTGACTTTTGGTATGATGCTCTTTTTATTAAATGCTTTGTTAGTTTTACAGCAGATGTAATGGGACGCACACTTTCCATAATTTCAACTTCTGTCTCGTCAGTCCACAGAATATTTTTCCAAAAGTCTTTGGGATCATCAAGATGTTTTTTGGCAAATGTGAGATGAGTCTTTGTGTTCTTTTTGGTCAGCAGTGGTTTTCGCCTTGGAACTCTCCCATGGATGACATTTTTGCCCAGTCTCTTTCTTATTGTTGAATCATGAACACTGACTTTAACTGAGGCAAGTGAGGCCTGCAGTTCTTTAGATGTTGTTCTGGGTTCTTTTTTGACCTCCTGGATGAGTTGTCGATGTGCTCTTGGAGTAATTTTGGTAGGCGGCCACTCCTAGGAAGGTTCACGACTGTTCCAAGTTTTCTCCATTTGTGGATAATGGCTCTCACCATGGTTCACTGGAGTCCCAAAGCCCTAGAAATGGCTTTGTAACCCTTTCCAGACTGACATATGTCAATTACTTTGTTTCTCATCTGTTCTTGAATTTCTTACGATCTCGGCATAATATGTTGCTTTTTGAGATCTTTTAGCCTACTTAAGTTTGTGAAACAGGTTCTATTGAAGTGATTTCTTGATTCAACAGGTCTGGCAGTAATCAGGTCTGGGTGTGGCTAGTGAAATTGGACTCTAAAAAATGTGGTTCATCACAATTAATTCATGATTTAAGAAGGGGGGGGGCAATTATTTTTTCACAGAGGGCATGGAAGGATTGGATAGCTTTTTCCCCTTAATAAATAAAATCATCCTTTAAAAATTGCATTTTGTATTTACTTGGGTTGTCTTTGTCTTATATTAAAATTTGTTTGACGATCGGAAGCATTTAAGTGTAAAAAATATGGAAAAAAGTAAGAAATGAGGAAGGGGGCAAATACTTTTCCACGGCACTGCATGTTGTGAACACCATATTTAAATCCAAGCATTTTCAAGGATTTCCAGCATCTGTTGGAACTCTATATTCAGCCTCTCTTGTGAAGCTATCACTGTTGCCAGAGGCATGTTTTACACTATTTTTCAGTGATCAGAGCTTGCAGTGAGCTTTTGCATCATTGTTGAGTATATTTGCCATGTTTGGGACATGGGGTTTAATTGTTATGTTCCACAGCTGCAGTTTGTCAGTCTTTTTTAGAATGAAAATGGTTGAGGGCACTACGAAGTGCTTGCAACTTGCATTTAGACTTCCTCTATGGGCGATTTTTTACTTGCAAATGCAGGTGTTTTCAAAAATGAACCTGCTAGTAATCTCGTGCATCTCGCCGTGTCTGAACCCCACGGTATATTTACCTTTCGACTAAAAAACTGAGGATAGGACACAAGCTTAGTTCCATAAAGTCACAGCAGCTGTGTCAGATATGAAGGCGTAGAGCCTCAGGTTGTACAGAAGTTATATTTTTAAAAATATTTTATTTTACTGAGGTTTTCATGTTGCGTTGTAAGCTGTAATGACTACTGTTTTTGTATCATCTCTTCTTTAACGGGCTTATGATCTGTTTTAACAATAGGCTTATGCAGTAATAAACCTTCATAATATCATTAGATGACATCATTGTACAACTTCATTTCCAAAAAAGTTGGGATACTGTGTCAAATGTAAATAAAAGCAGAATGCAATGATTTGCTAATCATTTAACGCAATATTAACGAACCCCAATTCCGATGAAATTGGGACATTGTGTCAAACATGAATACGAACAGAATACAATGATTAGCAAATCCTTTTCGACCTATATTCAATTGAGTATACTACAAAGACAGGATATTTAATGATCAAACTGATTAACTTTTTTGTTTTTTTTTGGAAATATTCACTCATTTTGAATTTGATACCTGCCTCACATCCCAAAAAAAGCTGGGACAGGGACATGTTTACCGCTGTGTAACATCACCTTTCGTTTTAACAACACTCAGTCAGCGCTTGGTAACTGTGGACACTAATTTTAAAAGGATTGGAGGTGGAATTCTTTCCCATTCTTGCTTAACGTACGGCTTCAATTGCTCAACAGTCCGGGACTCCATTGTTGTATTTTGTGTTTCATAATGCGCCACACGTTTACAATGAGATTATTTTTTGGGATTTTCTACTTTATTCGATAGCCTCACAGTGGGGAGAGACAGGAAAGCTGGGGAGCAGAATGGGGAAGACGTGGCAAATGACCCGAGCCAAATTCGAACCGGCTCGCCACGGGAAAGCCACAGCCTTTATGATGCGCGCGCTTAGACCGATGTGTCACCAGGGCGCCCCAGGGATGCCCCTGTTATACCTAATCATGACACTCACCTGTTCACCTGTGGAATGTTCCAAACAAAAAAAAAACAAAAAACAATAAAGTTTATCACTTTGAACATTAAATATCTTGTCTTTGTTGTGTACTCAATTGAATATAGGTCGAAAAGGATTTGCGAATCATTTCATTCTGTTCGTATTCACATTTTACACAACATCCCAACTAGGGATGTCAATTTCAAGAAAGAAACTTGACAATGTTAACGATCAATCATCGATTAATTGTTATTTAAAAAAGTGTTTTTACTTTGTATACACCCACAGTATATACAAGAAGTGGAGGTATGGATTTCTGGTAGAAGTTATCGATTCGGTAGCTCCACATAAGCAACACTTACACCGTTTGTGTGTTTTTGCTACAAACTCATAAAAGTAGGGATTCAAAGGAAAAACTGAAATATGGCAATTTTGACATCAATAGAAAGCTTAGAACGCAAAGAATGCAATGTAATGTCATTCCGTCACATTATCGATACGAGAGAATGGAAACACACACGAAACAACAGTACTTTATGGAGCGTGAATACTTCCATGATGCTAGGAAAGAGGCCTGTTTTGGGTGACGTCACATACGGGTTTTGCAAGCTCTGCTCTGTTACATGTCAATAGAAATACTAAGTCTCTCTTTAAGCTTTATATTTTCTTAAAGGTTAAAATTGAGTCGTACTTTACTTGAGATAGATAAATTATAATGGAGAAACATTTATCTGTATGTTTTTTAATTTAAACTCATATTTTTCTAAATAGGCCTAGAACATTGAAGATTAACATGGACATACAGCGCCCTCCATAATTATTGGCACCCCTGGTTAAGATGTGTTCTTTAGTGTCTAATAAATTCAGTTTTTTTCTAAATAATATAGGACCACAATGAAAAAAAGAGAAAAATCCGACCTTTAATTCAAGTGCATTTATTCAGTGGGAAAAAAATCCCACATTAAGAAATAATTCTTTTACATCAAATCATGTGTGCCACAATTATTAGCACCCCTGATGTTAATACTTTATACAACCCCCTTTTGCCAACAAAACAGCACCTAATCTCCAATAATGTTTCACAAGATGGGAGAATACAGAAAGAGGGATCTTCGACCATTCCTCTTTGCACAATCTCTCTAAATCATCCAGCGACCTGGGTCCTCTCCTCTGCACTCTCCTCTTCAGCTCACTCCACAGGTTTTCAATGGGGTTGAGGTCTGGGGACTGAGATGGCCATGGGAGGAGCTTGATTCTGTGTCTGGTGAACCATTTCTGTGTAGATATGGCCACATGTTTAGGGTCATTATCTTGCTGAAAGACCCAGTGATGACCCATCTTCAGCTTTCGGGCAGAGGCCACCAGATTTTGATTTAAAATGTCCTGGTTTTTCAAAGCGTTCATGATGCCATGCACCCTAACAAGGTTCCCAGGGCCTCTGGAAGAGAAACAGGCCCACAGCATCACCGATCCTCCCCCATACTTCACAGTGGGCATGAGGTGCATTTCTGCATACTCATCTTTTGTGTTCCGCCAGACCCACTGAGAGTGTTTGTTGCCAAAAAGCTCTATCTTGGTCTCATCTGACCAAAGCACACTGTCCCAGTTGAAGTCCCAGTACCGCTTAGCGAACTCCACACGTTTGCGTTTATGATTGTGAGTGAGAAAAGGTTTTTTCCGTGCATGCCTCCCAAACAGCTTGTTGGCATGTAGATAGCGCCTGATGGTTGTTTTGGAGACTTTGTGACCCCAAGATGCTACCATTTGTTGCAATTCTTTAACAGTGAGCTTTGGAGAACTTTCTATTTCTCTTACCATCCTCCTCACTGTGCGTGGTGGCAAAATAACCTTGCGTCCTCGTCCAGGCTTGTTTACCACTGTTCCAGTTGTTTTAAACTTCTTAATGATTCCTCTGATAGTAGATATGGGCAGGTGCAGGCGAGTGGCTATTTTCTTGTAGCCATTGCCTGACTTGTGAAGGTTGACACACATCTGCCTTACTTGAATGGTGTGTTCCTTTGTCTTTCCCATGTTGAAGAGTGGATAAGAGAAATGGCCTCTGTGTCACATCATATTTATACCCCAGGGAAACAGGAAGTGATGAATTACTAATTAAATGTTCCTAGATACTCTGATCAACTTTGTAAACTACTGTAGTAATGACAGAAATACTTCAATTACATTTATTTCCTAGGAATTGTTAGGGGTGTCAATAATTGTGGAACAGGTGATTTTATGAAAAATTATTATTTCTTAGTCAGGGATTTTTTTTTTTCCCTTAAAATTCACTTGAGTTGAAGGAAACATTTTTCTACAATTTTCAGTGTGAGAGTATGCTTCTGCAATGAAAATTGAATTTATTTTAAGGCTTTTAACACATCTTAACCAGGGGTGCCAATAATTATGGAGGGCGCTGTATAAACGATCTGATGGAAATCGTGTAAATACGGGGAAGGCAGGGTTTCCTCCAGGATTTTTTGAAACTGTGGCGGAGGGCTTCAGCGTTGGGTCAAAACTCAGCATTATCAGGTGTGGCCAGTTTTCATTAATCAGCACTTAGGCGATGTAATAACAGAAGTCTATGTGATTGGAGGTTTATCAGTTTCACATGCGTCACGGTGGATTTCACATATAATATGAAAAACGATTATGACTCCAGACTCCGGAATTGGAATTAAATAATCATGAAGATACAATGAGGTTGAGCAGGATGTGCTCACAGCACCGTTTTGCAAAGTGAACAAAATATTTTTTTCTCTAATCGCTGCACACATTACATTAAGAAGAAAGCAGTGCGTTTTACTGCCAATGGCTAATTTTTATTCATTGGAAAACGTGTTCATCAAGCAAAATGATTGACAACAGGTCAAGAATTATTAGCGCTCATTTTAACTTAACAATGAGAACTGGTCATTTTACATAGGCGTGGCGGCTTTTACTTTGCCGTAGCGGTGCGCCATGATCAATTACGTGTAGCAGAAACCCTGGGGGAAGGACTGATACCTAAATTTGTTATGATATTTTTCAATGAGTAGACTTGATAAGAGTGACGACAAAACAAGAAAGGAAGATTTTTAGAGTGCATTCTCTCTCTTAACTCGCGCAGGAATACATATTGTTCATGCACTTGCAGCTGCCTGTCATCAGATCTTTCTATTGCATATACTGTAACTACCTAACATTATTAGATTTGAGGTTTTGTTTAGTTTTGGACATCATAGAAGAGGAAGGACCTGAAGTTGAAGAAAGAACTATGGGAAGAGATACAACATCTATAAAAAAGCAATTAAGGGGTGCCCCGGTGGCTCATCGGTCTAAGCGCGCGTACCATAAAGGCTGTGTCCTATCCGTAGCGACCTGGGTTCGATTCCAGCTCAGGTCATTTGCTGCATGTCTTCCCCCAATCTTCTCCCCAACTTTCCTGTCTCTCTACACTGCACAACTGTCAAATAAAGGAAAAATTCCCCCCAAAAAAAAAATCTTAAAAAAAAAAAGCAATTAAGACTTGAAATTCTCCCGCGACCCTTTCGGTCATGATACATGTTGTGTTGAAATTGTCATGAAACGACTATACAATCATGCCGAAATAAAAACAAATAAATAAATTGAGCTTAAGTGCATGAGAAGTACAGGCGGACGATTCAGGCTGCTTTTGAGGTATTGGGTGGAGATATTTGAGGGGTACGATTGTGTTCTAAATGGCATCGTTCTCGTCACTCCATATTTCTATGTCTGTCAATCGCTGTTCTGAGAGTCCACTTGATTGTGTTCATTAAATACTATCTTTTTTGTAGCCCAGCTTTGGCTTATCCAACCTTCCTCGGAATGGTAGCATGACTCCAGTAAAAACATAATTTTCTTTCTAAACTAGACAACGTGTACATGTATACCGTATAGCCAGCCCGCGACCAGACTTTTTGCAGGCACTGAGCGAACCAAAATAAGCAGCAAAACTAATATGCATTTATGAAAGAAATCACCTTTAAGCGACAGTAGCTAAAAAAATATAAAGATTTAAACATGGGATTTAAAACTATGAACTACTGGAAGATCTGGAAGAAATCTATTAAGAGTTCTGACTCGTCAGGCTTTAAAAACAAAATTGAAAACATTTTTTACAGTGTTCACTGTATTGTAACTATGGAACATCTGGGTACTTTCAGAGTACACAACCCGTATGTGACGTCACGGAAAATGAGAATGTCGGCGGACTGGTTACGGTGGAAAAGGAGTAACATTTGGAAAGCGAATATTAAGTTGCATGAAACTTTTTTTTCTCTTGTTATATGAGTGAATACCTTCAACCTATCATGAAATTGCCATAACGGACCAATTTTATGAGTACTTATTTTCTTTGAATCCCTACTTTAAGTAGCTTTGTGTCGGAATTGTGTTTGGTTTTGGTTAACAGGAGCTTTTAGCAAAGTTTCCTCTGGATAGCTTAGTGGGAATATAACACGTCTATATAACAGTAGGGGAGACTGGGGTCCGATGAGCCATGGGGACCAATGAGCCGCATCACTATTTTGTGATCAATCGATGACAGGGCTGCTTAAAATAGGCAAAATATTTGACCATTGACTGATGAGTCATGGGGATAAATGAGCCATATCACTATTTTGCCTATTTTAAACACCTTTGGCATCAATTGATCGCAAAATAGCAATGCGGCTCATTGGTCCCCATGGCTCATCGGACCCCAGGCTCCCCTACAGCTACAATCACATGCATGCAAGGTGAGAGCAGTGCCTCATTAGCATAGCCGCCCCGCCCACTCAAAACAGCTTGTGTTTCAGGCCAGCACAGAAAGGGTGAGACGAGGTCTCACTAGGCCTGGATGTGTGCGGTTTTTTTTTTGGAACTGAATTCTTAACATTATTTTAAAGACACATTGGACATATTTTGAACGACTAAATACAGCATAATATGGGACCTTTATGTTACGCACTCCATCAGTTTTGGAGAAAATAATTTTTGCCAGCTGGAACATATTATATGGGGCCATTATCGTGGCAGAACTATTTACAAATGGTTTTGCTTCAAGTAAGCCGTATGTTTGGTGGCTATTTGATGAGCCAAATCTGTGTATGTTTATCAGACAAATTATCTTCTTTAAAAACGCTTTGGAATCACATTAAGACCTGGCGACTAAAATGCGAGTTTCAGCCATATCTGTTAAAGACCGCTAAGAATGACAACTTCCAGCTTAGTAGCCCCCTGTCACACGAGACGTCACGAGTTTTAATGTCCTTCACAGCTGCATATGAGGACTCGATATCCATACTAGTAGTACAATTTTGTTAGGTAGGGGCAACAGTAGGAAAAAAAGAATTTACAATAACAGCCTGCCAGGGGTTATTGTGAGGGAAGAAAAAATGTTTTTGTGTCTTGAGTTACCCCACCATCACCACCCAATTTTAATGCAGAATCCTGAAAAATCTGGATCAGATGGGTAATTTTAGCTACCAAAATATACCTGACCATGATTTCAAAATATAAAATCAACACAGTCATCAGGAATGCACCCGAAAACATGATTCAGAGGCCAGGTAGTGTTTTAAGCCCAAAATTACTCTGAAGATGTAACAAGTAGGATTCTGATAGAATTTGGCGGGCAATACTGAATCTAGAAATTTTTGCCTAAAGAATGTGTAATGGCTGGTAAAATTGAGAGTAGGGATGCACCGAAATGAAAATTTTTGGCCGAAACCGAAAACCGAAAATGAGAAACGCTTGGCCGAAAACCAAAATACCAAAATAAATTATTACGCCAATTTTTAGTACCATTGCATTTATGGCTATGACTGTGTACTTACCTAACTAAAGTCAAGGCATTGCAATTGCATAAATTAATATTCACTCTTCAAAGAATAAATCAATTACAAAATTATGAATATATTTATTTAGCACTGACACTCCAACAAAGCACAATATAAAATAAAATAAAATTATAAATAAAATATTTTACTTGGCCCCACTCATGAATAACCAACAGGCCTATAACTGACTGGCCTATTACTGGCTGCTTAAAAATTCTAACATTAAATATGTTATGTGACAACACAGCAGCCCACTGATTGGTCAGAGAGAATCCTCTCTGCGAAAGACAACTCGCTTCCGCATTATCGCTAGGAAACTGGCTTCACTTGCCATCATTGAAACAGCTCTTCAAATTGTGTTTTTGAAACGTGTGTTGTTTTAGGCAGCTTGATAAATATACTGTGCATTGCCTTACCTCTCAAACAAGGTTGCGTTTTTTCACCGAAGCTGCTGCCTTTATGAAATGCGTTTCTTTGCCTGTGACCCTGTTCGTAGCGAAATTAGAAGCAACGGTGTTCCCCTAATTCTCCTTGAGAAAGTTATTATGCTGCCCCTGTTTTACGAAAATTTTGCGGAAAATAACTTTACGGGTGCTGATGAAGCATTTTGTTCTTAGGAAAGGTATCACAGATGAGATGATGCATCGTAAAGCGATAAATTCTAATACTCTGCCATCTCCTGCGATTTTCGCATTTGCTACGCGTTTTGCCTTCAATTTCAAAGTGAAATGTTTATGAAGCCTGAATGTCAAGCTAATAAACAATAATTTGCTTCTTTGATATGAAGGAAAAAAGGTAAATTAACATCCTCGTTGTGTGGTGATTCCATATTTTTTTCCAGGGGTTGTAGTTACATTATGGAATACTGATGGCACACAAATGCCTTGAGAATATATTGCCTTTTTCTATGAATACTCTATGCCTTTTACAGAAATCATTGCTTTGCGTTTTTAGGTGGTACGTTATTTAATGTGCAACCAAATCGAACACAACACCAGCTGCTATCCTATGCATCAGGACAATGTCAAACAGAAATCACAATTAAGCACTCGCGGACTTTAGTGCCATAACGTGGTGACGGTTGTGCGCGTCCCCTGATTTAAACACATTTAACAAAATCAACTGAATAAAAGTCCAGACAGGCGCGTGCTGGCTGCGGTTTTTGCTTGCGTCATCACAACATCCTGTTTCGGCCGTATTGTTTTGGTGTTAAAAGTCTTTCGGCCGAAAACCGAAAATGCATTTTTTTCCATTTTTGGCTGAAAATTTTCGGTGGCCGAAAATTCGGTGCATCTCTAATTGAGAGGCTAAGTGCAGCGGCCAGAGAGAAACGAGCAGCACAGACACAATACAAACATAGAGAATTATACAGACCACTGGAAAGTACTCACGCTTCCAAAGGACGTGTAATAGACCGAAACACGGAAGCAACGCGAGAGAGATAAAAGGGAGAAGAATCTCGGCAGCCGAGAAAAACAAAGCACCTAAATAGTGCGACAAAAAGACCAGAGAGAAAAAAGTAGAAAAGGGAAAATCCCTAAAGAGGAAGGAACTCCAATAATAACAAGAAGATATAAAGTCACACAAATTCTGACTACAGATATCTTCGGCTATAGTGCTTAGCTACAAACAGACACTCTAGCAAAGGAGGCGTGGTGGACTTCCGGCTTATATCGAGTCCGGGGAAGCACCGCCCCAATTTAATCAGCCAGCTGGGTAAAAAATCTGATTGAAAAAGAATTCAATATCATCCCGGGACGAGAGCCACAAAGAAAAGTCCAAAACACGCGCACACCTCACAAACCATGACAGAATGATATTCCACACTTTAAAAATACAGATTTCTTGATAAATTTTTGAGAATAGTTTTGAAGATCCCTTTTTTTCATGGAAGTGACCTTGAGCTACAGCCAGCGCAGCTACAAAATGGTAGTGAACTGTTAGGGCAAAGTGAAAAACCATCAACTTAGGGCTACTTACCTGTGTATCATTAGACTAATGCCACAGCCAGTAGCTTGACTGAACAATTGAAACCGAAACGGCCTATTTTCTTCTAGTGTATTTGAGTACATAATCTTGTTTTTTGTATTAGGTAACCATGCTTTTTTGTTTTAAAGGTCCCATATTATGCTATATTTAGTCATTTAAAATATGTCAAATGGGACTTTAAAATAATGTTCAGAATGCAGTTACCAAAAAAAAAACCCCACACACATCCAGGCTTATTGAGACATCTTCCCTCACCCGGTCTGTGCCAGCCTGAAACACAAGCTGTTTTGAAATGGGTGGAGAGGCTATGGTAAATGATGCACTGCTCTGATTGGCTGCATGGCCGCTTCGATTCCGGGGGAGGGTGCAGACCCGTAAACCCTGGAAACCAAGATGGCAGGTATTTCAGGACAGCTTTCCGCGGCATCTATTGCTGTAAGACCGTACATGTTTGATCCCTAATCTGACCCCAAATGGAAGGCAAGACCGTACATGTTTGATCCCTAATCTGACTCCAAATGGAAATAGGATGCTATTGAGGTGTTGTAGCAACGTTAAGCAGAATGTCATTAAGTGGTAAGCTGAAATTTTAGTGTTTTGCTCGTACTGTCTTGCCTTGCATACGTGTGGTTGTAGCTGTATGGTTATGTAGTCATGTTATATACCCACTTATCCAGAAGAAACTTTGCTAAAAGCTCCCGATGACCATTTCTACCAAAACAAAACACAATTCCGACCCCAAGCTACTGAATGAGCTTGTAGCAAAACACACACAAACAGTGTAAGCGTTGCTTATGTGGAGCTAGCAAATCAATAACTTGTACCGGAAAGAACCCTGTATCCAATCTCCATATTTTTCAGCTTTTTATTAGCCATAACAGTTTTTAAAGGGGAATTTTATTCTGCGGCGGCAATGCAGAGAAATCGTTTGATATACCAGACACGTTATAGCTTGTGCGTTTCGCTATTGCTTTCACCGCAGTAGCATCAGAGTGTTTGCCCACAGAGCTAGTACCCGGCTGACCCCGATCATGAATAAGTAAAACGGTTGTTTCACAAGCAGCAGTAAAAAAAACCAAACACGTTCCCCAAGCTCTGTAAAACCTACTTCTGGGCTAACTGCAGCCTTATCAGACCAACATTGCAGACACATGCATACCGGTTAGCTTTAACTGTTGCGGCCACGGTCAGGTAAGGTTATGATACACTACCACCTTGATGCTAACCACAATAACATAAGCATAACAATCTGAGTTACTGCATATAGGTAAGCAAACTAGGAGCATTTTTAAGTAGCACGGCACGCAAACTAACATGCGGGAGTAACCAAGCGCTCATAACAATGAAAGTGACAAAGGTTACTGTGCAATACAGGTTTTATGGACAGTAATTTCCGTTAGTGTGAACAGTTGCTTGTGTGGAGCTAGCGAATCGATAACTTCAACAGAAAAGAATTTTGTATCCAATCTCCACCTTTTTCGGCTTTTTACAGTGTATTAGCCAGAACAATTTTAAAGGGAGATGAAATTCCGCCACGGCCATGCAGAGAAATTGTTTGTTATACCAGGCACGTTGTACCTTGTGCGTTTCGCGATTGTTTTCACTGCGGTAGCATCAGAGAGCTAGCCAACTTATTGGCGAAGTACCCGGCTGACCCTGGTCATGGGTAAGTAAAATGCTTGTTTCACAGTAGCAGTAAACAAACCCAAATACGTACCCCAAGCTCTGCAAGACCTACTTCTGGTCTAACTGCAGCCTTTTCAGCCCAACTTTGCAGACACATACGACACCTCTCCAGTTAGCTTCAACTGTAGTGGCTACAATAAGGCAGGGTTATGATGAAACTGCGGGATTGATGCTAACCAACGTAACACAAGCATACCAAACAGAATGATTGCATATAAGTTAACCAGGAGCATTTTTTAAGTAGCACGGCATGCAAACTAACATGCAGTAGCTAGTAACCAAGCGGTCATGACAGCGACAGAGACAAACATTACTCGGAAATACAGGTTTTACAGACAGTAAGTTCCATTACGGTGAACAGTTGTATCAAGCATCCAAATTACAAACAAGTATAAAAAGATAGCTTCAAATGAGGTTTATGTTCAGACACCTTCTGATGAATGTCCCCTGTTATTACTCTTGCATATTTAGGACACAAACATTAGCAACAGTAACGTAGCTACATTAGCCGCAAAGCTGCAGCCACATTCAACAGGCTATCACGTTAGGTAGACTCATACAGTAAAGCAACTTAGCTACTGCTTCCGCGTCTGTGAGTCACGGACAGTCGCGGCCGATCCAGGCTTTATCTTAAGATATTTTACAAAGCCTGCGTTTGAGGCCAGTTGTTAGTGCTAACTATTGTTAGCAGTCCTGCTAGCCATCAGTAACACGTTGACTTCACTTACATTAAATGCTGTTATATCGTTGCTTACAGCTTGTGGCTCCGAGCGCTTGATCGATGCAACTGCTCCAGGTTTGAGAAGCAGCTGAGACGCATATCCAGCGTGGAATTATCCTTTATTGACAAAGCTGTCTTTGGTGAAAAACAGAACACAAACAGTTAAAGTTCCCTTTGAGTGTTTCCGTTTTCCTCCAGCAAACAAAAAAGCTACCCACTGATTTGTGGTGGCACCCTCTTTTAGAAGAGTTAATAGTTGTGCTTTTTTGCGCATCCAAAAAAACATGGACAAGCAGCTTTGGGAGACATATGGACAAAACTTCACCTTGAATGATCTGCGGTTCTTCTTCTTCTTTCGTATTTCCAGAAGTGTAGATGATACTAAGGCGTGATCCGCCTTAGTGATATAATCCGTGGTTGTTTGTGCCTGCTAAAATAGTTTCCGGGGTGGGCAGGTCCAGCGCAATGATTGCCTCTAGCTAAGTCTGTACTAATTGGACGGCACAACTCGACGTCAGGTGTTGCCCAGATCTCGTGAAGATCTCGGGACGAGCTGTTCAGAGAGGAAATCGCATTCAGGAAATCACGTTCTCGGATTACGGCAAAACCCCTGTATCTTATTTTTAGACACTTAAGCGAGGTTCAGTATGGACATCCAACATTATTAGAAACTTTAGAGAGGTTGAGTATGGACATCCAACATTATAACATTACTTCTATGTATTAAAAGAAGGATCAGCATAATGGGTCCCCGTTAAGCAATATTGTAATGCTTAACATTCACAGCAAAATATATACATATGTATATGCAGTATACATTTTGAATAAATCTGTTATGGTTAAACTTATTGGCGCATTAAATTTTTGTAATGGCCCACTCATTTTGAAAATGGCCCACTGATTTGCCATGACTCGGGCTATTTGCCCATGGGCTTTGCTGTCCTTCCCAACCCCCGAAAGACCATGTAGATGTTAAAGATAGGGGGTGACTCTAAGGCTCCTTGCTGGCGACCTACCACGGTATCGAAGGGGCTTGTCATGCCTTTGATTCAGGCCTTCGTCCCAGTGTATAGCACATGCAGTACAGCAATCAGCTGCGGAAATTTCAGTCGGATGTCAAGACAATGGAATAAGGCATCTTGTGGGATCCAGTCAAAGGGCCTCAAGATTAATAAAGGCTATAAAGACCGGGGTTTGACTTCTTTGATATCTCAAGTATTTTGTGTAAGATAAATATGGCGTCGCAAGTCGATCTATTTTCCCAGGGGCCAAACTGCAATGGTAGCAGGACTTGCTCGTATCTTTTCTTCACGCAGTCGATGATCATCCCAGACACCAATTTAGACATAGTTGCAATTATGCTTAGGCCTTTGTAGTTTTCAGCAAGCGACCTCAGTCCTCTCTTATCCAAACACGTTACACATGCTGAAAGCCATTGGTATGCATTTATGGATTGTCTACATACAAACCCCAATTCCAATAAAGTTGGGACATTGTGAAAAATGTGAGTAAAAACAGAATACAGTGATTTGCAAATCCTTTTCGGCCTAAATTCAATTATGTACACTACTAAGACAAGATATTTTAAGTTTAAACTGATAAACTTTATTGATTTTTGTAAATATTCACTTATTTTGAATTTGATGCCTCCAACACTTTCCTAAAAAGCTCGGACAGGGGCAACAAAAACTGGGAAAGTTGAGGAATGCTCAATTAACACCTGTTTGGAACATTCCACAGGTGAACAGGTTAATTAGAAACAGGTGAGTGACATGATTAGGTAAAAAAGGAGTATCCCCGAAAGGCTCAGTCGTTCATAAGCAAGGATGTGGCGAGGTTCACCACTTAGTGAACAACTGCATGAGCAAATAGTCCAACAGTTTCAGAACAACATTTCTCAATGTGCAATTTCAAGGAATTTAAGGATTTTATCATCTACTAAGAATGTTCGATAATATCAGCGGATATTTGCATAAAAATGTAAAATCGGAAAAGATTGTTATCGGATTTTTTGCGGATAATAAAATCCAATAAAACAAGAGCACTCAGAGAGCGCAGCACCTCCGCCACGCCAACAGAACTCTGTGCATGAGTTCTTTTTGTTGGCTGATGTTGGGTATTGTTGCATTCCACCGCTGGGTGGCAGCAAAACCCAAAAGCATGGCGATTGGAAATCCGGCCTATTGGAAGGACTTGAAATCTTGAACTTTGGCGTATATCCCAGCTGCACTTTGGCCTAGATATGCCAAAATTTAATCACTTGTTCCTCTTGTGCTACTCTAACATCCTGCAAAGTTTGGTTAAAATCCATGCGGTCGTTTTTGAGATATTCTGTTAACAGACAAACCAACCAATGCCGGCAAAAACATACACCTCCTTGGCGGAGGTGACTAATGCTTGGGTTCAGCGGCGGCTTGTGAACTGGCGACAGGGGAGGATCAAACAATCCCTTAAAATTAATGATTGGTCTTGACCTGTTTTCAATCATTCATTTAAATTACCATTACAGAAACCCGAAAACTCTCAACATTATCAGGTGTCGCCAGTTTTAGTCAACAGGAGATATGTCATGTTGCCGAAAATTAGTTTGGGGGGAAATGCAGTCCGCATGTATCGGTATTGGTGGATATCGGAAGCGGAAATTATGAGTCGGCCAATATCGGCATATCGGGTATCAAAAAAGCCAATATCGGACATCCCTATCATCTACAGTCCATAATATCATCAAAATATTCAGAGAATCTGGAGAAATCTCTAAACGTAAGCGGTAAAGCCGAAAACCAACATTTAATGCCCGTGACCGGCAGTCCCTCTGGCAGCTCTGCATTAAAAACCAACATCATCTGTAAAAGATTTTACCATGTGGGCTCGGGAACATTTTGGAAAACCATTGTCATTTAACCCAGTTCGTCGCTACATCTACAAGTGCAAGTTAAAACTCTCCCATGCAAAGCGAAAGCCATTTATCAACAACACCCACAAGAATCTAAATTTAATATAAAACGGACTGAGGCAGAATGGAAAACTGTTCTGTGGTCAGATAAAACAAAATTTTAAATTCTTCTTGGAAACCACATGTCGTGCGGTCCAAAGAGGAGAGGGACCATCCAGCTTGTTATCAGGGGACAGTTCAAAAGCCTACATTTCTGATGGGTTGGGGTTCCATTAGTGCCTATGGCGTGGGGAGGTTACACATCTGGAAAAGCATTATCAATGTTCAAAAGTATATAGAGGTTTTACAACAACATACGCTCCCATCCAGACAACATCTCTTTCAGGGCAGGCCTTGCATATTTCAGCAAAACAATGCCAAACCACATATTGCATCCATCACAACAGCATGGCTTCGCAGTAGACGTCCAGACCATTCACTAATTGAAAACATTTGGCGCATCATAAAACTAAAAATCCAGCAAAGAAGACCTTGGACTGTTGAGCAGCTAGAATCCTACATGCAACAAGAATGGGACAACATTCCTCTCTCAAAACTTCAGCAATTGGTCTCCTCACTTCTCAGATGTTTACACACTATTGTTAAAAGAAGAGGGGATACTAAACAATGATAAACATGGCCCTATCCCAACTTTTTTCAGATAGTTCATTTTGACTTTGATGGCAAAATCCTAATATTTTTCATGAAGTGGTAAAATGTCTCACTTTCAGCATCTGATATGTTGTTTATGTTCTTTTGTGAATAAAATGTCAGTTTATGAGATTTGCAAATCATTGCATTCTGTTTTTATTTACATTCTACACAGCATCCTGACTTTTTTGGAATTGGGGTTGTATTTTGTAGGAAAAAATTTGTTAAAGTCTCATCACTTTGTTTTGCTCTTATTATTTGACACATTCAATGTGAGCTGAACTCATTAAGGGTGCAGTTTACAGATGGGGCAAGTTGTCACAATTAAGTGTCCACTTATCTGGGTCATTCCACATGAAGTCAACCAGGGTTCCCATTGACATAGTCATGGATTTTCCTAAAACTTTGATAAAATGTTGCTCTGTGTGCCAAATGAGGACATACCAAGTTTTAGCTCAATCAGCCCATTAGGTTTGATTTCCTGGGGAGAAACTGGCATTTTTTCCATATTATCACAAATCCGCATAAGTCATCAGATGGGCGTGAAAATGGTACTCTTAAATGTGTATGTTTGGATACTGGTTTGTGAAAGTAGCATTTTTTAGAGCCTATGAAGCCACAATAAAAGGGTTGAAACTACTTTGATTGGCAATGAAGGGTAGTACAGTGCCTAGTGAACAAGTCCTGAAAAAAAATCATTGGGTTAGCTTTATTACTAAAAAATGTAGATCCTAGAAAAGCACCAGGGCCTGATCTAATTGAACCTTACTTCCTGAGAGTGGCATCTCATTTTATAGCAAGGCCTCCAACATATATTTTTAATCTTTCAGTGGAAACTCAGGTCGTTCCTAGGCTGTGGAAATCTGCTTTTGTCCTCCCTTTACTGAAGGGAGGTGACCCAGTTTGTTTAAACAACTATAGGCGGATATCAAACCTATCAGTGCTGGCCAAAATCCTTGAAACTCTGGTTAGTAACCAATTAAAAGAGATTCTACCTAACAATGGCACGTACGTATCAATCAGGCTTTAAGAAAAAACACAGTAGCGTCACAGCTGCCCTGACGGTGGTAAATGACATCTCGGTCGCTCTTGATAAGAACAGCACTGTGCGTCACTTTTTATAGATTTGTCTAAAGCTTTCGATACTGTTGATCACAATGTTTTAAAGCTTAGATTTCTTCAGTCAGGACTCTCAGAGCAATCCCTTGCCTGGTTTTCAAACTATCTTAGTGACAGATCTCAGTGCATTAGACATGATGGTCTATGTTCTGAATTTATATCAGTCTCCAAAGGTGTACCACAGGGTTCTATTTTAGGTCCTCTTTTATTAACCCTGTATATGAACAACCTGGGTCAAAATGTGTCTGATGCTAAGGTTCATTTCTTTGCAGATGACACAGTCATTTACTATTTTGCATCTACTCTTGCCCTGGCCATTGAGCACCTGCAAGATGCTTTTAATGTTATTCAGGATACCCTACTTCAGCTAAAGCTTGTTCTTAATGCTGAAAAGACTAAACTTATTATCTTCAGTAACTCAAAGTCTAGAGCACACATCCCTGCTGTGGTCACTGTGGATGGAAGGAGCATAGAGACTGTTAGTTCTTATAAATATTTGGGTATTTTAATTGATGACTCTCACTTTTAAAGCGCATGTGCTTCAATTAGTGAAAAAACTGAGACTGAAATTGGGTTTCTACTTTAGTAATAAGCAGTGTTTTTCTTTTAATGTAAAAAAGCAGCTTGTTGCCCCCACTTTTTTTATCTGTGCTCGACTACGGTGATGTTTTGTACATGCGTGCTTCTGCTCAGTGTCTTCATAAAATTGATACAGCTTATCATGCTGCCCTGAGATTTATAACAAATTGTAAAGTCCTGACTCATCATTGCAAGTTATATTCTCGGGTGGGATGGCCTTCTTTGGCCACCCGCAGGCTTCATCTTTGGTATATTGTCATATACAAGGCAATTTTAGGTTTGCTCCCATCTTACCTATGTGTCCTTACCATGCCAAGGAGTACCGGACAATACTCCTTGCGCTCCCATGACCTTTACCTACTTTCAGTCCCAAACGTCCGTACTGAGCTTGGGAAAAAGGCATTTGCTTATTCTGCCTCCACTGCATGGTACAGTCTGCAAAATATTTTACAACTGGACTGCCTAGTTTCTCTAAATGAGTTTAAATCTAAACTTACGGACTTAAGAGCACTGACAGCTTAAAGAAGCTGCCTCTAATTCTGTGCAATGAACTAGTTTTAAAATTGTTACTGATTTACTCCTTTTACTGTATTTACTCTTATGATGTCGTTCTTTTTATGTTCTGTCTGTAACTGTGCTTTTTGATGCTGCAGCTTGTCTTGGCCAGGTCTCCCTTGAAAAAGAGGTTTTTCATCTCAATGGGACCTCCTGGTTCAATAAAGGTTATATAAATAAAAAATACCTCCAGAGTTAAAGCCTGTTAAAAATGGAAGAAATACAAATTTTGCCAACCCCAGTGCCACGCCCTCTTTTTTGACTTCCCAGAAAATCTAAACCAGTGGGCCGATTGAGCTAAAGTTTGGTATTTTTTCATTTGACACCCAAAGCAACAGTCTATTAAAGTTTGAAGAAAATCAATGACTATGTCCATGAAACTTAATTGGTTGATTTTATATGGAATGACCAATCTGTCTGCTATTTTATAAAGAAGATGCATTCAGTAAAAATATGTGCCACATCTACAACATGACATTTCTTCTATAACGATTTGTCGTTCTTGAGATATGTAAAAAGAGTTTAAAAATCACTTCAATTAAAATTAGTTAAGATGAAATAAAATTCATCTCACATTATAGACTATGCATTATTCCAAATCAACTCAATTTCATTAACAACTCTAACTTTACAATTCTGATTTTTCCTCTTGATTTCATCATGTCATAGGCTCATGCCAGAAATTTGAAAGCTATGCTAAGAAATAATCATGTGGAGAACGTGTGTGGAGCACTTGTTTGCTTATTTGCTGATCAACCCCTTGAGCAACTTCAAAAGCAATGGTCACATTTGACATCCCCAAGGATATGCTAAATATATGCATGACTATTCATCAGAGGAGTTAAAAGCTTTAAGAGAGAGAATGTTCAACAGATTCAATGAGTAACCCACCGTTAGGGACTGTCTGTGCTGGTTGACGGTATTACCCAGGTGCTTAGACGGCACTGTGCACATTTTTTAGCATAGATTTTTTGAGTGGCTATTTTGAAGCAGTGTGTTTTGAGGTGAGGTACTGGATGATGTCTTAATTGTGCTGTTTCTTACAGGAGTGGGCGACAGTGGGCGGTTGATCGAGATGAGAGTTTCCACGTCTTCCAACTTGAACGACTCTGTTATTTGGCCAGATGGATTTTACATTGTTGGGTTTACATCGTTAGAGTTTGCTAAAATATATTTTATTTTCATGGCCGTTATTTATATCGTGACAATTTTGGCCAACTCATGCATCCTCATAATTATATCGGCAGATCGTCGTCTGCACACCTCAAAGTATATTGCAGTGGCAAATTTAGGGGTTATTGACTTAATTATCAGTACAACCATTATTCCTGGTGTGATCAAGATATTTCTTGTGAAAGATAACTTTATTTCCTATAATGGGTGTTTGGCACAAATGTTTTTCTATTACTGTTTTGCCATGTTAGAGTCATTTTCCATCGGTGTACTTGCCTATGACAGGTTAATTGCAGTGTGTTTTCCCCTGCGGCAAAATTTGATCAACACATGGAAGAGCATGATCAGTATTTTAGTAATTATTTGGGTGTTTTGCGTAAGCTCCAACATGTTCATGATTCTGATCATGACAAAATTGTCTTTTTGCAGTTCATTGAATGTGAACAGCTATATCTGTGGCTATGTACGTGTGTACAGACTATCCTGCAGTGATACCAGATTGCAGAAGGCCACTGTCTCTTCCCTGGGGTTATTCGTTTTGTGTGGGCCCCTCAGCTTCATTATCATGTCATACTGCTGTATTTTAACTGCCGTGTTTAGAATGAAAAGTGTGGACAGCAGGTACAAAGCACTCGCAACTTGCACTGAGCATCTTGTTCTAGTGGCAATTTTCTTCATGCCTTGTCTGGCTCTGAATATTGTCGACCTCTTTCTATTCCAACTCAATCCAGATTTCAAAATGGTTAGTTTCTCTTTGGCCTCATGTTTACCTCCCTGTCTGAACCCCATTGTGTACTCCCTTGGAACCAAAGAAATTAAGAACAGGATACTGGCCATTCTCAAAAAAGCCAAGGTCGCAGTCTGGGCAGAGTAGATGGAGAAACGTAGTTTCAGTGGCTTGCAAATGAGAACATTCTTCTAACTGATGGCTTCCATTTAAATTTGCCCTTGTAGGAGGGTGTCAGTTGTAAATTTCCCTATCAAGACCTTGGTAATTCAATTACATTGAACTTTTTTCTGGTTTAGCTGTTGGGACTTAATTTCGGTTAAGTCTCCAGATCCTCCAACCAAATTGTCATTTTGTTATTCTGGTGCTCCTACATCTTTTCTGAAGTCAGAATTTAGCATTTTCAAGCATTTCCAAGGTAAATTTTCAAGCTTCTCTGGGACCTTGTTGCAGTGGTAAATTATGTATTTATCAAATAACTGGGTCAGATTGGGAATTACTATGACAGTTATGCAATTATCTTAATGTCAAACAGTTTCAAGCACTTTTATTCATGATGTGAACACCATATTAAAATTCATTTATTTTCAAGGATTTCCAGCACCTGTTGGAACCCTGTATTCAATCCCTTGTGTGAAGTGATCCCTCTGTTGCCAGGGGTATGTGTCTGGAATATTCAGCAGTAATAAGAGCTTACAATGAGCTGCTGCATCATTGATGAGTATATTTACTATTTTTGGGACTGTTGGTTTAATCTTGGTGTTCCACAGCTGCAGTTTGACAGTTTTCTCCAATGAAAAGTGATTGCAACTTTAAACTACAAACCCCAATTCCAATGAAGTTGGGACTTTCTTTAAAATGTGAATAAAAACAGAATAAAATGATATCCAAATCCTTTTCGACCTATATTCAATTGAGTGCACAACAAAGACAAGCTTTTTAATGTTCAAACTGATAAACTTTATTGTTTTGTTTGGAAATATTCACTCATTTTTGAATTTGATGCCTGCAACATGTTCCAAAAAAGCTGGGACAGGGGCACATTTACCACTGTGTTATATCACCTTTACTTCTAACAACACTCAATAAGTGTTTTGGAACTGAGGACACTAATTGTAGAAGCTTTGTAGGCGGAATTCTTTCCCATTCTTCCTTGATGTATGGCTTCAGTCGCTTCAGTGGAAGACAGGTCTGGACTGCAGGCAGGCCTGTCTATTACCCACACTCTTTTACTACGAAGCTAAGCTGTTGTAACACATGGAGAATGTGGCTTGGCATTGTCTTACTGAAAAAAGCAGGGACGTCCCTGAAAAAGATGTCGCTTGGATGGGAGCATATGTTGCTTCAAAACCTGTTTGTAGCTTTCAGCATTAATGGTGGCTTCACAGATGTGCAAGTTACCCATGCCATGGGCACTAACACATCCCCATACCATCACAGATGCTGGCTTTTGAACTTTGCACTGATAACAATCTGGATGGTCCTTTTCCTCTTTAGCCCGGAGGACAAAACATCCATGATTTCCAAAAACAATTTGAAATATGGACTCTTCAGACCACAGCACACTTTTCCATTTTGCGTCAGTCAGTCTCAGATGAGCTCGGGCCCAGAGAAGCCGGCGGCATTTCTGAATGTTGTTGATATATGGCTTTTGCGTTGCGCAGCAGAGTTTTAACTTGCACTTGTAGATGTAGCGACAAACTGTGTTAACAGACAACTGTTTTCTGAGGGACTGATGGTCACGTGCATTAAATGCTGGTTTTCGGCCTTGCCGCTTACGTGTAGAGATTTCTCTGGATTCTCTAAATCTTTTGATGATATGGACTGCAGATGATGAAATCCCTAAATTCCTTCCAATTGCATGTTGAGAAACGTTGTTCTTAAACTGTTGGACTGTTTGCTCACTTAGTTGTTCACAAAGTGGTGAACCTCACCCCATCCTTGCTTGTGAACGACTGAGCCTTTCGGCGATGCTCCTTTTATACCTAATCATGACACTCACCTGATTCCTATTAACCTGTTCACCTGTGCAATGTTCCAAACAGGTGTTTTTTGAGCATTCCTCAACTTTCCCAGTCTTTTTTAGCCCCTGTCCCAGCTTTTTTGGAACGTGTTGCAGGTATCAAATTCAAAAGGAGTGAATATTTCCAAAATAAAAACCCAATAAAGTTTATCAGTTTGAACATCAAATATCTTGTCAATTGAAAATAGGTCAAAAAGGATTTGCAAACCATTTTATTCTGTTTTTATTCACAATTTACACAACATCCCAACTTGGGGTTTGTACTTCTATTGGTAACCTGCTGATGCTTTTGCTTTTCATAAATGTTCTTGTTCTCCATTCATACCAGGATGACTTAACAGCCAGTAACCTTATGCATCCCTGTGTGTCTGAACCCCACACTGTATCACCTTTCAACTGAAAAATTGAGGATAGAACACAAGCTTCGTTCCAAAAAGTAGCTGCGTCAGATATGAAGGCTTAGAACAAATGAAATAAAAAAAAGATATGAGGGCTAAGAGCCTGTGTTGTACAGAGGTTACATTTAAAAATAAATATATTTTCTGCTTTGGTTTTCATGTTGCGTTGTGTGCTTGAAGACTGCTGTTCTTGTATCACCTCTTCTTTTTATGGTCAGTTACAGCAATCAGATCATGCTGTAATTAAATTTCATAAGATCATGAGATACAATCGTATTTATTTACTTGAAGACGTGTGGACTCAATTTTATAAAGGAGTTGCAATGCTCAGTATACGTTGCATTTAGACATAAACTTGTGCCTCGGCTAACTTGGGGAGTAAAGCCAAAATTTAAAGACCAAATTTATTGTGGCTTCAATTGCTGTGGTTAATTTACCACATGATCCAAGTTTGGCGGCCCCCTCTGGCACTTGGACTGCTTCTTGCCTTCTGGAGTTTTCAGCCCTTTCGGTCCTTCTTAAATGCACTTTGTGCCGTAAGTCAGTCTGGCATAAGAGTGTGTGCTAAATGCCTGTAATGTAATGTCCCTAAAAAAAAAAGAAAAAAGAACTGTGCCATCTGAAGAATACTTACCCCTCTGGAGTCAAGGGTATAACAGGCCGTTTTTGACTACTTTTGATTTTATCTTTATATCTCACCTTAAAAACTGTTTACCTCGCCTTGTTAGGTATCATTTTTCAGCACAACCTCAGCTGTGTGAATTTCCAGTTAATTTTTCATTTTGACATACTGTATTAACACTTTAGACTTAAAATCACACAAAAAACATCAAATCCGAGTAGGAAAAAAAAGATGTGTTTTTACTGTGAAAACCACAAATATGTTGAACGAACCATTTTGATGAATTAGAATGCAAATATATCGTGTCATTTTCAAAAACATATGTACACATTTACAAAACAACAAAGTTATATACAACAATTTACAAAAAATGCAGGAAATGCCTCTGGCGTTTTTGTATAACTATTTAAAAAACATCACAATCACAATCAGATGCCACAAATTATTTGTGCCACTGCAAGAGACAGTTCCTGTCCACCACAAGACAGAGGGGCACATCACAGGCCTGGCACTTCCACGGTGTGTCACATCTCCTGTTGTCCACCAGGAGGCAGCAAACAACATTTCCCCGCTTCCCCAGCAACCAAATGCCATGCGTTGCCATTGAATTTTTTAATTGGTTGATGTTGTTGATGTTGGTTGATTTTTTTGGACCCTCAAATGCATAATTGCTTTCAGGCTCACCTGTTTAAGGTCATTTGATCAATAACCACACAATTTATTCACTAAATAGTCAAAACCAATATATAAGCCTGTGATTATTAAGAAAGCATTAAGAAATGACAGATCACTGATGGGTAACATCATTGACAACAGACTTAACAGTGATATTGTAAAAAAGAAAAAAAGAAAAAAAATGAAATCATAAAAAAAATTAATTAACCCAGTGCTTTCCCTGAATCCCATTTCCTATCTAGGATTGATAACAGTGCAACCTAATTTATTTGAAGATTGTACTTAATCATAATGTTTTTAACATTCAAAAGAATAGGTTGCATTTGCAGGGAAGCTTAGTTGCACACTGATAGCCGAGCGAAGCAATAATAATTACTTTATTATACTATCAACGCTTCTTACGTTGAAGCATCGGTGATTGAATAATTTAGTAAATTGGATATTAGTGCATTGCGAAAGTGCGACGAATGGCATTTAAAATCATTTAGTTTGCATGTCATGCGTAGAACTCACAAGGAGGCAAAGTCATTCATTAGGTCTTTGCAGTTTGGCCTCTGGGAAAGTAGTTGGAAGACTATAATATGAGATTGTATGAACGACAATGATCTAATTAAACTAGAAACGAGAAATTTCACTTAATTACCATCCATGCAATCTCATTGTAGCCTTCCTCGTTGACGCAAAGCTGTATGTCATAATCGTTATTGGCAACACAGCTTACTGGAAGCCCATTTCATACATGCCAACTCTATCGCTTTTGGGGCGTTTTATTCACCTTCTGATTTTGAAATCACTCTCCATGGAAATCTAGCGCTTTTTATAAATTTCAATGAATTATTCATTTGTACGTGTGAACACTTTATTTTCACAATTTTAAATAGAGTTTATTTTTTTTCTTTTGAAATAATATGTTTCATAAAATAATGACTCAAATGTCCAACATGGACGTTCATAAGGATGTGTACATACGATGCGCAAATGCAAAGATGATGTCAAGTACATTCCGCTCTTTGCTCTGTTAACTGCAAACTTTTGGCAGCGCACGCATTTCGAGGCCCGCCGTGTCAGGCCGCATTCTGATACGGCGTTAATACTAGCAGGGAGAGATGGTGATATTAAGTACGTGAACCTTCTTTGGAGTTTGTTTTTGGAACGAGGGAGAAGGTGGGAAGTTAAGCTCTCTTGGATTTTTAAAAACCATTTACCCTCAATTTCCTGCATAACGGCGTGAACAGTACGAGTGCATCGGCCCGTCCAGCCTTGGTCAGTCCCATGCATTTTGTGGTGTGCACGTGCGATTTTAAGATAAATCACGGTGGTAGTGCAGATGTTAAAAACATTTACAGACTGGTAAACACATAAAATGAGCAAAGTCAGCTGAGAAACCCAGATCCATTTTTTTTTTGGTATGTTCATATACATCTCATGAAGATAGTGTCACAATGGCAGAAATGCTCGTGCAGGGCTGCCATTATTTGCGGTGAGAATTATGCAGCTGAACTCTTTACCTATGGTGGTACTTGATGAGTCTTGACGAATCTGATGTTGGTCAAAACCAAGTTAAAATTGTTGCTGCAAAATTATTATTATTTTTTTTTAAATATTAGTTCAAATGGTGCACAAATTTGAAAATGCCTGGGCACTAATATCTCAAGTATTTTACATCCACACTTAATCTATATTGCTGCTGGGTATCATATGCAAAGTTGCATGGCAATAAGTGCTCACTGCATTGATATTATTTTTGTAAAATATTAGGATGGATCTTCTCCTCTATAGTTGCAGCCAACCATTTTCTGGATCTAGAATAGGGTGAAAAATCTTTCCCTGACCTTTTACAGTCCTATTTGAACACAATGGGTTGACCAGAGCAGAAAGATTGTTTACGTCCACACATTCGCTACACTATGCAGGGGTTCCTTGAAACATGGCAGTCCCTATATGATAGCAAACAACAGCATCGTACACACTCTTTAAAAGTCTGTTGCAGGGAAATCATTTGGCTGATTGTGATGAATTGGGGGTCAAACCTAATGATGTCCCCAATAACTAAAAATGATTGAGATTTACTTTTGGTTTCCATTCAAGCATTTGTGACTACTGGTATGGCACATGGTTTCTTGAATGCCTTGTTTCCACTACGACCACGAATCCCACGAATTGTCACAAATTGATAAATTTTCAGATTCGTGAGGATTCGTGGAATGTCGCAAATTTTATGGTCCAATTTGTGACACTGTACAAAGCATTTATGATGCGGGTACGATAGAGTTACGGATATTCCAGCAATTATTAGACGTATAAACGTAGCAATGTTGTGTTCAACCTTTATAAAATGAAAATTGATAGATATCGACTTTTCTTGGTCTTTTTATTCGTCTGTTTTCTTCCGTTGAAGATAGACAACATTCTTTATTCGGTCTCTCTTTTGAAAATTAGTCAGATGGATCGAACAAATTTACGCTTTATTTCCACACCAGAGATAAAATAGTGCTTGTAGTCAGTGAGCAAATCAATTCCATGACCACTGACATTGTAAACGAAATAAAGAATAAAAATATATCACCAACAAACAGAACATCCAAAAATGATGGCCCCTCAAATAAATGAACTGCAGTGTACATTGGATGTTCTGTTTGTTGTTAAAGTGGTTTTTTTTAATTCTTTATTTTGTCATCAATCTGTTCTAATTGTCCTCTTTTTTTTTTGGCCGTCGGACATGGAGTATTTTGCATTTAATGTCCGACAGGCATTGTACGGACTTTGTTGTATTTATAAAAATGGCCCAAATAAATTGATTGTAGTGCCCATTGGATCATCTGATTGTTGGTGATATATTTTCATTCTTTATTTTATAAATCTGCTCTCATATCAATGCTTTTACTTTCTGCTAGCTGCCGTACATGGAGTATTTTGCATTTCGCGTCCGACAGTCTTGATCGTGCATGCAATATTTAATTCACAATGTCAATGGTCATAGAATTGATTTGCTCACTGACTACAAGCACTATTTTACCTCTGGTGTGGAAATAAAGCGTGAATCTGTTTGATCCATCTGACTAATATTCAAAAGAAAGACAGAATAAAGATGGTTGTCTAACTTCAACAGAAGAAAACAGACGAATAAAAAGACCAAGAAAAATCAATAGCTATCAATTTTATAAAGGTCGAACACAAACATTGTGCTACGTTTATACATCTAATAATTTCTGGCATACTCGAAAAATTAGAACTTTTATGACTGTCGGACATGGAGTATTTTAGGATCTCTGTCCGACAGTCGCTAAATTTGTCATAAATGCACTAAGTCCCGCTCCGATGTCGCCTTAACTAAATTGAGCAGAGCTTAAACAGAAAAATTGGTCAAAATTCTCGGTACTTATCTTGAAGAACTGAGCTGTCTTATCAAAAAATTCACGTTTAATATTTAAAAGATTCAGAAGATTTGAAGAAATTAAAAATCGACTGCTGGACACGGAGTTATATTAAAACCCAGTCCGACTTTCGGACACGTAGACACTGGGATATATTGTTGGAGAATGCTTATATCCAAGTCACTATTTTTCATGAACATGATCTTTATGGCATAATGGCGTTTGCCTATTTATAATTAAGTGAAGCTTGCTGACTTCGCAAACTGCTCGTTCAGAAAATGAGTGCTACAAAAAAAAATATGAACAAGGAATTTTGTAGTGTCTAAGTGACCGGCAGCCGGTCAAGGTTTTAAATAGAAAACATCACTGGCAATCGAAACGTTTTTGTAATTTAGGCTAAACAGCACTCCGGTTAGCCTAAAAAGCACTCCTATTAACCTGAATAGCACTCCAGTTAGCCTGAATAGCTCTGATTAGCCTGTTTACGGTTAGCTTTCAATAATGGTAAGGGTAACACGATACAGACTTAAATTATCTATAGTTTTTGTGTTATCACTGGCCATTAAATTGAAATAAATAAATAAGATACATACTTAAAAATTTCCAAGGCGAAAACGAGACACATATATTCATATTTCAATATTTTGAGGTCTGCGTTTTCGAGGTCTGTGTTTTCGAGACACCCCCGATGGTCTGTTTTCGAGGTCTGCATTTTTTGAGGTCAGCGGTCTGCGTTTTCGAGGTCTGTGTTTTCGAGACAACCATTTGCGGGATGGAAATGTGTTTCTGATATGGAAAATGGCAGTTATTCTGAATGGAATAGACAGGAGGGCTGACAGCATTGATACTTTTGAGGAGCAGCTCAATAATTCTCTTGAAAAGTGAGTAAAGCTGTCTTTGTATGGTGTAGCTCTATCTTGCTTTTAGCCTGCTAGCTAACTAGCCAGCTATTTATTTTTGGTTTACCACCGTGATCACAGAGCTAGTTTGTTACATTGGGTAACAAAAGAGTAGTCGATACTGCAGTGTGCTGGCATTTTTCTTCACTTAGCAATCAGTTTTAGAATTTATACCACATTCAATGAAACGGAATGCCTTGCATTTTCGCTCATTTAAAATGCGATCAGCTATTACTGTTATGGCCCCAATTTGTTATGGCGTCAATTAGTTATGGCGTCACGGACAGCAAGGGATGACAGACAAAATTCTTCAATTTCAAAAGATTTAATTAAACACTGAGAACTAATTTACACTATACCCTACTGACCAAGATTGAAATCAAATAAAAAATGAGATATTTACAGTTCCTTTGTAATGGAGATGGGCGGCTATGTTGCGATGTCCTGGGACAGGAAAATGCTCCAACACAGGCAAAAATCCACAAAAAGCTTCACAGGTCTTGAAAAGAGTGACAGGTCTGGTCAAATGTATCCTTCCACAATTTCTCCTTGCAATTTCTCCAACAACAACTACTACTCTCTCAATTTTTCTCCTTATATACTCTTTTCCAGCCCCCTCTGAGGCATGCCCAGGACATGCCCAAACCTAGCTTGAGATCAGGCTTAACAAAAAAATGTCAATACTGCCATCTAGTTTTTTTTTTTTTTTTTTTTTTTTCCACATTACACTTCCATTCCAAAAGGGAAAAATTTTGACTCATAAAGGCAAAATTTTTCCTTTCAATACAAAAATGGTTAAGAAGACACGTGTATATATACATATAATAAAATATGCAAATAAACACATGTGATATATATATACACATACTCAAACACAGGATAAGCAATCAGCAATTACATTGTCAGTACCCTTTACATGCTTAATTTCCAAGTAAAACTCCTGTAAAATCAAACTCCAATACAACAATCTCCGATTCTTGTTTTTCATCTTACTCAAAAAAACATTAACGGATTGTGGTCAGTATATGCAATCATTGGCTTTTGCCCTGTACAAACATAACCCTCAAAGTGTTGTAAGGATAGAACCAGAGCCAACAGCTCCTTCTCAATTGTGGAATAGTTCTTTTGGTGGCGATTGAACTTCCTGGAGAAGTATGCCACGGGATGCTCAATGTCATCAGAGTCACTTCTCTGTAGGAGCACAGATCCACAAGCTTGGTCGCTAGCATCGACCGCCATGGAGAACAGTTTGTTGAAGTCAGGAGATTTGAGCACGGGGAAGTGACACAGCAGAGACTTCAGGCGAACGAAGGCTCTTTGGCATGCTTCATCCCAAGTGAACTTTACGCCTTTCTTCAGTTGGTTGGTGAGACTGAGAGCAATCTCAGCAAAGTTCTTGCAGAACTTGCGGTAGTACCCCATCATTCCAAGGAAGCGGCGCAAAGCTTTTTTGTTGTCAGGAACTGGAAAGTCCATGATGGCTTGGACTTGAGCATTTATGGGTGCCACCTTACCCTGGCCTATGACGTAGCCAAGATACGTGACAGTAGCACAACCAAAGTCACTCTTGTTCAGGTTAACAGTCAGGTTAGCCTGGGTCAAGCGCTGAACAACGTCTCTACATCTTTCAGATGTTCTTCCCAGGAGTCACTCCATGTGATCAGGTCGTTGATGCACGCACCCGTGTGTGGCAATCCGGCGATTGTAGACTGTATCATCCTTTGAACGTGGCTGGGGCATTTTTCATGCCAAAGGGTAGGACTTCATTCTTGTAAAACCCAGATGGTGTGGCAAAAGCAGAGATGCTCTTGGCCCTCTCAGTTAAAGGCACACACCAATAACCCTTCAATAAATCAATCTTGGTCAGAAACTTTGCTTGCCCTACTCTATCGATACAATCATCAATCCTAGGTATTGGAAACACATCAGTTCTAGTTACAGCATTGACTTTGCGATAATCTGTACAGAATCTAGTACTTCCATCAGGTTTTGGAACTAGAACACAGGGTGAACTCCAATCGGAGTTAGAGGGTCTGATAATATCATGTTCTAACATGTACTCAACCTCTTTCTCAGCAATCTTTCTCTTTTCAGGATTCATCCGCACGGATGTTGTTTTATTGGTTTGGCATCACCAACATCTACATCATGAGAGGCTATAGAAACTCTCTTTGGAACATCAGGAAATAGATCTTTATATTTCTTGATCAACCTCGCAAACTGATCTTTCTGTGAGGGTTCTAAGTGCTGGAGTTTTACATCAAGATTTTGCAACACTTCAGAATTTTACAATTTACATGAAAGAACTTCAGCTTTAATTCGAGGTTCATCATCTTGAAACTCCCCCTCATCTTCACAAGTCTCGGCCATAGGAGGATCTGAGGTGACAGCTGCAACCCTAGCATTCCTATCATGATAAGGCTTCAGCATGTTAATGTGACAACTGTTTTGGCTTTCTCCTATCTGGAGTCTTCACAATGTAATTGAGATCATTGAGTTTTGTCAGAATTTCATAAGGACCATGAAATCTAGCCTGCAATGGATTGGACTGCAAGGGAAACAACACAAGGACCTTGTCTCCTGGTTTAAACTCACAGCTTCTAGCCTTATGATCATACCAAGTTTTCATTTTTCCCTGACTTGATTTCAAGTTCTCTTTGGCTAGGTCACAAGCTGCACGCAGTCTTTCCTTGAACTTGCTAACATAGTCTAACAGACTGATATCGGCTCTTTCTCTTGCCATTGTTCACTCAACAATAGCAAAGGTCCTCTCACTTCATGGCCAAACACTAGCTCAAATGGACTGAATCCAGTAGACTCCTGCACTGCTTCTCTAGCTGCAAACAACAGCAAATGAACACCTTCATCCCAGTCTTTCTCATGGTCATAACAATAAGTCCTCATCATTGTCTTGAGAGTGGAATGAAACCGCTCTAAGGCACCCTGACTCTCTGGATGATAGGCACTGGAAAGAATCTGCTTCGCACCTAGTTCATACACAACCTGCTGAAACAATCCGGAAGTGAAATTGCTACCTTGATCTGACTGAATTTCCTGGGAAGGCCAAACAACGTGAAGAACTTTATCAAAGCCTTGAAATTGCAGTTGCCTTGATGTTGCGTGAGAGGGATAGCTTCAGGGAATCTGGTAGATGCACACATGATTGTCAACAAGTACTGATTTCCAGATCTAGTCTTGGGTAATGGACCAACACACAATCAACAATGACCTTGGAGAAGGGCTCCCCAAATGCTGGGATATGCTGCAATGGAGCTACAGGTGGGTCTAACTGGTGTTTTCCAACTACCTGACAAGTGTGACAGGTTTTGCAAAAGTTGGAAACATCTTTCCGAAGTCCAGGCCAGAAGAAGTGTTTCATGATCTTGTCAACAGTCTTGTTAACACCAAGATGACCTCCTAAAGGCAAACTATGAGCCATTGTTAAGATCTCATTTCTGTAGACCTTCGGAACAACAATTTGCTTGACCACTGCCCAATCTGCATTGGCAGGGATATCAGGAGGGCGCCACTTCCGCATCAACACTCCATCCTCGAGATAATACCCAACTGGAACTGTGTCTATTTCTTCATCAGGAAGGGCTCTCTTCTTTAGTACATAAATTTCAGGATCATTGGTTTGCTCCTGAATCAACCGCTTTCTGGACAGAGACAAGTCTCCAGACACATCAGAATCACCAGACCCATCTGGCTGGCTGAATAGAGAACTGATAAAAGTGTCTGATAAGTCCTCAAACGGAGAAACCGTAGTAGGCTGAACAGAGTCATGAGGCGAACCACCCGAGTCATGACTATTCAAGGTGCTGGACGGCACCACATCATCTTCTTCTTGAGCCTTCTTAGCCATAGCACGAGTCACTGCACAGGAAGGATACAGAGATGGGTCTTCATGGCCATCTTCAGTGCTCGGCTGTGAAGTAAGATGAACAGGGGGAACTACATTGCCCCCAGCCAGGTCATTGCCTAGCAACAGAGAAACACCCTTGATAGATAGACTTGACATAAGTCCCACCTTTACCTGTCCTATAACTAAATCTGACTTCAAGAATACAGAGCGCAGGGGTACAGATACAGTCCTCCCTTCAATACCTTGTACAAGTATGAAATCCCCAGAAGCGGTCTCATCATGTAACTCCAAGGAGTCCATCGACAAAAGTGATTGAGAAGCTCCAGTATCCCTTAGGATATATATGGGGACAGGAGGAGAATGCTCATTCAGAGCCACAAATCCCTCTGACACAAATGGAAGAAATTCCTCCCTCACAAAGTCAGCAGTATCAGGCTTCTTAGCCTCACAAGGAGCAGGCAATTTAGCAGATCGGTTATCTACTACAGGGGTTTCTAACCTTGTCTTCACAAAGGCATTGGGTTTGGTATCCTTTTCTTGCTCTTTCTTAGCTTTGAGGAACCAACAGTTAGTTGTAACATGACCAGATTTCTTGCAATAATTGCAAACTAGACCACTTTTGTCACTGTCAGCTTTCACACTTTGTGAGACCTTTTACTGGATTTCTGAGCACCATCACCAGATTTGTCTTTGTCTTTGGGTGAGGAATCTTGGGTATCACCATTACCTTTCTTCTGAAATTGGGACCATCTATTGATACTGCTAGACTGAAATTTGGACTTATGTGTGAGAACATATTCGTCTGCAAACTTGGCAGCTGATTACAAATTCAGTGCTTGCTTCTCATTAAGGTAGGTCTTAATATCATCCTTGACACAGTTCTTGAGTTCTTCAACTAACACCATCTCTTTTAGTGAGTTGAAATCATCCTTGACCTCCATAGAAGTACACCAGCGCTCAAAGCAAACCTTCTTCTCGTTAGCAAATTCAACATAAGTCTGATTGTCAGATTTCTTCAGACCTCTGAATCTCTGTCGGTAAGCCTCTGGAACCAACTCATAAGCTGTCAAAATAACCTTTTTGACAACCTCATAATCAGAGGAATCATCTGCAGACAAAGCCGAATAGGCTTGTTGAGCTTTACCCTTGAGGACAGTTTGCAACATCAGAGGCCAGTGTTCCTTTGGCCACTGACAACTCTTAGCTACCTTCTCGAAGCACTGGAAATACTTATCAACCTCCTTTTCTGAGAATGGAGGCACCAGCTTTACCTCCTGGCTAGCCCGAAATTTGTTTTCAGCCTGAATTTTGATTTTTAGTAGCTCCATTTGGAGCCTTTCTTCTCTGTCTAATTTTTCTAAATCGAAATCTCTCTGTCTCTGTCTCTCTCTTTCTGCTCTTTCCTCTTCTCTTGCTAATTTTTCTAACTCAAACTGCCTTTCTTTCTCTCTTTCTGCTCTCTCGAACTCTTTGTTTTTCTTTTTCTTCAATTTCTAGCATTTTTAATTTAAGTTCCAATTCTACATTGGGATTTTCCACCGGAAAATGTTCCAGATCTCCTGGTGCAAACACATTTTCATCAATGTAATATTCAACAATCTCTCTCGCCAGTCTTGCTTTCCGCATGGCTGGTTTTACATCTGTCAGCTCTAACTGTCTGCATATTTCTGGCAGTTCTGTCTTTTTAAAAGACTTCAAAACCTCTACGGTTGGTGATGCCAAGAAATCATCCATTGTTGTTGATCTGCCAATATATATCTAGGAAAATTCTAAAAAACAATTTCACTATTTGAAATTTTAGATTTTCAACAAATGACTCGCACAATGGTCTACCCCGGACCCGAGCCCCCAATTTCTTATGGCCCTAATTTGTTATGGCGTCACGGACAGCAAGGGATGACAGACAAAATCCTTTAAGTTCAACAGATTTAATTAAACAAACACATAGAACTAATCTACACCCTACACTACTGACCAAGATTGAAAAGAAAATTAAAAAAAATGAGATATTTACAATTCCCTGTAATGGAGATGGGCTGCTATGTTGTAATGTCCTGGGACAGGAAAATGCTCCAACACAGGCAAAAATCCACAAAAAGCTTAACAGGTCTTGAAAAGAGTGACAGGTCTGGTCAAATGTATCCTTCTTGCAATTTCTCCTACTACTCTACTCTCTCAATTTTTCTCCTTATATACTCTTGTCCAGCCCCCTCCCTTTTCTGGGACTTTCCCCTCTGGGCATGCCCTGGACATGCCCAACCTAGCTTCAGACTGGGCTTCACAAAAAGAAGTCAATACTGCCATCTAGTGGCTATTTACCACATTACAATACCCTGCCATCCTTTACGTCCCCAGTTCCATTTTTGACAAACTTCCAGACAAAATGATTATCACTGAATACACAATTGTTTTCCCATCTATTTCCTACCACCTTCATCCCTACAACAAACGGCCCTTCATCAGTTTCATTGCCACTTCCTTTATTCCTTTCTTTTTACCCCTTCCAGCTCATCACTCTCCACTTGTTTGAAATTCTAAATTTCAAGCAAAAGACAATTATCTAATAATCAAACAAAACACTATACTTTCGAAATTCGTGCCTTTCACTCTACCAGAGCACCCCGTCTCTGCGCTCTCCTGAGCGGAGCAAACCCTCTTTATGCAAGGGCGAAGGAAGCAAATTCATATTGGCCCAGCAGACAGCGCCTGGGGGATGGTATTAGAAAATTAGAAACTGGGGATTGATTTGGTTAGCTGTGGTTGCATCGAGACTCATCTTTAGCCTCAACAGTTTCAACTTTTGGGTGGTGTTTCTTCACGTTCACAACAGCAGATTTGGTCTATAATATGCTCTTTCCAGCATTAGCAGTTTGAAGCATTTCATCCATGAACTTGATCTAAACCTTTGAGACAGTGTTCAAGCAATGAATTGGAGGCTTATAGAATACCTTATAAATTGAGATATATAGAAAAAGGTGACGTCCAGAGTAATGGTGTCAGGATTATCCACCCATAGAAACTGACGGTCAGTTTCCTTATGTTCTTTTTGCCCCTTGCTTTTTTACATTTACTGATTTATCTGATTTACTTTATTTATTTCATTCCATATAATCCAATTAGGCCACCTATCTAAGAAAAAAAGAAAAAAACACTGACACAAGATTACCAAGAACAGGTAAATCCCGTCATAGGCTAATTCAGATATCATATGTGGACATGCAATACGCACGCAGGTAACTAACCCCTCACTGTAGAAATACGAAGTAAAAACACAAGCAGGACACAAGCTGCATTAAAGGGGAACTATGCAGGATTTCGACCGTAATTATTGTGCCTCGGAGTCACTGTGATGGTTAAGTGACTTGTTATGGGGAGAATGAGGCTTATCTGCCCGCTCCCTAGTGTATCTTGGCTGAAAACTGACCTTGCAAGATCAGGCCACCGCCCCGGTGTCCTAAATCTCGTCGCTGGATGGAGCTATCGCGAGAAACGAACTGCTTTACAGTACGAGACAAAAACGCTCCCCGGTTAGTAATAAAAGGAAGACAGCTTCTCTTCACTGGTGTTACTATGGCGGAGCCGGCGAAAAAGAAGAGGTGGCCGTTGTCAGAGGAGGCGAGGAAGAGAGAACAAGCGTCTGACCGAGCGAGAAGTCAGACACGAGTCAATCTTAGTCGAGCTTTTTCAGAATGGAGAGAGCTCAAGGAGAAAGAAGCATGCAAATCAGATGCCGACCTGGCGTTGTTGCTGTTGCACTTGTAAATATCGTTCGTGAAAAAAATGTATGTATTCCTTGTATTCATATGTCGTTGCCCGCTCTTCATGTTTGCTGTTGTTTGTAAAGGCCTTTGCGCGATTATTGTATGAGTGGTGCTTGATGCTTGTTAGCTAGCAGCGATGTTAGCATAGTTACCGGTAAACACTTTGTTTGTCACGTAGCTATTATTTATTTTAGTACATCGTCCTGTTTCTGCCCCAGGAGTGCAATTTTACTATGAGCCACATAACTTCGTCAGCCGAATCTAGGTTTTGTGAGTTCTGTGCAGTTCGCTATTCCCCCTCTTGTGGGTTTGACTTTGGTCGGAACGCACTTTTCTTTTCCTGAGGACTCGTGTTGGCACTGCTGACGCGTAGGCTTCGGAGATGTCTTGACCCTCTTTCTTTTCGCGACTACCTGGAGTGAGGTTTGTTACGATGCTCCTAAGGCAGGTGTTGGTTTCTCGCTGCTGGCGGCATAGGTTTGTCAGCGCTCGCGTCATCCCGGTCACTGCACTGACCAGTTATTGCAGCTATTGACTGTTGCGCCTCATCGAGGTGCTGATGCGTCGAACATCACGAGCCATCATTTGCAGTGCCCTAGTTTGGGCACTTTGCTCGGCTAAGAGCATTTGGTCCAGCTCTTCCACATTACTCGACCTTCGAGTGGATGCCGGTGGTGCGGGTGTGGACTCTACTTCAGTGTCGGCAGGTGGTGTCACCAAATCAATGCTTGCTAAGGTTAAAAAAAAATTAAAAACAATTTCAACGTTGAGTACATTGAATGACCGAATGTACTTAATTGCACACAATAACTTTTGCATCACTAGTCATTTGAATAGAAATAAGTCTGTGCGTAACAATGAACAATGATATGGCCCAGTTACGCATGTTGTCCAATGCAAATCTATATAAATAAGAGGCGCTCACGATGCCAAAAGCAATTTTACTTCTTATAGCAGATAGGCCTACCTTCTTCCTGTGGACAGGGCTCAGCCGTGTCGATGCCCTCCACGCCTTGTACCTGTTCGCGGATGAGTGTTCGCTGCACAGTTTTCTCTAATGGAGTTAACTCTGACTTCGGGGGGTCCTCTACCAGTTCTAGCAGCTTGAGCACGGTTGAATGCAACTTTTTCTTTTGTTCGCCTTTTGATGTCCTGCCGTCTTTTCTTCACCTCTTCCACCTCCCTATGCGTCGATGCCACGGCATTAATTTTATTTGTTATAGCCACCCAAACAGATTTTTTTGGGTGGGGGTACAATTACGTCCCTGCAGTATATTGAGATTAGATGTTACCTCGTGGACTAGTCCCCCGACTTCTTGATCACTGAACTTTTGTTTTCGCTTCCTTTGAGTTGGCAGTGCCATGATGGATGGGTGGATGCCGCTTCCTTTGCGCTTTTATTGCGGTCGCAGATTACGTTTATGGTCGGGAACATGCATTCATTACGCAAGTGGCCGCTGTCTTGATACATACCATGCAAAATGAAAAGGCACAGCGCGCGCATTATGCGAACAGTGTAAGTCGCAGATAACGCTGCGGTCACAAACGTACGTACATCAGGCCCCATGTCCGCAGGCATCAACATCTGCACTGACAGCTTATTATTTGGACCAGAACGTATATATATACGTATATATATATATATATATATATATATATATACTTGCACTCGCACATACGAACTGAAGACATAAAAACCACCGTTGAAACCAGTGACCACAAAAATGGTCAAATGTTATTTCAAACAGTACAAATGTTATTTCAATTGTATTTCATTGTGATTCCACATTAGTTCTTTGTAAATTTTCTGTTATGATTCTAATCTGTTCTGTCATGATTCTGCCATGTTTGTTATGATTCTGCCACTCCCTGTTATGTTTATGATTATGTCTGTTTTGCCATGTTCGGTTTCGTTTTTGTACTTTGCCATGTTTTCGTTTTTGCCATTCCCAATCCACTATTCTGTTAGATTCCGGTCCATGTCTTTGTTCATGCCCTGCATTGCACTTTGTCTCCCCTGTCTGGTCTCTTGTTAAGTTACAGCTTCTCCCCAGTCCTGCGTGTCACATGCTTAGGTGATTTCATGGTTTCTGGGTTTCAAACATTCCTTCCAATCTCGTTTGCTTCCTTCGCCTCTCTTTTCTATATTACTAACCAATACTAACAGTTTGTTGTTTTCGTTAAAGTTACTAACCCAAACTAACATTGTATATAATACTAACGAGCACTAGGGATTGTATAGCTGCACTTACTAATTGATTAACAAGCTCTCAGCACTCGCCCTGTTCTAGTCTCCGCCTCTTGCCTGCACTTAGTCTTTGCTGCAATTCAGCAGATCCTCCGCACCTGCTCCACTCTGTCCTACCTCTCATTATCTGTGCACATTAGAACTCCCTAACCGGAGCTGTATGTTTTGTCATAGGTTGTTTCGTGTTCCCTGTCCGCGTTTTGGCTTTTTGCCAATTTCATGTGATTAGGTTCTCCTCATGTTCCCTCCTTTGTAATTAGTCTGATCCTCATCACCTGATCCTAATCATAGCATGTGACTTCCCTTGAGTGTATTTAAGCCGTCTTCTCACTGCAGTTCCCCGTCAGAACGTTTCCTCTTGTTTACCTGTGCTGCTATCATTCGCCTTGTACTCATAGTGTTTATCTTCTGACTGGACCGCCCGACTTACGATTTTTGGCTCTGCTCTTTTGTACTTTTGTCTGCATCTGTTTTCGAACCCTTTTTGCCCGACTACGAGTTTTTGTGTTTGCTGCCCTGGTAACTGTTTGGATTTCGCCCTCTGGATTTTGGCTTTTGCTTCTCTGTCAATCCTGTGCCTGTGTACCGAACCTGTTTTTGCCCGACCACGATTACTGTGATTGCTGCCCTGGTTTTTCGACTTTTGGATTTAGTCCCTGGGATTGTGTTCTTTGGATTGTGGACTTTGTACTGTCGCCTCCTGCTCTGCGGGGGTTCGCCCCCTTTCCAATAAAATCCCATTTTACCTTCACTGCTCGACTCTCGCGTCTGGTTCCAGAACCGTACCTAACATTTTCTTGATGCAAATGAAATTACTTCAGTTCATTTTTTCATGCACTCATTATTCTTCGTAAATTAAGTACGGCACGATAGGCTGAGTCATGAAGTTATGTACGCGAATATCCCTCGGAGGTTTAGCTTATCTTAACGGTAACGCTGGCAGACAGATGCTGATGACCTAGCGAGCCTGTATTGTAATTAGTGAAGACATAACGTTTACTAATGAACCTTACATTAGGCAAACACTAGCTTTGCTAAGCAATAATTCCACTTAAGGTAGACTGCAAACAGTGGCATATTGCATTCATGAACATATGTTTCTCTTTTTAACGTTACATTTCTATCGAATGCTTCTTTGTGTTTGATTGTTTGACAAAGAGAGCAACGTTTTAAAATAGTGCCGTATTAGCTTAGACCAGGCAGGGAATATAAACAGCCTGGAAAATGAGAGAGGTTACATTTTTAAGATTGGGAATTTGTAGCATCGGGCGAATTTCAATAAGCGCAAAATCGCTGGCTAGTTTAACTTTGTTCTGATGATGACACACGGAATGCACACTCGTCCACTCGCTCACTCACTGTCTTTATATTGTTGGGCTGGGTCGAGCAGCGGCCCGGCCCCTATAAAGGCGAATGTAGCTGAGTGAGTGACTGACTGACTAAGTGATCAAGTTCAACGATTGGCTGGTCGGCGGAGAAGAAGTTCAGCGATTGGTCGGCCGGCGGGGAAGAACTTCAGCAATTGACTGGCCGACGATTGGCTGGCTGGTCGTGGAATTGAACGCGCCACATGCATTTATGCGTGTGATTATCCCGTCCTACGTTGAACATCCTTCAGTCCAACATGGGAACTTACACGATGTTAGAAAAAAATTGATATATACTGTTACTGTGACTATAGCTGGACTATTTACGTACACTAAAGTGGCGCTGGCACTATTATGTTTCAGTATCTTCAATACCAGTATGATGCCCCAACTGGTTTCCAAATGACCTTATACCCTTTGCGCGTTCATGAGTTGGTTCGCTTGCACGGAAGCAGTTGTGGTGGCCGCTTTGATTGTATCTAAACATCGACTGTAACCGACACCAATGAAAACAATACATTTCAGAATATATTAAGTGTAAAAGATGGCGCCAAACTGGAGTCGACACCCCGTCATTGAGGTAGCTACTTCTTCACTACATTGTTGTACCCACTACGACAATGTAATACGATCAGTACTTGAATCCAGTCTAGCAACACGTTGCAATAATCAAACAAATGCACTGTTACATTAAAACGCTTTTACTTATATATAGAATGTTCACAATGTGCAATTTTTGACGCCAATGAATGTTTCTTGGCGATATTGGTCTCCATTTTACAAAAATTAATGCGTATTTTCTTCTAATGGGCAGCAAAGGTGGATTAAATATTCAAATAGCAGATGCATATGCTGACCTTGCCCTAGCTAGCATCCAGGTCATTTAAAAAGTTCCATTCAATTTTGTTGCATTACGAGGACAATCCGACCATTAGGCTAATCTTTCACGCTAGATTGGTTTGGTTTGTTTCAGTCCTCCATGCTTGTTTTCTCTGGCACCGGTTGCGAGATTCCATAGAGATAGAGGAATGTAACATATCGAACCAATCTCGCGTGAAAAAATCATAACAATGGTCGGAATGTGTTTTTAATTTCCCATTTCAATCTCCCAAGCCATACGACAGTTATCAAGCTTGGAGGACAGTATCGGTTGCGAGGTTGAATGGGGAAATTAAAAACACATTCCGAATATTGTTAAGGTTCTTTCACGATGGATTGGTACGATGTGTTACATTCCCCTATCTCCCTTTTGAATTTCGCAGCCGGTTCCAGGTTTATTTCCTTAATCTTCCTATTGAATCTCGCAACCGATACGAGGGAAAACGGGTACAATGAAGGGACTTGGGATACATTATCATACAGAGGTGTACATGTACTTCGTTACAGTACTTTAAAAGTAGTTTTTTTTTTTTTTTGGAACCGGGACTTTTACTTTTAATGTACTACATTTAAAAGATTAAAAGTATACTTTCACTTCGTTACTTTCACACTTGCCACTTCGTCATTCGTTATAAATTAAAATATGCATGTAATTCATCTTGGGCCCAAATTCTCATACAGCACTTGGCGGCCCAGCCACATACTAGGTTGCACCTAGTCTTGTTTTCAATGTAGAACATTCACAACATAATGCCGTACATAGTAGGTGAGTGTACATTTCGAACGCGCCCTATTCTAATCAAATCATCTCCATGAGCTGTTAGATATCAAATCAGCCAATCACAGAGGGCCATGGCAGGACTGGTTCCCCACGCACAGAGAATCTCTGAGTCACTTACTGAAAGAAATCCTTGCTCGCGCACACCTCAAACTCCTGCTTCTCACGCAAAAAATTTTCATCCTGTCACAAATGTAACCACATCATTCAAGGCACGAGACTTTGCTGAGTGTGTGGATCTCTTTTTTATTACTCTGAGTGATATAATGGTGGAATTACAGTGATCTAAAAACTCTGTCTGTTTGCTGTTCTCCCAAAAATTTTTTGGTGATTTTTGAATGGGAAAGATAGAGAAATTAGACGTGCTTCATGTCCTTTGACTGTTCCCTCTGGCAAAACAATGTACTTCTGTGCTACAAAAACTATAGTACTGTGACAACAACAAATTTTCCTATGTTTTTGATAAATTTCATGAAGAGGGATTCAAATTTGTGGAAGTTATAGTGATATGAAAAGTATTTTTTCAGCCTCTCTGCTCCCAGCTCCCACTCTAGGTTTGACATCATGCACTCTAGCAATGAGAACCCAACTCCCATTCTTTCCAATGAGAAAATTTTTGTTGATTTTTTGGGAAAATTTCAGACAGCGCATGACAAAACTCAACCAAAATCGATAGGCTTCATCCTCTAACCACTATCAATGTGCATTTGAAATATCAAAAGGATTGGGGAAGAATTGCAGTCTGTTGAGCGTTCACAAGAAAATCTCAACGGATGCGGACGCGCGACAGCCACAAATCCATAGTACCACGGACACTCTGTCCGGGGCTACAATAATGGGGTTGGAACAAAATATATATCCAATATTCACATAATTTTGCAATTAGAGGATTCAGGGTATACCTCCTTAAGCAAATAAAAATGGAAGTTGGAAGCAGATGTAATGATTATGGATGATTAATGGGAGGAAAGTTATCTAAGTAGCCATAAGATCACAAACACCCTTATGTGGAGGGAGTTAGACCGGAAAGTTAAGGTTAGGTTCCTCAGGACCTCCAAAGTGCTGCCTGAGTTTGCTGGAGGGTCCTCACCATTACGCTGGTGAGGCTGTGGAATGACTGGGGACCAGACCCATATTTTTGGGACTGTCCAAAGCTGCAGAGATTCTGGGAAAACATTAAGCCTGAGATTGCAGTCATTTTAGATGTTCTTTACATGTGAATCTGCTGTATTATATGTTGGGATGTATACCAAAAGATATTCTCCATGGAAATAATCTGTTCATCATAAGGGCATTGTTGTGAATTGTAAGAAAAAAGATAATTATTTCATCATTACAAAATAAACCACCTTTAGCTGAACTATGGAATAAGAGACAGGGGGAGTTGTACATAGTTGAAGAACTAACTGCAAAATTGCAAATGAAAAAGGACATTTTTGTGCAAAGATGAATGCCTGTAACCAGGTATTGGGCTTAATAGCATTTCTTAAAGATGTCTATACCCTTATTTTTTATACTTTTTAATTTTTATTATTATTATTATTATTATTATTATTATTATTATTTTCTTTATGATTTTATTATTCATTTTGCTTGTGTTATTTTCTTTAATTTATATTCACAATTTAAGAACTGCAGTTGATATTTGAAAATGCTGGATGAACTTTATTCTGAAGGAACATTCAAGATTATACTGTATATGATCAATGTATTACAGGGGTCACCAACCCTGTTCCTGGAGCGCTACCATCCTGTAGGTTTCTGCTGTACCTCCTATTCAGCACACCTGATTCAACTAATTAGCTACTTAACAAGATCACGAGCTGGGCAATTAAGTAGCTAATTAATTGAATCAGGTGTGCCGAATTGGAGATAGAGCAGAAACCTACAGGATGGTAGCTCTCCAGGAACAGGGTTGGTGACCCCTGATGTATTACTTTGATACTAAATAAAATTAGTTTGGAAAAAAAAGAATATTTACTCATCTGTTCCTAATAATGATGTGAATCTTAATTCTTCTGTACAGTTTCTTAATAGATTCTGTGAATTCTTCTGTTGTCAGTGAGTAGATGATTGGGTCCAGCATGGGTGGCAAGACGGTTGCAAGAGACAGGTTAATAATTCGGGTGTTCTGCTCAATGGAGGAGCCCTGTGCCATTGTGATACATAAAGGAAAATAGAACACACTCACCAAGACCAAATGAGAGGTGCATGTTTTCATGGCTTTGAGTCGCTCAGAGGCTTTTGCAATTTTAAGTAATGCACCACCAATGCAAATGTATGTAACAAAAATAAAAAATGCAGGCAACCAAAGAATAATAACAGGATGTGTCCAATTAATTACATAATTTGCAGTTTTGTGATTGCATGCCAAACGGTTTGTGGCTCCGTAATCACAGAAATAGCTGTTTATCTCAACTGATTTGCAAAATGACAGTTCATTGATAAAATGCACTACAATGACATTAGCTAAGAAACCAAAAATCCATGATGTAGCTATAACACCCTGCATTGATTTATTTGTCACAATCTCATTGTATCTCAGTGGAAAGCAAATTGCAACACACCTATCATAGGACAGAATAGCGAGAGTAAGAGACTGCACTGAGAGACTTGTATAAAATAAGAACATGCTTGTCACGCAGCCTGCATAGGGGATTAAACGTGATTTAAACAGAAAGGTATCAATCACCGGAGGAACAACTGCAGAGCTTACACACACATCGGACAGAGCCAAATTAAAAACTACAATGTATTTTGGAGTGTGAAGACCATGGTTAAAAAAAATCATGAGCATAACAAAAGTGTTTCCCAGTACTGTCAGAACGTAAACAAAGCAAAGGAAGGCATAGTAGTAATTTGTGTGGGGAATCCCGGAAAAACCACTTATATAAAAGAAATCAGGACGTACAAAAGTGGCATTAGAAACATCTGAATTCAGGGGGCTCATTGCAGGCTTGTTCTGTCTTCGCTGTTTCTTGCTCCTGGAATAACAGCCCATTAGGACCTAAAAATTAAAAGGATGTTTTATGTATTTTGGTAAATTCATCAAACAATACGATCTTAGCAATAGGTTCCTCATGTCTTGCTGCATTTGCTATTGCATTACTACACAAACTACACAAACTCAGATTTATGGATCAAATGTTGTTCATTGTCATGTTAATAGTTCTTGTGTTTCTGAAAAAACAAGATACAGAATTCAAATATTTCACTCAATCCAGAGCTGAAACTGAAGAAGATTTTAAATTTTTCCTCAGCAGTGTTTGTGACAAGACAGAGCACACATATTATTAAAAATGAACAATTCAATCTTTAAAATGGATTAATTCTCATACATTATTTGTGATAAATTTGCTTCTTCAGCTGGACATCGAAAAGCTCTTTTTTTTTTCCACCTGATTGATGTGCCCTTTTCTCACTTTCAACACCGGATCCTCTAACAGTTTCTCCCACACGGCCTTGGAGAACAGATAAAGATTATATTACAGAAGTGCCACAATGACCTTTTTTAATTTCTGGTATTCATGGCAAATACTGTCCTTAATTACTAGATGAGCTCATTTGTGCCACCAGACAATTATTTCTTGATAGAAACATAAAACAAGGACTGATCTTCCTTCTCCATTTGAAAAGGTTCCCCATGATGGCATCCAAAATTGAACAAATGTTGGCATAAACATCTGGACAGTTAATTTTTTACGGGGAAACTGGTAGAAACAAATCTCTGAATGCAAAACCGTGCACACGAATCCAAGACTGGAACTGTCCTTTTCTGTACTCATCCCATCTTTTTCTGCTACTGTTGAAAATACTTACCTTATCAAAAATAAAATAAATAATAAATTGCAAATTTTTTCAATTCAAAGGACACTTAGGAATTGTTATTGCACAGAGAAAAATGGTTGGTTACTTTGGAATAAATGAATTGACATTGCATTAATTTATGCCTAATACTCACCAGTAACTTAACAAAATTACCATGTTCTCAGTATTTATCTAAACACTGTAAATCTATTGGTCTATTCTATTCATACTGAAATGCGTTCCAATATTACTCTTTCAGGAGGTGCATACCCTTGGCGTTGATGATAAATAAGTTGAAAATGGTGAAGATTCCCTCTTATATCTCAGGATGTTTGTTCTGAGCAGTGCATCAAGGGACAGGACAAAAAAAAAGTCCTCACAAGAGTTAAGTGGATCACAGGGAAGGAACTAGGCACAGATCCACTGGAAGCCTCTTGGCAATTTTAATAATGAAATCTTCAGAGCCACAGGTGGTACAATCAGAAAATTAAGAACTGAAAAGAAACTTGGCAAGAGAATGGTCAGGGGCAGTTGAGGTCTGGTGATTGGTAAACAGGATTCTGGAGGTGCGGTCAAGCTGTAGTCAGCATATGGTCCAAGGTCTGCACTGGGAAGGCAATCTGTGAGTAACAGGGCCTGACATCCAGGATGCAATCCATGGTGTAGGCGAGGCCGCCATCAATAAACTGGGGGAAAGTGGGGAGCAAGGAGGAGGGCTTAATCAGAGCATAGACGAGTTTATTTGGGAGACATGGTGGATGCAGCAAAGAGGAGATGGGAGGTTAAGCCTGACTGCCGAAGGCAATAAACCCAAAAAGATTGAGAAGGGCCCGATAAAGGGAGGGGCGATATCAGCAGTGCTTCTGGAAGACTATAACGTGCTTCTGCAGAAGGGCACAAGCTCTCTTCCAACCTTAGAGGGCACTGTGGACCAGTAACCGAGCCGAAGGATCCTCTAGAGCCCTGTCTATGGCTTGAACATGGGCAGGTTGGTAATCCAGGCAGTACTCAAAGGGGGACATCCTAAGGCCTGCCACAGGGTGGGAACTGTGAACAAGTTCAACCCAAGGAAGGAGGTTAGACCACTTTGAGGGGGTCCCTTTGGACAGGTAGTGGAGTGTCTTGTCCAGCTACTGTTTCTATCTCTACACCTGGCTGTTGGTCCAAGGATGGAAGCCTGTGGAGAGGCGAGAAGTGGCACCCACTTGGGTGGAGGTCTTCCAGAAGCGACTGGCGAACTGTGGCCCATGATCAGAGACCATCTCCTGAGGATTTCAATGGAACCTCCCCACCTGCTGTAAAAGGAGTTCTGCCATGGGTAGTCTCACCAGAGGGACAAATTCAGCTGTCTATGAAAAATGGTCCATGATGGATACCACTACCATTAAACTATCTAACTCAGGCAGTTTGGTGACAAAGTCCACAGCGATGCATAGCCATGGGTGATAAGGAACCTCTAGGGACTGGAGGAGATCACTGGGAGGCTGGTTATTGGACTTGGCCTGGGTACAGGTATGTCAGGTGGTGATAAACTCCTTTGTGTCCTGCCGGATGGTTGGCCACCAGAAGCACCTGTTGATCAGGGACAGTGTGCGGGTGGAACCAGGGTGGCATTCTAATGGAGAGGCATAGGCCTAGGGGAGGACTCTGGCTGTCACTCCTTTCAGGACAAAGATGCGGTTATTGGGGCACCCCTGGGGAGTAGGACAGAACGAAAGGGCCACTTCCACACAAAAAAAACTTCCTGCTATGATGTTTCTCTTTGCTTTGCTTATCTTTTCTCTGCATGGTATTGTCTTCTGTATAATCTGTGCTCTTCATGTTCATTACCTCTAGTGGTGAATGCTCAATATGAATTGTACCTTGTCCAGTCTGCTTGGCAACAGTGTCAGTAACCTAACTGCATGCACTTAATGTAATTCACTTTGGATAATAGTGTCTGCTAAATAAATGTAATGTAACGTAATGTACTTCCAGCTTAGTGGTAGTCAAGAGGCAATAACCTGGATGCTTGTTCCCTCTATCCAGTGCTACTGCTCTTTGAACGATAGCCTGATGGCAAGGAGGTTGTGATCTTCGATGCCATAATTTCTCTCTGTGCAAGACAACCAACAAAAGGAGATCGCAGAAGGAAGGGTCTTTCAGTCAGCTGCCCACTGGGAGAGGACTGCCCCTGCGCCAGTGGCATCATTGGCATCCGTCTCAATGACGATCTGATGCTCGGGGTCTGATACAGCCAGAACAGGAGCGTGGGTGAGCTTTTCATTAAGCTGGCGGAAGGTGAAGGCATCCTGAGGATTCAGCAGATGGTAACTTTATTAGGGGTGAGGACTGTGAAAGGAGCAGCAACTGTGATGATGTACCAGTAAAAGCTGGTACAGCCCAGCAATCTTTGCGGTTGCTTGCAATCCACTGGGTCTGGCTAAGCCAGGACAACTTGACCCTTCTTCCTATACATCTTTCCGACACAACTGTGAAATCCGGTAATTTAACAGTTGTCTGATGTAATTAACACTTTTTGCGTTTCAAGTAGAGCTGATCTTAAAGCAGACGCTGAAACATGAAGCAAACCTGACGTGTATGTTGTTTCAGGGTGCAGGAAACAAAGTGGGAGATAATGTTATGGAGGACATTGTAGATGAGTTTTTGTAAAACTTTTGGGATACACCTAAAAGGCATCATCAAGTACTCATAGTTCCAGAGGGGCTGTTGAATACTATCCTCCACCAGTCGTCTTCTTGAATGCGGTGATAGGCATTGCGCAGGTCTAGCTTGGTGAAGTAGTGGCATCCTTGCAAATTAGTGAACGCAAGAGTCCATAAGATGCTGAGGGTAATGATTCTTGACTGTTATGGAGTTCAGGCCCCAGTACTCAATGCACAGGTGGAGCAATCCATCTCTTTCAGATACAAAGAGGGAGCCAGTTCCAGCTAGCAAGGAGGAAGGTCAAATAATACCAGAGGCCAAAGACTCAAAGATGTATTCATCCATATCTTTGGATTTTGAAGATGAGAGTGAATACAGCTGCCCTAAGGTGGTGCTGTTTTTGAGAGGAGATCGATGGCACAGTCATCGGGGTGGTGAGGAGGGAAGTGACATGGGGTAGGACTTGCTGAAGGCCTGATGGAGATTGTAACGGTTGGTGGGAACCCCCTTTACGTCAGGCGGCTCCTTCCTATGGGCAGTGAAAAAAGTCGCTACCAGACTGAGGGTGGATCGCAAACAAGGCTTGGAGCAGGAAAAACTACTCGATCTGGTGCCTCCGGCCCAGGCAATGAGGGGTTTGTGTCTAAATGGCTATCTCAAAGCCAACACGGAAGTGCCATAAACTATAGTTGCTAAAATGGCCACTTGAGGCTGGCTACAGTAGTGAGTCAATTCCCATTCACCCCCATTTTAGCCCTCTGGGGAGATGTACACACCAGCAGACATAGAGCTGCTCTATTTATGCACGCAGTTAAACTACTCTATCACTTGATGGCACACCCAGATAAGTTACTGAATATTCACGAGCAAGCGGAGTTCGAGCACAGTTTAGAATATGAACGAGTTACTGTAAGTTCCATCCCTGTTTCCCAGGAATTGTATGAATTAAACTCCTCAGCCAAGCCTGCTGTGCAAACTGCCTAATATACTTGCCCAAAGTATCTATCCAGCAGTTAATAAAATTGACCTCTATTGACAGAAAAAATCTTTGACCTTTGTTGCAACCAGTAAAGCAATAATAAGCTAAAGGGGCATAATAAGCCAAAAACTGCATTTTGTATTTACTTGGGTTATCTTTATCTCATAATAAAATTTGTTTGATGATCTGAAACATTATTGTGACAAATATGCAAAAAATAAGAAATCAGGAAGGGGGAAAATACTTTTTCACGGCACTGTAAATGCTACGACTGAAAGCTGTCTGACTCTGCTCTGCCTCAGTACATTCGCATCAGTTGTTGTGCAGATAATGGTCAGATGGAGCGCTATTGTTTTATTCAGGGTTCGGGCTGTAACTGCATTACTCTAATGGGATATTCACTCTAATAAATGCTAAATTTTGTAATGTAGAACTATACAATTTTTAACTTATGCTGTGTTCCATCTTAATTTACTCAGACCCAGTGACATATACTGATGTTTGCAGCTCTAAAGACATCCCCGAGGTGTCATCTTAATTATAATACCCAGATTATTCAAATATACCTTATAATTGCAGAGATGTGCTCAATTAATTTCGGGCATGTCATTTTTGAGCATTTTTTGAGCCAGAGTCCCAGGGCTTAAGAGGTATAACCTCTAGAGCTCCGCTCTCTGGACACCTAAGCTAACTCCACTAACACCTTCACTCCTTACCACCAACCTTGGTATTGCATTACCCTTGAACAGCTCTATCATGACGTAATGTCTGCCAGTTAGTGCTGCTGATAACTCCCCGGATGTTAATATGTCATATGAACTACCTGGACATTGTCAGAATTAGTTGAATGTCTTTGATTGCTGGAGGACTGTTGCTTGACATGCATTGCTGGGACAGTCTAGCGCTTCCAAAAAGGTCACAGACATTCCTCTTGGAACGAAAGTGGGGATGTAGGGACTAATGCTCAGCTCACATTTCTCGAACAACAGAGACCATCTTTTCAAGAACGTGCAGCGCATGTGATGACATCATCAGGGTAAACAACACATCGTCTTCACAGAGTAAACTAAGATTCCTTGGCCCCAATCAGGTTATAAACGGAGAACCCACTCGCTCTATCTTTCTCTTGGCCTCGCTAACTTCAAGGCCAAGGAAGTGTCTGGGGCTCGCGCACCCTGTGGATTCCCGTGACCAAGACGACCTCCAGAGTGCTCGAAGCATCTGGAATTGTCAGCTGGGGCAGTGCATCATGTGGCAGTTTTTGTCTTGACAACAAATGTATAGGGAAGCCATGCTGGTGATAAATATCTCAGGCTGCGCCAGGAAAATGACTGCACTCCTCTGTCAACAATTCAGAACACAGGGACCACATGCAAGTGACAGAAAAAGTCACAAAGGCGTCTTTATTTAATTGAAAATTGGAGCTATTTAATAATGAAGAAAGAGGACTGTGAGAAGATCATCTGAGATCAGGTGGGGGCAAACTGGAACACTGAGGGTCAGACTAGGCATGGTAGAAGGGACTGGTCGGAGGTCAGTAGCCGGGGTGTCAAGCTGAATGAATCAGGGCTTGCAAGGTGGATGCATACTCCCTTACTTGGATGAAGAAGAAACTGGGAGTTGCACCACTTGCCAGGACCGCAGGCACAGAATCCCAGTAAAAAGATGCTTTGCAGCTGGAGTTAAAACACTGAAGACGGAAGAACACAGCCAACAAAGGGGCAACAAGCAGGACCTTAAATACACAAAGACAACAATTAGCAAAGTGGGAACAAGTGTGCATAGCACAGGAAGGAAACAGAGGGAAAGGGGAAATGAACGCGACAATAATTGTATCTCCCCGACGACGACAGTCAGGAGATACTGTGGTTTAGTTCCGGGGCCGCTGCCGCAGAGATTTTCTGTTCCAGGCTCTGGAAGCCACAATTATTACAGGAATTACTCCAAATTTCACACAAGTGAAGATATTGATTGGATAATGCTCAAGACCGATTTTCGCGAATTTCGGACGCCCAATATGGCTGCCGGCGGCCATTTTGTCCGGGGAGATACACGACTCGGTCCCTGTGGCGACAGAGTTATCTAGTTTGATAATGAGACGGAAATAAGAAAACAAAACTGGAACAAAGACGTCTGGACTGTGAGGAAAAACAATTAAGGAAAAATTCAAGCCATAACAGAAATTCCCCCCTCTAAAGACCCCTTAGCCCAAAGCCCCTTAGCTGTAACGCCGTCGTTATGGGATTTACATAAGTTGCTAGACTTCATAATTTACCAATATATAATTAAAAAAACACATCACTCTTATCATGGAGAATCCTTTCAAGACATCCCTTCTCGATAACCAAGCAGCTTCTCTCTTTGTCCTGGGACAAAGAAACACTTGCTTACAAGAACACACGCACATATGACGCATGCGCTGACACGCGCCCACACACACACACACACAGGCACGCACTCACATATGACCACTGGTACACTCCTATATTTAGTTTAATCCTCACCTGTTCGGGTTAGTCCATATATGTTCTGAGTTAAATAAATTAATTTATTAAATCTGGTGTTTGATTTGGTACGGTACAGCATGGGGATTAGTCTAAACAGCCTATTTAGAACTCCAAAAATCCTTCAAATTATTAATTAAATCTTTTAATTATATCTTATTTAATCACTAATATGGGTTATTTGAATTGATAATTAAAATTCCGTATTTTTGGTTATTATAGTAATTTTATGAGACTTGTAGGAGCCATTTATAGTCACTTTTTAGGTTTATTAGTCTTATTTATCTTGTCTTTCTTTATTTAGCCACTTGGGGGTGTGTTGCACTGGGTGTCAGTCACATGGTGTTTCAGTTAGGTATATGTGCAGGTGTGCCAACTAATTAGGACAAAGTGTGGAAGGTGGGGATCACATGGTTCTTACCGTAGCCGTGTTTGCCGCCAGCACAGCACAATTTTATTTTAATATCATATCACAACACTTAACCGCATGGGAGTAAGGTAACATATAGGTCTAATTTTATGGAAAAGAAATCTTTGAGAATAAACGAGAACGCCACCAAATTGGAGTTATTGTTTGGACAGTTGTTTGTTGGAGAGCTACGCGTTGAGAACATTCCATGCCTTTCACACCGAGGCTTATAGGCTTATAGGCTGGCCTCCAGATCGTAAGAACCTTTCCTCATTAGTTTGATACTTGGCGAACAAAGGATTTATTTGGAGGATAACCACTGGATATTGGAAGAGTTGCCTAACGCACTGGAACAGTTTGGGGATTCTTCTTTGAGGTCTGCATGAATTGGACGTGAGTAGTTGTGATTGGCAAATGGATTGCTTACCTTTGCGGAGCCGCGCAGCTTCAGTTAGCGCACCTGGCTCATTGGCCTCTGTTGGGAGCAGCGGGGGACCGCAGGCAACCTTGGTGTGTAAACTTTACTTTCTTCTGTGACTGTGTCATGGTTCTGGAGGCTGGCGTTTGCTTGGGAGCTTTCTCTGTTGCTCTCGTCCGGGACAATATCGTTTTGCCCACTCTCCTCTTTTCCTCTGTCTGTGCACTGTCTGGTGCTTAATCTTTTCATCTCGGTTTCCGAGATTTTTCCTTTATTTCGTTCAGTCTGACTCGCGTTGCTTCCTTATTTTTACTCGGACTAGATTTATGTCCTTTGGAAGCGCGAGCCTCTCTCTCTTACTTTGTCTGTGTTCGTCATTTTGCTGTACTTACTTTCGTTCCGGCCACTGCATTTGGCGTCTCGAAATACCAGCCATCACAGTACACCCTAGCCAACATGGAGATGTCAGCTGTGGCCGCGATTGAAAAGGTTGTTAACAGCCAGCAAGCTATGCTTTCTGATTTCGGCGAAGGGCTTTCCAGCCTGGGCAACCAGCAAGCTGGTTTGGCCGAGAGACTCCGCCTTCAGGAGAGTTCTTTGCAGAAACAGGAGAGCGTTCTGTTAAGTTTAACCGAGAGTATTAAATCCCTGTCTACACAAGTTTCACAAGATGTCGCACAAGCATCATCCATACACCTTCCCCGAGAGCCGAAGGTGCAATTACCCCAAAGATATAGCGGCGAGGCCGGAAAATGTAATGATTTTATCGCCCAATGTGAGATATTTTCTAGGGCTCAGCCGTCACGGTTTGTTAATGAGGATTCTCGGGTTACAGTTATTTTATCCCTGTTGACTGACAAAGCACTCACTTGGGTCGGCCCACTTATCAGATCTAATTCACCGGTCGTAAATTCTGTGGAGGCCCTTGTTAAGGAAATGGTGTCAGTGTTTGATCAGGATGTTTGTGGTCAGGACGCGGCTACGCGTTTAATGCATCTGAAACCGGGCAATGAAAGTGTCGCGGAGTTTTCTATTTTATTTCGCTCCCTGGCGACAGTGACAGGCTGGCTGGAGGCTCCTCTTATGACTGTGTTTAGTCATGCTCTCACTGAGGAGGTAAAAGACACGTTGGCTCCATTGGAGCCCTGTTCAACTGTTGATTCTTTGGTTCGCACTGCGGTGCGAATTGACAATCGCATCCGCGAACGTAACAGGGAGAAACTAAACAGATTGCCGCTTGCTGACAATGGGGCCAAGGCTGCTAGCGGCAAGTGTGTGGTTCCTATTCCACCCACTGAAGATTCCACTCCGGTTGAAGCCATGCAGGTTGATAGCTCGTTTGAGAGTCGGACTCATAAACCTGCTCGAAGAAGAATAATCTGCTTTAATTGTGATAAACCAGGTCATACCCGTCCATGTTGCCCGAAGCTCCAAGGGAAACGGGAGATCCCTCTAGCGGTATGGGGGCGCTAGAGGGGCAGACCCAATTTCCCTTCCGAACACTAATCCCTGTTGAACTGACTGTGGGGAGCAAGAGAGTTATTATTGAAGCGTTCAGGGATTCGGGACCGTGAATTTCATGGGTGTTAAGTGGGCTAGGAGGCACTCCGTTCCTACTAGGGCTGGGGCAATTCTGAATCGATTCTTTTTTAAGGCGTAGTACGACCGCCTGCTGCCATGGGGCGAACATCCGAGCTTTCCCTTTTCCTTTATTAAACCCGATGCAGGTTGAACGAAAGTGCCAAACATCAAAGGGCATGTGAAGTGCTTCCGGAAAAAAACTTGACTGACATCAGTATTTTTCGGCGACATGCTGCACGGAGCCAAGTAAAGGACTACAGAATCGTCTCCTATTAACCAATTAGGCTACTCTAAGAAAGGTAAGCTGTTCCCGTTTACTTTACTTGATTAGCAATCAAATGGTGGATGCGTTTACTCTCATAGTTGAATGAGTAGAGCTGTTTATTAAGACAACATGTTTGATTGCTGCATTTTGAAATTTAAATGGCCATAGAACAGCACAACATGAACACGATTGCCATTGCCACGGTATTTCGTGCGAGTGTGATAATTTATATCTCACATTCGCATTTCATCCGCTTTACAGAATGTTCTCCACCTTGTGTATTTTTTAGACACTTGAAATCCAGGGCGATCTGAAAACAAATCTCTTTATTTTTATTTTATCATTATAGATCTCCTAGAAATGGTCTGTACGCCAAAGCAGGGTGGTGTGGGGACCCCAGAGCAGGCAGGGAGAGAAAGTTGGGTGACGGTAGGACGTCAGCGCAGGAAAGGGCGTGCACACCGTACAGCGACAGCTCCTCCAGTGGTTGAGGTGTCCAACCGATTCCGGCCCTTGCAGGAACTCGAATTGGCCCCTGACCCTGAGAGTGAGGGGACTGATGAGCAGCAGGGCACCCTGTTGGCCTCTACCCCTCAGAAAAGAGAGTTATTGATAGTGGGGGACTCAATACTTAGAGGAATAGACAGTTTAGTCTGGGCGACAAGGAGTCTCGTGACGGTGTGTTGCCTGCCTGGTGCCCAGGTAGGGAGACCTCCTGGATGCGGACAAGCTCCTGGCCAGAGCGGGAGGGATCCAGTTGTCATGGTCCATGTTGGGACTAATGACATAGGTAAGGGTAGGTTTGAGGTTCTGCAAAGTAAATTTGTTGAATTAGCTGAAAAGCTTAGGAGCAGATCCTCCACGGTAGTGTTCTCAGGATTCTACGGTACCACGTGCAAGCAGAGGGAAGCAGAATTTTATCTGGAGGTTTAACACGTGGCCGAACCTGGTGTAGGAAAAAAGGGGGGTATAGGTTTATGGGGCACTGGAACTACTTCTGGGACAGGGGTGACCTGTTCAAGCCGGATGGGCTACACCTGAACCGGAGGGGTACCTTTGCACTGGGTCAGCGTATGTTGAGGGTAGCAGAGAGTTATTTAAACTAGGGACTTGGGGGGCAGGGAGGTTAGAGAGTGTTACACAGAGGGAAATGCAGACTGCCCTGATGGAAGCTGACAGCGTTACATGCACTATTGATGATATATTTTTAAAGCAAAAAAAGCATGGTGAGGGGGCTTTGAGCAGCAGGCGCATGGGAAATCGAAGGGAAGAGCGTTCATGATAACCTGAAATGTTTTTATCTAAATGCAAGAAGCATTAAAAATAAATTTCAAGAACTTGAGGCCGTTATGATTAGTGAAGGCTATGACATAGTTGGGATTACAGAGACATGGCTTAGTGAAGAGGATGGAGATGAATATAATGTAGAAGGTTATAAGCTCTTTAGGAAGGATAGATGTAATAGGCGAGGAGGGGTGTAGCACTCTATGTGAACGAAAAACATAAATGTGCAGGAAATTCCTGAAATTGAATATTCCGTGCCTTGTGAAGATATCTGGGTCAGGCTCACTGGCAAACACGAGACTGGTTTAAACATAGGTGTATGCTATCGACCACCAGCTTTGGACAGTACAGTCAATGAAATGCTCCTTAAGAGGATTACGCAAGCTTGTAGAGGAGGAGGGACTATTATTATGGGAACTTAAATTATCCTGGTATTGATTGGGAAATTGTGAAAGGACAGGGTAGGGGAGGAGAATTTCTAGATGTCATAAATGATAATTTTTGGTGCAGTATGTTAATAAACCTACAAGAGAGAAGGCAATTTTAGATTTGCTGCTCTGTAATGACCCAGATAGAATTAGCAATGTTGAGGTACTGGAGCCACTTGGGACAAGTGATCACTCTACTATTAATTTTGAGGTTTCATGGGAAGTTAAAAGGTGTCTCCAAAAACAAAAAATTTTTAATTTTAGGCGAGCAACTTTGACAGGATGCGGTCATATCTAAGTGAAACAAAATGGGAGACACTCCTGGACTGTGAGTCTGTAAATGAGATGTGGGAAAGATTTAAGGGGTTTTACTTGATTCACAATGTAAATTCATTCCAAAGGTGTCCAAAAGTAAGCTGAAAAAGCAGAATCCTCAGTGGATGACAGCAGCTATTCGTAGGAGTTTGAGGGAAAAGAGGAATCTTTATAAGATGTACATAGAGGATAACAATGAGATTACTAAGGCCGAATTCTGTAAAATGCGGGCTGTGGTCAAAAAAGAGCTGAGGAATGCTAGAAGACTGTATGAAAGACAAATTGCAGAGGGGCAAAAACTAACCCTAAGCGCTTCTTTCAGTACTGTAGCAGAAAAAGGAAAGTCAAAAGAGCAGGTTAAGTGCATAAAGAGTAAAAATGGATCGCTGCTATATGATAATAAGGATATTGCGGACACCTCGGGTTACTTTGTTGAGAATTTTACCTTAGAGCGGGTCTTTATTCGGCCGGAGGGCTTGTCCAATGCTCAAGATTATTTAGCGGAAATTGAGGTTAGGGATAACGTCAGTATTAGACAAGTTGCATCAACTAAAGGCAGATAAGGCGGCGGGTCCTGATGGCTTATATCCTAGAGTGCTCAGGGAAGTTAGTGAGATCATCTTTAAGCCGCTATCTGCCATCTTTAGACGGTCTTTAGAAACTGGAGAAATACCAAATGATTGGAAACAGGGCAATATAATACCAATATATAAAAAAGGGGACGTTTATTGAGCCAGGTAATTACAGGCCAGTCAGTTTAACTTGCATTGCGTGCAAAATATTGGAATCTATCATAAAAGATGAGCTGGACTTATTTCTTGTAACAATATCTTGAGGGATAGCCATTTGACAGTAAAGGAAGGTCATGCCTGACAAACCTTCTGGAATTTTTGAAGAGGCCACCAAGACTTATGACCAGAGCAGGGCTTATGACATCATATATTTGGATTTTCAGAAAGCATTTGACACAGTACCGCATAAGAGACTAATTTTTAAAATGAGCTCCATTGGAGTTACAGGTGGTATTCTGAAGTGGATTCATAACTGGTTGCAGGACAGAACACAAAGAGTGGTGGTCAGTGGTATATCATCTGAGCTAGGTAGGGTGGGGAGTGGCGTCCCCAGGGATCGGTGTTGGGACCCCTGCTGTTCCTCATCTACATTAATGACCTTGATAGGAATATTGAGAGCAGATTAGTGAAATTTGCAGATGATACTAAATTGGGGGCTTGGCAAATAGTTTAGAGTCCACTAAAGTGATTCAGGATGATTTGGATAGAATTCATGGGCAGAAATGTGGCAAATGAAATTTAATGTAGCGAAATGTAAAGTAGTACATGTAGGTAATAAAAACATTAGACGGGATTACTTCATGGGAGGTTTTAAACTGGAATGTGCTCCACAAGAGAAAGATCTGGGAGTGATTGTTGACCAAACCCTCACAGGCTCTAGCCATTGTGCCGTAGCTGTTAAAAAAAGCCAATCGGATGCTGGGATACATTGCCAAAAGTATTGAGTTCAAATCCAAGGAGGTGATGCTTCTTTTGTACAACACATTCGTCAGACCACATCTAGAGTATTGTGTACAGTTCTGGGGACCATACTTTAAGAAAGACATAGAGGCTTTAGAGAAAGTTCAGAGAAGAGCCACGAAGCTAATTCCGGGTATTAAAGATGAAAGCTATGAGAAAAGGCTGAAGATCCTTAATCTCTTTAGTCTTAGGAAAAAGGAGACTAAGGGGTGATTTGATTGAGGTCTTTAAATATTTAAAGGGATTAACAAAGTGAATTATGTAGGATTCCTTCAACCAAGTGTTGTTAGCAGAACTCGGGGTCACAAATGGAAGCTGACTAAAGGTAAATTTAGCACTGATATTCGGAAATATTTCTTCACCCAAAGAGTAATTTCAGTGTGGAACAGCTTGCCTGACCATATTGTTGAGGCAGAGACCTTGGGAGTTTTCAAGAGCAGACTTGACTTAAAGCTAGATACCATTGAGTCATTGAGTATCTGAAGTGATATATTCACGATGGTACAAAGAAACTGGCGAGCCTAGTTGGGCTGAACGGCCTGTTCTCGCCATTCATGTTATGTTATGTTAAAAATACTACAATGAGAGATGAAATGCAGAGTTGGGATATGGTGATGTTGAACGAGGATTTTTTGATAAGACCACTTGCTGTCATGGGGTCGCGTGTAATATCTTGAAACATACACACCTGAAGTGGCTTAAATGATTTAAAATGCCGTCGGGAAGAAGCCTAAGTTTGGATTTCGCTAATTGCAGGTGCTCCGCCCTTCCCTAATCTGCTCCCGAGTACTTGTCCTAAATAACAATCAAGCAATTACAGTAGCCTATAACGATTAAGATGTGATGGTGAAAAGCAGACAGACCTTACTGGGGTATGGTGTTAGAGTGAAAGAATGCTAATAATTTGAATAATTAAAAAAAATCTTCCTCTGAATTGCATCTCTCATTGTAGCATTTTAGGACATTATTAAAGATTAATTTAAAACAGATTTGTTATAAGATCACCCTGGATTTTACGCGTCTAAAAAAATACACAAGGTGGAAAACATTCTGAAAAGCGGATGAAACGTGAATGTGAGATATAAATTATCACAGTCGCACGAAATGCGTGGCAATGGATATCGTGTTCATGCTGTGCTGTTCTATGGCCATTTAAATTTCAAAATGCAGCAATCAAACATGCTGTCTTAATAAACAGCTCTATTCATTCAACTTAGAGAGTAAACACATCCACCATTTGATTGCTAATCAAGCAAAGTAAACTGGAACAGGTTACTTTTCTTAGAGTAACCTAATTGGTTAACAGGAGACGATTCTGTAGTCTTTTATTTGGCTCCGTGCAGCATGTCGCTGAAAAATACTGATGTCAGTCAAGTTTTTTTCCAGAAGCATTTCATATGCCCTTTGATGTTTGGCGCTTTTGTTCAACCTGCGTCGGGTTTAATAAAGGAAAAGGGAAAGCTCGGATGTTTGCCCCATGGCAGCAGGTAGTGGTACTACCCCTTAAAAAAAAATCGATTTGGAATTGCCCCAGCCCTAGTTCCTACCTGTCCTCTTTCACAGCCACGCTCTGTGAGAACTTTGGACGGTCGCCCGCTTGGAACGGGATTATAACCGAAGTTTCTGAACTGCTAAATATGTTCATTTCCTTTGGTGGCCATTCTGAGGAGGTTCAGTTTTTTCTTATCAGTTCCCCTGCTTTTCCCGTTGTTTTAGGGCATTCTTGGCTACAGGAGCATAGGCCTTGCATCACTTGGGGGGAACAGAATAATCCTATCGTCCACTGGGGTACCAATTTTAGGTCCCATTGTAGAAAGAATGTGACTTGTTTTCCAGGAGATCAAGCTATAGGGTAGACTGATGCCTGGAGTGAGTGTGAGGAGGTTGTCTCACCATACCCTCCTAAACTAGAAAAAGGGGCAGAGGAGGGGTTGGAATGGGATCCTCAATTTGATTGGCGACAGCCAGAGGACGATTACCTTTTAGAGGATTTTTTTGATTCTGAATCAGTCACCGAGACGTCAGGTTCTGAACAGGGTGAGGATTTGGGGGCCACCCTGAACTTTGATTTGCCTTCTAATGTTCCTAATGCTGATCTTGCCAAGGTTTTTAGTAAACAACGAGCCTCGACTTTACCTCCTCATCGCCAATACTATTGCGAGATCAATCTCTACCCTGGTACTACTCCTCCTAGGGGTTCGCTATACTCTCTGTCAGGGCCTGAGCGAAAGGCCATGCGAGAATATATTCAGGAGGCTCTTGCTAATGGCTTTATTCGGCGATCAATGTCTCCTGCCGGAGCAGGGTTTTTTTGTGGGAAAAAAAGATGGCGGTCTGAGACCCTGTATTGATTATAGGGGTTTGAATAAGATCACCATTAAAAACCGATACCCCCTTCCATTGATGAATTCCGTGTTTGAACGCCTGCAGGAGGCTTCATTTTTTACAAAGCTAGATCTCCATAATACTTATAACTTAGTTCGCATTTGGGAGGGCGACGAATGGAAAACGGCATTTAATATGCATGACGGGCACTATGAATATTTGGTCTTGCCGTTCAGATTGGTTAACGTCCCTCGGTGTTTCAGGCACTCGTTAATGACGCCCTCCGAGAAATGTTGGAGAAATTTGTGTTCGTTTATCTTGACGACATTTTGATTTTTTCTTCAACGCTCTCAGAGCATAAACAACACGTCAGACATGTGCTTGAGGCCCTCCTTAATGCAAAGCTTTTTGTCAAGGCTGAGAAATGTGTCTTTCACGCCCAAACTGTCTCGTTTCTTGGCTTTTTTGTTTCCAAGGGATTGGTCTGTATGGACCCGGACAAGGCGGCTGCGGTCAGGAATTGGCCTGCCCCTCAAAGTGTCAAGGAGGTCAAACACTTCTTGGGCTTTGCTAATTTTTACAGGAGGTTTATCCGTAATTTTAGCGCGGTTGCTGCCCCATTATTGTGCTCAACAGAAAGAATACCTCCTCAGCGTTTTTTTGGTCTCCAGCAGCTGAGGCTGCCTTTCAGGAGTTGAAGAAACGTTTTAGCTCAGAGCCCATTCTGGTTTTGCCCAATCCCTCCTTCCCATTTGTGGTGGAGGTGGATGCTTTGGAGGTTGGGGTTGGTGCTATTTTGTCCCAGCGCCCCCTTTGGGACAATAAGCTACACCTATGTGCATACTTCTCCCGGTCTTTGTCCGCTGCGGAATGGAATTACAGCATTGGTGACCGGGAGTTATTGGCGGTCAAGTTGGCGCTTGAAGAGTGGCGCCACTGGTTGGAGGGAGCTGAACACCCTTTTGTGGTATGGACAGACCATAAAAATCTCCAGTATATTCAGCAAACCACGCGACGTAATTCCTGGCAAGCGCAGTGGTCATTGTTCTTTAACCGTTTTAATTTTACGCTAACCTACTGCCCTGGCTCTAAAAACATTAAGCCTGACGCCTTGTCGCGGATTTACGACCGCTCTGATCGCGATCCTACCCCGCAGCCAGTTATTCTGGCTGCTCAGATTGTGGCGCCCACCCAATGGGAGATTGGGGCGGTGGTTCAGGAGGCTTTGAAGACCGATCCCGGTCCTGGGGGGGAGCCTCCTGGCTTTTTGTTCGTCCCGCCTAGGGTTAGGCCACAGGTTCTCCAGTGGGGACACGGTGGCCCGGTATGATGAGGGACATTCAGGAATTTGTTGCTGCCTGTGGCATCTGCTCCAGAAACAAAACTTCCCATCTCCCTCCCTCTGGTCTGCTGTGACCATTGCCCATTCCTAGGCACCCTTGGACGCATATTGTGTTGGATTTTATTACGGGACTGCCTGTGTCTGAAGGCAACACGGTCATCCTGGTCATGGTTGACCGTTTTTCCAAGGCCGCTCATTTTGTCGCGGTACCCAAGCTGCCTTCAGCGCGGGAGACGGCCCTTCTTGTGGTTAACCATGTGTTCCGGCTGCATGGGCTTCCGCAAGATGTTGTCTCAGACCGGGGACCTCGGTTTACGGCCAGATTCTGGCAGACGTTTTGTAAGCAGTTGGGGGCCAGTCTGAGTCTCTTTTCTGGGTTCCACCCAGAGACCAACGGGCAGACTGAGCGTACTAATCAGTCATTGGAAAACACTCTTCGATGTTTAGCGATGGATAATTCATCTTCATGGAGTCTATTTTTAGCATGGGCCGAGTATTCCCATAACTCGCTGAGTAAGTCCTCCACGGGCCTTTCTCCGTTTGAAGCTCAGGTAGGTTACCAACCCCCACTGTTTCCTGAGACTGAGAATGATTCCGAGGTTCCCTCGGTCAACCATTTCATTCGTTGCTGTCGGTTGGTTTGGACCAGGGTCCATTCTTCTCTGTAGCACTCGGGGCTCAAACAGAAATCCGCCGCCGATAGACGGCGTCGTTTGGCCCCATCTTATCCGGTGGGTAAGAGAAACTCTGTCTCTGACTGGCTGTCTACCCGGGACCTCCTCTTGAAGGTAGAATCACGAAAACTGGCCCCCCGCTATTTTGGCCTGTTCAAGATAGTGCGGAAGATCAATCCGGTCACTGTCCAGTTGAAGCTCCCTTGATCTTTGCGCATCCATCCGTCGTTCCATGTCTCTCGGATTAAGCCGGTTAGCACTAGCGTCCTGGCACCTGCCGACACACCCCCGCTGCGAATGGTTGAGGGGGGGCCGGTTTACACCGTGCGACGCATTCTGGCTGAGAGGCGTGTTGGTCGTGGGGCCCAGTTTCTGGTGGGCTGGGAGGGATATGGCCCTGAGGAGCGCTGCTGGGTCCCTTCCCGGGATATTCTGGATCCCACGCTCATTTCAGAGTTCCATGCACGGGGTTCCCTAAGGACTTCGGGAGCTGTCCCTTAGAGGGGGTGGGTCCTGTCATGGTTCTGGAGGCTGGCGTTTGCTTGGGAGCTTTCTCTGTTGCTCTCGTCTGGGACGATATCGTTTTGCCCACAATCGGATTCTTTGGCCAGCTGGCATCGATTGTGGGCGGCGCCCGGACTCTATTTAAGCCCAAGTTCCGCCTCGCCACCTTTGCTAGAGTGTCAGTGTTTTGTTTGCACTATAGCCCGTAAGTTCTCTAGCTAGAAAGTTGGTGAGGAATTAGTTGCAAAAGAGGAAAGTGGTAGTTAGTAAGGAAAACTTTCTCTCTCTTTTCCTTTGTCTGTGCACCGTCTGGTGCTTAATCTTTTTATCTCGGTTTCCGAGATTTTTCTTTTATTTCGTTCAGTCTGACTCGCGTTGCTTCCTTATTTTTACTCGGACTAGATTTATGTCCTTTGGAAGCGCGAGCCTTTCTCTCTTACTTTGTCTGTGTTCGTCATTTTGCTGTACTTACTTTCGTTCCGGCCACTGCATTTGGCGTCTCGAAATACCAGCCATCACAGGCTGTTGGAGTTGCGGATCAATAGTTTGGGGATTGCTCCAAAGGACTGAATGCTGTGCTGAGGTGTCGGTTGGAGCGGCATCTGCTGTGCTGTTCATGATACATTGACCGACGTTGTGCTGTGCTGTGCGTGATGTTAGTTGCCTCCACACAAGTTTATTGTGCTGTTTACTATTAAACGCTGTTTGAGCGCTGCGCACTTGTGAGCAAAACAGTGTTGCTGAAGAAAAGAACCTCCCGAAATTGATTAAGTTTGTGTGTGCAACATGAGTGTAGAGAAAGGAAAATCGTCTTCCGAAGTTAAGGCAGCTGATGCAACTACGGGAGAAACTGACGAGACTAGTGGCCAGGCAAATTCTTCTGTGGATGAAACTGGAAAGCGTGAAAGAAAATTAACAGCAAAAGGAACTAGACTGCATTTCCGCAGAGAAAATGCAAAGCGTGCTTGCTCAAATGTTGCCAGCAACAGTGCATGGATCAGATATGAGAAAAGCTTTGACCATGTTAATTGTGTTATATGTTTTTTTTATATGTGGTATATGTTTTTAGCTCGCCTGTGTGTGTGTGTGTGTGTGTGGATGCGTGCATCTCTCTCTCTCTCTCTCTGCATCTGTCACACACGGTCATGATTTAGACATGGAAGTGTCTTTAACATCAATTTAGAAGGGAGATTTCTCCTTTCTACCCTTTTATATGCTTTTAAACTTAATTCAAAACTCAGCTGTAACTGCCACAGTCTCTTCTTCTCTCTCTCTTTTTCTCTCTGAATCGCTACCCCGAAACACACACACTGTCATGGTTTAAAAGGAGTCCTTCTTTTAGTCATTTCAATGGCACAGAATTTTTGTGTGTGTGAGTGTGCATGTCTGCCTAGTATGTGTGCGTGTATTTTGTCTGGCAGGGCTTTTGTAAGTTTGTTTGTGTCTGAGTCTCTTATCAGCAGCACCTGCATTGTCTACCAGTGCAGAGTGTTCTATAGAATCCTAATCTAGAATGTTTGTAGCAGCTTAATAACCAAACATTCTAATGACAGTTACACTCAGTTATAACTGTCAGTCTCTGCTTCTCTCTCTCTCTCTCTCTCTCTCTCACACACACACACAAACACACACACAGATATCATCTGACAGTAAATTTCTCTAAACCGGCCTGTTTAATCGCTGACGCTGTATTTTTACCAGTGAGAAACACAGACAGGTGTGTGTGTGTGTGTGTGTGTGTGTGTGCGCGAGCGCGTGAGTCTGACACAGCAGCTCCTCTATGTGTGTGCCTGTCTCTATGGAAACAGCAGCACCCCTGTGTGCTTGCTCTCTCACAGGCACTGTGTGACAGAGAGGAATTCAGAGAATTTTTCATTCACACTGTCCGAACTACTGCCATTTTCTGGCAGACTGTAGGTCCTATGGTGAAAACCAAATTACCATGAATGACAGGAGACTCTCCTGAGCGTCCCCATGTATTTTTTTTGCTTGTAGTGTCAAGTATGTGGTCAGGGTGGCGATTTCAAAAAGGAGTATCTCAACTGTCTGCTCCTGTTATAATGGCTGCCTATGGGGGAGTTGGTCAGTGACACTGTCCGAACTACTGTCATTTTCTGGCAGAGCGTAGGTCCTATGGTAAAAACGAAAACATCGTGAGCGAGCGGAGACTCGGCTGACCGTCCCCATGTATTTTTCTTGTAGTGTAAAGTATGTGGTCAGGACGGCGTTTTGTTTTTCACCTCTGTTCCCAAACTTTTCTGCTCCTGTTATAATGGCTGTCTATGGGGCAGTTGGTCTGCGCTCCTGTCGCTTGGGGGCGCCCGGAGTCTCAACCCTTTGTCTGTTTTCTTCCAAATTGACATTTTTCAGGCCTGCATGAATTTTCCTACGTTTTGATGTATAATTTGTGTGTGTACGTTGGAAATTGAGACCGGGGGAGTGATTTCAAAATTTTTTCCGAGGCATTTTTTTGTCTCTCTCACTCTAATCTGACAGAGTGCAAGAACATTCCGCGCATTGATACAAAGATTCTGCCCATTGACTTTCATGAAAAAAAGAAGGGATGAAAAATGGGGATTGCGAAAGAATGAAAAAGAGTTATGCAATCGTGTATACAAGCCATGACAGTCGGATTGGCCCGGATGTCTCGGAGTTGGAACGGTGTCTCTATCTCGAAAGCCCTAGAAGGAGTAGGGGGCCACAGAAATGGGTGAAAAGGGAATAAGAATAAGAAGAATCAGAAAACTTAACCCTTTAGGCGCCGGAGTTTATTTAGGAAAATATTCCATTTTCATTTCAAGATTTCAAAAGGATGTAGCTTGAAAGTGATGAGAGATAAAGGCATACTGTAAATGACAAAAATATTCTTTATGACCCAAAGTTTATGATGGGAGTAAATTTACTCATCTAATTTGCATATTGTGACATCAGGCGGCGGCCGTATTGGATTACATAACTCTCAATAAAACTGAACTTTGAACATATTTACACAGTAGATTTTTTTTTGTTGTTTTCTTTTTGTCATCTCATCCTCAAAATAAAGGAATAGGAATCTGATGGGAGTAAATTTACTCATCTAAGTTGCATATTGTGATGTCTACAGGTGGCGGAAATATTGGATAACATAACTCTCAGTAAAACTGAATTTTGAACATATTACACAGATTATTATTATTTTTATTTCATCTTCTCATCCTCAAAATAAGGAACAGCAGTCAGTAAAAGGTAAAACATACAGTAATAAAATGTAGTTTTCAAGTAGCCCACCAGCCAAGTAGCACAGAAGCCTAATCTGTCTATCTATCAAGATGGCAGTGTTTGTAGTTTTCATTCGCTGGTCAGCTGTATCTACTCCTCCCATAAAGGAGTTATAACTGTCAACGCACTCTTTTTTCTTGATTTTTACGAAAACCAGTCACATTTCCCTTGGTTCATATGGCCTACATTTCTGAAGTCTGGGTATGATCAATGACGTGCTGCTTTTTGTGGACCGTAGTCGCGCATGCCATGCACAGACGCACAGTCACTTTCACTTTCAACTTTTACGAAAACCAGTAACATTTTCCTTGGCTCGAATACGTTTCTGAAGCTGGGTATGATCAATGCTATGTGCTGCTTTTTATGGACCATCGTTTCGCATGCTACGCACAGACACACCGACACTTTCACTTTCATCACTCGGCGACCAATCGTCATCTGACGGTAAATATTTCCTGTCAGGATCAGAATCAGCAAGTACTTGATTAAGTACTTTATCAACGGTAAAAAAAAAAAAAATCCTTTCAGCATTCTGTGTTTTTGCTGTATTTCGCTCTCTATCTTCTTCTATCTGCTGTCTCTCGCTCAGCTTTCTCTGACTCCAGTCACTGGGGCACCCTCGCTGTGTTCACTCCGCTCGCTCCACCCTATTTAAAGCTCTGTTTTCTTCTTCTTTGTGAATAAAGATAAACCTCTAAAATACGTCAGGATCACTGCTGAACACGTTCGCCATCTAGGGGTACAAAACACTCGCAAAATGGGGTAATGTATTTGGAATAGTAGCCTGTTCCATGCTGCGATGTTGCTTGTTGCAATATTGCGACTTTGGCGCTTAAAGGGTTAAGAAGAACAATAGTTCTTCGGCTGCTGTTTGCTCTGAGCAAGCACACTAATTACAATGCTCTTTGAAAACCTGCAGAAAAATTGGAAAACGAAACTTATGCAAGCAAATAAATTTAAACAAAGGTCAAATGAGTTGCTTTCTGAGAAAATAACATCTCAAACTGTGGGTGAAGTAAAGAAGTATTTAAAGAAATATTCTGCACTGTGCAAAGAGACAATAGAAACTCAAATTACATTGCTGGAAATGCCTATGCCAGACACTGAATATAAAAAACAGCAAAGTTGGCTTGAACAGAAAATAAGGCAAATTAATACATTTGAAAATGACGTGAACTGATGCTGGTGTATCTAAGAATGATGATGATCTTGATGATGTGCTGTCTATAACAAAAACAGATATAAGACCTGAGGATAGCATTTCTAATGTTTCAAACAAAGGGTCTAAGCCTAAACATAAAGGCCATTCTTCTGTCCATTCAAATTCTTCCAGTATATCTTCTGTGCGTTTAAAGGCTAAAGCTGAAAGGGCAGCACTATTACAGTCTGCAGTTGCTGTAAGAAAAATGCATGATATTAATGCTGAGGAAGAGGCACTTCAATTGTAAAAAGGCAAGGCTGAAAAGGAATAAGGAACAGTTGGAGATTGAAGCAAAGTTGGCAGTTGCTACAGCTAAATTGTCAGTGTTTGAAAATGCAGTCTTTGATGAGGATGAGGACGATGGAGAGGATGCCATGAATGCCTACCTCCATGCTCAGTTGAAGTCACAAGCATTAAACTCCAGCTCTGTCCTGCAACCTCCAGCAAATGTTTCTTTCCAACCTGATATGTCTGCATCATTGGTTGGATGGCCTAAAGAAAGATTGCGTGTCCCACAAGTTCCATCTTTACACAGGTCCATTAACATTGCACCTCCAAGTTCACAGGCACCACCATCTCATAGGTCTGAAGTGCGTGGAGATGTCCTTGGACCCAGACACGCCAACCCTCCACCAGCTGGGCCTCAGCCAGCGGTGTCTCAGATGCCGTCCACACAGATAAGTGCACACACACACACAGCCAAGTCATCACGCTCCTGTCGGTAATATGCAATCACAGTTGACTCAACCATCCTCTTGGTAACACCCAACAGTTCACTCTGTATGACCTTATGCAACAGCAGAATAACATCACTGCTCAGTTAGTGCACAACCAAGCTCTAGTCTCTCTTCCTCCACGAGCTATAGCTGAGTTTGATGGAGATCCGCTAAAATATGCTTCTTTTATCAGAGCCTTTGAACAAGCCATTGAAAAGAAAACTATTGACAAACAAGAATATCTTTATTACCTAGAACAGTACACCAGAGGGCAACCAAGGGAGTCGGTTCGGAGTTGCTATAATATAGCTGCAGGTCAGGGTTATGACCGTGCAAAGAATCTGTTGAAAGAGCATTTTGGGAATGAGATGAAGGTTGCTGCAGCTTACATAGAAAAGGCTATGACGGGGTCAGCAATGAACCTGGAAGATAAAAATGCTTTACAGTCTTTTTCCATCTTTCTAAGAGACTGCTGTAATGTTATAGAAGACCTAGAACACTTGGACGAGATGAACGTTCCATCTAACCTTCGCTTGATGATGATGAAGTAGCCATATAAGCTGAGGGAGAGATGGAGGACCGTGGCTTGTGAGCTGCAGGAGTGCCGTGGTCACAGAGCCATGTTTCCAGACTTTGTGGCTCTTGTGGAGCGTCAAGTGAAATTTCTTTTAGATCCCCTGTTTGGTGATATACAGGGCTTAAAACCCACTCCTTCCTCTAAAGCCAAGCCCAGACACACTGGAAGGGGCCGGGCTACAGTAGCAGCTGTCACCACTGCACAGCAAAATCCATCACTAGCTTTGCAAACACATCACAAAGGGCCAGTGTCACAGAGAGGTGACCCCGTGTGCTGCGTATGTAAGAATCAACATTTAGTTGAGAATTGTTCACAGCTTTGTTAAGATGTCACACAGGGAAAAATGGATGTCCTTTTAGCTGGAAGAGTTTGTTTCAGCTGTTTGAGGGCAGGCCACATGAGTAGGGAATGCAATAAGCCTTTGACCTGTGATGTTTGCGGGCAGAAACATCCCACTGCTTTACACATTGAGCATAAGGCAAGAACAACGGAAGTGGCAGTCAATAATGCCCTTGTGTCATTGGAGACATGTGGCCATACTGGGGCCAGTCAAGATGATTATGTGCTTTCTATTGTGCCTGTACAGGTGAAGGCCAAGTCCGGGAGCAAGACTGTGAACACCTATGCTTTCTTAGACCCTGGGAGCTCAGCTACTTTCTGCTCCAAACATCTTATGAGAAGGCTGAATCTCTCAGGAGTCAAGACTAGCATTCTTCTTCATACTCTCGGTCAGGAGAAGTCTGTTGATACTTTCTTTACTCAGTGGTCTTGAGATTTCTAGTCTGAGTGAGGAAAACTTCATGGACTTGCCAGGAGTCTACACACAGAGAACAATGCCTGTGAGCAGAAATAATATCCTCATTCAACAGGATCTAAAGGGTTGGAGATATCTTGAAGGCATCAACATTCCCAGTCTTGAGGCAGAGGTGGAGTTGTTAATAGGCACCAATGCACCGAAGCTCATGGAACCATGGGAAGTAATTAATAGCCAAGGTGAAGGACCGTATGCTGTCAGGACTCTACTGGGGTAGGTCGTGAATGGTCCTCTGAGAGGGGGTGGGCAGAGTAAAGGTCTCCCTGTTGTCAGTGCCAATAGGATCTCAGTCGCTAAGCTACAGGACTTGTTGATTGCCCAGTTTAATCAGGACTTCAATGAGAGATCATCTGAAGAGGTGTGCACGTCCAGAGAAGACCAAAGGTTTATGCAGATCATGGAATCTTCAGTTCATCTTGATGAGGGGCACTACCGCATTGATCTACCCTTTAAGGTTGCCGATGTCATCCTGCCAAACAACCGCAGCATCGCAGAGCAGCGTCTCCTAGGTCTTCAAAGAAAGTTTAGAAGGAATAAAGAATACCATCAAGAAGACACAGTTTCCCTCTCTGAGGTCATTGGAAAGGGCTATGCTGAACTGGTGCCATGCGAGCAGTTGAATCGAGCAGACGGCAAGGTATGGTATATTCCCCATCATGGGGTATGTCATCCTAAAAAGAAAACCCTTAGAGTTGTTTTTGATTGTGGTGCTGTCTTCAAAGGAACCTCACTGAATGCGCAGCTTCTGCAGGTTCCCTACCTCACCAGCACCTTACTTGGTGTACTTACCAAGTTTAGACAGGAACGTGTGGCGCTGATGGCAGACATTCAAGCCATGTTCCATCAGGTGAGGGTGTCTCTGGAGTACACAGACTTTTTACGCTTCTTGTGGTATCCTGATGGTGATGTGACACGGGCTCCTATGGAATATAGGATGAAGGTCTAACCTCTTTGGCGTGGTGTCTTCGCCAAGTTGTGCGAATTACGCACTGAGGAGAATTGTGCAGGACTATCAAGATCATTTCGAGCCTTGTGTGCTGAACACAATACTCTAACATTTTTATATGGATGACTGCCTGAAGTCTGTGTCATCGGAGACGGAGGCCATAAAAATGGTGGATGATCTGACTGCAGCCTGTGCCAAAGAAGGGTTCCATCTCTGAAAGTGGACGAGCAACAGCAGTGCTGTCTTGGCTAACATTGCTGAGGAACAGCACCCTAAGACCACTAGAGGGCTTAACTTGGATCAAGGTACCAACCCTGTAGAGACTGCCCTTGGGCTTCATTGGTGCATAGACACAGATGTTCTGACCTTTAGGTTGGCCATAGAAGAGCGCCCACATACAAGGCGTGGCATATTGTCTGTGGTGTTGTCCATCTATGACCCTTTAGGTTTTCTTGCACCGTTCACTTTGCCTGTGAAGAGGATGCTGCAGGAGATGTGCTGATTGAACATCGGCTGGGATGCTCAGATACCACACACCTTTTCCCAGCAGTGGTCCAAGTGGCTGTCTAACCTCCATCGCATCACAGAGTTCCAAGTGGACAGATGCATAAAGCCAATGGATTTCGGAAAACTTACCCACCTGCAGTTGCATCACTTCTCTGACGCCAGTGAGTATGGCTACGGAACTGCGTCATACATGTGGATGGAAAATGAGAGAAATGAAGTTAGTGTTTCCCTTATAATGGGCAAGTCCAGGGTTGCTCCTTTAAAGCAAATAACTATTCCTAAGCTTGAGCTGGCTGCCGCTGTCCTGGCAGTTTGCGTGGACAAGATGTTGAAGAGGGAGTTGCAGCTGGACCTGGGCCCATCAGTATTTTGGGTAGACAGCACAACTGTGTTAAAATATATTGCTAATGAGAGTAGGAGGTTCCATACTTTCGTGGCCAATAGGGTAGCTGTGATTAGAGCGGAGACTGAGGTTGCACAGTGGACACATATAGGAACAAGACTGAATCCTGCAGATGAGGCGTCCAGAGGTCTAAGTGCTGAAGAGTTCCTTGCATGTGAGAGGTGGCTAAAGGGACCGGAGTTTCTCTTGAGGGGGGAAGAGGAATGGCCGAACACCATCATGGAGCAGCCTTTGATCTCTGCTGATGACCCTGAAGTTAAGAAAGATCCGCTGGTCAGTGCTTTTGTCTCTCGAGGTCCACACAGTGCAACAAAGTTGTTTTTAAATTATTTTTCTGATTTTAACAGATTAAGAATGTCTGTTGCATGGATGCTCAAACTCAGAGATATGCTTCTAACCTTGCCTGGAAGAAGAAAACTTCTTGGAGCCTCTATGCATGATGATCCTGATGGCGGACGCCTAGAGAAGGATGTTCATGCTTAGATGAGGAAAGAGAGACTGTCAGTCCGTGTTCAGTCATTGACACCAGATGACCTTCAGAGGGCAGAAGATGCTATTATTCGCTTTTACCAGCAAGAAAGGTTTCCTGATGAAATTGCTGCATTGAAGGACGGAGGATCTGTGAAACAGAACAGCGACCTCTACAAGCTTGACCCGGTGTTGGAGGATGGGTTGCTATGAGTGGGGGGAAGACTTAGTAGGGCTGCTATGCCTGAAGATGAAAAACACCCAGTCATTCTTCCAAAAATCCAGATGTGTCCAAACTCCTCTTAAAGCATCTCCATCAGCAGCTGGGCCATGCAAGGAGGAATCACATGTTGTCCTCTCTCAGGAAGCAATATTGGATTACCCATGCAAATTCTGCCTGCAGGAAGGTTCTTTCTGAATGTGTTGTACGTCGCCGCTTTCAGGGCAAGACAGGGGGACAGAAAATGGCTGACTTGCCTGTTGAAAGAGTTGTGCCAGGCTTGCCTGCCTTCACAAATGTTGGCGTTGATTACTTTGGGCCTGTAAAGGTAAAGAAAGGTCGTGGTAGAGCGAAGCGTTATGGTGTTCTTTTTACCTGCATGGCGAGTAGGACGGTTCATCTTGAGGTGGCTTATGCTCTAGACACTGATTCGTGCATAAATGCCATCTGCCGTTTCATGTTTCGCAGAGGTTAGGTGTCTCATTTTACATCAGATAATGGCACCAATTTTATTGGGGCTGAACAGGAGTTGAGGGAAGCCGTTGCTGAGTTGGACCATGAGAAGGTTCGGCATACTCTCCTGCAGAGTGGTCAAACATGGTCTTTTAACCCTCTAGCTGCCTGTCACAAGGGGGGTGTCTGGGAGAGGCTTATCCGTCTTGTTAAAAGGGTTCTTTCTTCTACTCTTAGACTTCAAGTTTTGGACGATGAGGGCTTTCATATTGTTCTTTGCGAAGTTGAGGCTATTGTTAATGGTTGTCCTATTACAAAGGCCTCCGACGACGTGAATGACCTTGAAGCACTTACACACAATCACATTCTTCTTTTGAAGTCAAAGCCATCTCTCCCTCCTGGACTCTTTCAGAAGGATGACCTGTACATCAAGAGAAGATGGAGACAAGTGCAGTTTGTTTCGGATCTCTTTTGGAAACGCTGGGTGAGGGAGGACTTACCACTGCTCCAGGAGAGACAGGTGGGTGAGACCAAGAAGAAGCTTTGCTATCGGTGACATTGTGGTCATAATGGATCCCAAAGCACTACGCGCCTCCTGGCTGATGGGAAGAATTACTCAGATGTATCCTGACAAGAAGGGCATGTTCATTCAGTTCAGCTTAAAACAAGAACGGGCCAGCTGGACAGACCAGTGTCCAAGATCTGTCTGTTGATGGAAGCTGAAGTGCCATGAAGACCTGATGGCAGCTATCCTGAGACTGAGAAGAAAAGACTTCTTTCACTTAGTTATAGGTTAACCTCTGCACAAATGGCTCGTTTTGGTTTAGATTTGGTAATTGTGTGGGGTTAATATTCACTATTATGGGGCCGGGGTGAAGGAGCCATTTATAGTCACTCTTTAGCTTTATTAGTCTTATTTATCTTGTCTTTCTTTATTTAGCCACTTGGGGTGTATTGCACTGGGTGTCAGTCACATGGTGCTTCAGGTAGGTATATGTGCAGGTGTGCCTACTAATCAGGACAAAGTGTGGAAGATGGGGATCACACGGTTCTTACCATAGCCGTGTTTGCCGCCAGCACAGCACAATTTTATTTTAATATCATATCACAACACATAATTGCACAGGAGTAAGGTAACATATAGGTCTAATTTTATGGAAAAGAAATCTTTGAGAATAAACGGGAAAGCCACTCAATTGGAGTTATTGTTTGGACAGTTGTTTGTTGGAGAGCTACGCGTTGAGAACATTCCATGCCTTTCACACCGAGGCTTATAGGCTTATAGGCTGGCCTCCTCAAGACTGATCACTAACTGCTGGTTTTCTGGTAAACCAAACTGGTATCTCGCGGTAGGATAATTAAGACAAATTTGTCTTAATTGTCCATCCTCCCCATTCTATATATCGTAGAGGTACATTCCCTTACACAATCAGGCAGGATGATTCTAACTCCTACTTGCTGTTGGAGGAAATAAACTTCACAATCAGAATCCCAAATAAATATCTTCATTGTCAATAAATAAATGTCTCAATCAAGAAAAACAAAATCATTAATTATCATTGCACTTAATTCATGTGAGGATTTATTTTTGTGTCCTGTTCCCTTGATGCAGTGCTCAGCACAAACTCTCTGAGATATAAGAGGGAATGGTCACTACGTTCAACTCATTTCTCATCATGTTCAAGGGGACGCACCTTCAGAGGGATAAATATTGAAAGAGATTGGATGCACAGGAATGGAACAATGATATTGCATGTTAAGATGAATGCTGAGAACGTTGAAGTTTCTTTAATTCATTGGTCAATATTCGGCACAAATGTCCATTCATCTACAATTCTTAAGTGTCCTCTGCTTTTAAACAAATCTTCAGTATAGTTCATTGCTGATTAGGTAAGTATTTTTGACATTAATAGATAAAATAAGTGGGGAAGACATAATGGGAGTGGACTGTTCCAGTTTTGGATGTGTACGCACAGCTTTGCTTTCACAGCTTTTATATGTTTCTAACTATTTCCCTGAGTAAATGAATAAATTTGATATTTATTTTTGGATGGTTCAGTTTTGGATTCCATCTCAATTTGAACAAAGGAGGTATTCTCCTAATTAAGGCCTGTAATTGCCATCAATACGAGAAATTGAGGCGGCCATTGTGGAACTTCTCTGATGTAACTTATTTGTTCTCCAGGATCATGCAAGAGAAACTGTTTGATGGTCAGATTTTAAACATGAGAGAAAGCCTCAGCAATCAGGTTTCTGGGTATCCAGTCTCCGAGGCTAATTTACCAAAAACTGTATCAACAGTAATGTGGGCACCCAAAGTATTGCAGCATTAAATTATCAATAGTAAGGTTTGCATTGTTCTTTTGTAATGAAACATACATACTTTGTGTTGAGTGCTGTGACTAAAGATTGATTTGGAAAAATTAAAAATTAGAATTGATAATATCTTCTTCAGTGGAACATCAGAATTCTGTGGACACACACACACACACACACACACACACACACAATGAACAATATTTAAATTATAAATCAGAAGTTGTGTAGTTTCAGTAATGCAATATATGTAAAACTGCTCATTGTTAAATTTGTAATATTGGATAAATTTACCAATGTGAGACATTCCATTTATTTTTAGGTTCTAAAGGGCTGTTATTCTGGGAACATGAAACACTGAAGACCATCCAAACCTGCAATGAGCCCCCTGAATTCAGCTGCCATGACTAATGCCACTATTATACATCCTGATTACTTTTATATAAGTGGGTTTTCTGGGATTCCCCACACAAAATACTACTATGCCTTCCTGTGCTTTGTTTATGCTCTGACAGTACTGGGAAACACTTTTGTCATGCTGATGATTTGCATGAACCAGTGTCTTCACTCTCCAAAATACATTGTAGTTTTTAATTTGGCTCTGTCTGACTTGTGTGAAAGCACTGCACTTGTTCCACAGGTAATTGTCACTTTTTTGTTTAAATCAAATTTAATCTCCTATGCAAGTTGCTTAACAAACATGTTCTTCTTGAATTCATGTCTCACAGAGCAGTCTCTTACTCTCACTATTCTGTCCTATGATAGGTGTGTAGCAATTTGCTTTCCACTGAGATACAATGAGATTGTGACAAATAAATCAATGCAGGGTGTTATAGCTACCGCATGGATTTTTTGTTTCTCAGCTAATGTCATTGTAGTGTATTTTATCAATGAACTTTCATTTTGCAAATCTGTTGTAATAAATAGCTATTTCTGTGATCACGGAGCAACATACCGTTTGGCATGCAATGACACCACTCCACATTATATTATTATGTGGATATATCCGGTTGTTATTCTTTGGTTTCCAGTGTTGTTTATCATAGTTACATACGTTAGCATAGCCAGAGCATTATTTAAAATTGCAACAGCCTCTGAGCGGCTCAAAGCCATAAAAACCTGCACCTCTCATTTGGTCTTGGTGAGTGTGTTCTATTTTCCTTTGTTAATCACAATAGCACTGGACTCCTTAATTGACCAGAACGCCCGAATTATTAACCTGTCCCTGGCAACCCTTTTGCCACCTATGCTAAACCCAATCATATACTCACTGGTGACAGAAGAATTCAGAGAATCTATCAAAAAGCTGTACAGAAGAAAGACAGATACACATCACTGATAGAGAAAAAGGATTACATGCTCAAATCTCAAATGACTGAATGGCAACTTTAACCATGTTCATTGTATTTTGTTTCATCAACAGTAAGCATCGCAAATTTATTTGTGAAATATTGTTCTCTATTTTTCAATGCTGAAAAATTTAGTTAAAGAAATGTGACCTCGCCCGTGAAAACCCGGCTAAACTCACCTGATCTAATTTTGAGATAAAGGCCGTCAAGTAGTCCCTGTGATAAAAATTGTCAAAAATATGAGATGTGAGTTTATTTATTGGTAAATGATAGGTTACATATTGGGGTTTCGAAATATACTGTTCAAAAATTGATTTCTAACATCATGCATATTAAAATTAATGAATTTATTGACACTATGTCTAAATTTTTTAACAGAGAAATACCGGAAGTGGGTTTCCACTAGACTCGTTTCAACTATGGTTTTAATCGGCTTTTAGTTTACCTTCGGCAGATAAAGTCCTGAAAGTTTGGGGTGTCATTCGGTTTAGGAACTTCTTTTCTACCATTGAAAATGGATGTGGACCATAATATCTATGCGCATCATCGTAAAGAACGTCATTTAATGGTATGGCAGAAGAGTTGCGACTTAAGTCGGGTGCGGATTCCTCCATGGATTGTGTTGCATCACCTCAGAAATTTCAGAAATGAAACATTTGCATTTATAGATTAACGTCTTGTGAAGCTAACCAGCCTAGTTTGAATACATGTCATGCCAGCTACTTTGCAAAACAATTTGGTGTTTGGACATTGACGGCATGCAGACCCATCACCCTGGGGTAAGTTTCCCAAAAGTTAAATTAGCAACTAACTAAGTTAGCAACTCTTATAGTTCGTCCATTCACAGTCAATGGGTCCAACTATATAAGTTAGCATCTGTCATGTCGGGAAACACATCCCTGGAAGTATCTTTTTATCCGACATGGCGTCAGCACCCGAAACACAAGAACGCAAGATGTCAGGGATATTATACAAATGTTTTTAAATTTTTTATTTATTTATCAAACTTTGACACTAGTCAGGAAGAGATCACACAGGTGACGAACACCTATAATGAGCAATCTTCCAGTACATGCTAAGACAATAGAAAATGAAACAGAAGACAATAAAAAAGCAGTAAATGGGTACATCAAAAATACAGTGGTCAAAAATTGAACTATGTTAGACGGCAGCTTGTACAATGACATTTGCCAACCCATGTACATGAGTTGTTAGAAGAAAAGTTGTCATTAAACTTTCCTGTGTAATAATTAAGCAACTTCAATTTAAAAGCGGCTGTGGTATCGGAAGGTTGATAGAGTTGATCAGCATTCCAAAGATAACATATTCTATTAAAATATGAATGACGAAAAGTTTCTGTCGTAAATTTTGGAATTTTCATTAAAAACGTATCATCAGTTTGAAATGAAACAAAATGGTCATAGTTAATGTCTTATTCCCCCTTCAAACATTTACACAAAAATACACAATCCATTATGTCGCGCCTGTAGCTAAGTGGTAATAAATTTAGCTTCATCAGACGAGCTTTATAATCACTTCCATCACAAACATTGTAACCAAGAATGTACCTAGTGGCTCTCCTTGGCACACCTTCGATGTGAAGGAGAGATTTTTTTGATGATACAGCCCAGGATTGGGTAGAATATTCTAAAAGTGGTCTAATGAGCGAAATATACAGTTCTCTTTTCATTTGAATAGAACATGAGTGACCACAAGTTCTTTGAATTATTCCTAGCATACGATTTGCTTTACTGATCAATACATTAGCATGTGCGTCCCATTATAAATTTGAGGACACCACAATCCCGAGATGCATGCAGTCAACTTTCTCAATTATATTACCATCCATTATGTACTAGTAAAGAATGGGAGATCTCTTCCTTGTAACACTCAAAAGTTTACATTTGACAGAGTTGAATCTCATGTCCTATTTGCAGCTCCAGTCCAGGATGTTTTCAAGGTCGCACTGCAATTGTGAACAGTCTTGCATGTTTCTGATTTCTCTTATGCGTTTTGAGTCATCCGCAAACAAAGCAACCCGTGTGTCCGGACTTGCACATTCTGGCATGTCATTGATATATAACAAAAACATTAAAGGAACTAAAATTGACCCTTGTGAAACTCCTGATGTAACAGAAAACGAGGCAGATAGGACACCGTCGACAGCAACTCTTTGTTTACGATTAGATAAATATGATGTAAGCCACTTTAAGAGATTGCCATGAAATCCAAAAGTCTGAGGTTTATGCAGAAGTAGATCATGGGGAACAGAGTCAAAAGCAGATGAAAAGTCTAAATATACAATATCAATTTGTCCAGACTGATACAGAATTTTGCCTACTTCGTGAAAAACCAGAATTAACTGAGTTCTTGTTGTCCGTCCCTTTCCAAAACAGTGTTGTAGATGATGCAAAACAGGCACTATGTGAGGATAAACCACATTTAGTACACACCTTCCCAGCACCTTGCTACTAATGCACAATAACGATACCGGTCGATAATTACTCACATTTTCTTTATCAGATTTTTTATGGGCTGGAATAACATTTGCTCTTAGCCAATCAAGTGGTAATTCCCCAGTTTGAAGAGATTTGTTAAAAAGACTACAAAGTGACGGAGCCAATTCATGAGCACATTCTTTTAAGATCCGAGCCGGTAACACGTCAGGCCCGCACGCTTTGTTTGCATCAAGGGTAGTCAAAACTGATACAACGTCATGGACAGTAATTGTTACATTACCTAAATGAGCATGCTTGGAAACCGTTATGTCCGGATATGTACGTAGTGAAGACTGGGGGGTGAAAAGGGATTGAAAATACAATAAACAGGCTGGCCTTTGTGCAAGAATCAGAGGCAGTTTTCTCACCATAAGCAACAAGGCTAGGGACACTTTTTGTTTTTGTTTTGCTCTTAAAGAACCGCAAAAGCACTTTAGTGTTACGGCAAGAGAATCACCAAGAACATCTAAATATTGATTATACTTAAAAGTACATAAATTTTTAAATTTATTCCTTAACTAACAAAGTTTCGCCCACAATGCTGCAGTGTTGCGTTTTTTAGCTTGTTTCCGTGTGGATTGTACTTTGTTGCTCAGGTGACGTATTTCACTGTCAGTCCAGGCAGGGAATTTACATCCTTGATTACAGTAGTAGGAATAAATTCACTGACAGAAGAATGCACAAGACCTAACCAACTTTGCCAGTAAGTGTCAAGATCAGGATGAAGCAGAGGAGAGTGAGATGACACTTTGCCCATGTAAGATTGTAGCCCATTAAAGTCAGCTCTTTTGAAATTGCACATTTTTCGCGCGCATGTTCAAAGTCTATTGACATGAGTTTGGAAATTAAACTCGATCACAGCATGATCACTGTAAAACTGACCAAATGTTATAATGGGATCAGAGCAATGTTTGGGGGAAATTGGTAAATAGTAAATCCAGTACATTGTCCTTAATATGAGTAGCTTTATCGATGATCGGGGTTAGGGAAAAACTGTCAGCCAAGTCACACAGTGTGTGGCCAGTGTTCGCTGATTCATCCCACCAGGGTATATCTGGGAGATTAAAATCGCCAAGTGCGAAAGTAATTTTGTACTCCATACTGCATTTAGTAAGCACGGTTGAAAATATGGGCTCTAAATTCGTTGACCATTCGTTGAATGGGGGGAGCGCCGCGCCAACGGGGTGTATCCAGGCGCATTATGCAATTTCGTGCCCGGCGCAGCCTGGCGCAAGTACTCCTCTGTCCCGCCTCTGTCCCCCCTGCCGGCGCAAGTGGTAAAGAGGGAGGAGAGAAGGCGTGAGTGGGTTTAACACAGCAGAGTCAAATCTTCACCAATCAAATGAGCTCCCCTCCTCACCTTTAAAAGCGCCCTGGGCGAGGCGCAGTGCAAATTTTGTTCGACATGGATGAAGTAGGACACAGCAGCAACACCAGACGGCCAAACTTCAGCCAGGAGGAAGCTGATGTTCTGGTCCGGGAGGTTCAAACTCACAGTGGCCTAATTAATGGTCACGTGAACAGACCTCCACGGGCTGATGATGTCAAAAGCGGCCCCGGAATTCTAAACCCCCCTAGAACCGGGGCTGCCGCTTTTTTCACGGCAGTGCAAATGTGAGGCCATTTCATAATATTGTACGATTATAAAGAGGGAATCAACAATATATTGTTTTTGAATGAATGAAATAAAAAATTGGCAATAAATATACTGGACAAAGAAAGTTAGGGATCACTCTGATTTTTAATATTGAAATATGATAGGGAACATAATTTGAACTATCAAATATTTCAAATTCGAAAATTGGGGTGATCCCTAATTTTCTTTGTCCAGTATACAAGTGAATTTATTACGTACAATAATTCATAATGCTGACAAACACATATGAGAAAACAGCAACTTGAGTCAAAATTTGCCCAATTGGGTAGCCTACTGCAACCAGAATGAATCCAACATGGGGTGCACTAAACAGCTGTGTAAGCCTATTGACTACCTTTAGTGGGCTAATAGAACACAACAATAAAAGTAATAATAATAATAATATTTAGATAAATGTAGCCCAGATCAGGCTGTGTTTCTAAAAAGCGTTCACACTGACGCGAAAGCAATTTTCATACGGTAGGTTACATTCTAAGTCAATGCAAAGACGCGAATACACGCAAAACGTGTGTATTCGCGTCTTTGCATTGACTTTGAATGTAATCTGTCGTGCAAAAAATTTGTTTCGCGTCCGGTGTGAAAGCAGCTGAAGGACACATACCCACATAGCCTACACACGCACTCACGCGCCCACATGCACGCACCTCTCTCTCTCACTCACTATCTCTCTCTCGCACGTTGCAGACAGGGGTATTTGCGGTCAAAGCCAGTGCCGCAAAAAAAGCGACTATGGCGCTCGAAGTAATTTAATATCAATACTCACGTTTTATAACAGAAGTTCAAAACTTTGATATTACATAGAAAACACACAATTAGAAAAAGTCATGGACAGATGGACTCATATCTTTTACTGACATGAAATACCATGCATTACTAACATCAGTGCCGCATAAAAAGCGGCAGCCGCAGTTCTAGTGTTAAGGACAGAGCTGTGCAGCCAGGTGGTCTCTCCTCTCCCGTGCGCGCTGCTGCTCTCCCTGCTGATACTGCCAAATTACCACTGCACAGAAAGTAAACCAGGTTGGAGCTGGTGAGCACTCTGCGTACTTTCGGTGGAGCCTTTTGCCACGAAATTGTCACTGCGTCATGATGAATATGTTGATGGCTGACTGCAATAAACAGTTATATCCAGATGTTTTACATTGGACATAACTGTTTATTGCAGTCAGCCCTCAATGTGACACCTCCCCCTACTGCGCCGCCACACCCATCTCGGCACACTACCAAATTGCCAAAGTGGCTGTGCACGGTGTTGCACTGGACGAAATTACCACTGTGCGGGCTGCACCAGACGAAATTACCACTGCGCGGGCTGCACCACGCTGCGCCACCCTGCGCTGCGCCAAGAAATTAGAGCCCTATGTCATAAAAAGATACTTGATCGCTATCTGGAGGTCTATAGCACGAAATAATGCAAACTTTCGGCGCTAGTTCGCAGATGATAACTTCACAATTACTGGGTTCTAATTCCAGCCTTCGGCGGGAGAGTATATTTTTACGAATGCCAATGAAAACTCTGCCACCTCGTTTGCCACGTCTATCTCTGCGATACGGAATATAACCATCAGGAAGAATTTCATTTTACTCAACGGTGTCATCCAGCCATGTTTCTGTCAGGGCAACAATGTCTGGCGTGCGAGCTTATATTAAGCCTTGGAGTTGAATCAACTTTTAATTTACAGATTTCACACTCAAAATTCAGACCCTTAACTCAACTAGCTTGTGATTCTACTTCATCATGAGAGAAAGGATTCAAACCACTCGGTAAGTTCAAGTAAGCTACTTCGTCAAAGTTTGCCTGTAGCTGAGGACCAGAAGCTGTAACCCTCAGGTGTTTTGGCTGCACTGCTTGGCATAGTCACTTGCGTGTGAGGTCTGTTGTGGATAAAATGTTCCCAGCTAGCTCCCGTGTACCAAGCAGAATGGGATGAATTCCGTCTCTTTTGTACAAAGCTGCACACTCCCAAAACAGGATAAAATTGTCAATAAAGAACATATTGTATGAGGGGAAAACGGACTGCAGCCATGTGTGGAGATGAAGAGTTCTGGTTGCCACCGGAGGAGGAACCACAGTGTTAGAAATCAGTGATTTGTATGCTTGTTTTTAGTTTCTAGTTTTTAGTATTGCTATTATTTATTTTATTTATTATATTTATTCATTAGAGCATGTGTGTTTCTGGATGATTGCTCTGTCTCTGGTCTTCAGTGTTTTTCCTCCGTTTCTGTCTCATGGCATCTTGTCTTTTTCATCACACTCTCTTCCCTGTAATTTCGGTTTGGTAATTCCTCTTCCTTCTCTCTTGCTGTTCTGATTGGACTATCCACACTTAGAGCAGTTCAGTTAGGCATGGGTGATTAGTTAGTTCAAAGTTAGGATCCCACCTACTTCCTCTCTCTCTCTCCTATCACCGTCCTTGCTTTTCTAGATCCGCCTCTCCTCTCACCTGTTCTGAGTTTAGCTGGGCCTCCACTTAATTTGTTTGTGTTTAAAAGACCCACTTTCCGTAGTTTCTTGTCGACTCGTTTCTACCACAGCTCGTTCTTGGTCAGTCTCGTTTCTGCGCTATTCTGCTCGTTTCGATTGTTGAAAGCTTCGTTTCTTGTGATTCTCCGTAAGTTTTGTATTTGATTGTTTGTATTGCGTTGTGAGATTGCTATTTGAGTGATTAGTACTTCGTTCTCCCTAATTCCCATTTTGTATCCATCTGTTTAGTTTCTCCTGTGTTCTCCCTTGTCCCATCCAACTCCCTTTTTCCTTCCCCTTCCATTCCCTTAGTTTCAACCCTCTTTGTTACTGTCTTTGTGCGGATTGATTATTCTGGTTACTGGATCTTTTTGCTTGTCCCCTGACTTCGATTCTGCCCATCCTGCATATCTCTGTTTGCCTGGCTATTGATCCATTTCTGTCTTGACCATGAGCTTTGTGAATCCCAATAAACGCCCTGCCGATGCTGAACTGCATTTGGAGTCTATGCCCGTTCCTTTCGATGAGTCACCAGTACAGACTCCAGCGGATACTGCTGAACTTCAGCGACTTTTTCAACAACAAGAGGTCGTCATTCAGCAGCAGCGTCGCGACTTGCAGGAGATGAGAGCTACTCTTCAGCATCTCACTCGGGGTCCCACCTTTCCCAGTCCTGCAGTCGCACCGGCAGAGGCAGCTCCCATTCGGGGAGCCCCGTCTTACTCCCCACGGGAGTATGGCGGAGAACCCCACCACCTGCAAAGCATTCCTGTCCCAGTGCTCGATCATATTCGAGTTACAGCCCCTAACCTTTCCTACCTCACGTTCCAGAGTGGCCTCGTCATCACACTTTTGACCGGCAGAGCAAGGGACTGGGGGAACCTCAATGTGGGGCGCTGGCCACCCCTGCACCCGCACCATTGAAGATTTCATGGCAGAGATGAGGGAGGTGTTTGACCGTCCTACCAGGGGGAGAGGCAGGAAGTGCACTACTGAGTTTACGGCAAGCCGGCTGCAGTGTCTCTGATTACGCCATCCAATTCCGTTCGTTGGCGCCTCTACACACTGGGCGAAAGGCGCCCAGTTTGATGTGTTCTACCGGGGTTGGCAGAGAACATCAAGGATGAGTTGGCGCCCCCGCGAGCTTCCATCTGATCTGCAGGGGCTCATCAGAGTGGCCATCCAGATTGACTCTCGGATCCAGCAGCGTAAGAGGGCGCCAGAGCCATTCAGAGTCCCGACGGTCAGACCAGCGTGGCAACTTCGATCTCCCGGGCGACTCTCCTATCCAGGAGACCGGCGAGCCCGGGGTCGGGAGAACCCATGCAGGTCGACCGTTACCGGGTTCTCGCCACAAAAGCGAGCTAGGGAGACTGCGACGGGGCGTGTGTCTGTACTGTGGGCTGGCGGGTCATCGTATCCAGTGCTGTCCCCTACTCAAAAAGGAGGGGGGTGAGTGGGAGGATCGGACAGCTGGTTCAAGATAACAATGACCCACGCAAGCTGGTTCCTGTCACTCTACTTTTCGGCAAGCGATCGTTGACTACTGATGTTTTGTTTGATTCAGGATCAGACATCAACCTGATCGGCGCCAACCTGTGCAACCAGCTCCAGCTCCAGCCCCAGAAGCTACCTCGCCGTTCCAAGCACTTGGTCTTTGTGGGCAACCGCTGGGTCAGGTGACCCAGGTTACGCCCCCACTCACGCTCATTGTCTCCGGCACCCATCAGGAGCTGATCCGGCTCCATGTCATCACCTCCTCCTCTGCTCCCATCGTCCTGGGCCTCCCTTGGTTGAAACAACACAACCCCACCATCAACTGGAGGACTGGACAGGTGGCTGAGTGGAGTACTCATTGCCTGCGTTCCTGCCTCCGCAAGGCTCCGCCAAGCAGGACGAGGGAGGATCCAGTGAGCCTCCAGTCCTCCAGATTTGTCCAAGGTCCCCAGTGAGTACCATGATCTAGCTTGAAGTCTTCTCAAAGTCTCGTGCGCTGTCTCTGCCCCCTCACAGACCCTACGACTGCGCCATTGATCTCCAACCTGGCACAGCGCCCCTAAGGGGGGGTCTCTATTCTCTGTCTCGTCCAGAGCAAGAGGCCATGGAGAAATATGTGGAGGAGTCACTGGCTGCTGGCATCATCCGTCCCTCTTCCTCTCCTGCTGGCGCTGGCTTCTTCTTTCGTTAGCAAGAAGGGCCGGATCTCTCAGGCCATGTATTGACTACAGGGGACTCAATAACATCACTATTAAGAACCGATATCCCTTCCTCTAATGAATTCTGCTTTTGAGCTGTTGCAAGGGGCTACTATCTTCACCAAACTTGACCTCATAGCGCTTACCACCTCGTCAGGATTAAGGAAGGGGATGAATGGAAGACAGCTTTCAACACCGCTTAGGGGCACTACACGAGTACCTGGTCATGCCGTTTGGGCTAGCTAACGCCCCGCTGTCTTCCAGAACCTGGTTAACGACATCCTGCATGACATGATTAATCAATTTGTTTTTGTATACCTTGATGATATATTAATATTCTCTCGTTCCAAGGAAGAACACATTCGTCATGTTGGGTGCAGTCCTGCAGCGCCTCCTGGAGAACCAACTCTCGCCAAGGCAGAGAAGTGTGAATTCCACTTGGACACAGTCTCTTTCCTCGGTTTGTGGTCACTCCAGGAGGCATCCTAATGGACCAGGAGAAGGTGAAGGCGGTAAAGGACTGGGCTACCCCTACTACACGCAAGGAACTACAGTGCTTCCTAGGGTTTGCCAACTTTTACTGTCGATTCATTCGCAATTACAGTACCGTTGCTGCTCCACTGATCTCTCTGACTTCCCCCAAAGTTCATTTTGTGTGGACCCCCTCGGCGGGAAAGGCTTTTCTAGAACTAAAGCAAAGGTTTACCACTGCTCCTGTTCTCCAACAGCCAGATCCTGAGAAGCAGTTCATCGTTGAGGTAGACGCCTCTAACACCGGCGTGGGGGCTGTCCTGTCGCAGCGTAATGGCAAGGATAACAAGGTACACCCTTGCGCCTTGTTCTCCGCAAGAGACTTAGCCCAGCCGGCGTAATTACGACATCGGAAATCGGGAGTTACTGGCGGTGAAGATGGCACTAGAGGAGTGGCGTCATTGGTTAGAGGGCTAAGGTTCCATTCCAGGTCTGGACCGACCACAAGAATCTGGAGTACCTCCGTACAGCTAAGAGGTTAAATTCCTGCCAATCTCGTTGGTCACTGTTCTTCGACAGATTTAACTTCACCTTAGCTTATCGCCCAGGCTCCCAGAACAAGAAACCTGATGCCCTGTCCGTAAATTTTTCACCAGACGCCCCCCCAAGGAGCCTCAGACCATCTTACCCAGTCGTGTTGTGGTGGGAGTATTAGCTTGGGAATTGGAGGATCGAGTCAGAAGGTCACAACCTTCTGGGGGCCACCTACTAACTGTCCCAAGGACTGCCTCTTTGTTCCAGACTGCCTCGAGCGAAATTCTCCAGTGGGCCCATTCTTCCCGTCTCGCCTGCCATCCTGGTGCTAACCGGACCTTGGCCATGCTAACTTCGCAGGTTTTGGTGGCCAACGGTCGGAGGAGATGTGAAAGAACTTTTACGACTGCTTGCTCGGTCTGCGCCCAGAACAAGGCCACCCCACACCGCACCAGCTGGTCTCCTGCAACCGCTTCGGTACCTTCAGACCATGGGCCAATATCGCGTTGGATTTTGTCACCGGCCTTCCGCCCTCCAGAGGTAACACCGTCATCCTGACCATTGTTGATCGCTTCTCCAAGGCAGTACATCTCGTCCCGCTTCCCAAGCTTCCCTCTGCCAGAGAAACAGCTGACTTACTCGTCCAACACGTAATCAGAATACACGGCATCCCTTCTGACATTGTTTCCGACCGTGGCCCTCAATTCATCTCACAAGTCTGGAAAGCCTTTTGTCAAGCCCTGGGGATAACGGTCAGTCTAACTTCTGGATTTCACCCGCAGAGCAATGGGCAGACAGAGAGGGCCAATCAGCAGATGGAGAGTGTCCTTCGGTGCCTCACTTCCCGAGATCAGGGGGACTGGGCGAACAACTACCCTGGGTGAATATTCCATCAACAGCCTTCCCCGGCTGCCTCAGGTGTCCCCCTTCCAAGCTTGTCTGGGTTACCAACCACCTCTGTTCCCCTCACAGGAGGTCGAAGTTGATGTTCCCAACATCCAGGAATTTCTACAGAGGTGCGAAGGGCGTGGGAGGAAACTTCGTTCCGCTCTCCTGAAAGCTGCTGGCGAGATGAGTCGCCAGGCCAACCGTCGTCTTTCGGTCCCCCGCAATATCAAGTAGGACAAAAAGTTTGGCTTTCTTCCAAGGACATTGCACTGAGGACTGAAAGTCGTAAGCTAGCCCCGTTTCATTGGTCCTTTTGTGATTGAGAAAATTATTAACCCTGTCTCTGTTAAACTCAAGCTACCAGCCTCTATGAGCCGTATCCACCCAGTCTTTCATGTGTCGTGCATTAAACCTGTACTGTTTTCCGTCCACACCCCTGCCCGACCAATCCTCCTCCCCCAAGGCTCATCGATGGAGGAGAAACATACACAGTGCACAAGTTGCTGGACGTTCGTCGGCGAGGGAAGGGGCCTACAGTACTTAGTGGACTGGGAAGGATAATGGCCCGGAGGAACGCTCATGGGTTCCTGCTCGTCACATCCTCGACAAATCGCTCATAAAGGACTTTCACAAAAGGACTTTCAAGCCGAGCTTAGACCGCCAGGTGGCGGTCATAGAGGGGGTTCTGTTAGAAATCAGTGATTTGTATGCTTGTTTTAGTTTCTAGTTTTTAGTATTGCTATTATTTTATTATATTTATTCATTAGAGCATGTGTGTTTCTGGATGATTGCTCTGTCTCTGGTCTTCAGTGTTTTCCTCCCGTTTCTGTCGCATGGCATCTTGTCTTTTCATCACACTCTCTTCCCTGTAATTTCGGTTTGGTAATTCCTCTTCCTTCTCTCTTGCTGTTCTGATTGGACTATCCACACTTAGAGCAGTTCAGTTAGGCATGGGTGATTAGTTAGTTCAAAGTTAGGATCCCACCTACTTCCTCTCTCTCTCTCCTATCACCGTCCTTGCTTTTCTAGATCCGCCTCTCCTCTCACCTGTTCTGAGTTTAGCTGGGCCTCCACTTAATTTGTTTGTGTTTAAAGACCCACTTTCCGTAGTTTCTTGTCGACTCGTTTCTACCACAGCTCGTTCTTGGTCAGTCTCGTTTCTGCGCTATTCTGCTCGTTTGATTGTTGAAAGCTCGTTTCTTTGTGATTCTCCCGTAAGTTTTGTATTTGTTTGTATTGCGTTGTGAGATTGCTATTTGAGTGATTAGTACTTCGTTCTCCCTAATTCCCATTTTGTATCCATCTGTTTAGTTTCTCCTGTGTTCTCCCTTGTCCCATCCAACTCCCTTTTTCCTTCCCCTTCCATTCCCTTAGTTTCAACCCTCTTTGTTACTGTCTTTGTGCGGATTGATTATTCTGGTTACTGGATCTTTTTGCTTGTCCCCTGACTTCGATTCTGCCCATCCTGCATATCTCTGTTTGCCTGGCTATTGATCCATTTCTGTCTTGACCATGAGCTTTGTGAATCCCAATAAACGCCCTGCCGATGCTGAACTGCATTTGGAGTCTATGCCCGTTCCTTTCACACAGTGTCGCGAATTGGCCGTGGGACAGCGCAGCGAGACTTACGGAGCCGAGTTGCCTCCCTTGATGCGGGCAGCGGAGGTCCAGCTGGGCACACAGGAGAGGGCGGGAGTGTAAATTCCTCTTCATCCAAGATGGAGAACCTGTTGGCGAGCTGCAGGTCCCAAACAGGGGGGACACGATTGGACCGCCTGCCGCAGCGTTTATTTCTGCGTGATCCGACCCACGGCTCAGCCGGGCAAGGTGTGGAGCTTACGACCGCTTTGGGCCATGCTCCCTGCTGGATCCAGGGGTCCTCGGACTGGGTCTGGGCGGCTTCAACAAGGGGAGCCATGGAGTCTTGCTCAGCCACGGTGGAGGCGTTTGCAGTGGCGAGAGCTGGAGCAACTAAGGAATCAATAAGCTGCTCATCTTCCCTGATTTGGTGAAGGGCGGAAATTCTCCCCTCCAGCTCCGTGATCTTCTGTGACAGGCGGGCGCAGCCAGCACAGCCCGGCGGAGAGGTGAGTGGAGCCATAATGAACCTTGCAGCCTGCTGAGCCTTCCTACAGCCAGCCTGGTGAGCCGAGCCGCTTACTTTAAAAAAAAGTGTTGCGTTAAAATAATGAAACAAATTAAAATAAATAAAATGATAAAACAGGTAAAATGATAAAATAATGTTAATGGTTAAAATAATAAAATAGGAAATAAAACAAAAAATGTCAGAATATTGTTTCCTAGGCTTGTGAAGCAAGGAGCAACACTTGCAAAGAGACCTTAATAATAACTAGAAAAGGGGTGGGATTGTTGTCTGCTGAAGCTGCTGATGTGGAACTGCAATTGCAGAATTAAGACAGAAATTGTTTGAATAAAAGTCACATTTTTTAAAGTGTGAATCATTGTAATGCTACCATGAATTGCTGAAAATATGAAAGAGTAGAAAGACTCTTGAAATAAGTGTGAATAGTTGCCAAACTTGGTAAAAACATTTAATATGAGTGAAACTGGAAATGTGAGTAATGCCCAGAAATTTTAAAATGTGGAGAAAATTAAAAGCTGAAGCCAAACTGCTATGGCTGCTGTCTGTGAAAGCTGAAGCCAAACTACTATAGCTGTTTATTGTGTGTGCGAACACGATCAGGCCCAAGTTGTCCTCCAATCTCCAATTTCCTGACTCCAATTCCACTGAACTAGGTTGCTAGGCAGTTGCTAAGGTGTTCTGGGTGGTTGCTAGGGCATTGCTAGGTGGTTGCTATGGTGTTGTGTGTGGTTGCTAGGGCGTTGCTAGGTGGTTGCTAAGGTGTACCGGGTGGTTGCTAGGTGGTTTCTATGGTGTTCAGGGTGGTTGCTAAGGCGTTGCTAGGCGGTTGCTAAGGTGTTCTGGGTGGTTGCTAGGGCGTTGCTAGGTGGTTTCTAAGGTGTACCGGGTGGTTGCTAGGTGGTTGCTACGGTGTTCAGGGTGGTTGTTAAGGCGTTGCTAGGCGATTGCTAAGGTGTTTTGGATGGTTGTTAGGACATTGCTAGGTAGTTGCTATGGTGTTCTGTGTGGTTGCTAGGGCGTTGCTAGGTAGTTGCAATGGTGTTCCAGGTGGTTTAGACAGTTGCAAAGGTGTTCTGGGTGGTTGCTAAGGCATTGCTAGGTGGTTGCTATAATGTTCAGGGAGGTTGCTTAGGTGTTGCTAGGCAGTTGCTAAGTTGTTCGGGGTGGTTGCTAGGGCATTGCTAGGCAGTTGCTATGGTGTAGCAGGTGGTTGCTAAACGGTTGCTATAGTGTTCAGCGTGGTTGCTAAGGCGTTGCTAGGTGGATGCTAAGGTGTTCTGGGTGGTTGCTAGGGCATTGCTAGGTGGTTGCTAAGGTGTACCGGGTGGTTACTAGGCGGTTGCTATGGTGTTCAGGGTGGTTGCTAAGGTGTTGCTAGGCGGTTGCTATGGTGTTCTGGGTGGTTGCTAAAGCGTTGCTAGGCAGTTGCTGTGGTGTTCAGGGTGGTTGCTAAGGCTTTGTTAGGTGGTTGCTAAGGTGTACAAGGTGGTTGCTAGGCAGTTGTTATGGTGTTCTGGGTGGTTGCTAAGGTGTTGCAAGGTGGTTGCTAAGGTGTTCTGGGTGGTTGCTAGGGTGTTCCTAGGTGGTTGCTATGGTGTTCAAGGTGGTTGCTAAGGTGTTGCTAGGTGCTTGCTAAGGTGTACCGGGTGGTTGCAAAGTGGTTGCTAAGGTGTTCTGGGTGGTTGCTAGGGCGTTGCTAGGTGGTTGCTATGGTGTTCTGTGTGGTTGCTAAGTCGTTGCTAGGTGGTTGCTAAGGTGTACTGGATGGTTGCTAGGCGGTTGCTATGGTGTTGAGGGTGGTTGCTAAGGCGTTGCTAGGTGGTTGCTAAGGTGTTCTGGGTGGTTGCTAAGGTGTTGTTAGGTGGTTTCTAAGGTGTACCGGGTGGTTGCTAGGTGGTTGCTATGGTGTTCAGGGTGGTAGTTAATGCGTTGCTAGGCGATTGCTAAGGTGTTTTGGGTGGTTGTTAGGACGTTGCTAGGTAGTTGCTTTGGTGTTCTGTGTGGTTGCTAGGGCGTTGCTAGGTAGTTGCAATGGTGTTCCAGGTGGTTTAGACAGTTGTAAAGGTGTTCTGGGTGGTTGCTAAGGCATTGCTAGGCGGTTGCTATAGTGTTCAGGGTGGTTGCTTAGGTGTTGCTAGGCAGTTGCTAAGCTGTTCAGGGTGGCTGCTAAGGCTTTGTTAGGTGGTTGCTAAGGTGTACCAGGTGGTTGCTAGGCAGTTGTTTTGGTGTTCTGGGTGGTTGCTAAGGTGTTGCAAGGTGGTTGCTAAGGTGTTCTGGATGGTTGCTAGGGTGTTCCTAGGCGGTTGCTATGGTGTTTTTTAAGGGTGGTTGCTAAGGTGTTGCTAGGTGGTTGCTATGATGTTCAGGGTGGGTGCTAAAGCGTTGCTAGGTGGTTGCTAAGGTGTACCAGGTGGTTGCAAAGTGGTTGCTAAGGTGATCTGGGTGGTTGATAGGATGTTGCTAGGCAGTTGTTATGGTGTTCAGGGTGGTTGCTAAGGTGTTGCAAGGTGGTTGCTAAGGTGTTCTGGGTGGTTGCTAAGGCTTTGTTTGGTGGTTGCTTAGGTGTACCAGGTGGTTGCTAGGTGGTTGTTATGGTGTTCTGGCTGGTTGCTTAAGCGTTGCTAGGCAGTTGCTAAGGTGTTCTGGGTGGTTGCTAGGGCATTGCTAGGTGGTTGCTTTGGTTTTCTGGGTGGTTGCTAAGGCGTTGCTAGGCGGTTGCTAATGTGTTCTGGGTGGTTGCTAGGGCATTGCTAGGTGGTTGCTATGGTGTTCAGGGTGGTTGCTAAGGCTTTGTTTGGTGGTTGCTTAGGTGTACCAGGTGGTTGCTAGGTGGTTGTTATGGTGTTCTGGCTGGTTGCTTAAGCATTGCTAGGCAGTTGCTAAGGTGTTCTGGGTGGTTGCTAGGGCATTGCTAGGTGGTTGCTTTGGTGTTCTGGGTGGTTGCTAAGGCGTTGCTAGGCAGTTGCTATGGTGTTCTGGGTGGTTGCTAAGGCGTTGCTAGGCGGTTGCTAAGGTGTTCTGGGTGGTTGGTAGGGCGTTACTGGGCGGTTGCTATGGTGTTCTGGGTGGTTGTTAAGGCATTGCTGGGCGGTTGCTATGGTGTTCTGGGTGGTTGGTAGGCGTTACTGGGCGGTTGCTATGGTGTTCTGGGTGGTTGCTAAGGCGTAGCTTGGCGGTTGCTATGGTGTTCAGGGTGGTTGCTAAGATGTTGCAAGGTGGTTGCTAAGGTGTTCTGGGTGGTTGCTAGGGTGTTGCTAGGTGGTTGCTCTGGTGTTCAGGGTGGTTGCTAAGGTTTTGCTAGGCGGTTGCTAAGGTGTTCTGGGTGGTTGCTAGGGCATTGCTAGGTGCTTGCTTTGGTGTTCTGGGTGGTTGCTAAGGCATTGCTAGGCGGTTGCTATGGTGTTCAGGATAGTTCATACGCGTTGCTCGGTGGTTGCTAAGGTGTACAGGGGTTGCTTGGTGGTTGTTATGGTGTTTTTGGTGGTTGCTAAAGCGTTGCTAGGCGGTTGCTATGGTGTTCAGTGTGGTTGCTAGGGCGTTGCTAGGTGGTTGCTAAGGTGTACTGGGTGGTTGCTAGGCGGTTGCTATGGTGTCCAGGGTGGTTGCTAAGGCGTTGCTAGGCGGTTGCTTAGGTTCTCTGGGTGGCTGCTAAGACGTTGCTAGACGGTTGGAAAGGCATTCCTGATGGTTGCTAAGGCTTTGATTGGCAGTTCCTATGATGGTCTGGGTGGTTGCTTGGCTCCGATCAGAGCAGGCTAGAGTGTGGCTAGAGTTCCGCAATCATTTCTAATGGGAAAATTTTTTCGTGATAAAACAAGTAAAATAATAAAATGCTAAATTATAATAAAGTGTCAAAACGATACAACGCTATAATAAGATAAAATAATAAAAGTAAACTAAAAGCGCGGGCAACAGCAAAACCAAACCGCTGACAGGCAACCGGACGTGACATGTTCATGTTATGCCATAGCCTTGGTGCTGAGAGAGATTTTGATACTGATATGCAAATTTACTAATAAAATATACAAATGATCTCATCAGACTTATTTTTGCTCGCTAATCGCTGTTGCAGTAAAGTTTATATGATATCCCTTCCTTCCATGCATATCAATGGGATTGATGCTTTTTGGTCATGCGCATCCTTATAAAAAGACTGATTTTGTCAAATTGCTAGAATTTTCCCATGCATGTATCATACATGCTTGAAAAGAGGCAAATGTAAGCTTTAATTTGGCATATGACACATAGTCAGGCATATTATGGTTCAAAAGTATGACTGTTTTAAAAATGTACTTATTTTTACATCTGAATTTCTTGAAAAACAGTTTTTCTGAGCCTGAAATTAGCCAAAACTTTGAAATGCTTTTCTTGGTCAATATTAGAGATATCAGTTAGATTTTTTCACATAATATTCCTAACATGATGTAGAATGACTTTGTGTCAAAAACTGTCCATCACCAGAAAATGACTTTAGCTGGGTTATCACAGGCAGGGTCACAAATAGTTCAATAAGATGAAATGCATGAGTTCATGATAAATGTTTTGAGTAGAATTCTGTCTTGTCCATTTTGTTTGTTCGTTTTAGGCACATAGGATCCCCAATTCAATATGAAAAATAAATGATTAATATGAATTTCACTAATCTACTCTATTTCGTTTAGAACATTTGACCACACACCAATGTTTCAGCCCTTTTTATCAACGGAGGGGTAAACAATTTTTTGTTTTCAGGAAGAAAAGGATTGTTTTTTTTCTTGGGTTGAGAAGTGAGGAGCAACCCTCAGTGAACCCGATGAATTCAATCGTAGCTGTGAGGCTTGGCTCTCGCCGTCCTCCTCTCGCATTCCTCACCCTGCGCCTTAATTAGTGTCACCTGCAGGGTACATAAGGTTCGCACAAGCCAGCCTTAGATGCTCTGCATCTGCCTTCCCATTGCTGGTCAGTGAGATTTTAACTGCCACCTTCTTCTGTCTGTGGTTTATTGTTTTAGTTGGAACATAGTTTCCCTTTTGTTAGTTTGTGTCTTTCCATTGTTAAACATCTCATCACTTCCGGCTTGGCATTTGAGTCTAATCCTTCACTCTACGGTCCTAGAGCCTGCCGGACAGCCGTTTGACACTCGGCGGGACACAAAACCGTTACAGTAGCCTTCCAAAATAAAACCCTAGTACGTATCCTAGGTTCATCCTCATAAGTGATGTTTTCTGGCACAAAAAGTTTCTGTCTTCTTGGGCTTTTGCAATGTTTAAGATTGACACTGAATCACTGTCTTCTCAGTCCAAAGTGCATTGAAGTCTTTAATAGGGCCCTGAGCTGTTATCTTCACTGTCTGCCACAGCATACTGGGGTTTTTTTTTCTTCTTCTTTCTTTAGCCTGCCATCAACCCCCCCGGAGAATGATTTATCTTCAAAATTTGAGTTTAAAGCACTAATGGGTGGGAGGACAGCTGCCTTCAGCAAATATGCAAAAAAAATGACACATACATAAACAAAATACTCAAATTTACAAAAATTCAGGAAAAACTGGGAAGAAAAAGAAGATAAAAAATGTAAAAATAGTGATGCAAGGAGCAGACCACACAGAATGAGAGGAACACAGGATTAAAAAAACACAACATAAAGCCCAGTTCAGACCAAAGATTCGCGACGCGACGAGACCGTTTCAGAACGTCGCAGGGAGGAGTTGCAGCAGTGTGAACTGCTACTTGCAAGCCGGCTGGTGGCGTCGCCAGCGATTCAGCTTGTCAAATCGCAAGAGGCTGGTTTTAGAACGTTAAGCACTTAAACCGCCTCAATAGCCAATCAGCTTGTAGCGAATTCAGCTGGTCTCGGGAGTTACATCTATCAGCTGGTCGGAGCTGCGCAGGGAATAACCAAGAAAAATTTACAAAAGAGGGCAGGTCTCCCGTTGCGAGCTCCCGGAAAAGCTTGGCATAAGTGCCCTGGGTATTTCGTTGAAGCACCCATGGACCAGTAGCGCAGCCAGAACTTAAAATTGCGCAGGCAATAAACATCTCTTTAAAACAATTATTAGTTCTGACTCCATTGCAGTCATTTTTTCCAATTAACTATGCCTTCAATCAGATAACACTCCGCACTATCAGGTGTTGCTTGTTCAGCTCGTTCAGGCAAAACGACAATCATTCATTTGGACGCGCAATTTTGTGCATTTCAAATCTCTATCTTTGGTTCAATTTGAATAATTAAATTGATCATGAAGCACTGGTTAGATTGCCTGATGAGCCGAAAAGGTAGCGCGGAAGTTCCAGAGCAGTTTACCACTCGAAAAGTATTATTAAAACTAAGCACAACTTATGAGTAACTTATTTTTCTGAACTGAATTATGCCTATTGATTAGTCGCCCTTAGATCGCATCACGAAAGAAGTCGTGTCTTTAATTGCCAATCGATGATTCATATAAATGGAAATTGCTTTAACAAAGTAAAATGGCTGAGAACAAGTTAGGGATAATAATTGCAGTAAAGCGATGTTGTGTGGCCGCTCAATTTTCAGGTGTGGCCACGCCACTGATTTGAAATGCACAAAATTGCAAGTCCAAATGAATGATCGTCGTTTTGCCTGAACGAGGTGAACAAGCAACACCTGATAGTGTGGAGTGTTTACGGATTGAATGTATAGTTAATTAGAAAAAATGACTGCGATCGAGTCAAAACGAATAAATGTTTCAAAGAGATGTTTAGTGCCCACCCAATTTTAACCTCTGGTTACGCCACTGCGATGGATGGCTCCAAATTCTCGCCCCTTTCTTTTTTCGTGTGTCCACGCTCTTCTTTAATAGCAGAAATGCAACTGTTGAGCCAAACTCATCATCACTACTATCCATATTTTCAAACGCGGCAACAAATGTATCAACAGGAAAACTGTTGCCTACTTTTAAAGTTCACATAGCTGCTATGATGAATGACTCCATTGGTACTTGTCATTGTCTGTAGGTGTTATGATGCCTTGAATTGAAATGCCCTATTTTAATTTATTTTTATTATTATTATTTTTATCTTCCTTGTTATATGTCATGTCTGCAACTCTTCGCTGCCATTATTGGCCAGGTCTACCTTGTAAAAGAGATCTATGATCTCAATGGTACTATCTGGTAAAATAAAGGTTAAATAAAAATAAAAATAAACAAAAAAAGGCCTGAAAAGCCTGCAGTTAGAACTGAAGCACATAGAGTCATTGCTGTGGAAACGATACACCGTCTCATCTCGTCGCTTCGGTGTGAACTGGCTGGTTTCAGAACGTCGCAGACCGGCGCGTCGCAAGTAGTTGCAAGTCTCAGCCCGTCTCGTCGCGAATCTTTGGTCTGAACTGGGCTTAAGACACAACAGGCAAGTCAATGTGTCCATACTTTTCCTTTTTGTATAAAAACGGACCAGAGATAATGTTGAGATTGGAAGATAGGGATGGATGTAACCAAGAGGAGTATTAAAGTAAAGCGATTAACTGTAGATTTACATGTACAAGATATGCAGAGTCTAATTTTTGTAGGGAAACTGCTGTGTGAAATGCATTTGGGCATAAAAGCCTTAGAATCCCTGATGATATTTGCTGCAGCAGTACCAGTCCTGACCAACAAAATGACGGTCAGTAGAAAATATAAAACAAAAAAAATTAGAGAATGAATACGAAGAGAAATTAATAAGAACTAATGAGTGAAGAAAGAATTTTTTTAAAATCATCATGCAAAAGTGCAAGAAAAAGACAGAATTGTCTGAATGTTGTTCAAGTTTGAAGCAGTTCTAGCTCACTGGCAACTCGAGGGATTTATGAAGTTTTGAATATTTTTGATTTAACAGCTCAATTGTTTTTCTGTGTGTGTGTGTGTGTGTGTGTGTGTGTGTGTGTGTGTGTGTGTGTGTGTGAGTGAATGCATTGTTGAAGACTCATGCTATGATTATTGCTGCTAAAAAAATTGTTTAAACTAGTTTGAGGCAACATTATTCAACAAGATTACCTCTGATGGTCAGTTGTTTCAGAATATAAGGAATAGGTACTATATAAAACAAAAAATAGTTAACTCTCCAGTTGAATAAAAGAAGAGCTGAATCACACTCCGCCATGTTGAATGCTACATCAGAAGTTTTGACATGAAAGCGAAGCCACCCGAGAATAAGAAAAACGCATGGCGGAGTTTCAGGGTGAAAGCGCTTCGAGTTCTTCAGAGTTTTGGCACCGGAATCTTGGTGAGCTACCTTCATTCACAGATTCATTTGTAGAAAAATATGCTTTTACAAATCTCCCAGTTCAGGTGGGAGATACCCCCTCTGGTTCGATCGCATACCTTCAGAAGGAGATGGTGGTCAGGTGGAAGATGCACTTCTCGGCTTTTGCAAAGAGCTGGTGAGCCATGAGACAGGCTAGTACCTTCTTCATGTGACGGACATGCTCAGAGTAGGATGGAGTATACACCAGGATGTAGGCAATCAAAAATCTTCTGAGCATGTCTCGTAGCACGTTGTTGATGCAGGACTGGAACACGAATGGAGTGTTAACTAGCCTATTTGGCATCACACAGTACTCATAATAGCCAGAGGAGGTGCTGAAGGGTGTTTTCCACTCATGCCCCTTCCATATGCGGACCAAGCTGTAAGTGCTGCGCAGGTCAAGCTTGGTAAAATACTTAGCCTCCCAGAGCGGCTCTACAGTGCTGGGAACCAGAGAGAAGGGATACCGGTACTTCACTGTGACTTCACTTAGTCCCCTGTAATCGATGCAGGGGGCGGAGACCTCCATCCTTCGTCTCCCCAAAAAAGAAGCTGGCTGAGGCTGGAGAGGTGTAAGGTCAGATGACTCCCCTTTGGAGCACCTCTTAGATGTACAGAGTGTTTTGAAAAGATGGACCGTACAGGGAGCACTGGAGTACAAAACCATTACAAGCAGTGGGAGAGCTCTCGTACCAGTCAGTCAGTCGCATGGGTCAGTCTCCATAGGGAGAGGCTAGAGGAGCCACTGCTAGTGACACGAAAGTTATATGGGTGAGTAAATGATTGTATTTTATGCCACAAATAATGTCAAAACTGTCAAAACGGTACTTCTCCTTTAACAACTCTAAGTGAGCATATGCTGACTTTTACTTGTACAATAGGGATATTTCTCTTGATTTGTGTACCGGTACCATTTTTTAATCCATCTCTCTGTCAGTGAGCATTTGCTCAGTGATGCAGTGATTTCACTCAGTACATGGGTGTGGCATTTCCAGACGGTGATCAGACAGAATGAGCAGTACCCAGACACTCCTTATACTAGGGACAATAAAAGGCCACCCCAAAATGACAAATTTTGTCAAAAGTCATCATGCCTCAGATGTCTCAGGTCATGCGGGAACGTGCCATTGGCTGCTGGATGCAGGGATGTCCACCAGAGCGGTCGCCGTGCAGCTGAATGTTAACTATTGGACGATAGGCTGTTTGAGAGTTCGTTTACGACAGACGGGCAGTACTGCAAATCGATCTCATCCACGTCAGCCACATGTGACCACACCAGCACAAGATCACTACATCCGGCTCGTCCACCTGCGGGATCCGCTCATATCAGCAACACGCACAGCGGATGTTGGTCTGCACAACAGACGCATCACACCACAGACAGTCCGTATTCGCCTACGAGAAGCCAACTTGCACGCTTGGCATCCTCACCGTGGTCTGGATCTCACCGCTGTCCGGCGTCGGAACCGACTCGAATGGGCAAACGCACACGTTCAATGGCCCTTGGCACGCTGGAGAAGAGTGCTATTCACAGACGAGTCCCGGTTCCAGTTTTTTGTTAATAAAAACTCAAAAATTTGACATGGGGCGTTTATATTTTTGTTCAGTGTAATTCAATTTCATGGAACATTTTTCTGGTTTTGCTGTTGGGACTTAATTTCTGTTAAGTCTTCAGATCCTGCGACCGAATTGTCTTTTTTTTTGTTTGAGGGTTCCTACACCTTTTCCACTGTCAGATTCAAGCTGGCTGATTTTTAAACATTTTCAAGGAAAATTTTCAAGCTTCTCCAGGACCATTTTGCTGTGGAAAATAACATATTTATCAAATAACCAGGTCAGATTGCAAATAATGATGACAGCTATGCAGGTATCTTATCAATTTCAAGCAGTTTTAAGCACTTTTTAAAAAAAATATAAGCAATTTTATCCATGATGTGAACACCATATTCACATCCAAGCATTTTCAAGGATTCCCAGCACCTGTGGGACCCCCGTATTCAGTCCCTCGTGAAGCAATCACTGTTGCCATGGGCATGTGTTTAAACTATTCTGGAGTAGTTAGATCTTGCAGTGAGCTATTGCATCATTGCTTAGTATATTTACTATGGTTGAGGGCAAGTACCAAGTGCTTGCAACTTGCATTTAGACTACTTCTATCGGCAATTTTGAATTGACTAATTCTGAAGCTTTTCACAATTTTTCTATTCTCTATTCATGCCAGGATGGGGAACCTGCCAGTTACCTAATGCATCCTATTGTGTCTGAACCCCATGGGGTATTACCTTTCAAAATATAAAACCAATGGCCCTGTAGCTCAGCGGCAGTTTCTCACAAATATGTGGAGAATCACAAAATAGATTTGCATGAGTGTTCAACATGGAATATTAATAAGCAACCATTGTTAAACCTTTTAAACATGTAAAGTATAGGCCCTTAAAATATTCCTAGTGTTAATTGGGGAAATTTTTATATTAAAAAAATTTTGGAAAAAATTTCAAATATCAGTATATTTTCAAACTGTGAATAAACTTTGTAGACACTGGGCAAAGGGAGCTACATACCAAATTTGAAACAAATCTGGACTGTAGGTTCGGAAAAGAAGATTTTTAAAGTTTTCAGATATAAAAACTAAAGAAATTTGTAAAAAAAAATGCAGAAATCATAATTTTTGAAAACTGTGAGGAAATTTTTGACATAGTCTTAAGGAAGCTCCATTACAAATTTGAAGCAAATCCACTCAGTAGTTTTGGAGAGAATTTTTTTAAATCTGCAAATGAAAAACCCTAAAAAAAAATCATAAAAAATGCAAAAATAAAAATTTCTGCAAACTGTGTAAAAATGTGGTGGACATTGTCCCAAGGAAGCTCCATAGCAAATTTGAAATAAATCTGGCCTGAACGTTCAGAGACAAAGATTTTAAAAATTTTCAGATAAAAAACAAAAAAATCGTTCAAAAATCATAATTTTTGAAAATTCCTGTCTGCCTTCTTCCAAGCCTTGTGCCTTCTTCTGGGTTCGAATCCCGCCATCGGCGCCTGCTCCCTCAAATTACCCGAAGAGCTCCACTCAAGATCCACAAGCTCCACATCCTGTTCTGTACCCTACTGCTCTGCACTGTATTCTGTTGGCCCCTGCCTCAAAACTATTAAAAGCTGGTAAATCTTCATCCTTTCTGATTGTGTTGCCTTTGGGTCCCCCCACTCCCCATGTCAGAAGGTGCTTGGACCCTTATTTCTGATGTATCAATGATCCCCCAACAATTACGGTACAATTTTTTAAAAGTAGCAGGCATGTACTTCTGAATCTTTGCCCGAGATGGCCAAATACAGACACTACCTTGCATGAAGTACAGAAAATTTATCCAGGAGATAAAAACTCTGCTTACAGTTGTTTGGGATATATTGAAATTATCTGCTAGTGCCTGGTTTAAAGTACCAACCCTCAACTTTTGGAGCACTAAATAAAACTGGTCAAATAAACTTTCATAGTCTGCCTTAGCCCTTCAACATCCCTTATTCCTTTACTTCTGAGGCGTTGGATTTGAGACCAGGAGTACATATTTTACGCAGTGGGACGAAGGGCTCCGCCCCTGCGAACCGTGACCGTGGTTGACCTTGGTTGACCCTGGTTCAAGTAATCGTGGTCAATCCTGGTAAAACCATGGTTTTGACATTTTTGTTAAATGGAACACCATGGTTGACCTTGGTTGACCTTGGTTCACCATGGTCAAACATGGTTAAAGCATGGTTAAAAATGGCCGACCATGGTTGACCATGGTGCAAAAACTCCCCAAGTGGGTGCAACCATGCTTAAACCATGGGTGGCCATTTTTAACCATGCTTTAACCATGGTTGACCATGGTGAACCGAGGTCAACCAAGGTCAACCATGGTCACGGTTCGCAGGGGTAAAAGGGGCTACAAGAACTGCAAAAGAATGAAAACCTGTGTAAAACTTTATACTGCTGGTGGGTTTCATTTGCAGTTGCACAAATGTTTTTTTTTTTTTTTCTCAAATGCTGCCTCTAACTCCTCAATTCTCTCATGGGCTGCTTCAAACAGTTCTTTCAGGACTTTTCAGGGGCACCACATAAAGTGTAATCGTGATTGTTTAAGGTAGGTGTGTAAATTTTATTTTTATTTTATTTATTTATTTATACTGGGAGTCGGATTGACAGCAAGCTCTCTTTTGCAACGGAGCCCAGTCGAGAACAAAAAAACATGCAGTACAATAATAAATTAAAAACAAAGAAACTACAGTGCACATGTACATTCCAGCTTAAAACAATCAAATGAAATAAGCTTATCCAATTTCAGTGTCTGCTGAAGCCTATTCCATGTCTGTGGGGCATAGAACATAAAAGCAGTTTTACCCAGTTCAGAATGAACCCTCGGGATGTCTAAAATCATATAATCAAGAGCTCAAAGATGTTTGAAATTCCTTTTTACGACGACCCTAGATTCAGATTTTTTATTACTATTATTCCTGATACAAGCAACAGGACTGTGGTCACTAAAATCCAGAGGGAAAACACCATTAGCTTTAAAATTATGTGGCCTGTTAGTTAAAATAAGATCTAAATGGATGGCTCTATCAGGATCCTTAGGGTCAGGCCTTGTAGGACACGAGATTAGCTGAGACAAATTCAAATTAACGCACACATCTTTCAAGCCATTCAAAGCATCCGAGAGCCAGTCAATATTCAAATCTCCAAGTAAAATGATTTCAGAGTTTTCATGAGCAGACACCAAGTTCGCTAAATTTTCAATTGCGTTGGACTGAGCAGATGGTGGACGATAAACCCCAATTACAGTCAGTCTACTTCAGTTTACATTATTTCCTAAACAGACACTCAATGCTAAAAATTCAAAGCACCTGTACAACTACAAAGACTTTAAAATAGAAACCATAAAACATTCCTTAACATAAATGGCCACACCTCCTCCCCTTGAAGGTCTAACTCTATCTGAATGAAAGACATTGTATCCCTCAAGCGAAATCACATCATCATTGACCTTGCTGGACAGCCATGACTCAGTGAACACAAAAATATCAGCTTTCGTTTGCCGAGCCCAAAGCTTGATAAAGTCAAGTTTTGAGCGGAGGCTACGTACATTTATGTGAATAATTCCCAAGCCTTTTAGTTTCACAAAATCATCCTGCGACGCCAAGCACAAACTAGCGGCTTTGCAGTATCTGAATTATTTTTGAAGTGACTCGACTCCTTAACCATTAAATTAACTCATTAACAGCTGTGATGTGCAAAGAAACAGATAAATTAAAATGACAAGGAACAGGAGTAAAATAATTACAGCTGTGTTTATCATAACTCCGCACCGGACTCACCCAAAGTCACTTATTTTGAGTGAGAAGTGATTGCGTAGCTAACTCAATGTTACTAGATAAAAGACAAGAGCCAGCTTTGTTCAGATGACGGCCACCGCGTCCTGAGAGGTATTTCCTCCTCCAAAAACTTGCGAAGTTATCCGCAAAAGGGATACTCAGCATGTGTAAATGGTTGTTTCAGGGGCGTCCACACCATCAGCAGCAAGTTGGTTCCCAGATGGCCCTTCCGGTTGAACCTCAAGTGTAATGTGAAAGTTTTGCTAACATCTCGCTGAATTTTGATGATCCACTGTTTTCTTAATGATTCGTCTCTAGGAAATTGATGGAATTTTAGGTAGGGAATATTTTTGGCTCGATTATTTTGACATCGCGGCACTCAACTGTGATTTTTGTTCGGCATTGTCATGAAAGGAGACCGGGTATTTGGAAGCCCTTCCTTCTTTTTTTTTTATTTATTTGGAGAACTCTAGGTTGTGCTGCAGGTCTTGGTTGTGCTGTAGTGCTGTTCATTGGCGTTCATTCTGCTTGAGTTGAGGGGGAGAGAGGCGTGCAGGGCTGGTTGTAGGAGACAATTTACGCTTGTTTAAACGGGGTTTTCTGAAACTAATTTGTGTGTAAAAGTTAAAACATTAAAAGAGGTAAGACAATTTGCTCCCGAGGTATAACCTTTGTTGCATTAGGGGCAGGGAGAATCTTCCCCCATTCTTTTTTCCTCCTTTTCGCCCTTGTAACAACTTGGTTAGCAAATAGCCAAATTAAGTCGCTAATCTGGTCAAACAAAGGCGACGGGGTTTTTTGGGTTTTTTTCGGGGGTTTCAGTCTCCTGGGAGCAAAGTAAAGTAAAATAAATTTAAACACTAAATAATTGGCCAACTAAGTGAATTGTACGATATTCAAAGTAAAACAGAGTTGTTTTCAAGGACTGAGCTACTGTCGCCTGGTTTTTCTGTAGCTGATTTAGCTAACAAACTTCAGCAAGCTCTAAACGCTAAGAATATTATCGAAATTACCTGGATATCTAGCGAACTATCACCTGGGTTGGTTTCATACTTGGTCGCTTGCCTTTCATACAGTCTTCTAGCCAGTAAATATTGACGTTCACCGGGTTTTTAGTCTCCTTCGGTCTTTCTCTTTACCGCATAAACGCATTGCCAAGCTTGAATTAAATATTAACGCGAACCGGGGTTTTTGTCTTTTTCGCATCTCATTATTACCGTAGTTAACACATTGTAAATTACGTTATTTTTGTTTTTTACTCCGGTTGCGGTGCCTTGATCAGCTGATTAAAGTTTAGTTGCTTGTTTGAGTGCCTCGCGACAGCTTGTTGGGGGAGATACCGTGTTTAGTTCGCTCACATAGTAAACGACTTCTTTTTTCGGTCCGTTTGAATTAAAGGGAACCGGAACTTTACTCTGTTTCGGTTACCTTTGGTTGTATTTGTGGCTAGTTAGCTAGATATTTACTGTTTGCATTTTTGACTTGGGATCTGAGATTAAGCATTTAGTCACTAGGGCAGCTGTTACTTAAGTCGTTCATTCAGTTAGGTTGGAATTTTAAACGGTAAGGTTTACCGGAGTGCTTCCCCACCCCCAGTTTCTCCTGGGCGCTGTAGCCAGTCTGTGTTATCTGGATTCTCATCTTAGCCCATAAATATTTTTAGATTAGTGTATTCATAGTACTGGGACTATCTAAAGTCAAGTCGGCTTATTCAGAGTGCCTATTACATATCGAGTTAGTATCAATTTGGTATTTCTTTTTTTTTTTTTTTTATTAAACTAGGATGATTTAAACTAGGGAGTTGGGGGCAGGGAGGTTAGTGAGTGTTACACATAGGGAAATGCAGACTGCCCTGATGGAAGCTGACAGCGTTACATGCACTATTGATGATATACTTTTTAAGCAACAAAGCATAGTGAGGGGCTTGAAGCAGCAGCCGCATGAGAAATCAACGGGGAAGAGCATCAGTAATAAACTGAAATGTTTTTATTTAAATGCAAGAAGCATAAAAAATAAATTTCCAGAACTTGAGGCTGTTATGATTAGTGAGGGCTTCACCATAGTTGGGATTACAGAGACATGGCTTAGTGAAGAGGATGGAGATGAATATAATATAGAAGGTTATAAGCTCTTTAGGAAGGATAGATGTAATAGGCGAGGAGGGGGCGTAGCACTCTATGTGAACGAAAACATAAATGTACAGGAAATTCCCGCAATTGAACATTCCTTGCCTTGTGAAGATATCTGGGTCAGGCTCATTGGCAAATACGAGACAGGTTTAAACATAGGAGTATGCTATCAACCGCCAGCTTTAGACAATATTGTCAATGAACTGCTCTTAAAGAGGATTAGGCAAGCTTTTAGAGGAGGAGGGACTATTATTATGGGAAACTTCAATTGTCCTGGTATTGATTGGAAAATGGTGAAAGGACAGGGTAAAGGGGAGGAATTTCTTGATGTTATAAACGATAATTTTTTGGTGCAGTATATAATAAACCTACGAGAGAGAAGGCAATTTTAGATTTGGTTCTTTGTAATGACTCTGATAGACTTAGCAATGTTGAGGTACTGGAGCCACTTGGGACTAGTGATCACTCTACTGTTAATTTTGACATTTCCTGGGAAGTTAAAAAGGTGTCTTCGAAAACCAAAATTTTTAATTTTAGGCGAGCAAACTTTGATGGGATGCGCTCATATCTAAGCGAAATAAAATGGGAGACACTTCTGGACTGTGAGTCTGTAAATGAGATGTGGGAAAGCTTTAAGGGGGTTTTTCTTGATTCACAAGGTAAATTCATTCCAAAGGTGTCCAAAAGTAAGCTGAAAAAGCAAAATCCTCCATGAATGACCACAGCTATTCGTAGAAGTTTGAGGAATAAGAGGAATCTTTATAAGACATACATAAAGGATAACAATGAGAATACTAAGGCTGAATACTGTAAAATGCGAGCTATGGTCAAAAAAGCTGAGGAATGCTAGAAGACTGTATGAAAGGCAAATTGCAGAAGGGGCAAAAACTAATCCTAAGTGCTTCTTTCAGTACTGTGGCAGAAAAAAGAAAGTCAAAGAGGAGGTTAAGTGCATGAAGAATAAATATGGATCGCTGCTATATGATAAAGGGGATATTGCGGATACCTTAAACAGTTTTTTTTGTTGAGAATTTTACCTCGGAGCGGGTTTTTATTCGGCCAGAGGGCATGTCCAACGCTCAAGATTATTTTGCGGAAATTGAGATTAGGGATAATGAAGTATTAGACAAGTTGCATAAACTAAAGGCAGATAAAGTGGCAGGTCCTGATCGCTTATATCCTAGAGTGCTCAGGGAAGTTAGTGAGATCGTCTTTAAACCGCTCTCCGCTATCTTCAGACAGTCTTTAGAAACTGGAGAAATACCAAATGATTGGAAGCAGGGCAATACAATACCACTATGTAAGAAAGGTGACCGTACTGAGCCAGGAAATTACAGGCCAGTCAGTTTAACATAAAAGACGAGCTGGAATTATTCCTTGAACGTAATAAGATTCTGAGGGATAGCCAACATGGTTTCCGTAGGGAAGGTCATGCCTGACAAACCTCCTGGAATTTTTTGAAGAGGCTACCAAGACCTATGATCAGAGCAGGGCTTATGACATCATATACTTGGATTTTCAGAAAGCATTTGATAAAGTACCGCATAAGAGACTAATTTTTTAAATGAGTTCCATTGGAGTTACAGGAGGTAGTCTGGAGTGGATTCAAAACTGGTTACAGGACAGAACACAAAGAGTGGTGGTCAGTGGAATCTCATCTCAGCTAGGTATGGTGGGGAATGGCGTCCCTCAAGGATCAGTGTTGGGACCCCTGCTGTTCCTCATCTACATTAATGACCTTGATAGAAATATTGAGAGCAAATTAGTTAAATTTACGGATGATACTAAATTGGGAGGTTTGGCAAATAGTTTAGACTCTACTAAAGTGATTCAGGAGGATTTGGATAGAATCCAGAGTTGGGCAGAAATGTGGCAAATGAAATTTAATTTAGCAAAATGTAAAGTTGTACATGTGGGTAATAAAAACATTAGACAAGATTACTTCATGGGAGGTTTAAAACTGGAATGCGCTCCACATGAAAAAGATCTGTGAGTGATTGTTGACCAAACCCTCACAGGTTCTAGTCATTGTGCCGTAGGAGTTAAAAAAGCCAATCGGATGCTGGGATACATTGCCAAAAGTATTGAGTTCAAATCCAAGGAGATGATGCTTCTTTTGTACAACACATTCGTCAGACCACATCTAGAGTATTGTGTACAGTTCTGGGGACCATACTTTAAGAAAGACATAGAGGCTTTAGAGAAAGTTCAGAGAAGAGCCAAGAAGCTAATTCCGGGTATTAAAGATGAAAGCTATGAGAAAAGGCTGAAGATCCTTAATCTCTTTAGTCTTAGGAAAAGGAGACTAAGGGGTGATCTGATTGAGGTCTTTAAATATGTTAAAGGGATTAACAAAGTGAATTATGTTGGATTCCTTCAACCAAGTGTTGTTAGTAGAACTCGGGGTCACAAATGGAAGCTGACCAAAGGTAAATTTAGCACTGATATTCGGAAATATTTCTTCACCCAAAGAGTAATTTCGGTATGGAACAGCTTGCCTGACCATATTGTTGAGGCAGAGACCTTGGGAGTTTTCAAGAGCAGGCTTGACTTAAAGCTAGATACCATTGAGTCATTGAGTATCTGAAGTGATATATTCACAATAGTTAAAAGAAACTGGCGAGCCTAGTTGGGCTGAATGGCCTGTTCTCGCCACTCATGTTATGTTATGTTAAGTGGCGTGCACATGTAGCTTCAAGGCTCACAAACGAATACTGAACTTCCGCATAATGGCGTACCTTCCTGTGACGTCCCCCCCCACGTAACATGCCAGACCTATTCAAACAATTACAGAACTGGAACAGAATAATAAGACATCACCACATCTCCCCCTTTAACCAAATGAAAACAGTGTCCAGCCTGTTTCTCAGATATTTCTTCGGAGCTGGTAAACACAAGACACAAAGTTTTTTGACACCACAATTATCTTCCCTTTTTTTTTTTTTTTTAAATAAACTAGGGCATTGGGGTAGACTGCCCTCCGCCCACAGCAACACTGGGATTATTCTGCCCCAAAACAGTTGCTGTTCCTGAACTACTTTGTTGAAACAATCTCTCTTTTTTTTTTTTAGAATGGGAGTGTTCCAAAACAGTTTTAAAACAAATTCCTTCTCTTCTAAGTGTCTCTGAACCTGAGAGGGGTTTTGATCTCTCTACCGCTCATTGTCATTCTCACAACTCTAGGGCCTACAGTCTGCCCATCATGCACTGGTGGGGTCTGTGTGTCTGCGTGGATGGCGGGGCCACAGACTGGGCCTATGGACAGATTTCTCCTGTGACCCCGGGAATCCTGACATGCTGGTCTAGTGTCCCAGAGGATGGTGACTCGGGAATAGCCTGCAGATGTCTTCCGTTCCATCTGGTGACTGTCCCAGTGTCAGTTTTGATCACGTAGGATCTCGGCTCAGGAGAAGGACCCATGACTTTTGCTGGTGTCTTCCAGCCCTTCTCTCCGTCCAGCTTAATTCTCACGCTCTGACCAGGGTGTAGATTGGGCAGAGCATGTACTGAATGCTGGTGGTTGTAGAAGAACTGATACAATTCATTGGCTTTGTTGTCCCTCTGAAGCACTTGCTCATAACTGATGTGTTTGGGCCACAGGTTCTCATCCAGCATGGGGAGTCTCGTCCGAATCTGTCGCCCCATCATGAGCTGTGCTGGACTGACTCCAGTCGCACTGATGGGTGTTGCGCGGAAAGACATCAGTGCAAGATAAGGATCTGGTTGTTTGAGAATGCGCTTTGCCATCTGAACGGCTCTCTCGGCGGCCCCATTTGCCTGAGGATAGTGGGGGCTTGAAGTGGTGTGAACAAAACCGTACTGCCGGCTGAAGCTTTGGAACTCCACTGACGTGAACTGCATAACATTATCGATCACTAGTTCCAATGGGATGCCCCATCTTGCAAACAAAGACTTGAGTTTAGTGATCACCTGTTGGCTAGTGGTCGTTGCTAAATTGGCAATTTCTTTGTATCCAGAATAATAGTCTACTACGACGAGGTATTTCCTGCCCTCCAGCTCACACAGGTCCGCTGGAACCTTTTCCCCTGGACCCTGCGGTAAGGGGGTTGTTTTCAGTGGCTCCCTTTTCTGCATTGGCCTGTGCTCCACACAGAATGTGCATGTTGCCACTGTCCGGGTAATGTCTTTGCCTATGCCTGGCCACCAGACTGACATCCTGGCCCTTTCCCTGCACTTTGTCAGCCCCTGATGACCCTTGTGAATCCGCTGTAGGATTTCTGCTCTTCAAGCGGTTGGGATGAGAATCCTATCTTGATACAGTACAAGGCCTTCTGACTCGGATAGATGGGGTCTTGCCGTACAGAATCCCATCAAAGACAGTTGTATTCCATGTGGCCAGCCAGACCTGAGGAACCTGGCAACCATATGAAGGTCTGCGTCATCACGTGTAGCCTCTTTTAGGTCGTTCAATCTGTGTGTGGACATCGGTCTGCTTGTCACAATGGCCTCCACGAATGCCTTAACGTCCTCCTCTGTATCGGACCTCGTGTGGGTTTATACTGAGTGTGTCAGCTACAATCATCTGCACAGCCTTCACACTGAAGCACATGAGATGCATCAGCAAACGCTGACACCTAATGGGTGCTTTGTCCAGGTCATAGGAGTTGATCAATGGCACTAACGGCTTATGGTCTGTTTGTAAACAGAAATTGTCCATGCCTTGCAAGTAGCGAGAAAAACGTTTGCACGCCCAAACCCCTGCCAGGCATTCCTTCTCAATTTGAGAGTATCCTTTTTCAGTGTCCATTAATGTGCGTGAACAAAAGGCGACTGGCCTAAGTGCGCTCCCGTGTGCCTGGAACAATGTGGCCCCAAGGCCATAGCTGCTGGGCTTGCTGGCATCATAGCATGCTAGCACTGGCGCTGATATGAGCATGGATTTGACCCTGGCGAATGCCTGCTCTTGAAGCTCACCCCAGCATCATGCTGCATCCTTTTTCAACAGCTCTGTGACTGGGTGCAGCATGGTCGACAGGTCAGGTAAGAACTTGCCCAGGTAGTTGACAAGTCCGAGCACCTGGCATAGCTCTTCAGTATTTGTAGGGCTCAGCATTGCAGAGATGGCTTGCACTTTGCTTGGGTCGGGCTTTATCTTGTCCAATAATGTGCCCAAAATATTGTAGCTCAGTTTCTCCAAAGCGGCATTTATCCTTGTTTAGCTTCAGCCCCGAGTCTTTAATAGTCTGCAGCACTGCGCTCAGACGCTGGTTGTGCTCCTCTTCATTTCATCCATAGACAAGTATGTCGTCCATCACAATAACGGTGCCTTCGTGATTCTTCAGATGCATGCTCATCTCTCTCTGGAAGATTTCTGGAGCCGACGTAATCCCAAATGGGAGCCGGCGGAAACAGAACCTTCCCACTGGTGTGATGTCGTCAGCTTCCTACAGCTAGCTTCCAGTGGAATCTGCCAGAATCCATTGGATGCATCCAGTTTGGAGAAGACTCTCGCCCCGGCTAGTTTGGGGCTATATCCTCCAGGGTTGGCAGGATGTATCTCTCCCTCTTCACCGCCTCATTTAGCCTCTTGAAGTCCACGCAGATCCTCACTTTCCCGTTTTTTTTGATGACTGGCACCATCGGTGCACACCAGTCAGTGGGCCCTGTGACCTCCTCAATGATCCCCTGCGATAGCATGCAATTATGCTCTTCCACCACTTTTGGTAAGATGGGAAAGGCACTCTGCGCGGAGTTGCTAGGCTGTATGGAGCTGCATCAGACTTCAGTTCAATTTTTACGGGTTCACAATTCAGAAGCCGTATGTCCCCGAATACATCAACATCAATTTCATCGACTCGCAGGATTAAACCCATTCTGCAAGCAACAGTTCTGCTCAAAAGGTTGTTTGCGTGCGGTCCTTTGATCACAAAAATCCAGAATTTATACTGCTGCCCCTTGTATTCGCTTGTGGCGATAAATTTCACAAGGCAGTCAATTCTGCCACCAGGACTATTAATGACCGTTCCTGTAGCCACCAGCTGGGGGCGCTGTGGCAAGCTCTGGTACACATCACTGTAATATCCGCTCCAGTATCAATTTTAATTTTTTTTTTTTACAGCCCATCACTGGTAGCACAACATGCCACATGTCGCCTGAGTCTGAGCGATCAGTAAATGACCCCAGGAAATATGCTCCTTGACTTTCTATTTCCATTTCCTCTGTTGTAACTTCCTTCAACATCTGAGTTTTGCACACTATTTTGAAATGCCCGATTTTATTACACTTTCTGCACTGTTTATTTTGTGTGGGGCATGTTCTGCTATCATTGTGCGTTCTATTGCAACGGTGGCAGTTTCTTTGCTTAAACTCATGGTTCCCCCGGCGCTGCTGTGCTTCCACGTTTGCCTTTTCATAGCCTTAGCTCTGTTTACGATTCAGCTCATCTACTTCCGCGTTGCTGGGTCTCATATCAGCATTCTGATTTTTAATCTGTTCGCACTGACGGGCAATTTGAATAACCTTAGTGAGCGTCAAGTCTGGTTCCAACTGCAGTTTTTGCGAAACGTCTTCATCATTAATGCCAATCACGATTCTGCCTCTGATATGCTCATCTTTCACATTACCAAAGTCACAATACTTGGATAATTCATATAGGCTTCTCACAAACGCTTCTACCGATTCGCCCGGCTTCTGAGCTCTCTTCAAAAAGCATGCCTGTTCGTGAATCACATTGTGCTTTGGAACGAAGTGATCATTGAACTTTCCTATCACTGTGTCATAGTCAAACTGTACATCGTCCCCCAATCGGAAAGAACTGTACACAGGTTCTATTGCGGCTTTTCAAACAATTTATTAAATAAAGCCACTGTTGATCGGGGGTTGGTGTTGCAGTCTATTGTTAATGAATACTCGCGTCTCTTCTTGTTTTCAAACAAATAGCGAGATCGAAGTTGCGTCAGTCAAACAATATTTATTCAGCATTACTCCGTCACTTAACATAAACTTAAAATTTTCACTATTAAACAAAAAAGAGCCTGCGCGGTCAACAAACTGTGTTGCTTCCCCGTCTCACCTTCTTTTTTCTCTCAGGGTGTCACCCATTACTCTTATCACTCATTCCACACAGGTGCTCTGCACCCACAAATCATTCAGTGAACGGGGGGAGGTGGCCTCTAATCAATCATCACCCAATTCATACTCAAATACCAATTTTCTACAGCAGGCAATAAAATCAAAATAAGCACAATTAATATGAAAATAGAAAATGGCTCTAACATACCAGCCCCAAATTGCTTATTTCATTGTAATTACAAAATAATAATTCATCATAGAGCCATTACAACAAAAACATAGAACATAGGTCCTTGGTATATAGTACATGCTTATTTAAGTCCATTGTATTGCACAAGCAAAAGTTCATAATCCCAAAATTCATAATCCATGTAAGATCCAAAATCCCTAAGATCCAGGCGAAGAGGTGTGCATGAATGTGTGTGTATGTGTGTGCATTAGTCCACTGTTCCGGGGGAAAGATCCGACAAGAGTCCACTAAAGTCCATTTATCCACTAGTCAGAGGTGCACGTGACCAGTAGAATAGGGCTTAGTAGGCTCAGCCAGCTGCCTCCAGGAGCAGACAGAGCTTGGTGATAGGTCTTTGGACAATGTTGGTCTTGGTTTTTACCAAGACACTGCGAACAAGTCCTTTAGGTCCTGGAAGGGTCTTGACTACTCGTCCCAGGGGCCATGAATTCCTTAGTGCGTTGTCATCAATAATGACACCAAGGTCTCCAGGGATAAAATTACGCCTGATTTTATTCCATTTATGACGTTTTTGCATAAGTGGAATGTATTCTGTGGTCCATTGTTTCCAAAATAAGTCGGCAAGGTATTGTACCTGCCTCCATCTCCTCCGTAAATATAGGTCCTCTTTTTGAAACAGTCCTGGGGGCAAGATTGGGTTTGCCTTTAACTGGAGTAGATGATTTGGTGTTAAGGGCTTCAGGTCATTTGGGTCATTCGTTACCGTTGTGATGGGCCTATAGTTCATGATTGCCTCGACCTCACACAAGATTGTGTGTAGAGCATCATCATCCAGTGTTTGTTCTTTCAGGACTGAAAAGAGAATCTTTTTGACAAGTCGAATTAGTCGCTCCCACACTCCACCATGGTGAGCTCCGGAGGGAGGATTGAATATCCAGTCAATTCCGTTTTTGAGCAGTGCTTTCTGGATTTTATCATTGTCTAGTTGTTTTACTGACTCCTCCAACTCCTTTTGTGCTGCAATGAAATTGGTGCCTTGGTCTGATCTGATGCTTTTCACCGAGCCTCGGCAACAGACAAACCGACGAAGAGCATTTATGTATGCATCACTGTTCAGGTGACTGGCAACTTCTAGATGAACAGCTCGGCTTACTAGGCAAGTGAAGATTACTCCCCACCTCTTGACATGAGCACGGTCACGTCTCACCTCAATGGGTCCTAAGTAATCTATACCCACATGGGTGAAAGGCGGAAGATCTGGCGTTATTCAATCTAGGGGAAGATCTGCCATTTTCTGCTCTCCGGCTTTAGCCTGCAGTCGTCTGCAGAAAATGCAGCTCTTAATCTTCCTTGCTGAAGAATTAGCACCAGACAGCCAATACCTCTGATGAAGTTTAGAGAGCATGTGCCCTCTTCCAGCATGCCCAACTTGTTGGTGAATATGGCTCAATATCAACTTTGAAACATGAGAATGTTTGGGTAAGATCAGGGGGTGTTTGATTTCAGTTGGCATAGCCATCTTCCTAGTCCTTCCTCCCACTCTCAGAATGCCAGAGTCAATGACTGGGTCTAGTTTGTATAGTGAACTTCCTTTATTGCACTGTTTCCCTTTCTCCAGTGAGGACATTTCCTCCTTGAAATGCTGTCTTTGCTCATGGCAAATAATGGCGTTTTCAGCATTTTCCACGTCTTCCACAGAAAGTTTCAAGGAAGGTGAAGGCATTTTCAGCAGCAGCATCTGGTCTTTCAATGACTCTCCCTTGTTGCTACTTGATCTTAGCCAGTAAGTCTCTTTCCTCCTTCGTGCCATCTCCAAAAGAAGTTTCTTTATTTTCATCATCCAAGCTACTGCTCGTTTTAGGCTATACCATGACGAGTAATACTCAATGAGCTTGCTTGTGGAAGATTTCTCTGTTATATTGATCACAATGCTGGAAATAGTTACTTCTTTCCTTACTTCAGGGTCGTCTGGGAGAACAGAGCCCAGATTTTCTGGAGTTCTTGGCCATTGTGCTTCAGATTTTTCCAGAAACTCTGGTCCTTGAAGCCATCTTTTCGAACTGAAGAAGGAGTCAATGCTCAATCCTTGCGATGCATCATCTGCAGGGTTATGTTTGGAGTCTACAAACCTCCACTGATTGACTTGTGATAAATTATGGATCACAGCAATTCGGTTGGCCACAAAAGTGTGGAACCTCCCAGTCTTGTTTTGCAGATATTTTAATACGGACTGGCTATCTGTCCAGAAAATGGATTCTTGGACCTCTATTTGGAGCTCTGACCGAAGCATTCTGTCCATTCTTGCAGCCAGTGTCGCTGAAGTGAGTTCCAATCTTGGAATTGTCATTGTTTTAAGAGGAGTGACTCTTGATTTCCCCAGCACAAATGCAACATGAACTTCATCCATGCTATTTGTGAACCTCAAGTAACTTGCAGTACCATAACCTTGTTCACTTGCATCACAAATTGTGCAATCTTTACTTGACCAAAGTTTTTTGGTTTGACACATCTATCAATTTGGAATCTGGCCATCTGGTCCAAATCCTTGAGCCATTGCTGCCATGGTTTTGACAGTTCCACAGGAATTACTTCATCACATCCATATTTGTTCTAACAGAGCTGCTGAAGGATTTGTTTTGCCTTCAAAATGAAAGGGGCAAGAAGACTAAGGGGATCATATATCGAGCTGACAGTTGAGAGTATAGATCTTCTGGTAAGGGTTCTGTTGTTAACAGTAACACGAAAGCTGAATGAATCACTCTCAATGTCCCAGTACATCCCTAGTGCTCTTTCATTAGGCAACTTTTCCCTGTCTAGATCCAAGTTCTTCATTTGTTTAGCTTTGTCTTCGTCAGGGATGGATGCCAGAACAGTTCGACTATTACAAACCCACTTGGTCAATTTGAATCCACCAAGAGAACAGATTTCTCTCAGATCTTTAACAAGTTTTATAGCTTGTTTCTCTGTCGCTACTGATTTGAGACAATCATCAATGTAGAAATTTGATTTGACTGTGTCAGCCACTACTGGATCAAATTTCTCACCGTTGTCCTCTGCAGTCTTATGCAAAGCAAAGTTGGCACAGGTTGGAGAAGATACGGCGCCAAAGAGATGAACTCTCATTCGGTACTCCTCCAGACTTTTGCCTGTATCGCCATCTGGCCACCACAGAAATCTGAGCAGGTTTATGTCCTCTTCACTAACACACACTTGGTGAAACATGCTTTCAATATCTGCCATAACGGCAATGGGTTCCTGCCGGAACCTAAGCAGAACACCAATGAGCGAGTTGGCCAGATCAGGGCCCTGAAGGAGTACTTTGTTGAGTGATGTACCTTTATAGGATGATGCACAATCGAAGACCACACAGATAGTTTTCTTACGTTTATGGTAGACACCATGGTGTGGTAAGTACCAGAGTTCACCATTCTCCTGGTGTAGGTCTTCGGAGGGTACCTTCTCAGCATAGCCTTTCATGATGATGTCACTCATGAAGTTCTTATATTCAGCTGCATAAACCTCATCCTTTTGGAATTTTATTTTGAGGTATGATGCTCTTTGTTTTGCTATTTGGTAGTTGTTTGGCATGATGGCATTCTGATCAAGAAGTGGTAAAGGTAAGTGGTAGTGACCATCTTTAAGGGTAACAGAATTTGATGCAATCTGCATGAACTTTCGGTCATCGGCTGACTTCTCCTTTTTCTCATCATACGCCTTCGCTGGGAAGTCATGTGCATATTGTTTTTTCAGAAGGTTCTGAAGGTGAACAATTGAGATTTGATTCACAGATGCCACGTGACATTCCTCATCCATAGCAGTGGAAGCATGAAGTGGTCCATTAACCACCCATCCTAATAGTGTTTTGACTGCGTAGGGGCCATTGCCTTGGCTATTGATAATTTTCCATGGCTCCATAGCTTTTGGAGTATTCACTCCAATAAGAAGCTCCACATCCGCGTCAAACTCCGTTACCTTGATCTCCTGCAGGTAAGGCCATTTGTCAAGATCCATCTGGGTAAGTATGTTTCTTTTTGTAACTGGGATCTTGTACTGGGTGTATAACTTTGGCAATGGCAGATATGCATCACCTTCCACATTGCCTACTTCCAGACCAGTTAACTCATAGCTCTTAACAGTTTTCTCTGTTCCCATAGTCTGCAGAAGAACCTCAGTTCTTTGTCCCTTAGCATTGAGCTGTCTCATGAGCTTCTCCGTACAGAAGGTGTCTGTACTTCCTGGGTCCAGGAAGGCGTAGGTAAGTACACTTTTACTTCCATTGCAAAGTTTTACCTGAACTGGCACTATCGGAAGTATGCAGTCTTCACCAGCCCCGGTTCCTTCACCCTCTCCTAGTGTCACCAGAGCACTGGTGACAGATGCTGTCTCCTCAGGCTTCACAGTACTCTGTTCTGCCTTAAGTTTAGAGTTGTCCATCTCTGCTTTGGTTCTATTAATGTGCAGAATAGTAGGATGTTTGGCCTGACAAGTCTGACAGGTCATTCTCCTTTTGATATTTCTGCTCAAATGTCCCACTTTTAAACATCCAAAGCATAGTCCCTTTTCTCTGAGAAACTGAACTTTAGCTTCATGTGCCTGTGCATTCATTTTCTGACATTCAGATAAAGGATGCTTGCTGGTGCAGAAGAGACAGGGGGAATCATAAACACTGGAGGTCAGGTTACTTTTGACAGGTGACTTTTCAGTTTTGCTGTTAGACACTATTGCCACTGTAGTAGCAAAACTGCTTCCCTTGCTTTTAAATGGGCTTGATTTTGATTCAGTAACAGTCCTAGGTTTTGAAATCCTTTTATTGGCAAGAGAATCATGAATGTCACCAAAGAGTAGGTCCTGCAGTATTCTCACTTGCTTTTCCAGAAATACTACCAGGTCAGTCAATCTTGCTCTCCTTTGCGTTTGCTCTAAGATATCACAAGCTGCCGCTCTCCACTTTTCCTTCAGTTTATAAGGCAGCTTGGACACAATGAGCTTCAAGTTAGAGGGCAGGTCCAGCTCCTCTATGTCCTCCAAATCTCTCATTGCATTACAACAGCCTCTCAGAAAAAGTGCATAACAATGCAATGCATTTCCATTCTCTGCTTTAATGCTGTTCCAATTGAGAGCTTTTTCCATATAGGCACTGGCAATTTTTATGTCATCTCCAAAATGCTTTTTTAACAGTGTTTTAGCCTGGATATAGCCTCTGTCAGCATTCATATGAAAACAGCTTCTAACCAATTCTCTGCAGGGACCAGAGGTGTACTGTTCCAAGTAATATAATCTGTCTTGGTAGCTTCTGGTTTTTTCCTCAACACCATGTTCAAATGCTCTTATAAATGCTTGGTAATTGAGAGGGTTGCCATCAAAAACTGGGATTTCCTTTGAGGGAAGTGATGTTAATTTTTGCTGAAGAATCAGTAAATCAGCAATCTCATTTTGCCTCTGTATAAAAGTTAAGAATTTGTCATCATTTGACACTGTAATTCCAGGTCCTGTTCCAGTTCCTGTTGGTTGCTGTTGGGTAGTGTTGGTTACTGTTAGTTCTGGTGGCCTTGGGCCTTGGTTTAATTGCAGCTGTGCTTTTGGCCGGGCTCCAAGTGGATTGATTGGAAATGGTTCTGGGTCCACTGAGATTTTTGATTTGCTTTGTTTTTGTTGACTTTCCAAATACTCATTCATGGCATCACATTTTGATTTTTGTAGTAGTTGTGGTAGTGATTTTAATTGTGATGGTGGTTTAAACAGTGATAGGCTTTGTGAACTGGACTCATGTTCCGCCAGGACCTTCATTTTCGCATCAGTTTCCGCCAAGCTAATTTCCAGTTCAAGTTCATCCATTCTGAATTTTAATTTAGCCTGTTCCATTTCCAGTGCATGCTTGTCCTTTAAACCTGCTGCGCGCACCAAGAGCACAGCTTTCTCCGCCTCAGCCCTGAATCGGGCTGCGGTAACTGAGGAAGTTGTAGATTTTGCTTTTGAGTGTTTTGAGCGTTTTGACGCATTGGAAATACTGTCCTGGGGATTGATAGTCAACTGAATTTGTTCATTTTTCCATATTTCCACTTCATTCAAGAAATCATTGAACACAAACATTTTTGGCTCATACCATTGAATTCTCTCCTCCTCCCTTATTTGGGCAGGCAAGGCATTTTGAACCAACTCATGCAATTCATTAAATTCATCCAGTAACCTTTTAAATGAGACAACATCGTCATTCACTTTATCAACATTTCCTCCGAGTACCAATAAAGTTTGAATCTCGTTCATTTTGCGAGTGCATACACCCAGTTTCCCTCTGCGCTTTCCGCATAATGATTTTAATCTGTCATCCGCCTCAGCGGTATCAACAGGCGAACAATCCACATCCACATCCATTATTATTTAGTGGTCGCACAATTTGATCAAAGACATTCATTTATGTCAGAACTCCATTTGAATTCTCTGTTTTTGCAAAGCATTCGTTTAACACTCCTTTCCTTTATCGCTCTTTTCAGTTCAATTCATTTTTAAAACATCCCAACAACAACATTTCATTGGCGCAGCATTTCATTAGATTTCCTTTGTTAACGACTACTCACGGCTTGTAGGGAGGAGCGTCAAGTCCAAATACAAGTTCATTCAATGATCGCCGTTTCCCAGCCTTATTGCAGTCCACAGGAAATCATTCACTTTGAATCGAAACGATCTCTTGTCATCCTGTTCCACCGCGCGCTCTCAAGTTTGTTGACTAATATTGCGGCTTTTCAAACAATTTATTAAATAAAGCCGCTGTTGATCGGGGGTTGGTGTTGCAGTCTATTGTTAATGAATACTCATGTCTCTTCTTGTTTTCAAACAAAATAGCGAGATCGAAGTTGTGTCAGTCAAACAATATTTATTCAGCATTACTCCGTCACTTAACATAAACTTAAAATTTTCACTATTAAACAAAAAAGAGCCTGCGTGGTCAACAAACTGTGTCGCTTCCTCGTCTCACCTTCTTTTTTCTCTCAGGGTGTCACCCATTACTCTTATCACTCATTCCACACAGGTGCTCTGCACCCACAAATCATTCAATGAATGGGGGGAGGTGGCCTCTAATCAATCATCACCCAATTCATGCTCAAATACCAATTTTCTACAGCAGGCAATAAAATCAAAATAAACACAATTAATATGAAAATAGAAAATGGCTCTAACAGGTTCACTGTCCTTCCCCATAGAATAAAGCAACGAATTCGCCTGCACTTCACCAGACTCCCCATCCAGCTTCAATGCTATCCGGAATCGGGAGAAACTGCACGCTGGCCATGCTGCCGGCTGGGAGAAGTCAAAAGGCTCCAGTGGGTTGAATTTTGGCATTTTCCTTACTCAAGCGGCGTTAGGTCCTTTATTCTGACACCATGTCATGAAAGGAGACCAGGAATTTGGAAGCACTTGCTTCTTGTTTTTTTTTATTTGGAGAACTCACAAGTAGCGTGCACATGTAGCTTCAAGGCTCACATACGAATACTGAACTTCCGCATAATGCCCTACCTTCCTGTGATGCCCACGCCCCCTACGTAACATGCCAGACCTATTCAAACAATTACAGAACTGGAACACAATAAAGACATCACCGCAGGCATGATTGCCCTTAGCTCTCGCCGGAATTTGACCTTTCCACGCGTGACCTCGCTATACCATACAAAAGTGGATCAAGATACACAGGAGCTAAGGCCATTTTCAGATTCTAGGGGATGAACATAACCAATTATACCCAATTTTAGCCTGTTTAAGCAATCAATTTGGAGCAATAAGTTGCCAAAGTTGGCTGAAAATGGGTTCGCAAAAAATATAAAAATATTTTTCATATTCTGAAGGGCTATCACTTGAAATCTATTTGAGAAACTGGCCTAATATTTCGCTTTTTTTTTGTGTGAATATTTGCTCGTGAAATTTTTTAAAAATTTTTGAGGAGGTGACCTGGAAAATTTCTCAAAATCTGGATGATTTGACATGGAATGACCCATGTGCATTTCACCTGATTACATTATTTTTAACTATGTCTTTTTGCATTGAAGTCATAGGATAACATTTTAAATTAAAATTGCAGTTGATGATTGTAGATGCGATGAAATTCAATGAATTTGGTGAAAGTTGCTTTTCATTTGAGATTTGAACATTTAAAAGCCATTCTATGAGAGATTGACATTCGGTGCGCAGTTGACCCCCCTGGCATTGAATGAAACTGGGCACATAGGTAGATATGGGTGTCTCATGGAGAAAGCTGAATTTTTGGGTCCGTATCTCACTTTGCCTGCCGTACTTGTTGTGACTAAACACATAATAAACTATTCTAGATTGGTAAATTTCCGGGATATTATTTTATTCCCATTCCCATTTTCAGTTTTTAATTATATCTCAGTCAAAAAAGAAACTTTTTGGAAACTCGTTTGGAGGTCGATAAGTTGAACATACAAGAAAAGTGGTTTTAAATAATGATTTAATTCCATTCTGTACCCATTAAGGACGGTGTACCATAAAAATCATGTTCATAATGTAACCAGTTCCACCAGAAATGCTACGGAAATGTAAGAGAGTAAAAATGGTAAGTTACAACTTGATGAAAGCATGTCAATAGCGCGTATGCCCTCCATGAGCGTTCACAACTGCGACGCAACGTCTCCTCATGGATTGAATGATGCGTCTGAACACAGCTTGGGGGATGCGTCGCCATAATTGAACCAACATGGCACCAAGTTCCTGCAAATTCTGTGGAGGGTTCCTTACTTGACGGAGTCTTCTGCCCAACACATCCCATACATGTTCTATGGGATTAAGGTCGGGAGACCTTGAGGGCCACTCCATGACATTGATGCCATGGCCGTATGAGGTCTGGCATTATCGTGTTGGAATGTCAGACCTGGGCCATGAGCTGCCATGAATGGCAAAAGCTCTGGAATGAGCACTTGATCTCTGTATCCTGCAGCAGTTAGGTTTCCTTGAGCGACCATCAGTCGGGAACGGGCAGGACCATTAAAGGCACCCCAAACCATAACACTACCGCCCCCAAAACGGTCCACTTCCTGCACACAACACTGGGCGTTGCGTTCACCGCGTCTCCTCCAAACTCTAACTCTCCCATCAGCGAAGTACAAAGTGAATCTGGATTCGTCACTAAAAACGACCCTATTCCAATCACGCTGAGTCCATCTCAGATGTCGTTGTGCCCAGAGAAGCCGTTGACGTCGGTGTAACTGGGTTAAAATTGGTCCACGATATGGCGGCGTGCATGGAGACGAGCAGTGCGCAGGCGATTACATATGGTTTGGGCAGTCACACGACCTCTAAACAATTCATTCCTAGTGGACGTTGCAGTGAGAAATCGATTACGCAAATGGCGTAAGACGATTTGTCGGTCTTCTGCTTGTGTTGTCACACGTGGTCTACCCGAATGAGGTCGGTCTGCTGTGGTGCCAGTTTTTTGGAGACGTGTCCGAAGATCATGGATAGTCCGTCGACTGCATCCCATAACCCTGGCAACGTCAGTGACCGACGTTCCCGTATTCAGCATGCCAATGGCACGTTCATGTTGAATGTTTGACAGTCGTGGCATTGCAAATCAACGGATAATTGACTGCAAGAACTTGTTTTTCCGAGATGTCACTCTACCGTGCTAACGTGGGCTCAATTGCACGTGTCTCATAAGGTCACGTGACTAGGAACACGAGGAACCATGCTTTTACCTTGATGTTTGCTCGCACGTGCTGCATGCTTGTGCACGTCGGAGTTGCTGTGTGTCATGATGTCTTTGACAACGCATTCACGCCTAATAATAATAATAATAATATCTCTTGTATTAAGTTTCAAGAAAATATTTAGAAATTTATGAGTGTGAAGTTTCTTTTTTGACTGAGTATATTTCTCAAATAATTCTGGCTCAATAACGTAGTTACCCAGCTTGGCGACTAGGTGGTGCAGATGTCTAACCAGACTTGAAGTGTCAGAGGTCATGATAAAAGTATAACATATTTGGTACTGTGTACCCTTAAGTCATGATAGTTGATGTAAAATGTGGTGTTAACAGCAAAACTGAGCCACGTTAGTGGCTTCCAGGTGGCACCACCGGCAGGCAAAGTGAGAAACGGACCTAAAAATTTGAATTTTTCCATGGTTTCCTGCTAAACCAAATTGGTATCCCGCGGTAGGATAATTAAGACAAATTTGTCTTAATTGTCCGTCCTCCCTATTTCATATATCGTAGAGGTACGTTCCCTTACACAATCAGGCTGGATGATTCTAACTCCTTCTAGCTGTTGGAGACAAACTTCACTATCAGATTCCCAAAAAAAATCTTCATTATCAATAAATGAATGTCCTAATGAAGAAAAACAAAATCGGTCATTATCATTGCACTTAATTCATGTGAGGATTTATTTTTGTGTCCTGTTCCCTTGATGCAGTGCTCAGCACAGACTCATTGAGATATAAGGGGGAATGGTCACTATGTTCGACTCATTTCTCATCATGTTCACGGGGACGCACCTTCAGAAAGATAAATATTGAAAGAGATTGGATGCACAGAAGTGGAATAATAGATATTCCATGAATGAATGAATGCTGAGAATGTTGACGTTTCATGAAGTCATTGGTCAGTATTCGGCACAAATGCCAATTAATTTATTCCAGAGCTCCCAATGTAAGCTCAGTTTTGACTGCATTAATTTTGAAAACTGTCCTTTGAAAAGTAACAAATTTGTCTTCAGGACAATTATAATAATATTTGCAACAAAATATATTTCTTCAGAGAAAAAAACTACAGTGATGTATGTAACTTCAATGAATTTCTTTCTTGGATTTTCATGAGGAATTGGGAATTGTCAATTACGTCAGTCGATAAACAAAATATTTATATTGCTCACAATAACCTTATCAGGTTCATCATTCAGTGTGCATTTACAATTCTTAGGTGTCCTCTGCTTTAAAAAAATCTTCAGTATAATTCATTCCTGATTAGGTAAGTATTTTTGACAGTTATAGATGAAATAAGCGGGAAAAACATAAGAGGAGTGGACTGTTCCAGTTTTGGATGTGTACGCTCAGCTTTGCTTTCACAGCTTTTATATGTTTCTAACTATTTCCCCGAGTAAATTAATCAATTTGATATTTATTTTTGGATGGTTCAGTTTTGGATTCCATCTCAAGTTGAACAAAAGAGGTATTCTCCTAATTAAGGGCTGTAATTGCCATCAATATGAGAAATTGAGAGGGTCATTGTGGCAGTTCTCTGATGTAGCAGTCATTTGTTCTCCAGGGTCATGCTAAAGATAGTATTTGATGGTCAGATTTCAAATGTAAGAGAAAGGCACATCAATCAGGCTTCTGGGTATCCAGTCACTGAGGCTAATTTACCAAAAAATGTATCAACAGTCATGTGGACAACCAAAGTAATGCAGCATTAAATTATCAATAGTAAGGTTTACATTGTTCTTTTGAAATGAAACATACATACTTTGTGTTCAGTGCTGTGACTAAGGATTGATTTGGAAATATTAAAAATTAGAATTGATAATATCTTCTTCAGTCGAACATCAGAATTCTGTGGACACACACACACACACACAATGCACAATATTTAAATTATAAATCAGAAGTTGTGTAGTTTCAGTAATGCAATATGTGACAAACTGCTCATTGTTAAATTTGTAATGTTGGATAAATTTACCAATGTGAGACATTCCATTTATTTTTAGGTTTTAAAGGGCTGTTATTCTGGGAACATGAAACACTGAAGACCATCCAAACCTGCAATGAGCCCCCTGAATTCAGCTGCCATGACTAATGCCACTATTATACATCCTGATTACTTTTATATAAGTGGGTTTTCTGGGATTCCCCACACAAAATACTTCTATGCCTTCCTGTGCTTTGTTTATGCTCTGACAGTACTGGGAAACACTTTTGTCATGCTGATGATTTGCATGAACAAGTGTCTTCACTCTCCAAAATACATTGTAGTTTTTAATTTGGCTCTGTCTGACTTGTGTGAAAGCTTCTGTGATCACGCACCCACATACCGTTTGGCGTGCAATGACAACACTGCAGATCGTGTAATTAATTGGACACATCCTGTTATTATTCTCTGGTTTCCAGTGTTGTTTATCATAGTTACATACATTAGCATAGCCAGAGCATTATTTAAAATTGCAACAGCATCTGAGCGGCTCAAAGCCATAAAAACCTGCACCTCTCATTTGGTCTTGGTGAGTGTGTTCTATTTTCCTTTGTTAATCACATTAGCAATGGACTCCCTAATGGACCAGAACACCCGAATGATTAACTTGTCCCTGGCAACCCTTTTGCCACCTATGCTAGACCCAATCATCTACTCACTGATGACAGAAGAATTCAGAGAATCTATAAAAAAGCTGTACAGAAGAAAGACAGATACATATCACTGATAGAGAACAAGGATTACATGCTCAAATGTCAAATGACTGACTGGCAACTTTAACCGTGTTCGTTGTATTTTGTTTCATCAACAGTAATCACAGCAAATTTATTTGCGAAATGTTGTTCTTTATTTTTCAAAGCTGAAAAAAATAGTTCAAAAAAATGAAATGCATGAGTTAATGATAAATGGTTTGAGTCGAATTCTGTCTTGTCCATTTTGTTTGTATGTTTTAGGCACATAGGATCCCCAATTCAATATTAAATAATAAATGATCAATGTGAATTTCACCGATTTACTCTATTTAGTTGAACATTTGACCCTACACCAGTGTTTCAACCCTATTTTTCAACTGAGTGGTAAACAATTTTTGTTTTCAGGAAGAAAAGGATTGTTTTTTTTTCTCAGGGTTAAGAACTGAGGAGCAACCCTCAGTGAACCCGATGAATTCAATCGTAGCCTCCCACAATAAAACCCTACTATGTATCCTGAGTTCATCCTCATAAGTTGTGTATTTTGGTTTTCTGGCACAAAATGTTTCTGTCTTCTTGGGCTTTTGCAGTGTTTCAGATTGAGCCTGAACCACTGAATACTGTCTTCTCAGTCCAAAGTGCACTAAAGTCTTCTATAAGGCCCTGAGATATTACCTTCACTGCATCGTCAGCCTGCTGATAAAACCCTGTATCTTCAAAATGATAAACTTTACAGGAGAGCATTAAAAAATGCTTAATTTTGCATGTAAGAATGCAGTTGAACTGTATTCGGGTAGGATGACTATTTTTCTTCCAAGAATGTATCCAATCAATAAAATTTTGTATTTTGCAATGTTCATGACATACAAGTTTTTGTTTCTTATCAAATTGCAGATACAAGGTTTTATCAGCAGGCCGACGGTATACTGGTGTTTTTTTTTTCTTTTTTACCCTACCATCAAACCCCCCCCATGAATATTTTCAAAATTCTTGTTTAAAGCACTAACAGGTGGGAGGACACATACATAAAAATGACACATACATAAACAAAATAGTCCAATTTACAAAAATTCAGGAAAAACTGGGAAGAAACAGAAGAGAAAAACCACAGACCACACAGAATGAGAGCAACACAGGATAAAAAACACAACATAAGACACAACAGGCAAGACAATGTGTCGATACTTTTCCTTTTTGTGTAACAACGGACCAGAGATAATGTTGAGATTGGAAGATAGGGATGGATGTAACCAAGAAGAGTATTAAAGTAAAGCGCGATTACCTGTAAATTTACATGTACAAGTTATGTAGAGTCTAATTTTTGCAGGGATCCTGCTGTGTGAAATGCATTTGGGCACAAAAGTCTTTGAATCCCTGATAATATTTTCTGCAGCAGTAACAGTCTATTGCCTATTGATGCCTATTGAATTTCGGAAAAGTAGGTGAAAGTATGTGCGAGGGGTGGGGTTTGTTGTGCCTGGCACCACTTGTTTGAACTGGTTTGAGGCAATATTACTCGGCAAGATTGCCTTTGATGGTCAGTTGTTCCAGAATGTAAGGAATAGGTACGATATAAAGCTAAAAATAGTTTACTCTCCAGTTCAAAAAAAGAATATTCAATAATATCATTTATTATTGAATAGCGGATCTTAAGTGCCTCAAGCATCAAACAAAATAAGCCAGAATTCTACTGGAACCATTTATTATTTTTAGATGCATTTCACCTGATTACATAATTTTTTAACCACGTCTTTCCGCACTGAGGTCACAGGATAACAGTTTAAATGTAAACTGCAGCTGATGACTGTACATGCAATGAAATTCAATGAATTTGATTAAAGTTGCTCTCCGTTTGAGATTTGAACATTTAATTATTTGGCTCACAAAGGTGGACTTCTGGTTGTATGATGGATGTAGGGTTGCCACCTTTGTGAACTAAATATAAGGAATGGGGGGGTGGGGGGGAGGTCAGGGAAAGCAAACCCTGAAATACTTTGATATCATCATTAACCAATAGGGTAGACACTATATTATACCAATATACACTGCCCGGCCAAAAAAAAAGTCACCGTTCGGAAATTAATGAACAAATTCTATAATTGGATCATTATTGCGGTTATTAATATGTTTCAGCTGGCAATAATCATTTTAACCCTGACTGATGAAGCGCGTCGCTACTCATTTCTTAAAAAATCAAGTCGGAAGACACATCCCCTGATGGTGGAAAAGATGTTACAGTATTTCAGAACGGGCAAGTTATTGGCCTGTATTTAGCAAAGAAAACCATGCATGACAAAAACATGTATGAGGAATCATTTTCACAAACAAATTTGCCACCACAAAGTCCTGACCTTAAACACAGTAAAAGTTATTGGGATGTGCTCAAGAAAGACCACTGAGTGGTTCAACCATTATGTAGAGAAGACAAGATCTCGGCCAAAAATTATGGCATTTCTGATCGAAAATAAATGTTCTGGCATTGCATATAGTTGTCAAAACAATGACAAGATGAATATGCACTGTAATCAAAGCTACAGGGGTTCCAACTAAATATTTGAGTGTGCGACTTTTTTTTTTGGCCAGGCAGTGTAATAAGCTAACCTATCAGAATCTAAAAACATTTTAAAGAATGGAAAAATTTATTTTCACTTTAAAAAATTGCGTAAAGAATGGAAATATTCATTTCTTGTCAACTGTGTAGAAAAATAAACTAAGTTGCATAAATAAACTTTTGCATTCAAAAAAATAGATTTATTACAAAAATTCAAGCTGACCAGCCAATTAGCAAGGATTAGAGCTTCCGAAAATTAGTTTAGCCTGATAAGTTTAACTCTCAGCCATGGACCGCGGAACCGGTAGGGCCGGTAGGGCTCGGCCCGACCAAAAATGGACCAAAAAAGTAAAAAATAACGAAAGAAAAAAAATTAACCAGGGAAAAACACCTGGTAAATAAATCATGTAGGCCTGCTTCGTTGTGTCCCCTCCACAAACCTATCAGAAAGCATTAAATAATATTTTCCAAAATACATTGGCTGATTGTCTCACGTGATGTGGATGTAACGTATAATGTGTGATGCGAACTTTCAATAACTTTGGTCAAGCGCTGCTAACCTCTAGCTTCCTGCTGTCTTTCGGAACAATGAATCGCAGAAAAATAACGGATTTTTTTTTGGGCAACCTCAGCGAAAAGTGGCAAGGGTACTGGTCTCACTCCAGAAAACAATGAATCTTTGGAGGACTATTTGGAACAGAGCTCCATAACTTCTGCTGCTCCCGCTAGCAAGTGTGCTGCCACCTTAGCTTCTTCAGCAGGCCACTCTGAAGCCTCTCAGCGCGCCAACATTGAATCTCCCATCGACGCTCACAGTAATGTTGCCTCTGCTGCCTTTCCTCAAGCCAGCATGGGCTACTCTTCCCACGACTCTCCAGACTCAGGTGCGGCTTTGGCCACCCACTCTCCATGTACCCCAGCAAAAAGCAGCGGACAGTGCTTCAGTTCTTCACGTCTGGCTGAAATCCACTGTTCTAATGACTGCTGTCTGGATCTGGCCAAGTCTCATCAACCGGACGACCCAGCTGTTCTGTTGAGCACTAAACGTGCACAAGGTGGGACTCAGAAAATCCAATCCGTGCAACCGCAGAGGTTTAAAGAATTTACATGGCTTACCCTGTGTCAGATACGGGCAAAAATGTTTTGCACCCCGTGTCGCCTTTGGACAATTAAAGGACTGGGATCAGGAATAAGCAAAACTAACGAACATGCTTTCTCTGTCTTTGGTTTCCCAAACTGGAAAAATGCGGTGTGCTCATTTCGGAAACACGAAAGCAGCAAATATCACAGAGAGGCAGTGAATTTTTACAATGTGCATTTATCACAGCAGCCTATTGCCTCCCAGCTTGATGCGCTACTGAGAAATAAACAGCAGCTCCGAAGGGACATGCTTGTTAAGGAGATAACGTCCATTATTTATCTCATAGGTCAGGGCATGGCGTTAGATGGCAATGATCCAAATCATAGCAATCTTTAAAAGTTGTTGGAATTACGGGCTCAGGATTGTCCTGATATTTACCAATGGCTAGCTGACAGAAATTACATGAGCCATGACATAATAAATTAACTAATACATTTAATTTCTCATTCAGTTCTATGCCAAGTACTTTCACCTATTCGTGGCGAGTTCTGTGCAATATTAGCAGATGAGACCAGAGACGTTTCAAATAAAGAACAACTTGTTGTTCTTTTCCGCTGGGTTGATGACAACTATATCCCTCACGAGGATTTTATCGGCTTATTTGACCTGCCAGGGGCTGACGCTCGTACCATTCTTACAGCACTAAATGACATCTTCATCCGCTACAACATTTTGCCCTCTATGTGCCGTGGGCAGGCTTACGATGGGGCCGCAAACATGTCCGGTGTTTTAAATGGAGTTGCTGCAAGTTTTAAAAGAGAAAACCCTGCTGCCATTTATGTCCATTGCTTTGCACACTGTCTTAACTTATGTTTGCAAGACATAGGGAAAAAATGTAAAATTATAAGAGATTCATTGGACTTGGTTCAAGACGTGGTGCATGTTGTAAAGCAGTCCCCTAAACAAAACAACAAATTCCTTCACATGAAAAGTGAAACTGCACCAGGCAACACTAACTTGCGCACACTGTGCCCGACTAGATGGACAGTGCGGACGGGCGCAGTGAAATCCGTCCTCGACAACTACAGTGTGCTTTCCTCTCTGATGACGGAAATTAATGAGGAATCATACACTGATGCCGGAAGAAAAGCTGGGGGAATTTTAACAGTACTCGATAAATTCAGCACTTTCTTTGGCCTACACCTGGTCCTGATGTGTTTTTCTCCCACTGAACAGCTGTCAAAGACCCTGCAGACTGTAAACATATCATTGCAGGATGCACAGAAAGCTGTGGACTTTACACAAAGCTTTATTCAGCGAAAGAGGTCTGATCGCGCTTTTGATGAGTTTTACCAAAAAGTAGTAGCGGACTCTAAAGACCTCACTGACGCTCCGGCGTTGCCAAGGCAACAGAAACGCCATGCACGGCTGGATGACGGTGCGCCTGCGCACACTTTCCAGAGCCCGGCGGATTACTATAGGAAACTGTACTTTGAAGTCTTGGATCTGCTTGATGGTGAATTACAAAAACGTTTTCAACAGAGAGACCTGCATGTGGCAGCTGACTTGGAGCACCTGATAATGTGCTCAGCAAAAAGCGAAACTGTCAGTTTCCCGTCCTCCACGCTGGCACTCTATGAGAAGGATTTTAACTTGGAAAGTTTATGCTCACAGCTCGAGATGCTGCCTGGCGTAATTCAGACATCTGCAATTGAAGGCCTCGCATTGTCATCTGTTGCAGCAGCAATGAATGCAAACTCTGTTACAAAAACTCTTTTACCAGAGGTGCACAAGCTAATAAAACTTTTCTACACCATTCCGATCTCAACTGCCAGTGCTGAGAGGTCTTTCTCTTCCCTCCGTCGTTTGAAAACCTACCTAAGGTCCACGATGACGCAAAGGAGACAAAATAATTTGATGTGTGCTCACATACACAAGGATGTTTTGGCAACAGTGGATGTAATGGAGATTGCCAGAGACTTCACTCAGCTTAACGACCGAAGGAGGCAGTTCTTTGGCAGCAATTAAGAAGCAGTGGTGAGTTTAACATTCATCTTAGATTTTATTGTATGAGACCACTTATGTATTAATCTCCTAGTAGCGGGATTTCTGCAACACTGTAACGACAGTAGGTCCACTGGCTGCTTGTTTAGGGTTGTGTTTTTTTTTCGCTCTTGTTTGTGTGCGCGCAAGGTGCGTTTATGGACTCAAAGCGTGGGGGTGGGCCCCACCAAGTTTAGATGTGCTCCGCGGTCCATGCTCTCAGCAACAACAATCTGCAAATACTTTAAAAGCTGGGGCAATCTGGATAGCTGCTGGTAAAATAACAAATTCTACAGAAAGATTGCTTGGGCTAAAAGCAAAATTTTTCATTTTGTATGAAGTCAAAACTGTTTGCTAATATCTTTACCAAGCTAGCCAATTGTCTGTTAAACATAGCTGTCCATTTAGGGGCTGAGCTATGTTGTACAAAGCTAATCATGCAAAATTAATTGGTCTTTATCTACACCACTAACCACGGTCATGTTTTCTTTTCCTGATCTCTTTATGATTTTTTTCCTCTTTTGGACATTTCTTCCAAAGTGAATTGTTAGAAGTGCATGGAAATCCACTTAAATAAACTTGCATGTAGCTACCTTCGCTGAACAGTAGACACGAGATGGCGCATTATCAGTTAAGGGAGTTAAGTAGGTCCACATTAGAGATTTCACATTTTCATGGACTTAATTGATCATCCATCAGGAGCCTCCTTAAAGCTTGGATCCCTGATTGATTTTACAAATTCAGCTCTGAACACGCATGCTGAAGCAAAGTTGAAAAAAAAGCGACCATTTTGTCTGAAATTTAATTCGTTTCACTAACGGGCTACTCTTTAGTTCTTCATTGAGAAACTCAGATTGTCGATTTTTTTTTTTCCAGAATTAATTTTATTTGGTAGCTATTGAACACAGAACAAATGGTGTTCCGTATAGATTCGTCAAGGAACGCACCAATATTTTCAATTACGAAACGATTCCTTAAAATACTGAACAGATGGCAACTCTAGATGTACATGGCAGTAGCTTGAGTCTCCTCCCCTGCAATACCCCCAACACAAATACAAAACTAATCAGCAGCATTAAACAACAGTGTGACTGAGAAATTTAAAGATGAGTTCCTCTGGAAGAGGGGGTAAAAATGCATCCAAAGCTGATTCTGGAAGAGAGAAGATCCATGTTAGCGGCTCAAACTAGCCAAGCTAACCCTACCACTTCAATGAGGATGCCGGAAGGGAAGATTCCACGATTCTAAAGGAGTTCAAAGATCTAAGGAGGGAAAATCAAGAAGGATATGATGCCACTCAGTCACCAGTAAATAAAATCCATGCCCCAGGTAAAGGACTGGATTGTAAAAACTGGGGGAAGAATTGAGGAAATGGAGTCAAAATTTTGCTAAATTGAAGACAGCAGTCTGAGACGTGAGAGCGCACTCTGGTACCTTGCAAACAGAGATGCAAAGATGACAGCAAAATACGAGGATTTTCAGGACAGACTCAGGCGCAACAATATCTGGATTTACCAGGTGCATGAAGGCAGTGAGTGTAAAAGATACTAACGAGTTTGTGAAAGAGTTTTTGTTAGTCACCCGAACTGGATGTGAAGATAGAGAGGGCCCACAGATCTGTGATGGCCAAACCGACTGACACGAGTGCACCCCCACACTCTGTGATCGCGCTCTCTGGACTTCATTGTCAAAAAACATGTGCTACAGCTCACATGGGGACAAGACAAGGGCGCAGGTTTGCATATGGAAGGTAGGGACATGTCCCTACCAATATTTTGGGAAGCCAGATTGTCCCTACCAATATTTCAGTGAACTCGTTCTTATCATCTTTCCAGACAAGCCATGTAAGACCTAGTTGTGGAGGATACGTCTCCAAGACAACCTATTTACGCATTCTAGCATTTGATTGATTGAAAGGGAGGGGCTACCTGAAGGCTAAAAGTCAAGAATAAACTGACCTTGACTGACCTCTATATTCAGGTCATGAATGTTCATGTTTGTCTAAAGCGAGATTTGATATGCAAAACTAGATCTCCGGCTTTGATTAAATGTGTTTGCAATGGCTTGCCTGTTGAAGAGAACCGTAATTTGGCATTTGTTCCAGATTTTTCTTCATCGCGTAACTATAGCACTTTTCCCATGGCCCAACTCATGACATACATTGATATTACCTTTGGTAGCTTCGCATCACTTTTGTGGAAATTTCATTGTCTGAGAGCGTGAGAACAAAAGGTCGCTCCATGTCAAGTCGTGCTGCTGCTAATATTTCGCCAAACTGAATGCCAAATGTAATTTTGGTTGAATAAGTGATCTAACTAGTCAGAAACAGATAGTTACTTAAAGTGAAAACTTGCTTGCTACCTTAACTTTGTTTTTACAGGAAAATAATGTCAACGAATGTTAATTAAACATGTTCGCTAGTTTTAACTAGCGAATTAAACCTGGTTTCTGCTGGTTAGTAATCGGGCTGCTAGCAGTAATAAATATAAATCAGGGCCCATTTCCACAAAGCATCTTAGCGCTAAAAGTAGGTCCTAACTGCCGGATTTAGGAGAAACTCCTTAAAAAAATGGGCGTGTCAGTCGTAAATTCAGGACTCCTAATTATTTTTACTAAGTGTTATTCACAAAGCATTTTAGGCCTAAAAGTAGCTCCTTAGTCTGGGAAAGCTTAAAAGTAGTCAAGAGGACTCCTAACTCGCTAAAACCTATTCACAAAGAATCGGAAAATGGCTGCTGCTTTTGAAAGACGGAATGACTTGGAAATTCTGAAAGATGCGCAGTTGTTGAAAAGATATCGGACCGACCTTGAAGGGATTTTATTTGTTGTTGACTTGGTGAGGGAGAGAATTACGTCTCCAACCATGAGAAACAACCCAATAAGCGCCGAAATAAAATGTTTGACAACATTTCGTTACTTGGCCACTGGAAAAATGCAACTTTGCAATGCGGACAATTTTGGGATTTCACAATCATCTGTCAGCCGCTCAATTCAACAAACAATCAATGCGCTCTGTGAACCCCATATCATCCGACAGTATATCCGGTTTCCAATGGACATTCGCCAACAGCACAGAATCAAACTTGAATTCATGCACATCTCAGGTAGGCCTATGCCCGGTATCATCGATGCTATCGACGGGACCCATATTTGAATTATTTTTCCGACCCAAGATGGCGAGGTATTTGAAAACAGAAAAAAGTTAATTCCATCAACACCCAGATAGTATTTGATGCCGAATACAAGATTTTGGACATTGTTGCGAAATGGCCAGGATCCACGCACGACTCTTGCATTTTAATGAAAAGCGGCTTATGCCAATTATTTGACAGGCATTATGTGCCTGTGGGATGCCACTTGCTAGGGGACAGTGGCTATCCCTGTAAACTTTGGCTCTTGACCCCTTACCTGAATCCACAACCGGGACCACAACAAAATTATAACAGGTAGGTCATTGTTTCTATAGCCTACATTGGCATAGCCTATTACATGTGAAGATGGCATAATACTGTAAATTACAAATATACTGAACAACAAAAGTAATGCAAGTTAATTAAAGACAGACTGGAAAATAAGTAGACGCGCAATTATTATAGAAACTCAAATTTATTACCAGCGTACGCACATTTACACTTATTTCATCAAACTTTTCTTTGTTTTGCGGTCACTTTGAGTAATCATAAGAGTACATTAACTAACTAGCAAACGTGCGTTTCTTTTGTTGCTCAGTATATTTAGTCTGCTGTTTTCTTTTTCATCGTGCAAGTTAGAGCGCACAAGACGACACGCAGTGTGGTGAAGCCTGCGTGGTATTAGGCAGCTGAAGCGCCGGTTTTATGTGCTGCATGGGGAGGTGCGTCTCAGCCCAGAGAGAGCCAGCAAAGTAATACAACATGTGCCATCCTTCACAATTTATGCCAACAAAGAAACATACCTCAATCGGATGATGATGGTCCTGCCGACTGCGGTGATGATGATGTCGAGGAGGATGACGATATTTGCAATGTTGCTGAATAAAGTGGACTGGCATACGGAGACCACTATGTCAATTCGCACTGGTAAAAAAAAAAAACAAAAAAACACCCAGCGTCGTGGCTCCGTGGGGCTTTCGTGTCCTTTTTAAACTTTCATTCATGACAGTTTAGGGCAAACAAACATGAACGGCCGACATTTAAATGATCGCAACATATTCCCATTGGGTAATAAGTAGCCAATTGGGGCAAATGACGCATTTCATCATTGCCTCATTTTATGCTATTGGCGTTTTTACAACTATCTCTTTCCTATGTATGTTTATTTGCCTAGAGTGTGATACGTGGGCACTGCGCATAGTGGAGTGCTCAACGTGTTATTTCATGGGACAGACCAGCTGCTCGGACTATTTACTCATTTTTTTCCTCCATGGGTTGTAAGTGGGATATTTTTTTCAATGGGCCGCCCTGTCACCAAACAACCAATCACCGTGCTCATTGTCCCAAGGCTTGTGCATGAGAATTGATGTCATCGATAGCAACGGAGATTTACTCCCGCCTATCTCAGAGCTACTCCTATTCTAGGAGTTCCCAGTTTTCTTGACTAAAAGGTGCTCTCAGCAGCTTTGTGAATAACTTTTAAAGGGGACCTATTATGCTGATCCTTCTTTTAATACATATTAGTAATGTTATAATGTTGGTTGTCCATACTCAACCTCTGAAAAGTTTATAAACATAAGATACAGGGGTTTTGCCGTAATCCAAGAACGTGATTTCGTGAATGTGATTTCCTCTCTGAACTGCTCCTCCCGAGATCTTCACGTGATCTGGGCAAAACCCGACGTCAGGTTATGCCGTCCAATTAATACAGACCTAGCCAGAGCCAACCATAGTGCTGGACCTGCCCACACCGGAAACTATTCTAGCAGGCACTAACAACGGCAGATCATACTATGCCTTAGTAGCGTCTACACTTTTGGAAATACAAAAGAAGAACCGCAGATCCTTTGAGGTACAGTTTTGTCAGTATCTCTCCCAAAGCTGCTTGTCCGTTTACTTTTGGACGCAAAGAAAAACACCTATTTCTCTTCCAAAAGACGATGCCACCAGAAATCAGTGGGTAGCTTTTTTTTGTTTGCTGGCAGCAAACAGCCATGGCCAAAGGGAACTAGCTGCTTGTGCTCAGCATTTCACCAAAAACAGCTTTGTTAATAAAGGATAATTCGACACAGGATAAGGGTTTCAGCTGCTTCTCAAACCTGAAGCAGCTGCATTGATCAAGGGCTCGAAGCCACAAGCTGTAAGTAACGATATAACAGCAAATAATGTAAGTGAAGCTAACGTGTCACGGGTGGTTAGCAGGACCGCTAACAATAGTTAGCACTAACAATTTGCCTCAAGCGCAGGCTTTCTAAAATATCTTAAGATAAATCCTGGATCAGTCGCGACTGTCCGTGACTCACAGACACAGAAGCTGCGAGTTTCTTTTACTGCATAAGCCAACCTGACGTGATAGCCAGTTGATTGTGGCTGTAGCACTGCGGCTAACGTAGCCAAGTTACTGTTGCTAATGTTTGTTCCCTAAATATGCAAGAGTGATATCAGGGGAAATTCTACAGAAGATGTGTGAACATAAACCTCATTTGAAGCTAACGTTTTATACTTGTTTGTAATTTGGATGCTTGGTACAACTGTCCACGGTAACGGAACTTGCTGTCTGTAAAACCTGTATTGCAAGAGTTTGTCTCTGTGGTTGTTATGACCGCTTGGTTACCAGCTACTGCATGTTAGTTCGCATGCTGTGCTAATTAAAAATTCTCCTGGTTAACTTATATGCTATAATTCTGATCGGTATGCTTGTGTTACTTCAGTAAGCATCAATGTGGCAGTTTCATCATAATGTTGCCCGATTGTAGCCACTACAGTTAGTGATCGCTTCACTTATCCATGACCGGGATCAGCCGGATACTTCACAAATGTCTGGGCAAGCTCTCTGATTCTACCGAGAAAGCACTGCGAAACGCAGAAGCTCTACCGTCTCTGATATAACAAATGATTTCTCTGCACTACCTTGACATAATTTCATCCCACTTTAGAAGATGTTGTGGCTAACAAAAAGCAGAAAAAGGCGGAGATTAAATAGGAAATTCTTTCCTGTAGAAGTGATCGATTCGCTAGGTCCACATAAGCAACTTGTCTGCGCTAACGGAACTTACGGTCTGTAAAACCTGTATTATGTTCATAACATAACCGAGCTCTCTCTAGCTGTCGCGTACTATCCATAAAGCTGCGTTCACATCGGACGCAAAACAAATTTTTTGCGGGACAGATTAGCCTACATTCAAAGTCAATGCAAAGACACGAATACACGCGTTATGGGCGCGTTATGCAGCTTTCACACCGGACGCGAAACTAATTTTTTGCGCGACTGATTACATCCAAAGTCAATGCAAAGATGCGAATGCACGCGTTATGGGCACGTCAAGCCGCTTTCACACCGGACACGAAACAAATTTTTCGCGCGACAGATTAGCTACATTCAAAGTAAGTGCAAAGACGCGAATATACGCATTATGGGCACGTTAAGCAGCTTCACACCGGACGCGAAAAATACCGGACGCGAAACTAATTTTTCGCGTGACAGGTTACATTCAAAGTCAATGCAAAGACGCGAATACACGCGTTATGGGCGCGTTTAGCAGCTTTTGCAAAACTAATTTTTCACGCGACTACATTCAAAGTCAATGCAAAGACGCGAATACACGTGTTATGGGCACGTTAAGCCGCTTTCACACTGGACGCGAAACAAATTTTTCACGCCACAGATTACATTCAAAGTCATGACCGTTTATAAGCTACTGCCTGTTAGTTCGCGTGCTCTGCTAATTAAAATGCTCCTGGTTAACTTATATGCTACAATTATGATTGGTATGCTTGTGTTACTTCGGTAAGCATCAATGTGACAGTTTCATCATAATGTTGCCTGATTGTAGCCACTACAGTTGAAGCTAACCGGAGAGGTGCAGTTAGACCAGACGTAGGTTTTGCAAAGCTTGGGGTGCGTTTTTGGGTGCTTGTGAAACGATCGCTTTACTTATCCATGACCGGGGTCAGCCTGATACATCTCCAATGTCTGGGCAAGCTCTCTGATGCTACCGGTGAAAGCAATAGGGAAACGCACAGGCTATAACCTGTCTGGTATTTTTGCGATTTATTTCCTCATAAATGTGATATATGACCTCACTGTGATGATGCACTCCATATTTGTATGTTTTTTATCTGGCAATCAACATCTTGCCCAGGGACTACAGTTGAAAATTAGGTACTCAGCTAAAACTGGCTCATTTACATTTACATAAATGTTGTTAATGTGCGCTGTTCCTGTACAAATAAACCAAATAAATAAATAAATAAACAAACGATTTCTCTGCATTGCCGTCGATTGAATATTAAATTCTTTCCTGTAAAAGCGATCGATTCGCTAGCTCCTCATAAGCAACGGTTCACGCAAACGGAATTTACGATCTGTAAAACCTGTATTATGTTCATGACATAACCGAAGCTCTATCTAGCTCTCGCGCACAATCCATAACTCGCCCATTTTCCGCGAGCAAACGCTGGTCATTCCGACGCAGTGAGTAAACCATTACCACGGCCAATTTCCGAAAGGCCGTTTAGTTTGGAGCTTTCGCCCCTCCGTCATATACCAGCGCAGAAGCTGTTTGTTACTCCACGCTAATGACACACCACAGTTATGCACACGAACCAGCAGGTCCTTATAACACACATGTAAGCAGTCCATAAGCTGTTGGTCCACTTTTAGCTGCTCCTCACTGTCCATGTTTCCCTCTAAACTAAGACCCACGGGATTTCTACGGTCTCTGGTCTACACTTGGGCATGTCGACCAGTTCTTCAAATGTGTCTATATGGGGTGGATTCTAGCTTTCCCTGCATCCTAGCTATAGAGTAGAAAAACCGCTGTACTCACCATTGTTGCCGTAGGTAAATAGCAAATTCGTGCTTGAGCTGCCAGACTTTCGCACTGCGTCCTCCACTTTTGCCGCTGCGTTTATTAGAACAAGTTCATTTCATTAGATCAATACACATGTATGCGATAGATTGCGGAATTTCCCCACCGATTCTTTATCAGATGGCAGACGTCTCACGTTTCACTCTGGGGAGGCGGACCCGGAAAACTGCGTTCTGCCGCCTCGTGCCGCCCAACTCCGCCCTCCACAGAGCTGGCCAGTCAGTAGAAAGTGGGCATACGGGGAGTGGGGGCCATAGCGGAAGTGCCACCCCAATGAGGCTTTTCAGGGAGAGACTACAATGGACTACAAATGGGGTTTTTTGAGGATGGCAGTATGAGCTAAATAAGGACCCTGTTTTGGACTTTGAACGATCAGGAGTACTCTAGGGGAGTCCAAGATCAAAATATAACCTTGGAAATATAGCAAAACAGGTCTCCTTTAAGATTTTACTCCTACATAAAATGTTTTAGCGTGACTTAGGAGTACTCCTAGCGGTAAGATAAGATGCTTTGTGAATACGGGCCCAAGTGGATATGTTAAATTATGAGGTGAATTTCAGTGGAAAAATTCTGTGAAGGTGCCATTATTAATGAATTATTTTATTTGCAGGAACCACAGCAGCAAGCTAGAGAAACAGAGCAAGCTGTTGAGGACACAGGTGTATCAGGCCTTTAGGTGAGGTCATAATTATGACTTGTTCTGTGGAATTTTAGGGAAAGCATTAAAGTTAGTCTCATGATGTTCAGCAAATATAACTTTTGAAAGTAAAAATGACCCAACCAACTTTGGCTCAGTGGGGGAAATGAAAGAAACATGTAATTGTAAATCTAACACGATCCAGTCCGTTAACTCTCGGTTTGCGTCTTGCCCAATTCATGGTCGATGGTCCATTTTGAAGTGTTTATCGCGGCTGCAATTGCGTTACCACACATTAAGATGCTTAATAGAGAGGGTTGCGAGCTGGCTTGCTAACGTAGTTATATATCCACTCACTTGATATCAATGTCCAGGTTACTAGATCTGAGCGGGTTTCATGAGTGCGCTAAGATGGTTTGTAGCTGTCAGTAAAGATTGTGGCAAGTTTATGTACAGTATTCCACAAAAGTGAGTAAATTGCTCACATTTTGACAATTAATTTATTATATCTTTTCAAGGGACTATGTTAGAGAAATTAAATTTGAATATATTCTACAGTAGTCGTTGTACAATATGTGTAGCAGTGTAGGTTTACTGCACTGTCCAAATAACTGAACAAACAGTCACTACATCTACACTGCTACACATATTGTACAATGACTACTCCAGAATATATTCAGGTTTCATTTCTGTAACGTTGTCCCTTGAACAGATTTAATAAATTAATTGTCGAAGTGTGAGGGGTGTACTCACTTTTGTTAGATACTGCATATGGCATCTTTGTATGAAAATCATGGAGGCACCTTGCGTAGCATAATTAAAAAAACGGAAAAACACACATTCGGATAATCTCTGTGTACAGTAAAGGCAGTATCTGCAGTCAGATTTACAAAAATTTTCCAGCTCACGCGCCACGTGCACTCGCATCACATAGGTGTCCCTACCAATTCTCACATTAAACATACGCCCTTGGGACAAGAGGTCACATGTCAGGGGGAACGGATCTACTTTGACCATGAATATTCCCCGGACCCACAGAAGAGGAGGGGACAGGTGCACCGGGTCATTAAACAACTGAAGTCAAAGGGGACATGTTGCAGGCGTCCCTATCCGGCACAACTCAGGATGACAACAGATTCAGGAGGGAGGGTGCTTGAAACTCAGGTGGATTCAATCACAACACTTAGGGAACTGGGAATTAATGTCCAAATTAACGAGAGAGAGATGACAGAAGGAGCTTACAAGAGACAGATGGCAAGAGAACAGCTGCAACAAAAGCCGTGACATCACTATCCAGCACGAAATTGAGAACACACATGAATTAAGAAGACGAGTCACCCAGATACAGTACCAGTCAAAAGTTTGGACACACTTTGTTAATGTGACAGCACTCTTGTTTTTAGAGAAATTTAAACGGCTTAACTTCTCTATGTAATCTCAAATGGAATGTGGTAAGAGGTAAACAGTCAGAAGTTAAATGAGAATAATTTACTTGTTTGAATAGTGTCCACAATTTTAGAATTCTCAAAGAACCAAAAAGTCTGAAAAAACACACTCAACCCTGAAAAAAGTAGAATGGGTGCTGAATCCTCCAGAAAAAATGAAGGAAAAAATGTACAGGACAGCACTGCACTTAATAAACTTTACTGCCACACAAACCTTTCGGGTGTAACCCTTCCTCAGCATTTTTCAGGCAACAAAATGAATAAATTGCACACACACGCAGGTGTCATTTATTAGCAATCAGACTGACGCGGCAGTTTGTTCAAACCAATATTTTTAACGATTCAAACAAACACTTTAAATTGTTTTTATGTACCTCAGACTACTTTATTGTCCATTTAAAATGCATAAAAATGGAAATTTGTCTTTGGCTCTGGCATGAAGACAGCATATAACACAAGACATTTTAAAACATCACAATAAGTAAATTAATAAGACAAAGAATAAAACAGTGAAGCAGCACATCCCACTGAAGTCCAATTGTGTTCTTAAATATAGTGCTTAATGAGAAGATAAGTCACCTAAATTTTTTTTTTTTTTAATGAAGAGAGGATTAGAACAGTGGGGCAAAAATAATGATAGTAAGTGCAAAAAGTCAGAGGCATGTCTGTGTGCTGGGGGCAGGTGCTGCAGAACCTGTTTAAACAGTGCAGAAAGTCAGAGGCATGTCTGTGTGCTGGGGGCAGGTGCTGCAGAACCTGTTTAAACAGTGCAAAAGTCAGAGGCATGTCTGTGTGCTGGGGTCAGGTGCTGCAGAACCTGTTTAAACAGTGCAGAAAGTCAGAGGCATGTCTGTGTGCTGGGGGCAGGTGCTGCAGAGCCTGTTTAAACAGTGCAGAAAGTCAGAGGCATGTCTGTGTGCTGGGGGCAGGTCCTGCAGAACCTGTTTTTAAACAGTGCAGAAAGTCAGAGAGGCATGTCTGTGTGATCCTGCAGAGCCTGTTTAAACAGTGGAAAGCAGAGGCATGTCTGTGTGCAGGATCCTGCAGAGCCTGTTTAAACAGTGCAGAAAGTCAGAGGCATGTCTGTGTGCTGGGGGCAGGTCCTGCAGAGCCTGTTTAAACAGTGCAGGAAAACCTGTTTAAACAGTGCAGAAAGTCAGAGGCATGTCTGTGTGCTGGGGGCAGATCCTGCAGAGCCTGTTTAAACAGTGCAGAAAGTCAGAGGCATGTCTGTGTGCTGGGGGCAGGTCCTGCAGAACCTGTTTAAACAGTGCAGAAAGTCAGAGGCATGTCTGTGTGCTGGGGGCAGGTCCTGCAGAGCCTGTTTAAACAGTGCAGAAAGTCAGAGGCATGTCTGTGTGCTGGGGGGCAGGTGCTGCAGAACCTGTTTAAACAGTGCAGAAAGTCAGAGGCATGTCTGTGTGCTGGGGGCGGGTCCTGCAGAGCCTGTTTAAACAGTGCAGAAAGTCAGAGGCATGTCTGTGTGCTGGGGGCGGGTCCTGCAGAGCCTGTTTAAACAGTGCAGAAAGTCAGAGGCATGTCTGTGTGCTGGGGGCAGGTGCTGCAGAACCTGTTTAAACAGTGCAGAAAGTCAGAGGCATGTCTGTGTGCTGGGGGCAGGTGCTGCAGAACCTGTTTAAACAGTGCAGAAAGTCAGAGGCATGTCTGTGTGCTGGGGGCGGGTCCTGCAGAGCCTGTTTAAACAGTTCCTTGTTGAGAGTGGCCACAGCTGACAAACAGACATTTTTACAAACAAGAAGTTAGCACCAACTCTTCACTGAGCACCTCTGGCTCTAGAGTGTCAAGAAAATGAATCCAGAAACATTCCCTTTGTAGAAGGATTTTATCTCGATCCCCACCTCTAGGTGGAGTTTTAACTGCTTCAATGCCCAAATATCTCAGGTCAGTAGTAGTATGATTATAGCTATTAAAGTGTCTAGCAACTGCTGATTTAGAATCGTGATTGCAAATTGAACATTTGTGTTCACAGATTCTTGTTTTTAATTCACGTTTCGTTTTTCCAATGAAGTACAGATTGCAAGGACGTTGCAATAAATACACAACAAATTTAGTGTTGCATGTAATTCTACCTCTAACTTTCACAACCTTTCCAGTTTTAGGATGTAGTACGTGGTTTTCTCTGGTCAGATTCGGACATTCAATACAGTTAAAACAAGGAAAATTACCGTTGGAGACACCAGACAGAAAATGAGAAGGTTTTCTTGAAAAATCTGATCTCATGAGATAATCTCTCAAATTGAGCTGTCTATTAAAGAAAAATCTTGGTAGCTCTTGAAAAGCTTTGCTAATTTCTGGGTCCGTTTTCAGAATGTGCCAGTATTTATTGACAAATTTTTTAAGTGCACTGGATAGAGGACTATACGTGCACACCATTGAGACAGGGTTACCAGAAAGAACTTTTTCTTTTAGTTGAAGTAAAACATTCCACTGGATCTGCTGGACTTCATCCATTGTGTTTTTAATCAGACTAGAACAATAACCTCTACAAATAAAATTGTTACAGAGTTCCTTGGCTTGTCTCAAAAACTTCATCCAAGTCGCATATGCGTTCTTATCTTAAAATCTGACTGTATTGAACATTTCTTTTAAGTGAGGGTGGATGATAACTACAATAATGAAGGAAAGTATTTCTGTCCATTTCTTTTTTGTACACCTCTATACGCAAAACATGAACGTTCTTCTTAACCAGAATATCCAAAAATGAAATCATATCCAGATCAAAATTAAGTGTAAATTCAATAGTTTTTTTTACGGTTTAGGTACCTGTGGAATTTTTTCAAATCCTCCACATTACCACTCCAAACAAAAAACAGTTCATTGACGTACCTCCATTTTGTTTTAATAAATGCCGAGAGGATTATTGTTGTAGATGAAATCTTCCTCGAACTTGCCTATAAATTATGGAAGCATATAGTTAACAAAATTAAAATTAAAATGCAATGTCAAAAATGCATTTTCATTTTCAAGATACAAGCGCATTATTTGTATCATAATGAAAATGCAAATGTAATCCTCCACTTTGCATTTTCATTTTCAAGTCCACGTATGCAATTTTCATAACAAATGGAAAATTAAAATACATCCCTCATTTGCATTTGCATTTTCGAGAAGTGCCCTGCAATATCACTAACAAAACGAAAACGAAAACGCTTAATCTCATAAAGCAAATACATTCTCGGAAATGCTTTTTTCTTTTTTTTCGCACTGAAACAGAACCCGCAATATCTGTCTCAAATAATTAAATCGCTAGAAAACGCGATATCTGTCTCGCCACTTTTTTTTTTCATTTTTGTGACAGACTGCCCTGCCTGGCTTTGCATTTTTGACTACAAGGTCTCACGCGCTTTTCCTAACAAAATTAAAAAGAAAATACCCTCCCTAGTTGGGTGTGGCCTGTCGGTGAGAAGGCGGGACTTCCCCCAAAATTTGATACGGATTGGATATTAACAAATACAAGCACTGTTCATGAAAAATACAAGGACTGTTCATGAAAAACACATCGATTGGCCGAAACATATCACTGTGTCGACATCTGGCTATGGCCAACGACAACAAATTATTACAAGCGACCTTACGGTATAATAAGAGAAATCACAGATCTATGGATTTCGCAAGCCTTTCTTCTGCAGCAGCAGGATGCAAGCGAACAGGATGAATCTGTCCCTTTCTTAGCTCAGTCTACCTCTGCGATTCATCCACAGACACTCATATAGAGAACTAGAGGTCGTCGTGTTTCACGGCTACCATGGTATGTAGCCAGCTATTAAGGTAAAGAGACGTATAGGCGCTAGTGTATTAATATGAACTGTCCTTTCACTCCAAAATCGTGAAGAAAGCAATGGAAGTACATGAAGCCCAAGAGGGCAGGAGCGTATGAACTTGTTTTGTAACCTACTGAACAGATGATGCGCAGATAGCCCATCCGAAGATCGACAGATCTGAGTGTAAGCACACAGTTTCAGTAGAAGCCGCGCTAATCCAAGCGCACACAAGGGTAATTGAGTGCGAGAGCAGTGTCTTTCGGGGGAAAACTATATTCTCATTCAAACACCGCAATGTCCAGGGGCCCGTCCATGCACAGTCAGTGGCTCCAACTACATAAGCTGGCATTTGTGCTTTGACATAAAACTTTGTGCCGCAGGAGTTTCCCTCTGATTGATAACCAATGAGATCGCTTGTATTTGTTTATATCCAATCCATACGAAATTATGGGGGAAGTCCTGCCTTCTCACCGACAGGCCACACCCAACTAGGGAGGATATTTTCTTTTTAATTTTGTTAGGAAAAGCGCGTGAGACCTCGAAATCGAAAATGCAAAGCCAGGCAGGACAGTCTGTCACGAAAATGAAAAAGAAAAGTTGCGAACTGCGTTAGCGATTTAATTATGAGACAAATATCGCGTCTGCTTCTCGAAAAAGAAAAAGCATTTTCGAGAATGTATTTGCTTTATGAGATTAGCGTTTTCGATTTTGTTTTGTTAGTGATATTGCGGGGCACTTCTTCCAAATGAAATCAGTGCCTACATGGACTTGAAAATGCAAACGCAAAGTGAAGGATTACTTCAGCATTTTCGTGATGATACAAATAACGCGTGTGCTTCTTGAAAATGAAAAAGCATTTCCGAGAATGTATTTGCTTTATACGATTAGCGTTTTCGTTTTCATTTTGTTAGTGATATTGCAGGGCACTTCTCGAAAATGCAAATGAAAATGAGGAATGTATTTTAATTTTCCATTTGTTATGAAAATTGAATACATGGACTTGAAAATGAAAATGCAAAGTGGAGGATTACATTTGCATTTTCATTATGATACAAATAATGCACTTGTATCTTGAAAATGAAAGTGCATTTTTGACATTGCATTTTAATTTTAATTTAGTTAACTATATGCTTCCATAATAAATCAGTTTGCATAGTTTAATGCTACAGGAGACTCCATCATCGTGCCTCTACGCTACAAATAAAAATGGTCCTGAAACTTAAAAGTAATTTTTAGTTAAGAATATTCCAGTCAAAGACTACAATAACTCTGTCGTCGGATGTCATTCATTATTAAAAAATAACCTAAACCTCGTGGTATACTAGGATATAGGCTGGGCATATCCATTGTACTAAGTATATCCGTTGAGGGAACCTCACAGTCAGTTTTCTCAAAAAATCAGTCGTGTCTTTCAAATGAGAGGGCAATGTTTGTACCAAAGGTTTAATATGAAAGTGAATGAAATGCGAAATGGGTTCGGTGAGTGAACCAATACTCGCCACTATTGGCTGTCCAGGTGGATTTCTCAAATCTTAATGTATCTTTGGAAAGGTTTACAACACAGGTCTTATGGGATTCTCTTGAATCATGTATTTATATTCATTGTCAGAAATTCCACCTTCACGTTAGTAGCATTTTAAAAACACTTTAATTTCTTGTACAAATCTGCACGTAGGAACAGTATCCAGAGGAGTATATCCACCTTATTCCCATGTCCCATGATCCCTTGTGCGAATATTGGGCGTAACTTCCGCTGCATCCTGTCACTGAACTGTTTACTATGGTAGCGGCTCACGCGAATCCTCTTTTTTTAAGCGGTTGGAAAATAATATTTGAGGGAACATCACCTTTTAGCCCTCAGGCGGGATAAAGTTACGGTACCACTGCCTTCTACTATCGAAGAATGGGAGAACGACCTGAAGCAGTGGCCACACTAGTGCATTTGGCTACATTAGCGACTCCGTTGCCACAGACTGCGAAGCTATGAACAATCTCCAAAGCTCCGAAGCGTATGCAGTACTTCCACAGCAACAAGGTCAGTCGCGTTTTGTTAAAGGAGGTAGTATACGACCTTATGTACCTTAAAACAGATACAAGTACTTTCTGAGAATATTTATGAAGGAAACACTGTATTTCAGCGGTAAATATTGCTCTACATATGAAACGTAATGGATTGTTATACAGAGTAAATTAAGCCATCCGACAATACGAGTCAAATTAGCTCTACTCCAGCCAAATACATTATACGGTATTAATTTGCTGGCTAATCCAATACTATAACATGTAAAACACAGTGAATCCATTTTTCCCATACTTTTAATTTTAGTGAAATGAGGTTTGGAGTGCAAGACTATTGTTTGGAACAGAGTAGGCTATTTTCAAATTGTAGTAGACTATTGCTACTTCTACAGCCTAATCTTAAACTGAACAGGATGAAACGTTAGTTACACTGACTGGCATTACCGGACGAATACAACAATTTTCTGTCCTCCCTACACGTGAAATCATACCTTGTGCTCTCCTGGTACTGCTGTCAAAATGCTTCTGAGGACCAGGCATCTCCTCTGCGGCGGTCTGAGCCTAGCCATAAAGTAGGATTCGTTGTTTGTCGACATAATGAAATGAGCACCTAATGTTTTCGGGGGTCTTTTCAAATTCAGGTTTTCAGCCAAATTCTGGCTTCCTCTTCTGTAGGTAGGCGATGGAAACCGTTTCGCTGAACACAAGGACAATCCCCTATGCTCTGGGTGCGTGTTCAAAACACTGTTGATCAAACCATAAATTTAGCTTCCTCTGGTTGTTAGTTCAGCCTCGAACAGCACAATAGGTGCCGGAGCTCTGAAGGGACATTTTAAGAAAAGCAAGTTAATTTGTTAAAAAACGAGCTGTAATCGCTAAGTTAACTGAAAGAAACGCCGCTGTTCTTGACTAGCCACTCGCTAAAAACTACTTCCGCCGGAAGTTACACCCCTCATCATATCTACAGTAGCGCCTTCAGGAATAAGGTGGATACGAGTCTATCAGAAAGTTGTGTCGTAATCGCATTTATATGTGCAGATTTATCCTGAACCACTATAGCCCCGCCTTTATCAGCATGACGTATCACAAGCTGATCATTATTCATTCATTTCATTAAGGCCTGCCTCTCTGACTCGAGCAGATTTGAGTATAATTTAATCTCTTCATTCTGAGCACACAAATCCATAACCTCTTGCTCAACTAGCTGACAAAAAGTCTCCACTGACGCTTGATTAGTTTGTGGGACAAATGTACTTTTAGGCTTGAACATTCTGACATTGCTGGGCTCATTTAAAGATTTTTGTGGTACAGGCGAAGTCAGTTCGTCTACAAGGAACAAAAGGAAGCCTTTTGGGTAAAAGATTGTGTTGGTGGTTACTTAGCTCCGTGCTGGAAATGTTAATCACATTGGATCCATCCAGTTGCTCTGCTTTGCGTCTTCTCTTTCCCCTCCTCGTATTTCTTTTCTCCCTCTTGAAGGGTGTGGATGCTGTGATGCGGGTTTTGGATGCTGTGATGCCGCTTTTCTCAGGCGTGAAAAGCGCTGGCTGGTAGAAGCATCTGTGTCCCTGCTGCTCTGTGCTGATGCATTGGAGGACAAGGTCCGCTGGCGGCGATGTCTCCTGATGTTTGCGACACTGAGCCAGGAATATACTTTGTCATTCTGATAGTCCTGTGTGTCCCGTCGGTATTTTCCCATCTTGTGTTGTTCAAGTTCACATTTATACGTCTCAATCTTCCTGTAGCAGTCCACCCAAATGGTTTGAATTTCTTCCTTCGAAATCGTGGTGCTCATTTCTTGGCGTTATTGTTCAATTTCCGAACGAGTTTTGGCCAGTTTCTCAGTCTCCTTTTCAATAATGAACAGCATTAAATCAAGGGAGCACTTGTTCAAAATAGTACACCACTTTGTACAAAATTCTGAATTACCCCGTCCCAGGGTAGGTTCTTTGGTAATGTGTAAGCCTCTAGGGATTCTGCTGTTATGCCAGAACTGAGATAAAAATGTTGCATGAAGTTGAGAACGTATCTCTTTCTTGCGGAGTTGCTCCAGTGAGCCTGAATATGATTCTGAATTGCGAAGAATCTGGTAGTCTTCATTAATCTCAGGAAACAATATTCTCCTGGAATCACAGGCCGAAAATGAGAAAATAGCCGCTCTGGCTTCAGTGAGTCGGTTTTCTTCCTCAAATATTTTGAGAGCGGGGCAGCGTTCCCCCTCACAAAATGACCTTTTTTGTATTTTGCGCGTCTTGCAACATATTAAATTCACGGTTGTACAGTGGAGCAGCAAAAAGAAAAATAAAACAAGGAAACCGAGACAATGAACTGAGGGAAAAAATACCAGCTGTCCATCGATGGTTTGCGAGTAAAGATGATGGAAATACCACAGCAGCCGCCACTGCCCCAGCCTCTTCTTCTACTGAACACGTGTCCCCAACACCGATTCGCTCGGAGGAGACTCGGTGGCGGGAAGGTTACCAGTTTAGTTGCCCCACAACTTATGTATTACATCTGCCTATTTCAGCCATGGTTTTAGCTAACTATTTCAACCATTCATGTCAGGCGCCAGGATGAAGTGACTGCGCAGGCTTTTAAAAATTTTGAGCGGGCATTTTTTTCATTAAAATAAAATTAATTCATTAAACCGTATGGCTAAATAACAATAACATAAGGGCTTAGGTCCATATAGCATTTTACTCTAGCAGAAAAGTGATGGCAGAGTACTGGGGAAAGCTGGGATGAAGCAGTGAGGGTATTTTCCTCTCTTAAGGCCCATTCACACCGGGGCGGAGCGGAAAAGTGGCACGAATTTGCGGAATATTTGCAGCACGAAAATTCCGCGTTAAACCACACCGAACTTGGTGCGAAATTTCGCGTTCTTGTGTTCCACTTCCGCACAGCGGAAAAACAAATTTGCGAGTTATAATTTAACCTAAATGAACCATGATAGCAGCAGCAGCAGCAGCAACGATGACATTGTTTGTATGTATCTGAACCATAACGTTAGCCTTGCAGTCTACTTTTGCACTGACGTAGCCAACGAATGTTTTCCTTATTAATGTCCGGACCTGCAGTTTCAATAAACTTAACTTGTCCAACCCAGACGAAGCTTCGTCATAATTTGTACCTCAGCGACGCACAGCTTCGTGATTTGGTGCACAAATATTCAACATATGAAAACGTTAATCGGGAAAAACCTGTGATTAGCTAGATCTCTAACTACTATGAAAAAGTAAACTAACTGCGCACATAGCTATAAGATGTCACGTTAAATTTCAGTGTTAACGGAATACAAGCTATCTAGCTAATCAAAAGGTTCGGATGCTGTGACATCAATAAAAACAAATCATTTCATTGGCTAAAAGTACAATTTCGCAGGCGGATTTTTGCAGAAGCTTAAGTCCGTGCGGATGTTTTTTCTGCCGCACGGAAATTCCACCTTGGTGTGCAAGTCTACATTGGAGCCCATGGAGTTAGCTCCTATAAAAATCCGCACAAATCATCTGCACGGAAATCCACGCTTGGTGTGAATGGGCCTTTACTGTGAATGGTACACGGACCGAACACTAACCCTCAGGCTACTGTTAAAATTGAATACATAATGAATTCTGCTTGTGTGAATATCCCATTAAAGCTTAGCTGAGTAAATCCATAGATATATAGAGAATCTCTGATGAGTGATATCAAATTTATGAAACAACAGTAGTAATAGGCTCAGGATTAACAAAAATTACTGCTCGAGTTTCCAAAATTTGATATCTCAGGCTCACAAATTTCACATCTTATTTATCTCATAAATGTCAAAATCGTATTACTTGTAAAATTATAGAGAAGAATTCTCTTACAGTTGGCATTCTATTCAAGTCATGAATAATTAGCTAGCTACAATGCTAACACGTATCTCCATTGAACGAATCAATTCAAGTTTATAACTTATTACTTGAATTGCAAAAAGCATAGCATGTTAGCTTGAGAATTATTCATCCCGTTGACTTCAATAAACCGCAAAAAATTTATGCTAGCGATGGGTAACGGTTGCCAGCAGGGGGATTGGTTACGTTACCGTGTTTGCCAATGAACAGAATCTGACCAGTCACAATGCGAGACAGTTGTATTACACACGTGTAATACCAAACCTGCATCTCTTGGGTTGTATCACACTGATTTTTCATCATTTATGGGCTAAAAGTAGGCTACTATGGTAAAGTATTTCACTAACAACTAGGCATGTTTTTCTATAGTCGTGTACTTAAGCTCAGTGTTGCATGGCTTGAGTGTTAAAATGCATACTACCATTTTACTAATCAATAATCGGATCTTTCAACATTTTATCAAGATAATGATTATTGTATTTTATTTACATCGACCGTTTAATGCTATTCTGCATGTATCAACAAATGGCTGTAGTCAGTACTGATGGCTCAGCCTGGCTGTGTTTAGTTGCTTCGTGTTGCTTGCATAACTATATAAATGATGATTAAACAGATATGTTTTGAGGTGAGTTTTGAAGACAGAGAGAGAGTCAATCTTGTAGAGGTCAGGGGGGAGCGAATTCCAGAGCTGAATGCCCTGCTTCCCATGGTAGAGAGATGGACACGTGGGGGGGAAGGAAGGTGGGTGGAGGAAGAGGATCTGAGTGTGCGGACAGGGGTGATGACATGGAGGAGATCACAGAGGTGTGGTGGGGCAAGGTTGTGGATGGCTGTGTAGGTGAGTACAGTATTTTGTTCTGTATACAGTGTGTGATGGGGAGCCTGTGGAGTTGCTGTAAAATGGTTGTAATATGACTGATTGATGGAGTCCTGGTAATGACATGAGCTGCTGAGTTCTGTACCAGTTGCAGTTTATGTAGAGTTTTTTGAGGGAGACCAAACAGAAGGGAGTTGCAATAGTGAAGTTTAGAGGTGACAAGACTGTGAACAAGTGTGGCAGCAGTGTGAGGTGTGAGGGAGGGGCGGAGGCGGTTGATATTGCGGAGATGGAAGTATGCTGACCGGGTTGCGATGTTTATATGGGAGCTGAAGGAAAGTGTGCTGTCAAGAATGACACCCAGACTCTTGACCTGAGGGGAGGGACAGATGGATGATTTATCAAAGGGTAGGGTAAAGGTGTTGGATTTGGCTGGGGTGGATTTAGTGCTGACCAGTAACATTTCTGTTTTGTCACTGTCAAGTTTGAGAAAATTAGCTGTGAACCAGGATTTTATTTCGAGGAGGCAGTTGGATAAGGAAGTCGGTGGGAGGATGGAGGTGGGTTTAGTAGAGATGGAGAGCTGGGTGTCATCCGCATAGCAATGGAACTGAATGTGATGTTTCTGGAAGATATGGCCAAGGGGAAGTAAGTAAATTATAAATAGCAGGGGCCCCAGGACAGAGCCCTGGGGCACACCTGTAGCAACCGGTAGTGAGTGTGATGTGAATGATTTCAGTTGAATGAACTGAGTGCAACCAGAGAGGTATGATTTCAACCAGTTGAGGGGTGTGTGTGTGATGCCAATTGCAAGAAGTCTGTCCAGGAGAATGGTGTGAGAGATGGTGTCAGAGGCTGCACTCAGATCAAGCAGGATGAGGATTGGTAAAAGACCGGAATCAGCTGCCAGGAGGAGATCATTTGTGATTTCCTGGAGTGCTGTTTCGGTACTGTGGAAAGGACGGAAGCCAGATTGGAATTGCTCATAGAGATTATTGTGGGAGAGATGGGAATGAAGCTGGGAGGCCACAGTTTTTTCGAGAATCTTAGAGATGAATGGAAGATTGGAGATGGGACAAAAGTTATTGAGGTTACTGGGATCTGCATTCGATTTCTTAAGTATAAGGGTAACAGCGGCTGTTTTGAGAAATGAGGGAAAAATACCAGTGGCAAGTGAAGAATGGATTATTCATGTAATGAGTGGGGCCAGAAAGGAGATGGTAGCTTTGACGAGAACAGTGAGAAGGGGGTCTAATTGGGAGGTTGATGATTTGGATTTCTTGATAAGTTCAGATATTTCAGTAGCAGAAGGTAAAGTAAATGCATAGAAACTTAGAAGGGGGTATAGAGGGAACAGGCAAAGGAGTAAGAGGGCAGCTGGGAACTAGTTGCTGATGAATATTCGTGATTTTGGTTATGAAAAATGGCATAAGGGTGTTACAAAAAGCAGTGGAATACATGTGTGGAGGGAGTGAATCAGGGGGTTGGGTGAGTTTACTAAGGAGGGAGAAAAGGGCCTTAGAGTCTCCTGCACCGGAGTTGATTAAGTCAGAATAGTAGATGGATTTTGCCTGGGTAATACAGTCGTTGTAGTGGGAGATATGGTTGCAGTACATTTCTTTATGAATAGTGAGACCAGTCTTCTTGTATAGGCATTCTAGCTGGCGTCCTTTAGCTTTAAAGGCAAAGAAAACACTTTACCTGAGGTGAAAAAGTAATAATTCCGGAGTTCAAAAAACCCAACCAATAATTTTAGCGATTTTTTTGGAGCGAATAATTCGCTATCAAACACGGCTAAATTCCAGTTTGAGAGTTCCGCCATTTTGTCATGGCTGTGCTGCGATGCTGACGTCAGTGGTTCCAGTAGCGTAGGGATTGTGTAATGGGAACTGGTACCAAGACAGAGCCCTCGAGCTGTCACTTTCAGATCGATTGGAACACCCAAACGCCACACATTGGGGCATGTTGACACTGTATCCATAAATTTCCGTTCATGGGATGATAACCTTTGCAAGACTGATGGCAAATTTCTATCACAACGACGTCAAACAACAAAATATTTTCGGACGTTTCAATACTGTTTTGCTACGTGTCAACTTTGCGATGGGCTTATGTGCCATCACACCAACCTCCGGGCAGAAGATTTCAGAATTTCTGATTGGTTGAAATTTGTTCTCACAATAACAATGGCAGCACCCACTGCTTTTTCCATAATGCCGTTATTTGAGAGTTTTGGCATTTTTTTACACAGCGAAAAAAAATCGCAAAAAATATTCGTCAACTGTTTTGAGGTCTACGAGGACTATTCTCTCAGATAAAAATTACTTTCACTGTATGTTTTCTTTGCCTTTAAGCTGTCTGAGGGCAGGAGTGAACCAGGGTGAGGAGCAGGTGAAGGTAACAGACCTAGTTTTGAGAGGGGCGGGGTTATCTAAAAGGTTATGGAGACAATTATTATACTGAGAAACCAGATCATCTGTGGTGGATAAACTGTCAGCACAGGGAAAAGAATTAATACCAGTGGAGAGGGTGTCTAGGTTGATGTTCTTAATATTACGGAAGGACATAGTGTGTGGAACAGTGTTTTTGGAGACTGCCAGATTGGCACTAAAAGAGAGTAACATGTGGTCAGTAAAGGGCAGGATGTCTGTGTTGCACTTGGCAGGGGAAACACCAGAGCAGCAAATTAAGTCCAATATATGTCCTTTAGTATGGGTTGGGCAGTCAGTGTATTGCTGAACACCGAAGCTGTCCAGGCATGATGTAAAGTCTCCGGTGAGGGGGTTGCTGATATTGTCCATGTGGATGTTGAAGTCTCCCAGGATTGTTATATCCCCGAAATACGAGTTTCGGGGATATCATGGTTTCGCCCCACCCGCCACCGCGTCTGCAGCTCTTAGCCGTTAGCGCGATAATTCACAAAATGCTTTACATTGGCTTCTCATTTTTAGCATATGGGTAGATATGGTAGAGAGGATGAACTGATTAGATTTTGGGCAAGTATGCATTCCTAGGTTTGCTACCAGGTGGCGTTATATATTGAAAAAATCAGTTTTTTAACCATATCTCTGGAACAATTATTTACACAGACCTCAAATTTGCCTCATATTGTAGGTCTAGCAAAGATGAATCTAATAAAGGGGACTTCGAGGATTGGGGAATTTCGGGGATATACCCCTTGCTGTCGGCCGCCGACAGCGTAGGCCTAGTTATGTTTGGGTGAAGGGTGGGGAGATGTGTCAGGAAAGCTACAAAGTCATTCAAAAACTTCTTATTTGATTAAGGAGGACGGTAAACTGTGGCAAAGATGGTGGGAATGGGCCCATGTAGCTGTAAGGCCGTGGACTCGAATGAGGGGTGAGGAGTGGTAGTCACAGGTGAGACACTCCACTTCTCGCGTGAAAACATTGCGAGACCTCCTCCCCGGCCAGAGTACCGTGGTCGGCAGGTGTAAACAAACCCAGGAGGAGTGGAGGCATTAAGTGGGGCAAAGTCATTGGGCTGTTGCCATGTTTCTGTCAAGCATAAAAAATCAAACTTACAGTCGACAAGGAGCTCATGGACAAGGTGCGCCTTGGTTAATAGCGAGCGGATGTTTAACAAATCTAATTTCACATCAATGTTGCAGAGTGTTCCCAAGAAATGGAAGTAGCAGGTTAAATGAAAACAGTAGCCAGTCAAGAGTTGCATGTGCGGCACACTGTCAGTCCTCCGCTAGGGAGGTCCGGGGACACCCCCCCACCGGGAACATTTTTCTCACAGTTGCAGTTTCCATAGACCTATAAGTCTCCTATGCAATGACTTCTTTGCATCAATACTTAAGATTACAGAAATATACAGTATTTCAACACTTATTCATCCAGATCTGACAGGAATTGAAGAACTCTGAATCAGTAATCAGTGGTTGGATCCAGAAAAGAACTTTCAGGGCTCCTCAGCCTTGAGTTAATTATACAAATCAAATCAAACATTCTTGGATGGGAGATTTTACTTCTCTCTCTTTTGGAATCAATTTGAATGAATGTGAAACCAAGATTTAATTATAGCTGCTGTGCAACAATGGTCAGGGCCGGGCAATTTTAGGCAAAATTATGCAATTCTGAGCAACAAGCAGAGTGTAGTAAGATGAAAAAAAGGTGGCATTTTAATGTGCATTTTACATCAGTTGAGGCTTGAACTCACAATTTCTGAGACTGAGGTCTGTCTTCTATCTCACTGAGCTAATTGGCAAGTGACAGTTCATGTGTTGCTTCACAAATTGACTAAGCCAAGCATCAGGGTGCCAGACAGTAGCCACCCATGCCATGGAAAAGCAAATTTCAAAGTGAAAGTTCCAAAGCTGTAGCACATATGGTTGATTTGTTATGAATTTTCAAAGTTGTGAAATTTAGAGGCTTGCTGTAGCGCCACCATCAGGACTATTGTCTTATGTTTCCAGTTGAGGACATCTGGCATGGGACTGGACCTTTGTGAAAAGTTTGGGTAGATTTCTCATATGGAAATGTTACATGAGCTGAGACTTGAACTCACAATCTTCAACACCGAGAAACATCCTCTGTCTATCTCACTGAGCTAAATGGCAAATGGAAATGTCACATGTAGCTTCACAAATTGACGAAGCCAGTCACCTGTGTGCAAGACAGCAGCTGTTAACGTGTAAAGGCAGATTTCAAACGGCTGTCAAAAATTCAGTTAATAAGACAAAAATCCGAAAATACACAAATTGCATCCAGACAGCATGGAGATGTTGGTAATTTGTTTTAACAATGATTTATTGGCTCCATAAGTGAAAAACTGATGTTTAAAAATGCCATTTTTGCATTGACTCCAATTGTTCACATGAGAGCGAAATTCAAAATGCTGTCAAAAATTAAGTTTTTGAGATAAAATTCTGATATTTTCCAAACATCATCTAACATGACTCCAAAATTTTGTCATTTTTCTTTAATGAACATTGAAAATGTATTTAGCAAGAATTTGCAAGTACATGTTTACAATACCGTTTACAGTCAAACATTTTGATGCACTGTAGGCTCAATATTCGATAAATCAAAAATCTGTGACGATCGTTTGTTTAGGACAGTCTGAAGATGCTCTGTAGCAAGTTTGGTGTCAATTGAGCAAAAACTTGTGGGAGGAGACAGGTTTAATAAGTTTTACATTTTTTGGAAAAAAAAAACAGTGATGAGTGATGGACTTCATAATTTGCAATAGGTTAAAATGTAGAAAAGTTTCTTCAGTATTGGGGCTACATTTTGGTGAAAGTTGCAAATCTGTAGCAAATATGGTTGATTTGTTGTGAATTTTCAAAATTTTGGACTTTAGAGGCTTGCTGTAGCGCCACCATCAGGACTATTGGCCTGTTTTTGCAGCTGAGGCAATCTGGCATTGGACAAGAGCTTTGAGCAAAGTTTGGTGATTCTTCGCGCAAGTAAGGATGGGAAGTAGGATTTCCTCGGAAGAAGAAAGAAGAACATGCAGGATAGCAATAGGGTCCTGCCAGATTAGGCTGCCAAGCCCCTAATTATCTTTTCAATCCCTACCCATACCAGTACCTGCAACCACCTTCAGAATGTTGAACAAAACTTTATCAAAATGTAGGTGGCAGAAGAGAACACCCAGAGTCTGACACTAAACATTCCTATTTCTTAAACAAAAAGGTGGGCATGCCAGATTTTAAAATGTAAAGATTTTAAAAACTACTATTGGGTAGCCCAACTACGGATATTGGAAATATTTCTGGACAAAGCACATGGAAAAAAATGATTCAAAATACTTGGATAAAAGAATACACTGCATGTGCAGGAAAAAGTAAGGAAGAAGGGGAGGGGACCAAGTTCAATATCAAGGGCTATTCCAAGACCGGGTGATACAGATTTTTGTCCATCTTTATGTGACGGGGGATTTTGAAGGTGAGCTAGTTCAGGCAATCAGATGAAGTCATTTGCGCAGCTACAGCCATGCTTCAGGTTGCCTTTGAACAGCCTCCTTCGATACTTTCAAATAAGGCATTATGTAATGGCTCACAGCGAGTAGGAAGCAATAAGCAGACCTCCAATAGGAAATGAACAGTACTTTATTATTACCATTGAAAATAATGTTGGAACCAAATATAATTTATTTTGATTATATAATTTTATTATAATATTATAAAAATAATCATTAAAAATAGTAATAATAATAATAATGGTAAAATACAGTAAAATAATAATAATAGTTGGAATCAAATATACAGTACGTATAAAAAGAGGTAATCCAACTTCAGCGGGTTAATTTACCTCCTTTATAATATCGTTTCACCATTTCCATGCAATTTGCCAAGGAAAAGGGCGTCGTGAGCTCCTCATGGATACCAGTGACTGCAACATTACTGTTGCGCCTGACTGATTAAATGACCTTTGACAATGGCAGATTCAAATTTCATTTTTCCAGGTTTCGTTTATCGATGGATGTCAGAAAAAAAAGAGTGCATGAAAGTCAGTGAAAGTCAACACACTGCCCTCTGCCTACGCACCGACACCTTCAACACACTGCCCTCTGCCTACGCACCGACACCTTCAACACACTGCCCTCTGCCGCACCGACACCTTCAACACACCGACACCACCGACACCTTCAGCACACTGCCCTCTGCCCTACGCACCCGACACCTTCAACACACTGCCCTCTGCCCACGCACCGACACCTTCAACACACTGCCCCTCTGCCTCAACACGCACCGCACCGACACCTTCAACACACTGCCCTCTGCCTACGCACCGACACCTTCAACACACTGCCCTCTGCCTACTCACCGACACCTTCAACACACTGCCCTCTGCCTACACACCTTCAACACACTGCCCTCTGCCTACGCACCGACACCTTCAACACACTGCCCTCTGCCTACGCACCGACACCTTCAACACACTGCCCTCTGCCCGACACTTCAACACACTGCCCCACACCTTCAACACACTGCCCTCTGCCCACGCACCACACCTTCAACACACTGCCCTCTGCCCACGCAACACCTTCAACACACTGCCCTCTGCCTACGCACCCACACCTTCAACACACTGCCCTCTGCCTACGCACCGACACCTTCAACACACTGCCCTCTGCCTACGCACCCACACCTTCAACACACTGCCCTCTGCCTACGCACCCACACCTTCAACACACTGCCCCCTTCAACGCACCCACACCTTCAACACACTGCCCTCTGCCTACGCACCGACACCTTCAACACACTGCCCTCTGCCTACGCACCCACACCTTCAACACACTGCCCTCTGCCTACGCACCGACACCTTCAACACACTGCCCTCTGCCTACGCACCGACACCTTCAACACACTGCCCTCTGCCTACGCACCGACACCTTCAACACACTGCCCTCTGCCAACCGACACCTTCAACACACTGCCCTCTGCCTGCGCACCGACACCTTCAACACACTGCCCTCTGCCTACGCACCGACACCTTCAACACACTGCCCTCTGCCTACGCAACACCTTCAACACACTGCCCTCTGCCTACGCACCAACACCTTCAACACACTGCCCTCTGCCTACGCACCGACACCTTCAACACACTGCCCTCTGCCTGCCTCACCGACACCTTCAACACACTGCCCTCTGCCTACGCACCGACACCTTCAACACACTGCCCTCTGCCTACGCACCGACACCTTCAACACACTGCCCTCTGCCTACGCACCGACACCTTCAACACACTGCCCTCTGCCTACGCACCCGACACCTTCAACACACCCACGCACCCACACCTTCAACACACTGCCCTCTGCCTACGCACCCACACCTTCAACACACTGCCCTCTGCCTACGCACCACACCTTCAACACACACACTGACACCTTCAACACACTGCCCTCTGCCTACGCACCGACACCTTCAACACACTGCCCTCTGCCTACGCAACACCTTCAACACACTGCCCTCTGCCTACGCACCCACACCTTCAACACACTGCCCTCTGCCTACGCACCCACACCTTCAACACACTGCCCTCTGCCTATGCACCCACACCTTCAACACACTGCCCTCTGCCTACGCACCCACACCTTCAACACACTGCCCTCTGCCTACGCACCCACACCTTCAACACACTGCCCTCTGCCTATGCACCGACACCTTCAACACACTGCCCTCTGCCTATGCACCCACACCTTCAACACACTGCCCTCTGCCTATGCACCCACACCTTCAACACACTGCCCTCTGCCTACGCACCCACACCTTCAACACACTGCCCTCTGCCTACGCACCCACACCTTCAACACACTGCCCTCTGCCTACGCACCCACACCTTCAACACACTGCCCTCTGCCTACGCACCGACACCTTCAACACACTGCCCTCTGCCTACGCACCGACACCTTCAACACACTGCCCTCTGCCTACGCACTGACACCTTCAACACACTGCCCTCTGCCTACGCACCGACACCTTCAACACACTGCCCTCTGCCTACGCACCACACCTTCAACACACTGCCCTCTGCCTACGCACCCACACCTTCAACACACTGCCCTCTGCCCCTACACCGACACCTTCAACACACTGCCCTCTGCCCTACGCACCCACACCTTCAACACACTGCCCTCTGCCCACGCACCACACCTTCAACACACTGCCCTCTGCCCACGCACCGACACCTTCAACACACTGCCCTCTGCCACGCACCGACACCTTCAACACACTGCCCTCTGCCCACCTTCAACACACACCGACACCTTCAACACACTGCCCTCTGCCTACGCACCGACACCTTCAACACACTGCCCTCTGCCTATGCACCGACACCTTCAACACACTGCCCTCTGCCTACGCACCGACACCTTCAACACACTGCCCTCTGCCTACGCACCGACACCTTCAACACACTGCCCTCTGCCTCACCAACACCTTCAACACACTGCCCCTCTGCCTGTGCACCAACACCTTCAACACACTGCCCTCTGCCTATACACCAACACCTTCAACACCTGCCCTCTGCCAACACACCTTCAACACCTGCCCTCTGCACGCACCAACACCTTCAACACACTGCCCTCTGCCTACGCACCGACACCTTCAACACACTGCCCTCTGCCTGTGCACCGACACCTTCAACACACTGCCCTCTGCCTGCCTACACACCTTCAACACACTGCCCTCTGCCAACACACACTGCAACACCTGCCCTCTGCCTACGCACCCACACCTTCAACACACTGCCCTCTGCCTGTGCACCGACACCTTCAACACACTGCCCTCTGCCCACCGCACCCACACTGCCCCTTCAACACACTGCCCTGCCTGCCTCAACACACTGCCCTCTGCCTACGCACCACACCTTCAACACACTGCCCTCTGCCTACGCACCGACACCTTCAACACACTGCCCTCTGCCTACGCACCCGACACCTTCAACACACTGCCCTCTGCCTACGCACCCACACCTTCAACACACTGCCCTCTGCCTGTGCACCCACACCTTCAACACACTGCCCTCTGCCTATGCACCCACACCTTCAACACACTGCCCTCTGCCTACGCACCGACACCTTCAACACACTGCCCTCTGCCTACGCACCCACACCTTCAACACACTGCCCTCTGCCTACGCACCCACACCTTCAACACACTGCCCTCTGCCTGTGCACCGACACCTTCAACACACTGCCCTCTGCCTATGCACCGACACCTTCAACACACTGCCCTCTGCCTACGCACCCACACCCACACCTTCAACACACTGCCCTCTGCCTATGCACCCACACCTTCAACACACTGCCCGACACCTGCCTCTGCCCACGCCACCCGACACCTTCAACACACTGCCCTCTGCCTACGCACCCACACCTTCAACACACTGCCCTCTGCCTACGCACCGACACCTTCAACACACTGCCCTCTGCCTACGCACCGACACCTTCAACACACTGCCCTCTGCCTACGCACCGACACTTCAACACCTTCAACACACTGCCCTCTGCCCTGCCGCACCGACACCTTCAACACACTGCCCCTGCCTACGCACCCACACCTTCAACACACTGCCCTCTGCTTACGCACCAACACCTTCAACACACTGCCCTCTGCCTACGCACCGACACCTTCAACACACTGCCCTTGCCTACGCACCGACACTTTCAACACACTGCCCTCTGCCTACGCACCCACACCTTCAACACACTGCCCTCTGCCTACGCACCGACACCTTCAACACACTGCCCTCTGCCTACGCACCGACACCTTCAACACACTGCCCTCTGCCTACGCACCGACACCTTCAACACACTGCCCTCTGCCTACTCACCCACACCTTCAACACACTGCCCTCTGCCTATGCACCGACACCTTCAACAAACTGCCCTCTGCCTACGCACCGACACCTTCAACACACTGCCCTCTGCTTACGCACCGACACCTTCAACACACTGCCCTCTGCCTATACACCAACACCTTCAACACACTGCCCTCTGCCTGTGCACCAACACCTTCAACACACTGCCCTCTGCCTATACACCAACACTTTCAACACACTGCCCTCTGCCTACGCACCAACACCTTCAACACACTGCCCTCTGCCTACGCACCGACACCTTCAACATGTCCACCTCCCCTTTCAATGCAAAGCTGACGGTGACGCAGCACGTCCTCAACTGCACGTCTCACCATAGCCGGATCATTTTGCAAAGCCTGAACTTCATTTTGAATGCGCTGTTGCAGTTCATCAAAATCTCTGAGAGTCACAACGCTTTGTTTTTTAAATGTCCCCAAAGAAAAATGAAATTCTAATCTACCATTTTCAAAGGTCATTTAATCAGTCATGCGCAACAGTAATGTTGCAGTCAGTGGTACCATGAAGAGCTAAGGACGTCCTCTTCCTTGGCAAATTGCATAGAAATGGTGAAACGAAAGAAACGTGGTATTTTAACCCGCTGAAGTTGGATGACCTTTTTTTTGATATGCAATGTATAGGCGATATTCGCAATATTTTGCAATTAGAGGATTCCGGATAAACCTCCTAAAGCAAATAAAAATGGAAGTTGGAAGCAGAGGTTATATTTATGGATGATTAATGGGAAGAAAGTCATCTAAGTAGCCATAAGATCACAAACTATGGCGCGGGATAAGTGCCAAAAATCAAACTACTGAGAGGCCGCCGGTGGCTACGTTCAGTTCGCAGTCGGCAAACAATCTAGCGACTGAGGAGCCAGCGTTGGTTAATGAGAGGCGGCGGTGGTGAATGAGAAGCCGGCTATTAATTTGCCGAGGCTTGTCACTCTTTGGATTTGCTACTGGCTTGGGTGGTCACTGGCATTCCTCTGCTGGCCACTAGCATTCCTCGGCTGGCCACTAGCAATAAAAAAAGGTCGCAAATCCAATGGATTGCCACGATAGCTCAGTGGGTTACCAGCCTAGGTACATGAGTGACTAGCCGAGTCAGTTGCAAATCCAGTGGATTGCCACGCTAGGTCTGTGGGTTACCAGCCTGGGTACGTGAGTGACTAGCCAAGTCAGTCGCAAATCCAGTGGATTGCCACGCTAAGTCCGTGGGTTAAAAGCCTGGGTACGAGAGTGACCAGCCGAGTAAGTCGCAAATCCAATGGATTGCCACGCTAGGTCTGTGGGTTACCGGCCTAGGAACGCGAGTGACTAGCCGAGTCAGTCACAAATCCAATGAGCTGCTACCGAGGAATGCTAGTGGCCAGCGGAGGAATGCCAGTGACCAGCCAAGCCAGTAGCAAATCCAATGAGTTACAAGCCTCGGCGAATTAATAGCCGGCTTCTCATTTACCACCACCGGCCTCTCATTTACTACCGCCGGCTTATCAGTCGCTAGATTGTTTGCCGGCTGCGTACTGGATGTGGCTGCCGCTGGCCGAGTTTTGGCACTTATCCTGCGCCATAACAAACACCCTTATGTGGAGGGAGTTAGACCTGAAAGTTAAGGTTTGGTTCCTCAGGACCTCCAAAGTGCTGCCTGAGTTTGCTGGAGGGTCCTCACCATTACGCTGGTGAGGCTGTGGAATGATTGGGAACCATACCCATATTTTTGGGACTGTCCAACGCTGCAGAGATTCTGGGAAAACATTAAGCCTGAGATTGCAGTCATTTTAGATGTTGTTTGCCTTGGAATCTGCTGTATTATATGTTGGGATATACAACCCCAATTCCGAAATAGTTGGGACGAAGTGTAAATTGTGAATAAAATCAAAATGCAATGACCTTCAGATCACATGAGCCAATATGTTATTTACAATAGAACATAGATAACCTTTCTAATGTTGAAACTGAGACATTTTACATTTTTATCCACAAAATGAGCTTATTTCAAATTTTCTGGCTGCAACAGGTCTCAAAAAAGTTGGGACACAGGCAAAAAAGGGCTGAAAAAGCAATTAATATATTAGAGAATCAGCTGAAAGAACATTTAGCAAGTAATTAAGTTAACTGGCATCAGGTGTGAAACATGATTGTCAATAAAAGGGATGTCTTAGAGAGGCTGAGTCTCTCAGAAGTAAAGATGTCCAGAGGCTCTCCAACCTGTGAAGGCTCACGTAAAAAAATTGTTGAATACTTTAAAAATAATGTTCCTCAACATCGAATTGCAAAGATTTTGAAGGTCTCATCATCGACAGTGCACAAAATCATCAAAAGATTCAGAGAAACTGGAAAAATCTTGGTGCGTAAGGGACAAGGCTAAAGACCTTTACTGGATGCCCATAATCTTCGGGCCCTCAGACGCCACTGCATCACTCGACGGCATGATTCTGTCATTGACATTACTAAATGGGCCGAGGAATACTCCAAGAAACCACTGTCTGTAAACACAGTCTGTCGTGCCATCCACAGATGCCACCTAAAACATCATGCAAAAAGGAAGCCATTGTTGAGCATGATCCAGAAGCGCCGCCGTGTTCTGTGGGCCAAGGCAAATTTAAAATGGACTGTAGCAAAGTGGCAAAGTGTCCTGTCGTCAGATGAGTCCAAATTTTACATTCTTGTTGGAAATCATGGGCGTTGTGTCCTCCGGGCTAAAGAGGAGAAAGACCACCCCTCCTGTTATCAGCGTTCAGTTCAAAAGCCAGCATCTCTGATGGTATGGGGATGCAGTAGTGCATATGGTGTGGGACTCTTGCATGTTTTAAAAAGCACCATGAATGCTGAAAGGTATATAAAGGTTTTAGAGCAACATATGCTCCCCTCCAGTCGACATCTATTCTAGGGAAGGCCTTGTGTATTTCAGCAGGACAATGCAAAACCTCATACTGCAGCAATTACAACAGCATGGCTTCGTAGTAGAAGAGTCTGTGTGCTAAACTGGCCTGCCTGCAGTCCTGACCTTTCACCGATTGAGAACATTTGGCGCATAATTAAACGAAAAGTCCGTCAAAGGAGACCGAAAACTCTCCAGCACGTGGAAACCTGTATTAAACAAGAGTGGGATCAAATTCCAATGGCTAAACTCAAGAAACTTGTCTCCTCAATGCTCAGACGCCTCCACTCTGTGTTAAAAAGAAAAGGGGATGTTACACCATGGTAAACAGGCCCCTGTCCCAACTTTTTTGAGACCTGTAGCAGCCACCAAATTTGAAAGGAGAACATTTTGTGGATAAAATTATAAAATTTCTCAGTTTCAACATTTGCTATGTGATCACTGTTCTATTGTGAATAAAATACTGGCTGGTGTGATTTGAAAGTCAATGCGTTTTGATTTTATTCACAATTTACTCTTTGTCCCAACTATTTCGGAATTGGGGTTGTATACCAAAAGGTATACTCTATGTAAATAATCTGTTCAGTATGCCAAAAGTTATACTCTATGTCAATAATCTGTCATGGTTTTTGGTGGCCTTGAGAGCTTCTTGGTTGCTCTCGTCCGGGACGATATCGGTTTGCCCACTATCGGATTCTTGGGCCAGCTGGCATTAATTGGGGGCGTCGCCCGGATTCTATTTAAGCCCTGGCTCTGCCTCACTGCTTTGGCTAGAGTGTACTGTGATGGCTGGTGTGTTGAGACGCCAAACGCAGCGGCCGGAATAAAAGGAAGTCTCGCAGATTGAGAGAGAGACAAACAAATAAAATAAGAGAGAGAGACTCGCGCTTCCAACGGACCTAGATCTCGTCCGAGTGCAAGGAAGCAAAGCGAGCTCGACAGAACGAATTGAAAGGGAAAAAGCTCGGAAACCGAGATTAAAAGAATTAGCACCAGACGGTGCCCAGAAAGAGGAAAAACAGAAAGATTCCCTTGCTATCTAGCACTTTCCTCTTTTGCAGCTAATACCTCAACAGCTGTCTTACTAGAGACCTTACTAGCTAAAGTGCAAACATAACACTGACACTCTAGCAAGAGCAGCGAGGCGGGACTAGGGCTTAAATAGAATCCGGGCGACGCCCCCAATTAATGCCAGCTCTCAAAGCCTCCAAAAACCATGACATAATCTGTTCATCTAAAGGGCGCTTTTGTTGATTGTCAGGAAAAAGATAACTATTTCATCATTACAAAATAAACCACCTTTAGCTGAATGATGGACTAAAGAGATTGAGAGAGTTGTACACAGTGGAAGAATGAACTGCAAAATTGCAAATGAAAAAGGTCATTTTTGTGCAAAGATGGACACCTGTAACTCATTATTCGGCTATATAGATATCTATACCCTTATTTTTTATACTTCTTCATTTTTTTAATTATTTTTTTTTCTTTATTATTTATCTATCATTTTATTTGTGCTATTTTCTTAAATTTCTATTTACCATTTAAGAACTGTGGTTGGGATTTCAAAAGCTAGATGAGGTTTGTTCTCAAGGAACGTTCAAGCTCATACTGCATGTAATCAGTGGATTACATTAACACTAAATGAAATTAATTTGAAAAAAAAGAATATTTAATCATTTGTTCCAAACAATATGTGTCTTAATTCTTCTGTACAGTTTCTTAATAGCTTGTGTGAATTCTTCTGTAGTCAGTGAATAGATGATTGGGTCCAGCATGGGTGGCAAGACGGTTGCAAGAGACAGGTTAATAATTCGGGTGTTCTGCTCAATGGAGGAGCCCTGCACCATTGTGACCCATAAAGGAAAATAGAACACACTCACCAAGACCAAATGAGAGGTGCATGTTTTCATGGCTTTGAGCCTCTCAGAGCCTTTTGCAATTTTAAGTAACGCTCTGCCAATGCAAATGTATGTAACTAAAATAAAAAATGCAGGCAACCAAAGAATAATAACAGAATGTGCCCACAAAATTACATTATTTGCAGTTTTGTGATTGCATGCCAAACGGGATGTGGGTCCGTAATCGCAGAAATAGCTGTTTATCTCAATAGATTTGCAAAATGACAGTTCATTGATAAAATGCACAACAATGACATTAGCTAAGAAAATCCATGATATAGCTATAACACCCTGCATTGATTTATTTGTCACAATTTCATTGTATCTCAGTGGAAAGCTAATTGCAACACATCTATCATAGGACATAATAGCGAGAGTAAGAGACTGCACTGAGAGACTTGTATAAAATAAGTACATGCTTGTCACGCAGCCTGCATAGGGGATTAAATTTGATTTAAACAGAAAGGTATCAATCACCGGAGGAACAACTGCAGAGCTTACACTCAAATCAGATAGAGCCAAATTAAAAACTACAATGTATTTTGGAGTGTGAAGACAGTGGTTCACAAAAATCATGAGCATAACAAAAGTGTTTCCCAGTACTGTCAGAACGTAAACAAAGCATAGGAAGGCATAGTAGTAATTTGTGTGGGGAATCCCAGAGAAACCACTTATGATAAAGAAATCAGGACGTACAAAAGTGGCATTAAAATCATCTGAAATCATCTGGCTCATTGCAGGCTTGTTCGGTCTACACTGTTTCTTGCACCTGGAATAACAGCCCATCAGGACCTAAAAATTAATAGGATCTCTTTCATTTGTTGGTAAATTTATCCAACAATACAATCTTAGCAATAGGTTACTATCATATATTGCATTTGATAAACTACACAAACTCAGATTTATGGATCAAATGTTCATTGTCATGTAAGGGGCCATATTCTGAGAGAATGGCACTTTTGAGACACTTAGTGGAGCTGACATCTCAGAATTGCATGAAATTTGGCAGAATGGTGCCCATATATGTGTAACAGAAAATCCCAGAGTTTGAGCTCTCAATTTTCATTGATATGGTGACAGCGCCACCTAGAAGTGGACAAGTCAGGTCTCAAATTGAGCATTTTTGAGGAAAAATACCTATTTTTGAAGGTATATTGTGGATATCTGCTTCAATGTGCAAAAGCACTTATGATTGTAAGTGCTTGATATGTTGCTTAACTCTATTTGAAACCTTAAAATTTATCTTGCACCAGTACCTCTATGGGCACCACCTATCTCTGTAACTACTTAAACCAGCCAACTGCCAAAGCAAAATCTGTCTTTTCGCTATGTATACATTGCACATATTTCATTTCAAGAGATTTCTCTGTGGCACATATCTGGTTTTGTGAGATCTGAATAAGGTGGTATGGTGGGGCGCCACCTATTGGCATTACTAGTTAAACCAACATAATGGCAAAACAAAAGAAGTGTCTTCGCTATGTACATAAGACACATACTCCATTTCCAGAAACTTCTCCATACCACATGCCTGGTTTGGTCGGATCTGATTGGTAACAGTGCCCCTTATACTGATATATTTTTTATCATTCGTCCCCTTATATCCAGACATTGGCAAAGAGTGCCATAAAACTTCCTTTGGCATGTTAAAATGTCCTGAGAGGGCTGAAGATTCAGCTCATTTCAAGGCTCTTCTTGGTTAACATTTTCATAGGCCCCTGAACATCACTGAAGACAGGCGAATTGGAAATTTTGTCAAAATGTCTGTGGCCGCTGCTCCAAGATGGGGCATAGAGCCAAAGATGTTTCAAATTAATGGTCTACCCATCCCGACTGGTGTCTGGTCATTAATGTTAATTCACTGTGCAAACAGGAAAAAATTAGACCGCACCCAAATTTGGGAGCAAATATGTCGAAAAACCAAAAAAGTGCCAGACTAAATACCTCAAAAATTTTCTCACCTTTAATGTCTGAAAAGGAAACGGGTATGATGAATTTGGCACTGGTCTGGTTTAAAAATTAAAATAAGCCTGAATTTGTACAACTGTTTTTTTAAATTGTGTACAGATTTCTTTTCATTGCACATTTAACCAACATGATCACCAGGTGGCACTTTCACATTTTAATAATTTGTGTATCCCAGTATTAAATACAGTCATAACATCTTTGGCACATTGAAGCAGTTATCCACAATATTCCTTCAAAAATGGGTATTTTTCATCAAAAATGCTCAATTTGGTTCCTTACTTGTCCACTTCTAGATGGCACTGTAGCCATATTGATAAAAATTGAGCTCAAACTCTGGGATTTCTCATTACACATGTATGGGCACCATTCTGCCAAATTTAATGCACTTCTGAGGTGTAAACTCCACTGCCAGTGCCACCCTCAGAATATGGCTCTTAATAGTTCTCATGTTTCCGAAAAATACAAGATACAGAATTCAAATGTTTTCCTCAGTGCAGAGCTGTACCTGAAGAAGATTTTTAATTTTTCCACGTCAGTGTTAGTGACAAGACAGAGCACACATATTGTTAAAAATGAACAGTTCAAACTTTAAAATGGATCAATTCTCATACATTATTTGTGATAAATTTGCTTCTTCAGCTGGACATCCAAAACCTTTTTTTTTTTTCTTTATTTACCTGATTGATGTGCCCTTTTCTCACTTTCAACACCGGACCCTCAAACAGTTTCTCCCACACGGCCTTGGAGAACAGATAAAGATTATATTACAGAAGCACCACAATGACCTTTTTAATTTCTGGTTTTCATGGCAAATACTGTCTTAAATTACTATATGAGCTTATTTGTGCCATCAGACAATTTTTCCTTGATAGAAGCATCAACCAAGGACTGATTTTCCTTCTCCATTTGAAAGGGTTCCCCATGATGGCATCCAAAATTGAACAAGTTTTGGCATAAACATCTGGACTGTTAATTTTTTACAGGGAAACTGGTAGAAATAAATCTCTGAATGCAAAGCCGTGCACACGAATCCAAGACAGGAACTGTCCTCTTCTGTACTCATCCCATCTTTTTCTGCTGCTGTTGAAAATACTTACCTTATCAACAATAAAATACAGGATACTTAGGAATTGTAATTGCAGAGAGAAAAATGTGCCGAATAGGTTGATTTTATGCAATCCAAATATATTTTTTATGGAGTGATTTCTTTCACGATTCCCATTTTCTCATGAAAATCCTGGAAGGAAATTATTTAGAATAACACATATAACTGTGTTTAATTTTTTTCCCCTCTGAAGCAATATATGTATGTTTCCGAAAACAATATAAATTTTTCAATGACACATTTGTTGCATTTTAAAAGCATTAAATCATTTTAGGGTTAGCTTCCAAAAACTAACAATTTTTATGTTTGTCAAAAAGCAGAAATTGGTTACTTTGGAATAAATGAATTGACAGTGCATAAATTTATGCCTAATATTGACCAATAACTTAATAAAATTACGATGTTCTAAGTATTTATCTAAATACTGTAAATCTATTGGTCTATTCTATTCATCGTGAAATGCGTTCCAATATTACTCTTTCAGGAGGTGCATACCCTTGGCCTTGATGATAAATAAGTTGAAAATGGTGAAGATTCCCTCTTATATCTCAGGATGTTTGCTCTGAGCAGTGCATCAAGGGACAGGACAAAAAAAATAATGCTCACAAGAGTTAATTGGATCACAGGGAAGGAACTAGGCGCAGATCCACTGGAAGCCTCTTGGCAATTTTAATAATGAAATCTTCAGAGCCACAGGTGGTACAAACAGAAAATTAAGAACTGAAGAGGATCTTGGCAAGAGAATGCTGAGGGGCAGTTGAGGTCTGGTGATTGGTACACAGGATTCTGGAGGAGCGGTCAAGCTGTAGTCAGCATATGGTCCAAGGTCCGCACTGGGAAGGCAATCTGTGGGTAACAGGGCCTGACATCCAGGATGCAATCTACAGTGTAGGCGAGGCCGGCATTAATAAGCTGGGGGGAAGTGAGGGCATCGAAGACTCAGCCAGGAGGTCGCAAACAAACCTTGAACATTATTTAAGGAACTGCAGGCCTCACTTGGCTCAGTTAAAGTCAGTGTTCATGATTCAACGGTAAGAAAGAGACTGGGCAAAAATGGCATCCATGGGAGAGTTCCACGTCAAAAATCATTGCTGGTAAAAAAGAACACAAGGGCTCGTCTCACATTTGCCAAAAAACATGATGGTCCCCAAGACTTTTGGGAAAATATTCTGTGGACTGACGAGACAGAAGTTGAACTTTTTGGAAGGTGTGCGTCCCGTTACATCTGGCGTAAAAGTAACACAGCATTTCATAAAACGAACATAATACCAACAGTCAAACATAATGGTTGGTAGTGTGATGGTCTGGGGCTGCTTTGCTGCTTCAGGACCTGGACGACTTGCCATAATAAATGGAACCAAGAATTCTGCCCTATACCAGAAAATCCTGATGGAGAATGTCCGACCATCAGTGCGTGACCTCAAGCTCAAGCGCACTTTGGTTATGCAGCAGGACAATGACCCAAAGGACACCAGCAAGTCCACCTCTGAATGCCTTAAAAAAACAAAATGAAGGCTTTGGAGTGGCCTTGTCAAAGTCCGGACTGACTGTCATGGTTTGCGAGGTGTGCGTGTTGTTTGGACTTTTATTAGCGGCTCTCGTCCCGGGACGATATCGAATTCCTGGGCTATCGAATTCTTTACCCAGCTGGTTCATTGAGCTGGGGCGGCGCTTTCCCAGAATCTATTTAAGCAGGAAGTCCGGCACGCCTCCTTCGCTAGAGTGTCTGTTTTTAGCTTCGCACGATAGCCGAAGATATCTGTAGTCATGTTTTGTATGACTTTTTATCTTCTGATTGTTGGAGTTCCTTCTCCCTTTTCTTATCTCGCTTTGCTTCCGTGGTTCGGACTATTATACGTCCTTTGGAAGCGCGAGTACTTGCGTTTGGTCTGTATTATTCTCTGTGTTTGTACTGTGTTCGTGCTACTCTCTTTCTCTCTGTCGTTGCGCTTGGCCTCCGTATACTACCGGCCATTACAGAACACTCTATCCATGGTTTGGATGGATCACAGGAATCTCCAGTGTGTCCAGCAGACTAGGCGATGTGATTCCTGGCAGGCGCGGTGGGCATTGTTTTTCAATCGCTTTGACTTTACGTTAACTTATCGCTCTGGCTCCAAAAACATCAAGCCTGGCGCCTTGTCACGGATTAATGACCGCTCGGGCCGTGATCCCATTTCTGGGCCGGTTATTCCAGCGGCTCGGATTGTGGCTCCCATGCAGTGGGATACTGAATCTGTTGTGCAAGAGGCCTTGCGGCCCGACCCTGATTCTGGTGGGGAGTCGTCTGGCTGTTTGTTTGTCCCCATGGCGGTGCATAAACGGTGGGCTGCCGCTGATAGGAGGCGCCGTTTTGCACCGGCTTATCAGGTTGGCCAGAGGGTTTGGTGTCCTGAGAAGCGGTGCTGGGCCCCTTCTCGGGATATCTTGGGTCCCACACATATTTCGGAGTCCCGTGCTCGGGCTTCTTTGGGAACATCTGGGGCCGTCCCTTGGGGGGGGTGTCCTGTCATGGTGCGGATGTTTGTGCATGTGTTTTTGACTTTTCATTGTGGCTCTCGTCCCGGGACGATATCGTATTCCTTTTCATCGGATTCTTTACCCAGCTGGCTGATTGAACTGGGGCGGCGCTTTCCCGGACTCTATATAAGCCGGATGTTAGCCACGCCTCTTTGCTAGTGTCTGTTTGTAGCTAAGCACTATAGCCGAAGATATCTGTAGTCAGGATTTGTTTGACTGTCTATCTTCAAATTTTTGGAGTTTCTTCTCCCTTTTTCGAACTCACTTTGCTTCCGTGGTTCGGACTATTATACGTCCTTTGGAAGCGCGAGTACTTTCGTTTGGTCTGTATTATTCTCTGTGTTTGTACTGTGTCCGTGCTACTCTCTTTCTCTCTGGTTGTTGCACTTGGCCTCCATATTCTACCAGCCATTACAAATTGGGGCACTATGTACAAGGCTCATATGCGACCCCCTTGTTCCAATTCAGGAGAGTGAGACAGCTTGCGGCTCTCCTCCGAAGCATGCGCCTCTCAGCCTCTGCTTTTTACGCACTCATTGGTTGAATTCTCGCAAGTTCAGAACGAGGGCAGAGGATACCCCAACATGAGATATCCTACTGCCATGTGGAGAGGGAACTCTGCTGATACTCAATTTTTCACACACAGGACACATACAGTCTGAAAAGTTAAAATTTTGAAGCACGAGTATAGTATGGTTTTAACAAATTAATATGACACTGCTGAGTCAGCTTCCTGCGATCCGCAGTAGCAATTACATAATTATAATTAGATACCTGTTTGACAACAGTATACGGATCAGAAAATTTGGCCCGGAATGGATACCACAGGCAGTAAACCACAACCACAGGCAGTAACGCCAGCACCTGGTCCCCCGAGCTAAAAACACGTCGCTCTGCCCGACGATCATACCAACACTTCATTTTATCTGTGTTGCCAACAGTGTCTCTCTAGTAACTTCAACAGCATTGTACAGCCATTAACATAACGTTAGGAAGTAGTCAGGGGGGACACCAGATGCAGGAACAAAAAGTGTTTATTGAAAACACAAACACTAAATGAGAAAGGTAGGCAAACAAGCCAGAAATAAAACACTGTGCACATGCACTGAACGACTGGGAGAAACTAAGGTTCACTGCCCAAGGCAGGGGGAAACAGAAATACACACTCAATGAGTGGCTAACTAGAAAACAAAAACTTGACCTAACTAAACTGACGGAAACACTGGGAGACTTAGACAAAGGGTAGACAAGACGTGGGTGCAGCAAACCACAAGACTTGGAAATCGCACAAAGGACATACTCGGGAAGGCACAGGAGCTGAGATTTCACAATGTAGCGCAGGGGTCACCAACCCTGTTCCTGGAGGGCTACCATCCTGTAGGTTTCTGCTCTACTTCCTATTCAGCACACCTGATTCAACTAATTAGCTGCTTAATTGCCCAGCTAGTGATCTTGTTAAGTAGCTAATTATTTGAATCGGGCGTGCTGAATAGGAGGTAGAGCAAAAACCTACAGGATGGTGGCTCTCCAGGAACAGGGTTAGTGACCCCTGATGTAGCGCATAGTCTAGCAAAATTCCATCTGACGATAGCTTCACTCCTGCCCGCTGAAATAGACACGGGAGGAGGCAGGGACTCGGAAGGCAATCTCAGATGGAAACAGAAACACATGGGATTAATAAACAATTTCACGAGAACCGGGTTAACAATAATGACTCAAGACAAGACGCTGAGACAATCAATCAAACTAGACAGTTTAGATCAGGGGTGGGCAATTCCGGTCCTGGAGGGCTGGTGTGTATGCAGGTTTTTATTTCTATCAATTACCCTGACTAATTTAGTTAATTGGTTGCATACACAAATATAGATTTGTGCAAAGGTTTGATCAAAGAAAAATGTTTTATGTAGGGACACGAAAACAGTCTTTGGTGGTCACTCATGATAATTTAAAGAAATGCACCATAATTGTCAGATTTCATGAATAGTTTGGCTAATTTAGGTAATCAACTAATTAACGGGCAGAAGTTGGTGTGAAAATCAGGGACAGATACGGCCCTCGTTGCCCACCCCTGGTTTAGATTAAGGTAATCTAAACGTGACAAGTATAAAAGCACCACGTGAGAAGCAAGGAAAGCATAGCTTTAAACGCAGTTAATCAGGGAAAGCTTTAGGAAGGAATTACAAAAGCTAGAAACACTCGCACTCGCTAATGAGTTAATTAAGGTTAATACTACGTGACAAAATATATACAATCACCCTCAAATAAGTGCTGGTTAGTACGGGTTAGTAATTAACCAATCAGAGAACGCATTCACTCAGAGTTTAGCGAGACCCAGAATCAAGCACAGGTGGAAGCAATGAATGAAATACCACAGCCGATTCCGAATGAGGAAACGTGATTGGACAATGAGACGCAGGCATGCTGAAGGCTGTCACACGACATCACAGGAGTTTGGGAAGGGTGAATCAATCATCAGACAGCGAGAATGAAAGCTGAAAAATAGAGCAAGAGTGAGGCACGGGAGAAAAGCAGAAGCACAAATATAAAAGTAATAAGCACAATGACAAAACAGCACACACGAGGCAGAACCATAACACATAATCAATTAGATTTTTTCGGAGGCTCTGCACTCTCCCAGTTATGTTGCAAGACTGTGAGTGGACCCCGCACTGAGTGACCAAAGCCCAGGTCATTAGGGCTAAAGCCTTGGCTCTCCCGTGCTGCCAACATCAGCCAAGGTAATCCCTCCTCCCAATCCAACTGCATTTGAACTCAATACGAGCGCAGTAAAGACTTCAGCGCTCGGTGAAAACGTTTTAATGCACCCTGGCTTTGCGCATGATAAGCGGATGCCTGACACAAAAACAGATGACACGGGCCCTTGGAAGACAACCAGGGTCGTTACGGTGAACTCGAAGTTGGTGTAGTTTTACATGTGGTTTTACTGCTGTGTTTACGCTGTGTTTTTTCATGATCCTTCGTATCTGTTCTGTTATCCCCAAGATGTAAGGTATGGTTACTATATCTTTTTTTTGTTGTTCTTGGTTTTCTGTGTTTTGTTTTACGTTCTTTTTGTTTGTTTCCTTTGCTCTTGACTCACTGTTTTCCTTTGTTTATGGCCCATTTGGGGTATTGGCAGAGTGTAAGTGCATTTGGGTGTGTTTTTCCTCCTCCCATTTATGTGCTTCGTCGTCGATGATGCTGGCTCGTTCATATAACGTTCTATCTACTGAAAGTTTGTGTGCTGTGGGGTGCAGAGTGAATACTGATCTGTGAGTGTTTGTTTTCTCTTTACTGTGATTTTTATGCTGCCGTCGTCTTTGCGGTGGATTTTCATGTCCAGAAAAGCTATGGTCCTGTTTGATTCCTCTTCGTGCCTGAATTTTATGTTTCCAGTGCTGTCCATGGTGTTCAGATGGTCTGTAAGCTCTTGTGTGTGACCAGCTTTTATTTTTTCCAGGATTTCATCAACATATCTTTTCCAAAGAGTGGGTCTGCATTGTGTGGGTGCTGTGTTTATGCCTCTGATTTCCAGATCTTCCATGAAAAAACTGCTCATTATTGCTGATTGTGGATCTCCCATTGCAAAACCTTCCTTTTGCATGTATATTTTTCCTTTGAAATGGAAGTAGGTGGGTTTGGTGACGAAATGTAGGGGTTGGGATATGTCTTCAACTGTGAGGTTCGTGCGTGTTTTGAGTGTCTTGTCATTCTTGAGGCGTTGTGCAATGTGTAGTGTGACGTCAACAGGGGTTTTGGTGAATAATCTTACAACGTCATGTGAGATGAGAATCTCATCCTTTTCTATTTTTATGTTGTTCAGTTCTTGTGTCAGTTGTTTTGAGTTTTTGCAGTGGTGGTCTGTTAAGGCGAGGCTGGGTGTGATGATTTTGACCAGAGCTTTGGATAAATTGTAGGTGACTGATCTGATGCTGTCCACTATGGGGTGCAGTGAGGTATCTTTTTTGTGTATTTTTGGTGTTCCATAAATCCAAGGGGTGATGTTGGCTGTGGGTATTAAGTGATCCTATGTGTCTTGTATTATTTTGTTGGTTTCCAATAGGGGTTTTAGCAGGGCTTTTAATGTTCTTTTCTTCTGTGGGGTCTTTCTTTAGGATTTCACGTGTCGCTGCCTCCTAACATGGTTTCCATCTTTGTTTCATATGTCTCTGTGTCCATGAATACTGTTTTCCTCCCTTTATCTGCTGGTTGAATAGTGATGGCTGTCTTTTTTGAGGAAGTTTATTGCTTTTTCATCTTCTTCTATGATATTACTTGGTGGTAGTTTTGCTGATTTTAGTATTCCTGAGACCCCGTTCCGTAATTCTGCTTTTTGTCCCTGATCCTGTATTTTCTGACATGCTTATTCTTTTGCCAGGATGTATTCTTTGTGTGGTATATTTCTTGAAGTGATAGCGAAATTTAAACCTCGGGTTGGGACTTTCTCAGTCTCTGTGAGTGTGCGCTGTGACCAGTTGCGTACCTATTTCCTGTTTATTTTTGCGTGTTTGTTGGTTTTTATAGGGCCGGTAAGCTGTTGTTGTGGCGTGTCGTCCGTCATCCGGCGTCCGTCTTCCGGAACATTTTTTAATCTTTTTTTTGGCCTGATGAATTTTCGTGTAAATTTGCAATAACATACTATTAGACCATATCACCAGACTTTTTTCTCGGATTTTTGATTGAATCATTTTAGTCTGTTTTATGGGCCCTTGAAATTTTGGCTCCAATGTCAAAGATAGGACTGAGAAATTTAAAAAAATCATTTCTCAAAAACCGCGTGATAAATTTTTTTCTAAATCAGGCAATCAACTTACCTTGGTACCATCAATGTACAGTGTGAGCGCCATTTTGATTGAATCGACGGAAGTGGGTCTGTTGGGGGCGCTGTACTTTATGAATATGCAAGATGGCCTGTGGAGGCCAAATGGTTGCAGATAGAGATTAAGTTTGTATTATCAACATATAGGAAGTCATATATGACCTATATTTTGGCAATATTAAATGTGACCACATATGACTTTGAAAGGTCAAACTCGAGGTCAGGGAATATAATAACAATGTTAAAAGATATGACTTCTGAAATTTCAAAAAATTATTTCTTAAACGCTGTCTGATAACTTTTTTTCTAAATCTGGCAATCAACTCACCTTGGTACACTTTTCGTGCAATGCGAGTGCCATTTTGATTGAATCGACGGAAGTGGGTCTAGTGAGGGCGCTGTACTTTAACATTGGGTCTCATGGAGAATGGGCCAAATCGCCTGTGGAAGCTAAATGGTTGCAGATGGAGATTAAGTTTGTATTACTGACATATAGGAAGTAATATATGACCAATATTTTGGCTGTGTTAAAGTTGACCTCAGATGACCTTGAAAGGTCAAACTTGAGGTCAAGCAAAATGTTACAATTTTCAGAGGTTTATAGGCTTGAAAATATTGAAGATTGGGAACATATGTGCATTGAACACTTATAGGAAGTCATGTATGAACTTTCATTTGGTGGCTTTGAACTTAACATTCGGCGACCTTCGAAAGTTCAAACTTCACATAGAGAAATTTCAATGACTTCTATCACCAAAACTATTACAGATAGAGCTGAGGTTTGTATTGCGGGCATATAGGAAATCATGTATGAAGTTTCATTTGATGACATTGAACTTGACCTTCAGTGACCTTGAATGCCCAAACTTCACAGTGAAATTTCAATGACTTATATCAGCAAAATGGTTTACAGATAGTTTCGGTTTGTATTGGAGATGTATAGGAAGTCATACATGAACTTTCATTTGGTGGCCTTGAACTTGACCTTCGGTGACCTTCGAAGGTCAAACTTCACATAGTGAAATTTCAATGACTTTATCACCAAAACTATTACAGATAGACCTTAGGTTTGTATTGTGGCCATATAGGAAATCATGTATGAAGTTTCACTGGGTGACCTTGAACTTGACCTTCAGTGACCTTCAACGGCCAAACTATACAGTGAAATTTCAATGAATTAAATCAGCAAAATTATTACAGATTGAGTGTAGGTTTGTATTGGAGACGTATAGGAAGTCATCTATGAACTTTAATTTGTTGACCTTCATATTGACCTTCGAAGGTCTAACTTGACGTAGAGAAAATTCAATGACTTCTGTCACTGAAAAGGTCGCAGATGGAGCCTAGGTTTGTGTTACTGATGTAGGAAGTCACATATGAACTTTCATTTGGTGACATTCAGCTTGACTGTTGATGACATTTGAAGGTCAAACTTGACATAATACAATTACAATGACTTGTCTTGCCAAAACGGTCATAGATGGAGTCTAGGTTTGTATTAGAGACATAGAGGAAGTCATATATGAACTTTCATTTGGTGACCTTTGTATTGACCTTCAAAGGTCAAATGTGACCTAGTGAAAGTTCAATGACTTGTCTCACTAAAACGGTCACAGATGGAGCCTAGGTTTGTGTTACTGACATTTATGAAGTCACATATGAACTTACATTTGGTGACATTCAACTTGACTGTCAGTGACCTTTGAGGGTCAAACTCGATAGTGAAATTACAATGACTTGTATCACCAAAATGGTCCATTTGCTGACCACAGCTTGACATTCTGTGACCTTTAAAGTTCACAGTTGACATATTGAATACATATTGACATATTATAATGACTTGTATCACGAAAACTGCTTCAGAGCTTAGGATTGTATTACAGAGGGTCTGTGAATGTATGTGAACTTTTATTTAGTGACCTTGACATTGATTTTCATTGATTCAAATGTCACACTTTACATGAAATTTTCATAACTTGTATCATCGCTGTAGGACTGCTTGCTGGTAAGCTACAGGACCCTTGGTCCTATTTTTATTTTTCTGACGAGTTTTTCCAACTTTCTGATTTTGCGGTTTTTTGTTATAGCAAATCCCTGTTTGTGTATATGTTTTAATTGTGCATTCATTATCTTTTTTGTCCCTTGGTCATTCGGGAATAGATCCTCTTTCATTTAAGGTCTGTCTTGCTTTATTGATAATTCTTCCGGCATTCTTGGTTCGGATCTGATTTTTTATGTTGGGCTTGCCAGTGTGATATCCTCATCTCTGCAGCGGAGGTTAAATCTGAGATGGTTTCGGTAGCGTGCGTGTGTTTTTAAAAGTCTCTCCAGCTGACAAAATATTTTGACACACTTATGTCCAAAACTTCCATGTCAAAGCTCAAACAAATTAATTTTGTCTTCTTATTGTTAAGGAAATTCTGTTTCTCTTTCTTCAGACATAACTTGGAGATGTTTCTCCGACCTTGACATGTTTCAATTGTCGTCTGCAGACGTCTGAAACTGTCAGGTCCACCAGGCCGGCCACGCCCCCCGTGAATAATTCAAAAGGAATCATCATGGACTGGAACAACGCAAGGATCATTGGATCGGAGAGCAGTAAATACAAATGTTGGATCAAGGAGGCTATTGAAATCAGGAAGCGGGCCCAAGACACCATTAACCAGGATGAGGGGGCATTCATGCTCTCCCTCACCTGGGATTCTCTTCTCCAGAGCTCATCGGACGGCGGAGGGGATGACTGATAGGTATGGTACATCTGATAGGTTCACCAGGCCGGTCACGCCTGCAGGGAAAAGCAGCTGATAATGTGACAGGTCACAGCTTTCAGATGACGCTTCTCAGGAAGACTGCGGACAACAGTCGAAACATGTCAAGGGAAGAGAAACATCAACTTCTGTCTGAAGAAAAAGAAAGTTTTTTGTTAATGATGTTTGATGTTGTTGTGTTACTGTCCTGATGTGTTGCTGTTTCCTATTGTTCTGCATGGCTAGTGTTCTGAGGAGATCACAGAGGTATGGTGGGGCAAGGTTGTGGATGGCTTTAAAGGTGAGTAACAGTATTTTGTACTGTATTTGGTGTGTGGTGGGGAGCCAGTTGAGTTGCTGTAAAAGGGGGGTAATGTGACTGATTGATGGAGTTTTGGTAATGGCATGAGCTGCTGAGTTCTGTACCAGTTGCAGTTTGTGGAGAGTTTTTTGAGGGAGACCGAACAGAAGGGAGTAGCAATAGTGAAGTCTAGAGGTGACAAGACTGTGAACAAGTGTGGCGGCAGTGTGAGGTGTGAGGGAGGGACGGAGGGGGTTGATGTTGCGGAGATGGAAGTATGCTGACCGGGTTATGTTGTTTATATGGGAGGTGAAGGAAAGTGTGCTGTCAAGAATGACATCCAGACTCTTGACTTGGGGGAGGGAGAGATGGATAAATTATCAATGGGTAGGGTAGAGGTGTTGGATTTGGCTAGAGTAGATTTAGTGCCGACCAGTAACATTTCTGTTTTGTCACTGTTAAGTTTGAGGAAATTAGCTGTGAACCAGGATTTTATTTCGAGGAGGCAGTTGGATAGGGAAGTCAGTGGGAGGACAGAGGTGGGTTTAGTAGAGATGTAGAGCTGGGTGTCATCCGCATAGCAATAAAACTGAATGTGATGTTTATGGAAGATATAGCCAAGGGGAAGTGAGTAAATTATAAATAGCAGGGGCCCCAGGACGGAGCCCTGGGGCACACCTGTAGCAACCGGTAGTGAGTGTGATGTGAATGATTTCAGTTGAATGAACTGAGTGCGACCAGAGAGGTATGATTTCAACCAGTTGAGGGGTGTGTGTGTGATGCCAATTGCAAGAAGTCTGCCCAGGAGAATGGTGTAAGAGATGGTGTCAAAGGCCGCACTCAGATCAAGCAGGATGAGGATTAATAGAAGACCGGAATCAGCTGCCAGGAGGAGATCATTTGTGATTTCCAGAAGTGCTGTTTTGGTACTGTGGAAAGGACGGAAGCCAGATTGGAATTGCTCATAGAGATTATTGTGGGAGAGAAGGGAATGAAGCTGGGAGGCCACAGTTTTTTCAAGAATCTTAGAGATGAATGGAAGATTGGAGATGGGATGAAAGTTATTGAGGTTACTGGGATCTGCATTGGATTTCTTAAGTATAGGGGTAACAGTGGCTGTTTTGAGAGATGAGGGAACAATACCAGTGGCAAGTGAAGAATGGATTATGTAAGGAGTGGGGCCAGAGAGGAGATGGTAGCTTTGACGAGAACAGTGGGAAGGGGGTCTAACTGGGAGGTTGATGATTTGGATTTCTTGATAAGTTCAGATATTTCAGTAGCAGAAGGTATAGTAAATGCAGAGTAAGTTAGAAGGGGGTATAGAGAGAACAGGGGAAGGAGTAAGAGGGCAGCTGGGAACTAGTTGCTGATGAATATTTGTGATTTTGGTCATGAAAAATGACATAAGGGTGTTACAAAAAGCAGTGGAATACATGTGTGGAGGGAGTGAATCAGTGGGTTGGGTGAGTTTACTAAGGAGGCCTTAGAGTCTCCTGCACTAGAGTTGATTAAGTCAGAGTAGTAGATGGATTTTGCCTGGGTAATACAGTCTTTCTAGCAATTTTTTTTTTTTTAGGTCTTGACATAGTGCACATGTCCACCAAACTTCATACATGAAGGTTAAACGGGCTGCGAGGGCTTGGCTGCGATATTTTCTTGGGGGCACTATTGAGCTATTTTGCCACGCCCATGTGAAACGCCTGTAACATAGAAGAAGGTATGTTGGGCTTTATGTGTGTGCCGAATTTTGTGAGTCTTTAAGCTTCCCTTGCATCTGAAAATGCTACTTCCTATTTTATGGTAAATTATGCTCTGCCTTGGCAACGTTGTTTGATGAAAACTCACAATCTTCACTAGAGCGTATCATCAAAGTCTGAAGGCTTTCCTGCCCACATATGAAGTGGATCTGGAAAACGCAAATGAAGCAGTTCGCCAAAGAAGAAAACATGGTATTTCCTGTGCCCGGTAGGTGGCGCTTTGTCTGAAACTCATTATTGGCATATGGATGTCTTTAGAATGGAACTATTATCAAGCGAAAGAAGTTTTGGGCAGATCGGATGAAGAAAGCTTGAGTTATCACATTCGTACCCTTCCAAGGATACACAATGAGTCACCTTTAACATCAAGGGCAGTAACTCTGTTAAATTTTAGTTGGGCGCAACGAAAATGCGATATGCGCATAGCCAATATATGTTTATCATTTTTGTAAAGTTTCATGAAAATCTCTCAAAAAATGTGGGAGAAGTTGATTTCAGAACATAAGCACCCTTCCCGGGACGTGCAGACAGATGGACGGATGGAGGGACATCGCCACGACATAATCCCCTTCGGTCTCCGACCGGCGGGGGATAATTATAAAAATGTAGCCCTAATAAAATAGATTTAAAAGTTATGATAACAATAATAGTCGTCAAATATAATCATACAAAAACTAGATTAAAACTAAATAAAAGAGATTAAAAAAGACAAAAAAAAGATGACAGACATACAATAAAATAAATTTAAGAGGTTTAAAAATAATATAGAGGTAAATACAAGCTAGGTTAAAAAAAAGGAGATCAATGAGTTTCCAAAAACGAGACAAAACAAAGACAATAAAACCAGTAAGAGGGACAAAACATGATAATATTGACAATAATAATAATGATAAGATAACATTAAATAAATGGAATAAAAATTTACAACATAAACAGGGCAGAAAGAAGACCGTCGTATGAGGAAGGCTGTCTCTCATATTGTACACACATTATGGACTATTCTCATTTAAGATATACATCCTTCCCTCCAAGGTGTTGTGTTTATACAATGAGAAGCAGTTGACATTGGTTGTTTTTTTTAAAAAAACATGAGGCAATTGTATCATTGCTTCTCTATACCAGGATGTGTAATGTGGTGGAAATCCTGTCTGATACAGGTTACAAATATTACTGCATAGAACTGCATTGGTGGAGGTGGAGCAGTATGTGCTAGTATATGCCATTTAGCCACACCTTGTCGGCTAATGCTTTGATATTGTTGTGCTGGCCCAAGAATGTATTGCTGCAGTCATATGGTGTAAATACTGCATGATAGAAGATATCTACAGATGTTGTCGATATTGTCCCTCAGGGTATGATCATAGGTTGTCGCCTGTCAGCGTAAATCCTGTATAAGCTACAGGTGTTTCAAACAGATAGTTGCCTGTGCTTAAAACTTATAATTAAAGACTACACACGCACACTCAAGTGTGTGTGGAGCTTGGGTGGGGGCCTCCAAGATTTTGTGCCCGGGGCTTCGCATTCTTAATCTGTGCCTGGCAATTACAGTAGCCTTAGAAGTAACTGAGAGATGTTTCATTTCCTCAAGCTTGGGCATTAATGGGAATAAAGTGAAGTCCTCTCCAATTAAAGAAAAATCAAGATTATTCCCTAAACTGTTTATCTTTCTACTAGATAGAAAACAACAGTTTAGAGATGAGGAAGACCTTAAAAGCTCAACAAAATTGTAAAGATGAGCTGTTGACATATAAAGTAAAAGGGGCCCTTAGACTAGGCGAACTTACTGTGAGATGGGAAACACGACAAGCAAACTGTTGGCATTCCAGCTCTGCAAAACAGTCAACTCGGGTAGTTCCAAAGATGAGACATCTAATCACAAATTCTGTGGCAATGCACCCACACGAGATCATCAGTGCCTTGCCTTTGCAGTCTGCTACAATGACCTCTGTAAAAGCAAGAATTTGAAAACAAGGAGGAAGGAGGAAAAAATCTTAAATTCCCGAAACTATTGCGGAAACTATTCGACTGCTTAAATAATAGATCACGAGAAACAGATGGGTCTCCAGATTAATTTTTTATATACTTTACCAATCAATTAACACTTGTACTATGTGAGATTTACTGCCCCAATTCCAAAAAAGTTGGGATGCTGTGAAAATTGTAAATAAAAACAGATTTGCAATGATTTGCAAATCTCATAAATCCACATTTTATTCACAATAGGACATAGACAACATATCAGATGTTAAAAAGTGAGACATTTTACCATTTCATTAAAAATATTAGCTCATTTTGAATTTTCTGGCAGCGACACATCTCAAAAAAGTTGGGAGAGGGGCAACAAAAGGCTGGAAAAGTAAGTGGTACTAATATAAAAAACAGCTGGAGGAGCATCAGGTAAATTGGCAACAGGTCAGTAACATGACTGGGTATGAAAAGAGCATTTTAGAGAGGCAGAGTCTCTCAGAAGTAAAGATGGAAAGAAATTCATCAATCTGCAAAAAACGGCATCTAAGAATTGTGGAACAGTTTCAGAAAAATGTTCCTCAATGTAAAATTGTGTAGACTTTGAATCTACAGTACATAATACCATCAAAAGATTCAGAGAATCTGGAGAAATCTCTGTGCAAGGGACAAGTCTGAAGGTCAGTATTTGATGCTTGTGATCTTCGGGCCCGCAGGTGGCACTGAATTAAAAACAGGCATGATTCTGCACTGGAATACACTGCATGGGCTCAGGAACACTTCCAGAAATCATTGTCTGTAAACACAGTTCACAGTGCAATCCACAAATGCAAGCTAAAGCTGTATCATGCAAAGAAGAAGCCATATGTGAACACAATCCAGAAATGAAGCCGTCTTCTTTGGGCCAAAATTAATTTAAAATGGACTGAGGCAGAATGGAAAACTGTTCTGTGGTCAGATTTGAAATTTGAAAATCTGAAATTCTTTTCAGAAACCATGGACGCCGTGTTGTGCGGTCTAAAGAGGAGAGGGACCATCCAGCTTGTTATCAGCACACAGTTCAAAAGCCGACATCTCTGACGGTATCGGGTTGCATTAGTGCCTATGGCTGCGGAACTTACACATCTGGAAAGGCATGATCAATGCTGAAAAGTATATTGAGGTTTTACAACATATACTCCCATCCTGACAACGTCTCTTTCAGGGAAGGCCCTGCATGTTTCAAACAATGCCAAACCACATACTGCATCCATCACAACAGCATGGCTCTGCAGTAGAAGAGTCTATGGGCTCTATCTTTCACACTGCCCTACCCGTTGCCACTACCCGCAACCTGTGAATTATGCATTTAGCAGCTTCCACTATCCCTAAACGATATCTTGCGGCCACACTACCCGCTATACATTATGCCGACTCCCTTATTTGCGCCTGGAGGTGTGCCCGTGGGCGTGTTTATGCGCTTTCCCTACAATTGCTATCTTGACCACACAGGTTAGGGAAAGCATATAGCGGGTCCTCAAACCACCCGCTACCCATTTGGGCTTTTACAAGAACGTGCCCGAGCGGCTTCAATGCGCGTCCACTTGGACACATGTGGACGTGCACATGCGGCTCCACTTCCCGAATTAACTCGCCTATAAAAAGCCACCTTGCTTTAGCCTCAGTTGAACCCCTGAGAAAATGGCAGAGATAGCACTAAATCGCCTTGATCGCCAATTAAATAATAGAAGACACCCAGAACGTGTGTACCGCCAGCGCACCAGCTACCTGGGCCTTTCAGGTAAGTCTATATTGTTTGTATTTTGTATCAATCATTTTTCCTCTTTTATAATAATATATAATTATTATATATAATATATATTAATGATATATATTATATATAATATTCTAAAATTATAATAATACAATACAAGTATTATTTCACACAGAACGAGAATGCGTGACAAAACTGCGCCTCTCCCGTCAGGCAGTGATGGAATTATGTCACCTGGTTGCAAATGATGATAGACACCGCTGCCAGCTGTCCGTACGCCTTGCCCGTTGCTGTTAGGCTTACTGTGGCACTATTTTTGTATGTTAGTGGGTCATTCCAACACCCACTCAGCTCAATTGGAGGCATGACCCAATCTGCCGTAAGCTCGGCTATAACTGCAGTAACTGCCAGCATTGTCCGACATGCCTGTAGGTACATCACTGGCATCCCTGTGACACCCGAGAGACAACGTAGGGTAAAGAAGGATTTTTTGGCAAGATATGGGTTCCCTAGGGTTCTGGGTGCCATCGACAGCACACACGCTCTGATTCGGGCTCCGGCTCTGAACAGTGGCGCCTATGTGAATCGTAAGGGAACCCATTCCATCATCGTCCAGGTGATTTGCGATGCATGGGGTTACATCTTGAATGTATACGCAAATCATCCTGGAGGCAGCCACGACGATTTTATAATGGAACAGTCGGTCATTCCTGCAGTCTTCCACAGGGACCCCCCCTCTGGATGGGTGGCTGTTGGGTGACAATGGCTATCCATTAAAGACGTGGTGCATGGTACCATACATTAAGCCAACAAGTGTGTGTGAGTTTGCTTTCAATAGAAAACACTCACACGCATGAGTTATCATTGAGCGAACATTTGGCGCGCTCAAAATGCGGTTCCGCTGCTTGGACAGGTCAGGTGGGGTCTTACAGTATAGTCCTCAGAAAGTAGCATCTTTCTTTGTGGCATGTTGTGTTCTGCACAACATTGCCCTACACCATGGAATGATGCTGGAGTTTGAGGATATAGTGCCAGCAGTAGCAGGGGCAATGAGGGACCAGCTGGCAGCGGAGCTGCAACACCGCTAGTCATGTCATCTGCAGCCTGCCTGGTAAGTAATTTGTGCAATCAGTAGGCTACTAAAAATGTAATAATACATGTAATTCATATAGCGTTTTATTAAATACTCAAAGTCGCTTTATAAAGAAAAAAGTGTAAATGGTTGCAGTCAATGTAGGCATTTATTTGGCTGTGGGTATTTTCTAAAATGGGATTTTGATCCTCCCCTGACTGGATTTGACCTCATGCACGAGCAATTTACCTTCGTCTTCGGAGAAACGTGGCGACCTTCCTCTCTTCATCACGGGTTTCGGTTTGAGGATTTGGGATAGCGCAGCCTGCTCTTAAAGGCAATGGCACCTGGCACACTGATTGGTTTAACTGGCGTAACGCCCAAACCACGCCAATGCATAATATAACGGGTAGCACAGCTGTTTTAGGGATAAAGGCAGGTGTGCAAGATAGCAACTTTTGCGGGGGAAGGCCTCTTACACAATGCTAAATCCCCAAATAACGGGTTTAGGGACTCTGGCGTAAGATAGGGCCCTAAGTGCTGAACTGGCCAACCTGCAGTCCAGGCCTAATTGAAAAAATTTGGCGCATCATAAAACAAAAAATCCAGCAAAGAAGACCCAGGACTGTTGACCTGCTACAATCCTACATCAGACAAGAGTGGGACAACATTCCTCTCCCAAAACTTCAGCATTTAGTTTTCTCACTTCCCAGACCTTTACAGACTGTTGTTAAAAGAAGAGGGAATACTAAACAATGGTATACATGGCCCTGTCCCAACTTTTTTGAGATGTTGTGGCCATCAAATTCAAAATGAGCTAATATTTTTCATGAAATAATAAAATGTCTCACTTTCAACATTTGATATGTTGTTTATGTTCTGTTATGAATAAAATGTCAGTTTATGATATTTGCAAATCATTGCATTCTGTTTATATTTACATTTTATACAACATCCCAAATTTTTGGGGGTTTTACAACTACGCTTTATCCGAGAGGGACCCACCAGGAATGCAAAGAGGGCATAGACCCCTCACAGTTGCAGTTTCTATAGACCTATAAGTCTCCTATGCAACGACTTCAAGATCTTCGCCTCAATACTTAAGATTACAGAAATATACAGTATTTCAACACTTATTCATCCAGATCTGACACGAATTGAAGAACTCTGAATCTGCAATCAGTGGTTGGATCCAGAAAAGAACTTTCAGGGCTCTTCAGCCTTGAGTTAATTATACAAATCAAATCAAACATTCTTGGATGGGAAATTTTACTTCTCTCTCTTTTGGGACTAATGGAATCAATTTGAATGAATGTGAAACCAAGATTCAATTATAGCTGCTGTGCAGCAATGGTCGGGGCCGGGCAATTTCAGGCAAAATTTGGCAATTCTGAGCAACAAGCAGAGTGTAGTGAGATGAAAAAAGGTGGCATTCTAATGTGCATTTTACATCAGTTGAGGCTTGAACTCACAATTTCTGAGACTGAGGTCTGTCTTCTATCTCACTGAGCTAATTGGCAAGTAACAGTTCATGTGTGGCTTCACAAATTGACTAAGCCAAGCATCAGGGTGCCAGACAGTAGCCATCCATGCCATGGAAAAGCAAATTTCAAAGTGAAAGTTCCAAAGCTGTAGCACATATGGTTGATTTGTTATGAATTTTCAAAGTTTTGAAATTTAGAGGCTTGCTGTAGCGCCACCATCAGGACTATTGTCTTGTGTTTCCAGTTGAGGATATCTGGCATGGGACTGGATCCAGGGCCGGCGCTCGCCAAGATGATTGCCTCGGCAAAAATCCATCCCTTTATTGGCAACAATTAGTCCTGGCTTGTTCTTAATGGTTTTCCTTTATTAAGAGCCAGAGTCTGAAACTATGAACCAGGGGGTGATATATCATGTTCCAGTAGGCGACTGAAGATTTTTGTGGGGGTAGATATCTCGTCCAAAACTGACAAAAATTATGTTTTTTATCAGAAGATCCCTTCAGGCTGGAAATTACAGCCCTTTTTAGGGTAGGGGTCAAAAGGGCCAAAATAGTGACATGGTCAAAATCTGGACTTTGTCCTTCTAATATTTTTGTGTGCCCCTCTGTAAACCTCCTTGATCTTATGGTATATGAATGTATGGGTAGAGTTCTTCCATTTAGCATTATAATTTTCAAGGTTTACTGAGGGCGCCGCCTATAGGTGGCCCTTCAAATCATGACTTTCTGCATTTTGGACTACATCTGAGACCCTCCCAGGGCCTGCGCCCTCGTTAAACTTTGCTAATTTATGTGTATTTGGATACATTGGGCCTATTTCTTTCCAAATTTGCATAAATGGTGGTGGCTTAGTTAGGGCGCTTTTGCATAGGTGGCGCTTCTTTTGGCAAGAACACGATTTTAGGCGATTTTCATTTGGCCATATCTCAGTGCGCCCCCGATGGATTTTAGTGAAACTTGTTTTATTATGTTTGTCTATATCTCTGCTATTAATTATAAAAAATTCAAGAAGGCTTTTTAACTCATTAACCCTTTACATGCCAAAGTTCGATGTATGTCACAATCAAGCACCACCACCGAAAAATGCCCATTTTTGTTCTAGTCCCCACCAACCAGTGGCGAGAATTATTTGAGCGTTTTCAGAGCATTGAGGCAAGAGAACTTATTCAAAAAAGCAACAATTTTTAAAATGTTAAAACTGAAATAAAATAAAAGAAGAGACATGAAGTATTAGTAAACTCTGTATGCACCAAAGCAGAGGCAAACCTAGCTTTTTGGTCCTTGGGGGTCCTTATAGTATTCATATTCATCAAATGAGTCATGCAGCAAAGTATTCTGCATTACTTCAAACCATAGCGGTAACCATAGTATTTTTCAGAGGGGGTTGAGGACCCTGTCTTTACATTCTGCATTGCTGCATGCATTATGCATATACACAGGCCACACCCATTCAACAATGTAATCAGAAATATATGATCTAATATCTTGGGAGCAAAACTAATCGTTAGCACAATATCCCACAAGGTAAAGATGGAACGATGTACTGCTCGCAGGTCTTAAAATCAGAAGATGTTCGTGATAAAGCAGGATTTCCACAGCTCTATTCACTCTCTGAACATGCCATCAAAACATGTGGTCGCAGCAGTGCTGCCACCTGCCATATGAGCCGCCTATTGGAGCATTGGAGAACTAACCTTTTGTCTTTCTTGATTAAAGTGGAGTGTGATCTGGTGTGAACGTTTTAGCACAAAGAGACAAAAAGCCTTCTTCATATCTTCATCATGAATAGCAGAGATATAGAGAAACACAATAAAACAAGTTTCACTGAAACCCATAGGGGGCGCACTGAGATATGGCCAAATGAAAATCGCCTAAAATTGCATTCTTGCCATAAAAAAGCGCCACCTATCGAAAGCGCCTAACTAAGCCACAGCTATTTATGCAAATTTGGAAAGAAACAGGCCCAATGTATCCAAATACACATAAATAAGCAAGGTTTAATGAGGGCGCAGGCCCTGGGAGGGTCTCAAATGTAGCCCAAAATGCAAAATGTCATGATTTTTTAAGCGCCACCTATAGGCGGCGCCCTCAGTAAACCTTGAAAATTATAATGCTAAATGAAAGAACTCTACCCATACATTCATATACCATAAGATCAAGGAGGGTCACTGAGGGCGCACCAAAATATTTGAAGGTCAAATTCCAGATTTTGACTATGTCACTATTTTGGCCCTTTTCACCCCTACCTTAAAAAGGGCTGTAATATCCACCCCGAAGGGATCTTCTGATAAAAAAAGTAATTTTTGTCAGTTTGGAAAAAATATCTACCCCCACAAAAAACTTCAGTGGCCTACTGGAACGTGATATATCACCCCCTTCTATGAGCTGGTCCAAAGTTACAGAGTCTGGCTCTTAACATGTTTTCCAATTTAAGAATAATCAAGTGGCAATTGAAGACACGGCTTCTCTCCCCCATGCGATCTAACAGCGACAAAGGGGCTACATTCAGTTCAGAAAAATAATTAATTATAATTAGGTCTATGCACTGGCACTCAGCGATGTAACTTTTTTTTCCAGCGAGACCGGCATTTCAGAACTCTTCAGTGAATGAAGGTAATTCTGGTGACAAGTACGCGGTTTCGTCCGTTTACATTTTCCAATCGGACAGCTGTCTATTTTTTTTGCAGCAAGTTTGCGTGACCGGCTGCAAAACACAGGTGTGCGATTTGTCGCCGAAATTACCATTTCATTTGAAAAAAAAAGAGGTTCGAAATTTCCTCGCTGGAAAAAAAAAATTACCATTGCTGAGTGCCAGTGCATAGACTTATTTATAATTAAATTATTTTTCTGTACTGAATGTAGCCCATTATTTTGTCGCTGTTAGATCGCATGGGGGAGAGAAGCCGTGGACTTCAATTGCCAGTTTGATTATTCTTGAATTGGAAAACGTTTAAAGGAAAACCATCAAGAATTAGCCAGGACTAATTGTAGTCAATGCAGCAATGGATATTTTCCCCCAAATTTTCAGGTCTAGCGCCGTCCCTGACTGGACCTTTGTGAAAAGTTTGGGTAGATTTCTCATATGGAAATGTTGCATGAGCTGAGGCTTGAACTCACAATCTTCAACACCAAGAAACATCCTCTATCTCACTGAGCTAATTGGCAAATGGAAATGTCACATTAAGCTTCACAATTTTACTAAGCCAGTCACCTGTGTGCAAGACAGCAGCTGTGAGCGTGTTAAGGCAGATTTCAAACGGCTGTCAAAAATTCAGTTATTAAGACAAAAATCTGAAAATACACAAATTGCATCCAGACAGCATGGAGATGTTGGTAATTTGTTTTTAAAAATGATTTATTGGCTCCATAAGTGAAAAACTGATGTTTAAAAATGCCATTTTTGCATTGACTCCAATTGATCGCATGAGAGCGAAATTCAAAATGCTGTAAAACATTCAGTTTTTGAGATAAAATTCTGATATTTTCCAAACATAATCTACCATGACTCCAAAATTATGTCATTTTTTTAATGAACATTGAAAATGTATGTAGCAAGAATTTGCAAGTATATGTTTATAAACTGTATACAGTCAAACATTTTGATGCACTGTAGGCTCAATTTTCGATAAATCAAAAATCTGTGTGTATCGTTTGTGTAGGACAGTCTGAAGATGCTCTGTAGCAAGTTTGGTGTCAACTGAGAAAAAATTGTGGGAGGAGATAGGTTTAATAAGTTTTACAGTTTTTGGAAAAAAAAACAGTGATGAGTGATGGACTTCATAATTTGCAATAGTTTAAATGTAGAAAAGTTTCTTCAGTATTGGGGCTACATTTTGGTGAAAGTTGCAAATCATCAGCACATATGGCTGATTTGTTGCGAATTTTCAAAATTTTTAACTTAAGAGGCTTGCTGTAGCGCTACCATGAGGAATATTGGCCTGTTTTTGCTGCTGAGGCAATCTGGCATTGGACTGGAGCTTTGTGCAAAGTTCAGTGATTTTTCATGCATGGGAAGTATGATTTCCTCGGAAGAAGAAGAAGAAGAAGAAAGAATAAGAAAGAAGAACATACAGGATAGCAATAAGGTCCTGGCAGATTAGGCTGCCCGGCGCCTAATTATCTTTTTCAATCCCTACCCATACCAGTACCTGCAACCACCTTCAGGATGTTCAACAAACTTTTATCAAAATGTATGCGGCAGAAGAGAACACCCAGAGTCTGACGCTAAACATTCCTATTTCTTAAACAAAAAGGTGGGCATACCAGATTTTAAAATGTAAAGATTTTAAAAACTGCTATTGGGTAGCCCAACTACGGATATTGGTAATATTTTTGGACAAAGCACATGGAAAAAAAATGATTTGAAACACTTGGATAAAAAAAAACACTGAATGTGCAGGAAAAAGTAAGGAAGAAGGGGAGGGGACCAAGTTCACTATCAAGGGCTATTCCAAGACCGGGTAATACAGATTTTTGTCTGTCTTTATGTGACGGAGGACTTTGAAGGTGAGTTAGTTCAGGCAATCAGATGAAGTCATTTGCGCAGCTACAGCCATGCTTCAGGTTGCCCTTGAACAGCCTCCATTGATACTTTCAAATAGGGCATTAAAAAGCTCACAGCGAGTAGGAAGCAATAAGCAGACCTCCAATGGGTATTGAACAATACTTTATTATTACCATTGAAAATAATGTTGGAACCAAATATAATAATAAAAATAATCATTAAAAATAAGTATAATAATTGTAAAATATAGTATAATAATAATTATAGTTGGAATCAAATATACAGTGCGTATAAAAAAAAGGTAATCCAACTTCAGCGGGTTAATATACCTCCTTTATATCGTTTCACCATTTTGATGCAATTTTCCAAGGAAAAGGACGTCCTTACCTCTTCATGGTACCACTGACTGCAACATTACTGTTGCGCATGACTGATTAAATCACCTTTGACAATGGCAGATTAGAATTTCATTTTTCCAAGTTTCGTTTATCGATGGATGTCAGAAAAAAAAGAGTGTATGAAAGTCAGTGAAAGTCAACATACTGCCCTCTGCCTATGCACCGACACCTTCAACACACTGCCCTCTGCCTATACACCAACACCTTCAACACACTGCCCTCTGCCTATGCACCAACACCTTCAACACAATACCCTCTGCCTATGCACCGACTCCTTCAACATGTCTACCTCCCCTTTCGACGCAAAGCTGACGGCGATGGAGAGTGTCCTCAACTGCACGTCTCACCACAGCCGGATCATTTTGCAAAGCCTGAACTTCATTGCGAATGTGCTCTTGCAGTTCGTCAGGGTATCTGGGAGGAGTTACAAACGCTTTGTTTTTTAAATGTCCCCAAAGGAAAATCAAGTAATTTGTCGATTTCTGAATGTCTTTCATGCATTACCAAAACTTGGAAAAGTTTTCAAAGGTCATTTAATCAGTCATACACAACAGTAATGTTGCAGTCAGTGGTACCATGAAGAGCTAAGGACGTCCTCTTCCTTGGCAAATTGCATAGAAATGGTGAAATGATATAAACGTGGAATATTAACCCGCTGAAGTTGGATTAACTTTTTTTTTTGATACGCACTGTATAGCCAATATTCACAAAATTTTGCAATTAGAGGATTCAGGGTATACCTCCTTAAGCAAATAAAAATGGAAGTTGGAAGCAGATGTTATGATTATGGATGATTAATGGAAGGAAAGTCATCTAAGTAGCCATAAGATCACAAACACCCTTACGTGGAGGGAGTTTGACCGGAAAGTTAAGGTTTGGTTCCTCAGGACCTCCAAAGTGCTGCCTGAGTTTGCTGGAGGGTCCTCACCATTACGCTGGTGAGGCTGTGGAATGATTGGGGACCAGACCCATATTTCTGGGACTGTCCAAAGCTGCAGAGATTCTGGGAAAACATTAAGCGTGAGATTGCAGTCATTTTAGATGTTGTTTGCCTTGGAATCTGCAGTATTATATGTTGGGTTGTATACCAAAAGGTATACTCTTTGTAAATAATCTGTTCATCATAAGGGTGTGTTTGTTAATTGTCCAGAAAAAGATAACTATTTCATCATTTCAAAATAAACCCCCTTTAGCTGAATGATGGACTAAGATATTGAGGGAGTTGTACATAGTGGAAGAACTAACTGTAATATTGCAAAAGAAAAAGGACATTTTTTGCAAAGACGTACACCTGTAACTCAATATTTAGCTAAATTGATCTCTATACCCTTATTTTTTTGCAACTATCATTTTTCTATTCTTATTTTTATTATTTTTTCTTTATTTATTATTTATTTATTCATTTTACTTGTGCTATTTTCTTTCAATTCTATTTACCATTTAAGAACTGTGGCTGGTTTTTCAAAATGCTGGATGAGGTTTGTTCTCCGGGAACATTCAAGCTCATACTGCATGTGATCAGCGGATTACTTTAACACTAAATGAAATTAGTTAGAAAAAAAGTAATTTTTAATCATTTGTTCCAAACAATGATATGTGTCTTAATTCTTCTGTACAGTTTCTTAATAGCCTCTGTGAATTCTTCTGTAGTCAGTGAGTAGATGATTGGGTCCAGCATGGGTGGCAAGATAGTTGCAAGAGACAGGTTAATAATTCGGGTGTTCTGCTCAATGGAGGAGTCTCGTCCCAGTGTGATACATAACGGCAAATAAAACACACTCACTAAGACCAAATGAGAGGTGCATGTTTTCATGGCTTTGAGCCGCTCAGAGGCTTTTGCAATTTTAACTAACGCTCTGCCAATGCAAATGTATGTCACTAAAATAAAAAATGCAGGCAACCAAAGAATAATAACAGGATGTGTCCACAAAATCACTTCATTTGCAGTTCTGTGATTGCATCCCAAACGGTATGTGGGTCCGTAATCACAGAAATAGCTGGTTATCTCAATGGATTTGCAAAATGACAGTTCATTGATAAAATGCACAACTACGGAAACAGCTACGATACAAAAAATCCATGCCATAGCTGTTAGACCCTGTATTGATTTATTTGTCACAATCTCATTGTATCTCAGTGGAAGGCAAATTGCAACACATCTATCATAGGACATAATAGCGAGAGTAAGAGACTGCACTGAGAGACATGTATAAAATAAGTACATGCTTGTCACGCAGCCTGCATAGGGGATTAAACGTGATTTAAACAGAAAGGTATCAATCACCGGAGGAACAACTGCAGAGCTTACAGACAAATCAGATAGAGCCAAATTAAAAACTACAATGTATTTTGGAGTGTGAAGACTGTGGTTCACAAAAATCATGAGCATAACAAAAGTGTTTCCCAGTACTGTCAGAGCGTAAACAAAGCCAAGGAAGGCATAGTAGTAATTTGTGTGGGGAATACCAGAAAACCCACTTATGATGAAGAAATCAGGACGTACAAAAGTGGCATTAGACACATCTGAATTCAGGGGGCTCATTGCAGGCTTGTTTGGTCTTCACTGTTTCTTGCACCTGGAATAACAGCCCATTAGGACTTGTTAATGGTTCTTCCGAAAAAATGAGACAGAATTTAAATGTTTTACTCAATCCACCGAGCTGAAACTGAAGAAGAGTTTTAATTTTTCCTCATCAGTGTTTGCGAAAGACAGAGCAAACATACTATTAAAAATGAATGATTCAAAACTTAAAATGTTTTCATTTTCATACATCTTTTGAGGTTAAATTTCCTCTTCAGCTGGACATCCAAAAGCTTTTTTTTTTTTTTTTCCTTTTTTACCTGATTGATGTGCTTTTCTCACTTTCAACACCGGACCCTCAAACAGTTACTCCCACACGGCCCTGGAGAACAGATAAAGACTATATCAGAGAAGTGCCACAATTACCTTCTTAATTTCTGGTATTCATGGCAAGTCCTGGCCATAATTACTAGATTAGCGCTTTTGCGCCATCAGTCAATTATTTCTTTATAGACACATAAATGACAATCAAGGACTGATCTTGCATCCCCATATGAAAGGGTTCACCATGAGGGCATCCATAATTGAACAACTGTTGGCAAAAACATCTGGCCAGTTAATTTTTTACAGGGAAACTGGTAGAAATAAATCTCTGAATGCAAAGCTGTGCACACGAATCCAAGACTGGAACTGTCCTCTTCTGTACTCATCCCATCTTTTTCTGCTACTGTTGAAAATACTAACCTTATCAACAATAAAATAAATTGCAATTTTTTTTTTATTCGAAGGACACTTAGGAATTGTAATTGCACATGGAAAATATGCCAAGTAGGTTGATTTTATGCAAAATAAATATATTTTTTATGGAGTTCTTCAACGATTCTCATTTTCTCATGAAAATCCTGGAAGGAGATTATTTGAAATAACACATATAATAACAGTGGTTAATTTTTTTCCCCTCTGAAGCAATATATATTTTTCCGAATAGATTATAAATTTTTTCAATGACACATTTGTTGCTTTTTAGAAGCAAAGTTAATTCATTTTACACTCACCTTCCTGCAATTAACAATTTTATGTTGTACAAAAGTAGAAATTGGTTGCTTTGGAATCAATGAATTGACAATGCATTAATTTATGCCGAACACTGACCAATAACTTTACAAAATGACAATGTAAGTATTTATCTAAACACTGTAAATTTATTGGTCGATTCTCTTCCTATTGAAATGCTTTCCAGTATAACTCTTTCAGGAGGCGCATACCCTTGGCCTTGATGATAAATAAATTGCAAAATGGTGATGATTCCCTCTTATATCTCAGGATGTTTGTTCTGAGCAGTGCATCAAGGGAGAGGACAAAAATAAATGCTCACAAGAATTAAGTGTACTACAGGGAAGGAATTAGGTGCAGATCCACTGGAAGCCTCTTGGCAATTTTAGTAATGAAATCTTCAAAGCCGCAAGTGGTGCAAACAGAAAATTAAGAACTGAAAAGGAGCTTCGCAAGAGAATGGTCAGGGGCAGTTGAGGTCTGGCGATTGGTAAACAGGATTCTGGAGGAGCGGTCAAGCTGTAGTCAGCAAATGGTTCAAGGTCTGCACTGGGAAGGCAAGCTGTGGGTAACAGGGCCTGACATCCAGGATGCAATCCATGGTGTAGGCGAGGCCGCCATCAATAAGCTGGGGGGATGTGGGGAGCAAGGAGGAGGGCTTAACACCTTTGTCCAGATGTGTCCACCAGCGGACATGGAGCTGCAAATTTATGCATGCAGTTACATTATTTTAACACTGGATGGCACACCCAGATCAGTTATTGAATATTCTCAAGCAAGCCAAGCTCAAACATGGTTTAGAATATGGATGAGTTCACCCCCATCTCTGTTTTTCAGGAGTTGCATGAATTAAACTCCTCAGCTAAGCCTGATGTGCAAACTGCTTAATATATACTTCGCAAAAGTTAAGGACCACCCGTGTTTCAGCACAAACCAGAACTTGAATAAAATAATATTTAAGTGAATTCATTTGGAACATCATTTTGAGAAATTTAATGCACAGTTATGAACAATATCTTTCAACAGAAGAGCTGAAGAGGAGAAAACAGTTTTTCTTTAGGAAAGTTAAGAATCAGTTCAACCACAGTTCAGGCATCCATGGTGTCATTTCAATACCACAAATGAGTTCAGTATGTTGTGTGACCTGACCTCCGCGGGCTCTCAATACGGCTTGGCAGCGTCTTGAAAAGCTCTGGACAAAATTCCTGAAAGACTGCTGTGGGATTTGTTGCCACTCATTTTGAAGAGCATCTGCAAGATTGTCGAGGTTCGTGGGCGCAACCGGAAGTTGTGAAACACGCCTCTGAAGCATATCCCAAGCGTGGTCTATTGGATTCATGTCAGGGGAATAAGCTGGCCAGTCCTTATGCTCTATAGATTCCCGCTCAAGATAGTCATTTACGATTCGAGCTCGATGAGGGTGGGCATTATCGTCCAATAAAATTAAATTGTCACCAATGGCACCTGCATATAGTCTAACAATAGGATGAAGAATTTAATCACGGTATTTCAAAGCCGTAAGACTGCCATTCCTGATAACATAAAGGTCTGTAGATCCGTCAAAACTGATACCCCCCAAACCATGACTGAACCCCCTCTGAACCTGTCATGTTCAACAACGTTACAGTTTGCTGAACGTTGGTTCTTCGACCTCCACACACGCCTACGTCCATCATTGTAATCCAGGCAAAACCTAGACTTGTCAGTAAAGAGAATAGCCCTTAGAGCATTAAGGTCAATGTTGACGTAGGATCTGGCAAATTCGAGTCTTACAGCTCGATGACGTATGGTCAAAGGTGGACACACTGCTGGTCTGTAAGCATGCAAGTTCGCTGCATGGAGTCTGTTCCTAACAGTCTGATTACAAATCTGTATGCCGCTAACATTCCGGAACTCTGCATTGATGGATTTTGCAGATGATAACCTTGCTCTTTTGGCAATTAAAGAAATCTGACGAGCCGTTGTTTTCTTGGGTTGACCAGATCTTGGTCTCTCTTTGACAGATCCAGTCAGTTGATGATTCTGACGAAGTCTACAGATGACGCTGTGACTGACGTTTAATTGACGGCCCACCTCGCGTAATGTCAAACCACTGTCCAATAAACCAATGGCTCGAGCAGCTTCTTCTGTTGACAGATGTCTCCTACCAGCCATAATGTTGTTAACTGTGCACCTAGACTATTAAAAGTGAGAGACAGCCATAAACCCTCCCTGACGATATTTATTGAGACTCCAAGGACAACCCACCTACTGATACAACACGATCATCGTTACAACAACAAATTTCACAAATTACATGCTCCTATTAAAACGTGTGGTTAAACCTCTCAAATGGATGTCCTTCAGGGCCAAGCAAAATTTTCATGTCATTACCATATTTTCCATTATAACAAAAATAGTGAGTGGTCCTTAACTTTTATTGCTTAGTATACTTGCCCATAGTATCTATCCAGCAGTACAAAAAATGATCTCTTGCAACAGAAAAAATTGTTGTTCTCTTTAGCAACCAATTCAGCTACAGTGAGCCAGTGGTATCCCAATTAGTAGTAAAGAAAAATCAGTTTTCTGAAGCAAAAGTTTGATATGGTATTGATACGATGTCACTCTACTATCAATGATAGTAATCACATAACAAAAACGCATAATTCCATGTCGTGGATTTACGCATAGATTCCTCCTTTGATGAATTCAGCACTCCTTTATGTCCTCCTAAGCACATATGCTGATAGCCAGTCACTCACTTATTTACTTAGGCTCATCTGTGTCACGCGCACTAACAGTTCACGCCCACGTGAAGTTTCCCCGGTAATGATGTCTTGATTGACTCGTTTCTTATCCAATTCCAGAGTGTATAAGCTTTCCACAGTGACTGAAAGACATTGATTGCACAATCAGATATGTATACAAACCTTAGCGTAAAAACAGGGCAGGTTGTATTCTCTTGGTGCGCAGTTGCGCAGCTGAAAATGACGCGATTTTTAAAAAAAAAGGAAAAAAACCAGCTTGAATTGTTCAGTTACCTTTACGGGATTTAAATGAAGTGCGGACATGGTAAATGGGAATTATTCTGAATGAAACAGGACTGGAGGGTTCCTTCTACCGGATACATCTGTCTCTGGAGGAGGGATTCAATGAAGAAAGGTTATACTGCTACAGTGGTAGCATTTGGCTCAATGTTGCTTTTTGTTTTGGAATTTATACCATATTCAACTGTAAATGCTGAGGTTCTGCATCATTTAAAATACGAGCAGCTCAAACACTATGATAGTCCCCCTGGTATATTCATTGCACTATTCTGTTCAATCCAGGGAAGAATATTGCCCGATTTTTTTCCTGATAGTGGAATGTCTGTTTTGTTAAAGTAAGGCATATTTCAGATATTACTGAACTCAGTAATATTCACTAACTAGTGAGTTATCTTGTTCCTGATAAGGTGTGGAAAGTGTTTATATATGGTTATGAGCTCAGAAGTGGGAACTGCTAGCTTTTCATTGTGGGATGAATGTTCTGACCATTAAATAAGCAGTTCCTTTAATGAGTATGTGTGCTGGCTTGCAGGACTCTGAAGAAAAATGGACAAAATTCTAAACTTTATGATGGAGAAAAGGGACCACTGATGTCCAACTGCACCTATATTGATAAACTCATGCTAAATTCAACTTTAAAATCATTAGTTCATATTGAATTTCATGTGTCAAAAGTTGATTTGTGTTAAATATATGATTATATTATGATTTGCAAGTGCGCCATTTTCAGAGATCTTAGAGTTTGGGGAGCTGCCTGGATAGCTGTTTTATTTGGCTCTTAGAGAGTAGGTAATTTAGAGTGTACTGCTCAGATGAATTATACTTGTGGTCAAGGAGTTTATGATGCCATGTACAGTTTTAACCCCCAGCCTTATTTCAATTCTCAGTATTATTTTTTTACAACTTCACTGCTGAATTTTCCTGAAGGTTTTTTTATGTTTGCAGCTCTTTTTTCTTGACCAAAATCATGAAAATAAATTATGATGAAATTCTAAATGCTTCAAGTGTCTTGACTCAGTTGTGCTATACCCTTCCTCTCTGTGAAGCTGCAATCTTGAATTATAAATCCTTAAATAAGGCAACACATAAATAGCCAGATTTGGATTCTGCACAAAGGGGTTAATGAGAGCAGGTTTGATACAGGAGACATGGAACACAGGGTGGATGCAGCAAAGAGGAGAGGGGAGGTTCATTCTGACTGTTGAAGGCGATAAGACCAGCGAGATTGAGAAGGGCCCAATGCAGCGAGGGGCAGGCTTCTTGGATGCTGCCCTTAGGGAGATGTCCTGGGTCACAAGCCACTACTTCAGACACAACGGGCTGCTGGGAGCGGGACAATATCAGCAGTTGCTTTGCTTCTGGAAGACCGTAACGTGGTTCTGCAGAAGAGCACAAGCTCTCTTCCAACCCTAAAGGGCGCAGTGGACCAGGAACTGAGCCGAAGGATCCTCTACTGCCCTGTCTATGGCCTGAATATAGGCAGGTTTGTAGCCAAAGCAACACTCAAACGGGGACACCCAAGGCCTGCCACAGGGTTGGGAATTGTGAACAAGTTCAACACAAGCAAGGAGGTTAGACCACTTTGAGCAGGAACCTTCGGAGAGGAAGTGGAGTGTCTTGCCCAGCTCCTGTTTCTGTCTCTACACCTGGCTGTTGGTCCAAGGATGGAAGCCTGCGTAGAGGCAAGAAGTGGCACCAGAAGCGACTGGTGAACTGTGGCCCGTGATCAGAGACCATCTCCTGAGGAATTCAATGGAACCTCCCCACCTGCTGTAAAAGGAGTTCTGTCATGGGTAGTCTCACCAGAGGGACAAATTCAGCTGTCTATGAAAAATGGTCCATGATGGATACCACTCCCATGAAACCATCTAACTCAGGCAGTTCGGCAACAAAGTCCACAGCGATGCATAACCACGGGTGATAAGGAACCTCTAGGGGCTGGAGGAGATCGCTGAGAGGCTGGTTATTGGACTTGGCCTGGGTACAGGTATGCCAGGTTGGTGATAAACTCCCATGTCTCCTGCCATGGTTGGCCACCAAAAGCGTTGTTTGATCAAGGACAGTGTGCAGGTGGAACCTGGATGGCATCCCAGGGGAGAGGCATAGGGCTAGGTGAGGACTCTGTCCCTTCTTTCTGTACAAAAATGCGGTTATTCGGGCACCCTAGGGAGGGCCACTTCCACAATATACTCTACTTCCAGCTTAGTGGCAGCTAGAAGGCAATTACCTAGTACTACACAAGGTTCCCAGCGACTCGGGAAATCAGAGAAAACCTAGAAAATGACATTCATATTTTCCAGACAGGGAAAACTCAGGGAATTTGAACACTGACTAAAAAAGATCTTTCTGAGATTTTGACATTTACATGAATTAATGCTCGTAATTCTAATCTTGAGACATCGAGTCCATGTTCTGCTTCTACAGTGTACATTCATGTATCCTTACTGAATGGCTATGGTGGCTTTTTAGTATCTGATGTTATACAGTATATTAGGAATGATTGTTGTATGCACATATCGTGGGCTACAGTATACTGATTAAGTGTTGTCATCTCTGAATGTGTTTTCCAGAAACTATAAAGCCAAAAGGGAGTTAAGCGCCCCTTGCCACCAGAGCTGTCATAAGCAGCACATCACAATATTGTCTAGTATTTAATATCGTGACGTCCTGCTTACCTGGGTGAGGGGGTTCACATGTTCGGGTGGTGGTGGGGATTTCTCTGGTGATCTTCTGGTGCTGGTGATATGATTCACTTTCATGCCAACCATGCTTCATAGCAGTGTCAGGTTGGACTTTTCTCTCCCTGTTCTGAAAGGGATGACATTTGTTGTGGACCTTTGTCTCTTTGTTCTGAAAGGGATGAGGTTTGTTGCTGGCATTGTTGATGGTACTGTATGGAGCCTGGTAGGTTGGCCACTTACACGAGAACACTCCAGTTCTAAAATGACATCAGCTTCAGGATTTCCCATAATGAGGAACTTGAAAAGTTGGCTAAAAGCTGGTAGAAACAGATATCGAGTACGTCATCGTGGAGGGAATTCCCATATAAACATCATGTAATTCAATTGATCATTGCTCTGCGCACAAGGCAGCTTGCAAAGCCTAAAAAATTTTACCAATCATTGGAGTGTCACAGCTTTCCACAACTGAATGATTTTTCATTCTACTATCATCAAAGCAAAGTTATTTCAGGTTGAAGTTGATCATAAATGACAGGGGAAACCCCTCACTATGGCTGGATTTGCGACACCAGGGAGACGTAAAATGTTGTAGGGTTCGTTCATTACGTCATTTTGAAAGTACCCCATTGGCCAACCTAGCAGGCTCCATAAAGTGCCGCTTTTAAAGCGCTGCATACTAATATTGAGCTGTTACAGGTGGTGGTTCCTGGTGAATGGGTAGAAATCTGAATCTTTCTGTGCCTTCCCTCATGCACCTTTCCTGACTTCCTTCATTCAATCTTCCCTCTGCATCTCTCCTTCCTGAACTGTACTAAGTAACTAGTAACTAGACTATGTTATCTGCTTATTGCAAATTCTGAAAGGAATGACTTGAAAAGGGCAGAGTATATACACTGGCTGAAAGAGGTTCCAAACAGTCAAACTAAAGCTTTCTGCCAGGTGTGTAAGAAAGCCATTGACCTGAGCAAAATGGGGCAGAGAGCCCTTGGATACCGCATGAAAGGAAAAAAAAACATGGAAAAGCACTGTTGCTGAAGTCGGGAGCAACTTGACCACCAACCATCAGTGTATTCTGTGGTACACTAAGTAGTTCCAGGAACACTGCGCCTGAGCAGGACACTGTACCCTCTACATCTATGGAGCATCCTGATGCCAGCACCACTGAGACGGGAAACACTAATACAACCAGTGATTCAACAAAGACCATAACACATTATGCAGTCTCAAAAGACGTGAAGAAGGCAGAAGTCATCTGGGCCGTGGAGAGGGTTATGGCTCATTTCTCTTGCAATTCAAGTGGAGACATCGGAGACGTGTTTAGAGCTATGTTTCTGGACAGTGAATTGGCACACAACTACAGATGTGGCTCAACCCAACAGGCCTACCTTGTATGTTTTGGCCTTGCCCCATACTTCAGAGACAAACTTATTGACAAGATCAGGGCATCCACCTGCTATGTGGTCAGTCTCAATGAATCGCTGAACTCCATTTACCAGGAAGGACAGATGGATCTTCTCATCCATTATTTTGGCACAGACAAGATTGTTACAGCATACTTGGGCAGCCAATTCCTGGGGCATGCAACTGCCAGTGACTTGGCTACTGCATTTAAGGCAGGGACATCAAAGCTCAATCCAAGGAAAAAGGTGCTGGAGTCTATGGATGGACGGAGTGTGAACCACGCTCAAAAGTTTCTTGAGATGCTCATGCAGGACAGGATGGAGAGTGACCCTGTCCAGCCACAGCTGCTTCAGTTAGGTAGCTGCTCTCTTCACATTATACATGGTGCCTTCTCTACTGGCATGCAAAAGACAGGCTGGAATCTAGAAAAGCTTCTTCGTGCCATCTGGTATCTTTTTCATGACTCCCCAGCAAGATGAGCAGACTACAAGGCCATCACAAAATCTGAGGTCTTTGGGCTCCAGTCCTGCAGTACCAGATGGGTGGAAGATGTCATTGTTGCCGAGAGGGCCACTGAAATCTGGCCCAACCTTGTGACGCCCATCAAGGAAACTCTGAAGAAGCCAAAGAAGCAGATTCCAACTGTAGCATACTTCACCACTCTCAAGGAGTTTGTTCTCGATGATCCTCTTGTGCTGGCAAAGATAGAGGTTTTCATCTCAACAGCCAAACTCGTGAAACCCTTTCTGAAGAAATATCAGACAGACAAACCCATGCGACCATTCATCACAGAAGACCTGCGAGATATCCAACACAGCCTTATAACCAGGTTCATCAAGGAGTCCGTTCTGGCGGCAGCCGACACAGCATGCAAGCTAGCAAATGTTGCTGCTGGTGAGGAAGCAAACTGGCTACCCATTGACAAGGTTGACCAAGATTTTGCTGGGAAAAGAGTGCTTGACTAAGCTGTGCAGTCCAAGGCTGTGTCCCCTTTGGGAAAGAAAGACTTTCTTGCTGCATTCCAGAAGCTGTACTCAACAATGACACAGAGGATTATGGAGAGATGCCCACTGAAGTACTCCTTGGTGCGTGGACTTCAAGCACTGGATCCCCGGTTCATGATATCTCACAGCACTCTGCTGAGGAGAAGCTAAGAAGCATCCTGAACAACCTTGTAGACACCAAGTGGAGTGTAATTCAAAGAACTACTGTCACTGCTCAAGCGACAGTTTAGGATGGAATTTGAGAACTTTGCACCAAAAACTGAGCGACTGGACACCTTCTTCCACACTGTGGTTGGCTCAAAACCGGAACTGAAGGAATTGTGGCAGCTAATTCAGCTCCTGGTTACTCTTTCACATGGTCAAGCTGCAGTGAAACTGGGCTTTTCTGTCGACAGTGGCCTTAAGGCATCAAATCTGAAGACTGAGTCCTTAGTGGCACAGAGACTGGTCCATGACACAATGGCTCTTTCAGGAATACCAGTGGCTGAGTTTGAACTTGCAATAGAGTTAATGCAGTCCTGCAGCCATGCCTACATGAGGTACACTGCCCATCTGCAGGCAAAATGGGAAGAGGCTGAGAAGCAAGACAAACAGTGAAAGAGGGCTGTATTCGTCTGTATTCTGTCTTCCACCGGTCAACTTCCTTAATGCAGATCAGGTGAAAGGCATTGCGCAGGTCTAGCGTGGTGAAGTAGCAGCACCTTTCAAAGTCAGTGAGGGCAGGAGTCCATCAGAGACAGAGGGTAATGATTCTAGACTGTGATGAAGCCCCTGTAGTCAGTGCACAGATGGAACAATCCACCTTTTTAGGATACAAAGAGGAAGCCTGTTCCAGCTAGCAAGGAGGAAGATAAAACAATACCAGAGGCCAAGAACTTGGGGATGTATTCATCCATAACTTTGGTTTTATGGGATGAGAGTGACTATGGCTGCCTTAAGGAGGTAACTATTGATTATATTAAAAAATGTGCCCTTCCCCTGCCCCTAGCTAGGCACTGGCGAATCCCCATAGCAGCGCTTGCGAAATTGCTCTGATGCTGCGTATTCAATCAATAAATTGACCTCAGGTAGTGTTGCGGTGGTCAGAGTACACCCCACAAACGTCCCTTTATGACAAGAATTAGTCCTGGCGAGTTCTCAATCATTTTCCTTTATTGACGCAGTTGATGCCTGCATACGCCTGGAGGGCAAAACTCTGTTTCATTATTGCTGGTAATATTTGACATTCCACAGAGCAGCCTCACAATTCTGTCATTTTCTATTTGTTTCAACCCCCAGATATATACATTGCCTGTCTAAAGAAGAACAGTATGTTAAGGAACATCACGTTACAGGCACTTCTATGCATGTGCAGCGCCTGCCACAGTAAGCCTATTTAAGAACAGTTAGCCAAGTCCCTAACGTTACCCTGGCTCCACTTTAGTAATTTTCACATTTTATATAGCTAGCTGTCTTGTGAAGAGTCTTTCCCGTTAAACTGATGCCAGGATTAATGCATACTAAAGTACATATACAGTAAAATTAGCATATTACAGATTCAATTGGACCAGCTAATTTTGTCCGTTATGAGCGAATTCCGCTATATGCATTTAACATACAAAATCCGTTATACTCACAAGACAGATTATATCCTCTATATGCGTGTAACAGATTATATCCGCTATACACATGTATGAATTTGTATGTAGCCTATGCTTTGCATATAAAGATCGGAACAACTTCATTCTCAAGTGCGCGTACTGGTACCAACTTGTTGTCTTCATTTAGTCCGTCTTAGCCCTGACACAATGGATATGATATGATAGGCTCCTGCATGTCGCTGCAACTGGGATCAATGGAGACGACTAAAAACCGAAGTATGTAAATGAAACTGCGCCAGTTTCAGTTTCCGCGAATGCACTGTTATAAACTTACACCTTTTTGCCAGTAATTTTAACCGTAATTTAACAATAAGTTTACAACAGAGTTCCATCCATGTTAAGTGTAACCCACGGTTAAATGTGCTCAGGACTCCACTTACAGTTTAAATAACAAGGAGAATGCGTTAATTTAACTGTTAAATTATGTCAGTTTATAACCGTGTCGGAAAGCCGAACTTTATTTTGTTTCTCTGTTGCAAATGCATATGTGCATGGTACAAACCAGCTTGTCCGGTATACACGAGTGCTTTTTAATGTAAATGCATTGCGAAAATGCGTTGTGTAAAATCCAGTATATTCGATGTTTATTTAATATCATGCACAAATATGCATTAATCATAACGCGACTATAAATAAATGCTCAACACATGATACATGCGGAATAAAAGTTACTTTGAAACATGTCTGGAGTATATTTGTTTTTTTTTTTTTTTTTTTACTAAACCGTGCTCTTGGAACACCCTACATACTTATATTTGTTTTATTAGTACTTGTATAAAATGCAGTTTCAGTTGCTGCCATAATTTCCTTTCATTCTGTACAGAATAAAAACTCAAAGGAAAAATCTAGAATCTACTTAGACCCAGCATTTAGCAGTCCTCAAATAAAGAACAATAAAACATCTTGATACTATGGCTGTGTACCTTGCTAAAAAAAAAAAAAAAAGGCAGTGTATATTTTGCCGTGAACCGTTTTCACATTTCTACTGCTATTTGGACGCGACCTATGGTTCAGTTGTATTATTTTTGGACTTGCTCATAGAAATCAATGGATAATAGTGAATAGTTATAACTTCGCCATTTAGGCACCTAGCTCGCATATACATACATTAAATATAGCGAGCTAAGTTGGCATAAAGGCTCTCTTGCTATCTAGCTAACATTATATTTCATGTATTTAAATTTAGTCAATTTAAAATGCCTATAGCGGCTATAGCCATTATTATGCAAACTAATTTGGCTGCAGTTGCACCGCGAGCATTTAGCTCGCTAGCTGGCAATAAAATGCGCCGAATAAAAAAGGTTGCCAGCCAAAGCCGCTTTCACACCGGACGCGAAACACGACAGATTACATTCAAAGTCAATGCAAAGACGTATTCGCCTAGCCTAGTCCCTGCATCTAAGCCAATTAAGCATACTACAGAAAGATGAGTCCTGGAAAAATTGGTATTACGTGGCACTCTATCCAGCAATATATCGTTTAAAAATATGTTCTTATAATTTATCACGGAATCCACTAAGCCATTATCTAATCAAAATATACAGGCCAGGGTATGTTCAGATAACAATCCATAAACAGGCCCAACGCATAAGGTGTAGATCTATTTCCACGTTGTCCACTTTGTTTGTTTACGTTTTTCGACCTCCCCAATATGGCCTTCATCCCAGCAACGGCTGACGTATCAACCTGCCTTTGGCAAATAGGCGATGCGTCATCTAGTTTTTTTATATATCTATGGTGGCACCGTTCTTGAGAAGAGATTGATAGCATAGTCATAAGGTTGGTTAAAAAATAAAAAATGTTAAAAAGCCCAGCTTTACAACAGAAATAATCTTATGGCCACTTACAGTAACTGGTGGATGCTCATAAGTTGCTAGCCAACTGTCTGTGGGGCGTCCCCTCAGTTACGCTAATTCAGGTCACTGAACTTGACCCCCCTTGGCCATGTTTGTGCTAATTGGAGAATTGCTCTAGCAAATATTCGACAAATAATGACTTGCTGTGCGCTTAACTACACTAAAAGACTGTCCAAGACGTCCGCACTCCTTTTTTTTTTTTTTTTTGGTGAGTGAAATTCTGATATTTTATTTACATGTTAGTAGCACTTAGCGGGTATCAGTGTTAGCTTCTTCGCAATCTAATTAGCCACACAATGAATTACCTGGCACTGGCCTTTGATTAAGTAACTGGAGTGTATGCATCCCATAGTTATTGAACTTGCATGCACTGCAGTCAAAACATAATAAAGAAGTGTCAGAATTTAGCTTGACAGGCTTCTTGAAGACTCAGGCTCTCAGCTGCTTCCCTGGGGAATTAGACGGCATCTTTAATTTGTATTGTTTTTATACAGTGAATGGATGCACATAGCAAGATACTGCGGTATGGCAAGCAACATCGCTTTGCTAAAAATGGATATCTATTCTATTTTCAGCGTGATTTTTGATACAGCATGAATGTAATTAGACAGGCTAGCTAGCCTGATAACTCTCACATTACCTAGATGTTTTTAAATGTCTTTCTTCATCAAGTCTATGTCAGTCTTGACTAACTTTACTCTAGCGTTGTAGAAACAGCGGTAAGCTACTCAACAAGAACACCTTTTTAAGCCGATATGTATATAGCTGAGAGTCGTATTCCATTCACAAGCTTGCTAGATACATGAACCTAAATAAGGTCCAAATGGCAGTGGAAAACAGTGTGGATTGCCAGCTACATTAGGTTCGTTGTTCAAGAAAGGCTCCTTGTTGAAGTTCAGAAATGGCATGAATTTTGCATGGTCGAGTGACATTATCATGACCACCTCCAACATTTGATGTCAGCAGAGCTTAGCTAATGAATATAAGGCATGTGTCATGAGTTGGCTTGGTGGGTATTTTGTAAGGTGTGCCGTAGGTATTCTGCAAACATATCAGCCATTGCTGTCATGTATCTGGTACACCCATAAATGCTGATTGTCTTCCCTGGGGCGGATGGGCTCTTCCAGCAAGACAATGTGACGTGTCACACAGCTAGAAATGTCCGATAGTGGTTAGAAGAGCACAATAAAGATTTCCAAGCACTTCCCTGGCCTCCTAATTCCCCAGACTTGAACCCAATCACGCATCTGTGGGACCACCTCGACCGTCATGTTCAGTCTATGGATCTTTCACCAAGCACCCTCCACCAGCTGTCGGATGCATTGCAGTCAGTATGGCTCCAGATACCCGTGACAACCTTCCAGCACCTTACTGAGACACCAGCCCATCAAGCTGCTGTTCGTGCTGCACATGTTGGTTACTCTGGACATTAGCTGGTGGTCATAATAATGTGAGTCGACCGTATATAACCCGATCGAAATGCAGTGAGTCACAAGGGTAGCTAAAACTAAGAAAGCGAGAGCTTGATGTTCTATGGTTAGAAGATAATGTTCACATTACAAAGAATCTATGAGCATTTAAAAGCTATTGAATCCCACACCAATATTTCATTATATTACAGGCAATGGGTGGCTGGCTTTAAAGGAGCAGCATGTAAGTTTGTGGCCAAAACTGGTAGTGCAATCACATTCAAAATAGTGCAGAGCGCAGTATCCCCTCCTCCTCTCCCCCAAACGAGAGGTTGCCAGCTAGGTTGCGGATCCAACAAGAATGTCTACTACACGTCTACTACATGGCTACGTTTCAATATCACCAATGATTTGCTCTCACAGTATTGTGTTCAGTTCAGAAAAGATCGAGACTAATGGCTAACTAACTTAAAAAATGGTCATATTGGTCAACTTACTCGTCACTCTTCTGTGTGGATAGCCCATTAAAGTCTATACTGTAATATGCGAAAAGAATGAATGAGGACTCATTTGACCGATGTACTGTCTCAATTACATTTCATATTGCCATAATGGCTGTGCTAATGTTGGAATGGTTTCCACAGCGTCTCAGCATAAAGCCAGAGAAATGGCCTAATAATGCATTGCTAATGTTAGCAATGAAGAGCCACAGTTTTTATCTCTCAAACAATTTCTTATCCAGTCAATTCAATGACCCACCTGCATACGCACTAACGTACCATGAACGAACATACATAACGTTATTCAACTGTAGAGAATATTTGAAATGTCTGTGCCTACATTAAATAGAATTAACTTAGCCAAACTTAGCTGAATCTTACCTGCCCAGGAGAAAATTAGCAACTTCGGTGTCGGTCTTCAAATTCTTCTCTGCTTTCAGCCATCTCCATCTTTCAAAGGCATGTCCGATACAGATCCTTGTTTTGTTTCTGACTTTGTCACGACGTATTTCGGAATCATAACGAGGCCTTTTAGGTTTAGTAACGTCAGACATTTGTGGTCCGAAATGCTGGTAGCTGCAGCTCAGTGGGAGCAGGCAACCTGGATGCCGAAATGCCACTGACTTCGAGATTGGGAGATAGGTAGAGGGTGGCGCAACAGGCCAAAACACAAAATGACAAGCGAGATAGAAAAAGGGAGAAGAAACTCACACAATAAGAAGATAGAAAGTCATACAAAACCTGACTACAGATACGAAACAGCGGAACAGCCTACAGTCTACGGAACAGCCCCAGAAGTTTCCAGAGAGCCCCGCACACGGAATTCAGAAATAAGGGTAGGTTCTAGGATATCCCAAGAAGGGACCCAGCACCGCTCCTCAGGACCATAACCCTCCCAATCTACTAAAAACTGAGCTCCACGACTCACACGCCTCTCGGCTAAAATACGACGCACAGTGTAAACTGGCCCCCCCTCAATCATCCGCAGCGGCGGCGGGGTTTGTCGACTGGAGCCAGGACACAAGTGCTAACCGGTTTGGGCCTGGAGACATGAAAAGAGGGGTGGATCCGTAAGGATCTAGGGAGCTTCAACCGGACTGTGACCGGATTGATCCTTTGCACGATCTTAAAAGGACCAATAAAGCGGGGAGCCAATTTCCGTGACTCCACTCTCAAGGGCAGGTCCCACGTGGAAAGCCAGACCCTTTGGCCAACCCAATAAGATGAACGGCCCCTTCTATCTGCGGCGGTCTTTTGTTTTCGTCCAGAGTGCAACAAGGAGGAACATGCCCTGGCCCAAACTGACCGACAACGCCAAACAAAGTAATTAATTGAAAGAACCTCTGAATCCCTCAGTCTCAGGAAACAGTGGAGGCTGATAACCCAACTGAGCCTCAAACGGGGAAAGGCCTGTGGAGGAGTTACCCAGTGAATTGTGGGAGTATTCTGCCCATGCTAAAAATCGACTCCATGAGGATGGGTTGTCAGCCGCCAGACATCGAAGAGTATTCTCCAAAGACTGATTGGTTCGCTCAGTCTGCCTGTTAGTCTCAGGGTGGAAACCCGAGGAAAGGCTCACGTTGGCCCCCAACTGATTGCAAAACGCACGCCAGAATTTGGCCGTAAATTGAGGGCCCCGGTCAGAAACCACATCTTGAGGGATGCCATGCAGCCGGAAAACATGGTCCACAACAAGAAGGGCAGTCTCTCGCGCCAAAGGCAGCGTGATAAAGTGGGCGGCCTTAGAAAAACGGTCAACCACGACCAGGATGACCGTGTTGCCTTCCGAAACAGGCAGCCCCATAACAAAATCAAGAGCGATATGGCTCCACGGGCGCTTAGGGACGGGCAACGGCCGCAGCAGACCAGAGGGGGGGAGGTGGGAAGTCTTGTTCCTAGCGCAAATACAGCACGCCGCTACAAACTCCCGGATGTCCTCCATCATGCTGAGCCACCAAAAACGTTGGGCTAAGAACTGCTTGGTACGATGAACCCCCGGGTGACCAGCCAGACGGGAAGAGCGCCCCCACTGGAGAACTTGGGACCGCACTGCTAAAGGAACAAATAAACAGCGAGGCGACTCCCCACCAGGACCGGGATCATTTTTCAACACCTCCCGCACAACAGACTCGACGTCCCACTGAATGGGAGCCACAATCTGAGCTGCCGGGATAACCGGCTCAGGAATAGGGTCGCAACCAGAGCAGTCGTGAATCTGCGACAAAGCATCGGGCTTGATGTTTTTAGACCCCGGGCGATAAGTTAATGTAAAGTGAAAGCGGTTGAAAAACAACGACCACCGCGCCTGCCGAGAATTACGCCGTTTAGTCTGTTGGATGTATTGGAGATTTTTATGATCCGTCCAAACCACAAATGGCTGTTCAGCCCCCTCCAACCAATGGCGCCACTCCTCTAACGCCAACTTGACAGCCAACAACTCCCGGTCACCAATGCAGTAGTTCCGTTCGGCTGCCGACAACAACCGGGAGAAGTAGGCACATGGGTGCAACTTACTGTCCTGAAGGGGGCGCTGGGACAAAATGGCACCTACCCTGACTTCCGAAACCTCCACCTCCACAACAAATGGGATGGAGGGGTCGGGCAAAATGAGAATGGTTCTGAGCTAAATCGTTTCTTTAACTCCTGAAAAGCAGCCTCAGCTGCCGGAGACCAAGCAAACGACAAGGAGGTATTCTTCTTAGTGAGCGCGATAATGGGGGCAGCTACCGCACTAAAATTACAGATAAACCTCCAATAAAAATTTGCAAACCTCAAAAACCATTGCACCTCCTTAACGTTTTGAGGGACAGGCAAATCCCTGACCACTGACACTTTGTCAGGATCCATGCTGACCGACCCTTTTGAAATAATGAAGCCAAGAAACGAAACTGTCTTGGCATGAAAAACGCATTTCTCAGCCTTGACAAAAAGCTTGGTTTTGAGGAGGGCCTCAAGCACTTGTCTGATGTGTTGTTTATGCTCCGAGAGAGTTGAAGAGAAAATCAGAATGTCGTCAAGGTAGACAAAGACGAATCTCTCCAACATCTCTTGGAGGACGTCATTAACAAGTGCCTGGAACACAGAGGGGGCGTTAACCAATCCAAACGGCATGACCAAATATTCGTAGTACTCGTCATGCGTATTAAATGCCATTTTCCACTCGTCCCTCTCATGGATCTGAACCAAGTTATAAGCATTCCGGAGGTCTAGCTTGGTAAAAAGCAACGCCTCCTGCAGCCGTTCAAATGCGGAGTTCATCAACGGAAGTGGGTATCGGTTTTTAATAGTGATATTATTCAAGCCCCTGTAATCAATACAAGTTCTCAGGCCGCACAAAGAAAAGAACCCCGCTCCGGCAGGAGACGTGGAGGGCCGAATAAATCCATTAGCCAGAGCCTCCTGAATATATTCTCACATGGCCTTCCGTTCAGGCCCTGACAGCGAGTATAATGAACCCCTGGGGGGAGTGGTACCCGGGTGGAGATTGATCTCGCAATTGAACGTGCAATGAGGAGGTAAAGTCGAGGCCCGTTGCTTGCTAAACACCTCCGCGAGATCAGCATAATCGTCAGGAACATTAAGAGGCAGACAAAAGTTCAGAGCAGCCCCCAAACTCTCACCCTGTTCGGAACCTGCCCCCTCTAAGTCAGATTCTGAATCAGAGAAATCGTCCGAATAGCAATCCTCCTCTGGCTGCCGCCAGTCAAATTGAGGATCCCACTCCAACCCCTCCTCTGTCCCTTTCTGTAGATTAGGAGGGTTGTGTGAGGCAAACTCCTCAGAATCACTGCAGGCGTCAGCCTCCCCCATAGGTCGATGCCCGGGATGACACGCCAAACTATCCCAAAGTGGTACTTACAATCAGTCCCCCACTGGACGATCGGGTTATCCTGACTTCCCCAAATGATGAGGCCTATGTTCCGTTAGCCACGAGTGTCCTAAAACAACAGGGAAAACAGGAGAACTGATAATAAAAAACCGGACCTCCTCAGAATGGCCACCAAAAGAGATGAACATAGTCAATGATTCAGAAACTTCAGTTATAAATCCAGTTCCCAGCAGGCGACCGTCCAAAGATCAAACAGAGCATGAATGTAAAAGAGGGCGGATAGGAATGGAATGTCTCCTAGCTCACTCTGCATCCATAAAACAATCCATGGCGCCAGAGTCCACAAAAGCTTCGATAAATATTCTCTTTCTCCCCACAGTTAATTCTACAGGGATTAAAGTTCGGAAGGGAAATTGGGTCTGTCCCTCTAGCGCCCCCCATACCGCTAGAGGGACCTCACGTTTCCCTGAAGCCCAGGGCAGCGTGGACGGATATGTCCCGGTTTGTTACAATTATTGCAGATTATACGTTTCCGAACGGGCTTACAAGCCCGGCTCTCATATGAGCCATCAACCTGCATAGGCTCACCAGGAGTGGAATTTTCAGTGGGCAGAATGGGAGCTTTATGCATGCTGCTAGTAGGATTAGCCCAGTTGCCAGCAAGAGCCAATGCAGTACATTTCTCCCTGTTACGTTCGCGGATGCGATTATCAATTCGCACCGCAGTGCGAACCAATGAATCCGGGGAAACACAATGCTCCAATGTAGCCAGAGCATCCTTAGCTTCCTCTGCCAAAGCGTGAACGAACACTGTCATAAGAGGCGCTTCTGGTCAGCCTGTCTCTGTCACCAAGGAGCGAAATGTGATTGAAAACACAGTGACGCTCTCGACACCGCGTAGCCGCATCCTGTCCACAAACATCCTGATCAAACACCGATACCATTTCTCTAACGAGAGTCTCCACAGTATTCACTACCGGTGAATTAGATCGAATAAGTGGGCCGACCCAAGTGAGTGCTGAGTCGGTTAACAGGGATAAAATAAATGAGACCCGAGACTCTTCATTCACGAACCGTGAAGGCTGCGCTTTAAAAAATATCTCACATTGGGCAATGAAATCTTTACATCTTCCTGCCTTGCCTCCGTATCTTGGGGGTAATTGAAGCTTTGGCTCTCAGGGAAGATGTACGGACTGTGTTTGTGCAACATTTTGTGTGATTTGCGTGAACAGGGCTCTAATGCTCTCAGTGAGAGTTAACAGAACGTTCTCCTGTCTCTCCATGGCATTCGCCTGAAGGCGGACTCTTTCCGCCAGCTCTGCCTGTTGATTGTTCAGGCTAACAAGACCCTTGCCATAACCGGAGAGAGCAGCTTGTTGGTTAGCCACAACTTTCTCTAACGCAGCCGTTGCTGACGACTCCATGCTGGCTGGAGTGTTCTGTAATGGCCAGTAGCATATGGAGGCCAAGCGCAACGATAGCGGGAAAGAGAGTAGCATGAACACAGTACAAACACAGAGAATAATACTGACCAAACGCAAGTACTTGCGCTTCCAAAGGACGTATAATAGTCCGAACCACGGAAGCAAAGCGAGATAGAAAAAGGGAGAAGAAACTCCAACAATAAGAAGATAGAAAGTCATCCAAAACCTGACTACAGATACCTTCGGCTACAGTGCGAAGCTAAACACAGACACTCTAGCGAAGGAGGTGTGCCGGACATCCTGCTTATATAGATTCTGGGGAAGCGCCGCCCCAGCTCAATCAACCAGCTGGGTAAAGAATTTGATGGCCCAGGAATTCAATATCATCCTGGGACGAGAGCTGCAAAGAAAGGTCCAAACAACAAGCACACCTAACAAACCATGACAACATGGAGAAGACAGAATCAGGCAAGCCGTATAGATTATTTCCTTATTTCCTTTTCTTTGTAATCCAAAACAAAAAAGGCAGTAATTGAAGACAAACTAAAATCTGATCACCGACTTATTTCACTTCATTTAGAACTAACTGAATATCCACGAGGACAGGGATACTGGAAATTTAATCAAAAGTTACTAGAGGATCAGACATTTGTAGACAGTACAAAAGAATTTATTACAGATTTTTTTTACACATAATATAGGATAAGCAGACCCTCTTATTGTATGGGATACATTTAAATGTGTCTTTAGAGGCCACGTGATTCAATTTGCCTCACAAAGGAAAAAACAATTAGGATTAAATTAACAAAAAATTAAAAAAGAAATTGAGATGCTTACATCACTACTTGACAGCTCAGAAGTAACTCTGGATGTGGCTGACAAACTGGACCAAAAACAAAAAGAATTTGAACAACTAATTTATGACAGGTCAACTATAATGCATTATAGAAATAAAGCAAAATGGATGGAGATGGGTGAAAAATGCAATAAATTATTTTTAAGTCTCCAACGTAGAAATTTAGCAAAGAAAACTATACAGAGGTTAAAAAGGAATGATGGGATAATTCTTACTTCACCTATAGGTATTCTGACTGAAGGAGAGAGCTATTTTACAGAGGTCTTCTCCTTCCAGTCATCACCTGTTCCACTACATAACATAGATTGTCATCCATTTTTCCCTCATAATCAAGTTAAATTATCGGAGGAACAGAAAGAAACTTGCGAGGGTCTAATTACGGAAACTGAACTCTACTATTCAATTATGTCCTTTCAAAAGGGGAAAGCGCCAGGATTGGATGGTATTCCAATAGAAGTGTACCAAACTTTCTACGAACAGATTAAGACCCCCCTACTTACAAGTTTTAATTTTTCATATGACAAAGGTATTCTCACAGGGACTCAGCAGGAAAGTGTAATATCTCTGATCTTAAAACAAGAAGCTAGTGGCCACTATAAAGATCCAGTTCACTTAAAAAACTGGAGACCACTTACTCTTCGGTGTTATGATGCAAAAATATTAGCTAAATGCATAGCATTGTGTATAAAAAATGTCCTGCCTGATATTTTACACCATGACCAGTCTGGCTTTATACAAGGACGAAATATTGCAAATAATATAAGACAATTACTTGAAATTATAGAACAATTACAATAAAATAAAGAAACCAGGTTTGGTTTGTATAGCAGACTTTGAGAAGGCCTTTGATAAAATAAGATGGGATTTTATTTATCAATGTTTAGAATTTTTTAATTTTGGTGAGTCTTTAATACAGTGGGTTAAAGTTATGTACAATAACTCAATCTCCAAAATTATAAATAATGGTTATATTTCAAAACCCATTGCCCTTTCTCGGGGGGTAAAACAGGGCTGCCCGTTATCACCGTATTTATTTATTATGGCAATAGAAATGCTCTCTATAAAAATACGAACAAATAATAATATCAAAGGCTTGGAAATGCAAGGTCTAAATACAAAAATTTCAATGTATGCTGATGAGACAATTTTTCTACTGAGCCCTCATTATACATCGCTACAGAGCCTTACAAAAGACCTGGATGACTTTTCGAACCTATCTGGGCTGAAGCTAATTTATGAGAAATGCCAAATATTGAGGCTTGGTTCCCTGAAAAATAGAAATTTCACTCATCCATGTAATTTACTAATTCATTGGACAGATGGATTGGTCAATGTACTTGGTATGCACATCCCAGAAAATATGAGTGAAATTTCAACGATTAATTTAATAAGAAATTGAGTAAAATCGAAAAAATTCTGCTGCCCTGGAAAGGGAAACATCTGACCATTTATGGCAAAATAACTTTCATTAACTTGTTAGTTGCATCCCAGTTTACATACTTATTTTTGGCATTACCAACCCCTAAAGAATCATTCTTCAAAATATACGAACAGAAGATATTCAAATTTATATGGAATGATAAACCTGATAAAGATAAACTTACATATCTCTACAATGATTATGTATCTGGTGGGCTAAAACTCATAGGGCTCTAATTTCTTGGCGTAGCCCATGCAGTGCAGTGGTAATTTCGTCGGTGCAGCCCGCAAGAGTGGTAATTTCGTCGGTACAACACCGCGGCGCAGCCACTTTTGGCAATTTGGTAGACGGACGTGCGCCGAGATGGGTGTGGTGGCGTAGTTTGGGGAGGTGTCACATATTCATCATGACGCAGTGACAATTTTGTGGATAAAGGCTCCGCTGAAAGTGCGCAGAGAGCTTGCCAGCTCCAACCTGGTTTACTTTCTGTGCAGTGGTAATTTGGCTGACCGGCGCACAGTGTGTACACGTCACCGAAACCTCACAGGCAGGTTTCTAGAATGTCAGGCCCATTTCAATGCAATAAATAATTACAGCAACCACTATTTAATGTAACTATCTGAATCAGAACATAAATTATAGCATCTATATCGATCGTCCTGATGTCAGATCAAAAAAGAGAGAGAGAGAGAGAGAGAGATGTGCATGTGGGCGCGTGAGTGCGTGTAGGCTATGTGGGTATGTGTCCTTCAGCTGCTTTCACGACCGGACGCGCAATGAATTTTTCTCACGACTGATTACATTCAAAGTCAATGCATTTGCGTCTTTGCATTGACTTTGAATGTAATCTGTTGTGCGAAAAATTTGTTTCGCATCCAGTGTGCAAGCGGTTTAATACTATTATTGTCACTTAGGTTTTTTTGTTTTTAGTGGGGGAAAGGAATACAGCCTGATTGCTAAGATCTCGTACTGAGTTAAGATCACATATTGAAAATAAATGTGTAACGTATCTTGCATTGTTGTCCACGCATGTTAATCCCAAAATTTTAAGCAGCAACAGGGTGTAATAATAGGAACACGCTATCCATCGTTTCTCTTCCCTATGATGCAGGCAGAAGAAATAAATGAGCAACCGTCGTATTTCATTCCAACTTCATAAGTTTGAATGATCTGACATAGTTTCATTTTGAAATTCCATTCAAGTTCGCTAATGGTAATAATTCGCGAATGCCCTAGCTAGCCAGCTAACTCAGATTCGTAATGCTTAATATAGACGTAAGCGGTGCAGAAAACATGCCTGAAGCAGCGAAGTAAAATGCAACATTAACGCATCATGCAGATATAGGACAGAGGCTTCTTTAGTCCAACAAATTAAAGATGAGGAGAGGTGCTCATTTGATTGGTGAAGATTTGACTCAGCTGTGTTAAACCCATTCATGCCTTCTCTCCTCCCTCTTTGCCACTTGCGCCGGCAGGGGGGACAGAGGCGGGACAGAGGAGTACTTGCACCGGGCTGCGCCGGACACGAAATTGCAAAATACGCCTGGATACACCCCGTTGGCGCGGTGCTCCCCCCATTCGCCGCGCCTGCGCCTGGTCAACGAATTTAGAGCCCTTAAACTTAAAAGCTTTAAATCTTTCACTGAAGGCTTCCCTTATGCCAAAATTCTACTTCAATCCAAACTGGTTTTCTATCAAATTACTTAAAAGTGTCCATCCTGTGTTTGATGAAGGCTTCTCTCCATTTCTGCAAATTAAACCAATGCATTTTGCATTAATTAATGACATGTTTTCTGGTGTCTCCACTTTTCTGGAAGAAGCTCTACAAAGTTGGTTAAAATTTCAGTTTCACTCACCAAAAAATGCAGAACAAGTTCTACAACAAATAATATGGGGCCTGGTCAAGGGCCTGTTATCATTTGTTGTGAAAAATAAATTTCTTATGAACTCTTCGTACCTTATATTTTTAGAAAGGTTATTACCTCTAGTTTCCAGAACTGATTTTATTTTTGCCACATCTGTACCCAAAAAAAAATTATTAAGGCTTAATTGGAAGGGACGCTAAAAAAAATGTGCAATTTTAGTGAGAAAATTTTGACTTGATGCATTTTCTTTCCTTTGTCAAAAGAATTGAGGGAATCATGGTTATCTTTGATTTTTTATTATGTTAATATATCAAACTAAACATCCCTAATCATACTTTTCTCATAAATTGAAAAAAATTTTAATATTATGGGGTTGAATTTAGGAAAATCTTGCTTTTTGGTTGTCCATCCGTTACCAAGAAAAAAGTGTTTTTTTAACCTAGGGTATACTTATATTGTTTCTATTACCATGATAATTCATGAAAGAAGGCTTATTTGTACCTATTTTAATATCCTATAATCATTTTTTGGTAATTTATTATTTTTCTTGCAAATATTGATCATCAAATATTGTCCGTCCGTTACCATCGACACCTCCTGAGATAAGGGTTAGCTTTATGATTAGACATTAAATCAATAAATTTCTATAAAAATTGCGTTAATTAACAACTTTTTCATATTAAGTAATATTAAAAAATTTATTTATTTATATTGTTTGTATTTTAATTGATTTTTATATGTTTATTAGGTTTATGAGGTGTGATAACAATAGATAGTGAGTTCATTTCAAAGAACTGAAAGCTGCTTTGATCAACTGACTATACAGTCTCTTATTTACATTATTCCTCAATATGATTATAGGTGTTAATCAAACATTCATATCAAAGACACTGTTATTTCTTGACGTGTGAAGTGTTAATCCTAATTCAGCAGATATGCCAGTCAGCTGAGAGTGATCTGCTTGACACCTCTGAGTGATGAGCACACTTCAGAAGGTGTGAATGACTCATCATAGACTCACACTTTCCCTTTGAAGAGAGGTGTGACAAATTAGGGCCACTATATAAAGCAGTGATTTCAATCAACAGCATCATTCATTCTGAGTTGTTCCTGAGTTAACCACCTCTTGAGTAACTCCAGGATGCCCTTGACTGCAGCAGAGAAGCAACAACGCTACCGTGAGAGACAGAAAGCCCGCTTAGGTGAGCAGGCTGTCAAACAGAAAGATGCTGAGAGAAAGCGTCTTGCTAAAGCGAAGAATCCTGAACTCACTAAAGAGCAAGGGAGACTTGCTAAACAGAAGCAGAGAGCCAGTCAGAAAGCTAAGAAGGACCCTTCTACACCAGAGTCCAGTATGCCGTATGCCACTGTTCCAGTCTTTCCCGTGCCAGGCGTCGTCTTGAGCATGCTCTATCAAAGTCACCACGGAAAGCAGCCAGAGTCCTGGGTGATGCCTGCAGGAGCTATTTAAACATTGATCCATCTGAGGCTGCTAAACCTGCTCCTCGCTCCTGTCAATCAGCAAACAGGATTCCAGATGAGAACCGACTGAGGTGCCGTGACTTCTACCTGTGTCCTGACATCAGCTGGACAGCGCCAGGCCGTAAGGGTTCCATCACAGTGGTCCGAGATGGTGTGAAGGTGCACGAACGACGCAGATATCTCCTCCTGACCATAGCTGATACTTGTGCCCTCTACTGCCAGGAGTATCCAGATGACACCATCCATCTCACCAGCTTCAAGAACAAGAACCTCAGACTAGACGTTGTGCTGACTAAGGACCGGATGCCGCATAATGTGTGTTTGCCAATACCACGAGAATATCAACCTGTTCCTTGATGGCCTCAAGCACCTGCCTGACCTGCCTTCCAACCACAGAGGCCTGCTTAGCCATGTATGCTGTGATACCAACTCAGAGAGCTGCATGACTGGTACCTGTGAGACCTGCTCCCACAAGTCTTCCTATGAGTACTTCTCTGAGCAGCTCAGTGAGATTCAACTTGGTGAATCTATCAACTGGTATGAGTGGACCCGCACTGAGAAGGGCCCAGAGAAAGTCCTGAGATTTGGTACTACTGGTGACCTGCTCCAAGTACTGAGTGAGAACCTCCCAGCCTTCAAGCTCCATGCCTTTGTGAAGAATCAGCAGGCCTGCTACTTCAAGTCAACCCAGCCCCGCCCTGGTCATGCTGTGCTGCAGGTGGACTTCAGTGAGAACGCCACCATCTTTGCCCAGGACAAGATCCAGAGTGCCCATTGGAACCATCCTCAGGCGACTGTGTTCACCGCTGTTGCCTGGACTACAGAGGGTACTCACTCCTACAGTGTCATCAGTGACAACCTGTCACATGATAAGTATGCCGCAGCCACCTTCATCGAGAGCATTGGAGACGACCTGCAGGCCAAGCTGTCCACTCCCTTGACTGAACTTGACATCTTCTCAGATGGGGCTTCACAGCACTTTAAACAGAAATCCATGTTCACCTTCATCACAACGCCTCTAGAGTTCAGAGGCATCAAGATGAACTGGCACTTCTTCGCCACGTCCCATGGTAAGGTGAAGTAGACGGCATTTGGGGTACAATCAAGAGGGCTGTCTTCCAAGCTATCATGAGTCGCCGACACTATGTCACCAATGCTGCTGAGTATGCTGCCTGTGCCAAGGAGCTGAACCAGACCATCATCATCTTATACATCACCAGTGAACAGATTGCTGAGAACAAGCCAGCCCTTGATGTCATCTGGGGTGCAGCAGTTCCAGTTCCAGACACACACAGCATCCATTGTGTCCGTGTCCAGGGTTACGGCAAGGTCACCGCCTCCCTCTACTCAGCCAAACCAGGAGAGGTTCATCATCTTATCCCTCAACTGACACCAGCCAGAGTTACTGTAGAGGCCCATAAGTGGTATGCAGCCATCAAGGGGGCTACCAGGCGCTGGTCTCTTGGTCAAGCTCAACGCCAGATGTCACCATCCAGTTGAGCCTTCAACTTTCTGCCGCAGACGAGAGCCAACAGAAACTTGTTCCTGGTAGTTGAAGATGAGGATACCATCAGCCTGGATGCTGTTCTCACTGAGGTTGAAGCTCCTATGCTCTCATCATCCAGCACAGTGCAGTCCCTCAAGCTTAGTAAGTCAGACTGGGAACTTGTCCTTGACTTGGTCAAGTAACTTGTCCATGACTTTTTCAGGTGATTCTATCATCACCCAAACCTATCACCAACAGTGCTTATATGTATACTGTATTGATTGTTAATTACTTATAGCATATTTTATTGTAAATATATATGTATCTAACATGATTTACACTGAATAAATAGATGAAAAATACATTAACTTGTTATTGTACATCCGTTACCAAATATTGAATGTCCGTCCGTTACCTTCCCACTTTTAAAACTCTGACCCTAAAATATAACTTAGGTTACTTGTAGCCCTATAATATTCTAGGACATCAAAATAGACAATATTTAGGGCATCTTGTAGAAATTAGGTTAAGCTTAGTAGATGGAACCGCACATTTAGGATATCTGTACAAAACACAAAAAAATTGACGTTAATTTTGTGTCCGTCCGTTACTGGTGGGTTTTCGGTAAAAATCAACATGAAAATTTTTTTTCCAAAATTTCTTTTTTGGATATTGTTTTAGAGGGCATTAATACCTTTCATATGATGTATAGCTTTTTACTCTGCTGTAATTATTTCTCCAATTAGAGCTCAAGAAGTAGTGGAACTGTCTGTCCATTACCGCTTGACCAGCCCCTATGGTTAAATTCTAATATACTTGTTGAAAGAATGATGATTTTTTTGGAAACGCATGTTTGATATAGGTATTATTATTACCCCTCAGCCAACGAAAGTCGGTCGAGGGGTATTGTCGTGGCACGCGGGCGTCCGTCCGTCCGTCCGTCCGTCCGTCCGTCCGTTAACTTTTCGTTTCCGGACGATAGCTGAAAAATGCCTTGGTCAAATGTTCTCATTATTTGGTCTTATGTTGAGGGTGGTTACAGGAAGCTCCCTATTGATTTGTGTCCAGCTCCGATAATCTTTATGGCCGCCACGGCAGCCATCATCATTTTCGTTTCCGGATGATAACTGAAAAACGCCTTGGCCAAATGTTCTCATTTTCTGAGGGTCTGTTGAGGGTGGTTAGAGGAAGCTCCCTATTGATTTGTGTCCCGCTCTGATTATCAATATGGCCGCCACGCCAGCCCTCTTCATTTTCCTTTCCGGACGATAACTGAAAAACGCCTTGGCCAAATGTTCTCATTTTTTGGTGGTATGTTGGGGGTGGTTACAGGAAGCTCCCTATCGATTTGTGTCCCGCTCCAGTGATCAATATGGCCGCCAATAAAGCGCAAGGCTGAGAGGTCCCACTCGCGACAGCGCGCTATTTTTTTTATAAGGGATATAGTGAATGAGGATAATAAACTCATGTCCTACAAACAATTAACTAGTTTTTATGGAACAGTCTGAACATAACAACAATATAATCAACTTATTGGAGCTTTAGCAAGTGCTTGGAAATCAAAAATTATAAAAGGAACAGGAGGGCATTTAGTCTGTAGGCCTCATATGAAAATGGCAAATTGGCTAAATAGAATAAAGATCAACAAACATATAATCACATTTTATTTAAGAATAAAGAACTTAGTCGCTGTACCATACAGGATTCTAGACAGTTGGGAAAATATGTTAGATACACCAGTCCCATGGAACCAAGTTTTCAAAATCCTTTACAGTACATCATTTGATCCAAAGATTAGATATTTTCAGTATAAGCTAATATATAAGTTTTTAGGAACTAAAAAGATGCTAAATGTATGGGGAATAGAGTCATCACCCCTTTGTCGATTCTGTCAGGAAGAAGTGGAGTCAATAGACCATTTATTTTGGTACTGTCCTATAATAGCCTTATTTTGGATTAAGATACAAGGCTAGATATCTCAGTACAATAGTATACAACTAGAGAATGTAATTCCAGGGAATTACGAGTGCATGAAAATGCAAGCTGTAGTTGCTTAAGTTGCTTTATGATATTGGTAGCTAGGTTGTTAGTCGGATAAATAGAAAAATCCAGTAGAAATTTTGAATGTGCCTGATGTTTGACACATACAGTATTCGGGGTGCTTGCCAGGGTTCTGGGAACCGGTTGCTATGGAGTTCTGGGTGGTTTCTAGGGCGTTGCTAGGCAGTTGCTATGGTGTTCTGGGTGATTGCTCGGGCATTGCTAGGCGGTTGCTATGGTGTTCCAGGTGGTTGCTAGGGCATTGCAAGGCAGTTGCTATGGGGGTCTGGGTGGTTGCTAGGGCGTTGCTAGACAGTTTCTTTGGTGTTCCGGGTGGTTGCTAGGGCGTTGCTAGTTGGTTGCTATGGTGTTCCGGGTGGTTGCTAGGGCGTTGTTAGGCGGTTGCTATGGTGTTCTGGGTGGTTGATAGAGCATTGCTAGGCAGTTGCTTTGGAGTTCCGGGTGGTTGCTAGGGCATTGCTAGGTGGTTGCTATGGAGTGCTGGGAGGTTGCTAGGGTGTTGCTAGGCGGTTGCAATGGTGTTCTTGATGGTTTCAAGGTGGTTGCTAGGCGGTTGCTATGGTGTTCCGGGTGGTTGCTAGGGCATTGCTAGGTGGTTACTATGGTGTTCTGGGTGGTTGCTTAGGCATTGCTAGGCAGTTGCTGTGGTGTTCTGGGTTGTTGCTAATGCGTTGCTAGGCAGTTGCTATGGTGTTTTGGGTGGTTGCTAAGGCGTTGCTAGCCGGTTTATATGGTGGTTTGGGTGGTCGCTAGGGCATTGCTAGGTTGTTGCTATGGTGTTCTGGGTGGTTGCTAGGGCGTTGCTAGGCGGTTGCTGTGGTATTCTGGGTGGTTGCTAGGGCATTGCTAGACAGTTGCTATAGGCTTCTGGGTGGTTGCTAGGGCATTGCTAGACGGTTGCTATAGGCTTCTGGGTGGTTGCTAGGGCATTGCTAGGCGGTTGCTATGGTGATCTGGTGGTTGCTAAGGCATTGCTTGGCGGTTGCAATGGTGTTCTGTGTGGTTGCTAGGTCGTTACTAAGTGGTTGCTAGTTGGAATGGTTGAACAGTTGGATGGTTGAGTAGTTTAAATTGTTAAATTATTTAATTGTGATGAATTGTAGTTGGGACTTTTATTTTGAAACAGTTGTGGACAGACGAAACAGTTGGCGGGAGTCACAGTTGATGACATCTGACAGTTGGAATGGCTGAACAGTTAAATAGTTGAGTAGTTTAAATAGGTTAATTATTTAATTGTTATTTATTGCAATGAGGACTTTTATTTTGAAACAGTTGTGGACAGAGGAAACAGTTGAACAGGATCTGTAGTCTTTAGAGAGCCAGATTGTAGTCATAGAGCCTGAGAAACTGACAGTTGCTGCCAGTGGTCAGGACACCTGGCACAAGATTCTATTTGCTTAATGGCCCAACTGTGATGTCATCAGCCCAATGTTAAGTCTATGGGGAAAAAAAAATTAATAGTTTTTTATTCATAGTTTAAAAAGTATAAAAGTTACAAAGATGAAAAATACATTGCACAGGTGTCCTAAGTAAGACCTACGCAACGCAGTTTGAATGAAGTTTCTACGTTAAACGGTTGAGGCCGCATTAAGTTTGTTAGAAGAATAATAATAATAAGAAGAACTCGGATAACAATAGAGTGCATTTTCATGCACTCTAATTAGATTTATTTAAAGTGTTACTGGGTGATGTAATAAAAGAACACACCTAATCTGTAACATAATTATATATTTAGCAAAAATATTTATTTTCGGGTTGACATCTGTGGAGGCATTAAGAATTGAGAAATTCAAAAACTTTGTCAAGTATTACAGTTGTTACGTATGTTTTATGTACAGCACTGTATATCATTTGTAAATGGAGATTTGTTACATACTATTTGTGCTGCCTTTCTGGTCAGCTATTCGTTTATTTTAGTCATCATTTAGCACCCTCTGGTGGTATGTCTGTAGAAAAACATGATCTGATGCAATACCACTTGTTTGTGATGAAATAGACTAGTGCTTTCTAGAAGTTTCTGGCTTCTTCTTGCCTGGAGGGGGCCGGATCACCCAGGACTCCTGTAGATCTTTCCAGAATGTTCCTGGTCTATATAAATGCTGTGATTTCGTTCAGTTGAAGAAGGTTTTTGTTTTTGCATCAGACTTACATAGTGGCATTAGAGTGTTATTATAAGATTGCACAGTGGATTATTTATAGACATTTTTTTTACCTAATCATTGAAGAATAAATTTGTTTAAGTTGTCTTTGCTGGTTTTCTTTGTTGTGATTTTCAAGTCATAACACAGTAGAATTGAATGTGTGATGGCCCATGAGACAGGACTTTAGTAATTTATGCCAAAAGATGGGATGTAGTAAGGGAGGCTGAAGGTTGGGAATAATGAGAGATGGAATAGGTGAGCTAATAACAACTAATGCAGAAGGTAGTAAAGCATTGTGAATGTATTGTGATTTTATTGTATTTCTATTTTTATTCATATTTATTTAATTTTTGTGTGTGTGTGTTTTGTTTTGTCTGGTGATGTAGGAGGACTCGTACACAATTATATAACTGACTGAATTTATAAAGTTATCCTCCAAAGCGTGGGGTGGTACCAGGATATAAAAAAAAAAAGAAAGGGGACCGGTCTGAGCCAGGAAATTAGTTTGTACAAACCCGTCACTTTAACTTGCATTGCATGCAAAATACTGGAATCTATCAAAAAAGACGAGCTGGAATTATTTCTTGAACATAATAATATCTTGAGGGACAGCCAACATGGTTTCCGTAAGGGAAGGTCATGCCTGACAAACCCTCTGGAATTTTTTTGAAGAGGTCACCAATACTTATGATCAGAGCAGGGCTTATGACGTCATATGCTTAGATTTTCAGAAAGCATTTGATACAGTACTGCATTAGAGACTAATTTTTAAAATGAGCTCCATTGGAGTTACAGGAGGTATTCTGGAGTGGATTCAAAGCTGGTTACAGGACAGAACACAAAGAGTGGTGGTCAGTGGAACCTCATCTGAGTTAGGTATGGTGGGGAGTGGCGTCCCCCAGGGATCGGTGTTGGGACCCCTGCTGTTCCTCATCTACATTAATGACCTTGATAGGAATATTGAGAGCAAACTGGTTAAATTTGCAGATGATACTAAATTGGGAGGTTTGGCAAATAGTGTAGAGTCCACTAAAGTGGTTCAGGATGATTTGGATAGAATCCAGAATTGGGCAGAAATTTGGCAAATGAAATTTTACGTAGCGAAATGTAAAGTTGTACATGTAGGTAATAAAAACATTAGACAGGATTACTTCATGGGAGGTTTAAAACTGGAATGTGCTCCACATGAAAAAGATCTGGGAGTGATTGTTGACCAAACCCTCATAGGTTCTAGCCATTATGCTGTAGCAGTTAAAAAAGCCAATCGGATGCTGGGATACATTGCCAAAAGTATTGAGTACAAGTCCAAGGAGGTCATACCTCTCTTGTACTACACATTTGTCAGACCACATCTGGATTATTGTGTACAGTTCTGGGGACCATACTTTAAGAAAGACATAGAGGCTCTAGAAAAAGTTCAGAGAAGAGCCACTATGCTAATTCCAGGTATAAAAGATGAAAGCTATGAGAAGAGGCTGAAGATCCTTAATCTTTTAAGTCTTAAGAAAAGGAGACTCAGGGGTGATCTGATTGAGGTCTTTAAAAATGTTAAAGGGATTAACAAAGTGAATTATGTTGGATTTCTTCAGCCAAGTTTTGTTAGTAGAACTCGGGGTCACAAATGGAAGTTGATCAAGGGTAAATTTAGCACTGATTTAAGGAAATATTTTTTTCACCCAGAGAGTAATCTCAGTGTGTAATAGCTTGCCTGACCATTTTGTTGAGGCAGAAACCTTGGGAATGTTCAAGAACAGGCTTGACTTAAAGCAAGATACCATTGAGTCTTTGAGTATCTGAAGTGAGATATTCACAATAGAAAAAAAAAAAAACGTAGTTATCCAGCTTTGTGCTGATGTCCATACAGACTTGGAGTGTCAGGGGTCATGATAAAAGTATAACATATTTAGTACTTTGTACCCTTAAGTCATGATATTTGATGTAAAATGTGGTGTCAACAGCAAAGCGGAGCCTCTTTAGTGGCTTCCAGGTGGCACCACTGGCAGGCAAAGTGAGATACAGACCTAAAAATTTGGCTTTTTTGGTGGTTTCCTGCTAAACCAAATTGGTACCCCATGGTAGGATAATTAAGACAAATTCGTCTTTATTGTCCATCCTCCCCATTTCATATATCGTAGAGGTACATTCCCTTGCACAATCAGGCTGGATGATTCTAACTTCTACTAGCTGTTGGAGGAAACAGACTTCACAATCAGATTCCCAAATAAATATCTTCATTGTCAATAAATGAATCTCCCAATTAAGAAAAAAAAAATCGGTCATTATCATTGCACTTAATTCATGAGAGGATTTATTTTTGTGTCCTGTTCCCTGGACGCAGTGCTCAGCACAAACTCTCTGAGATATAAGAGGGAATGGTCACCATTTTTCAACTCATTTCTCATCATGTTCAAGGGGATGCACCTTCAGAAAGATAAATGTTGAAAGAGATTGGATGCACAGGAATTGAACAATAGATAATCCATGTTTAGATGATGAGAACGTTGAAGTTTCACGAAGTCATTGGTCAGTATTCGGCACAAATGCCCATTCATTTATTCCAGAGCTCCCAATGTAAGCTCAGTTTTTGACTGCATTAATTTTGAAAACTGTGCTTTGAAAAGTAACAAATTTGTCTTCATGACAATTATTATAGTATTTGCAACAAAATTTATTTCTTCAGAGAAAAAAACTACAGTGATGTATGTAACGACAATTAATTTCTTTCTTGGATTTTCAAGAGGAATTGGGAATTGTCAAGTAAGTCAGTCTATTAACTAAATATTTATATTGCATACAATAAACTTATCAGGTTCATCATTCAGTGTGCATCTACAATTCCTAGGTGTCCTCTGCTTTAAAAAAATCTTGAGTATAGTTCATTGCTGATTAGGTAAATATTTTTTGACAGTAATAGATAAAATAAGTGAGAAAGGCATAAGAGGAGTGGACTGTTCCAGTTTTGGACAGCTTTTATATGTTTCTTACTATTTCCCTGAGTACATGAATAAATTTTGATATTTATTTTTGGGTGGTTCAGTTTTGGATTACGTCTCAAGTTGAACAAAGGAGGTATTCTCCTAATTAAGGGCTGCAATTGCCACGAATACGAGAAATTGAAAAGGTTATTGTGGCACTTCTCTGATGTAGCTTATTTGTTCAACAGGATCATGCGAAAGAAAGTGTTTGATGGTTAGATTTTAAACATGAGAGAAAGGCACATCAATCAGGATTCTGGGTATCCAGTCCCTGAGGCTAATTTACCAAAAAATGTATCGATAGTAATGTGGGCACCCAAAGTAATGCAGCATTAAATGATCAATAGTAAGGTTTGCATTGTTCTTTTGAAATGAAACATACATACTTTGTGTTGAGTGCTGTGACTAAAGATTGATTTGGAAAAATTAAAAATTAGAATTGATAATATCTTCTTCAGTCGAACATCAGAATTCTTTGGACACACACACACACACACACACACACAATGAACAATATTTAAATTATGATCACACTTTATTTGAAGTGTTGCTCATAGAGGCTTTATACAGCATGTATAATGCCCTCATACATGAGACTTAATGTCTTCATAAATCATACATGCAAAGTCAAATGTCATGAAATAACATCCTTATTCAGCATGAAATGCCATCCTTATTCAATATATATATATATATATATATATATATATATATATATATATATAACTGACAATATCTCTTAGCTAGTGGCTTAATGCTATAAAGAGTGACTTTGTCAGGTAAGTGACATTGTCATTGTCACATCTGGCATCACATGCTGAATAAGGATGTGTTATTTCACCCTTTTTACAAAGCATGACATTTGCTTATGTATGACTTATGAAGACATTATGTCTCATTTATGAAGGCATTATACATGCTGTATGGTTTTTAGGAGCCACACTTCATCTAAAGTGTGACCTAAATTATAAATCAGAAGTTGTGTAGTTTCAGTAATGCAATATATGACAAACTGCTCATTGTTAAATTTGTAATGTTGGATAAATTTACTAATATGAGACATTCCATTTATTTTTAGGTTCTAAAGGGCTGTTATTCTGGGAGCATGAAACAGTGAAGACCAATCAAACCTGCAATGAGCCCCCTGAATTCAGCTGCCATGACAAACGCCACTATTATACATCCTGATTACTTTTATATTAGTGGTTTCTCTGGGATTCCCCACACAAAATATTACTATGCCTCGCTGTGCTTTGTTTATGCTCTGACAGTACTGGGAAACACTTTTATCATGCTGATGATTTGCATGAACAAGTGTCTTCACTCTCCAAAATACATTGTAGTTTTTAATTTGGCTCTGTCTGACTTGTGTGAAAGCACTGCACTTGTTCCACAGGTAATTGTCACTTTTCTGTTTAAATCAAATTTAATCTCCTATGCAAGCTGCTTGACAAACATGTTCTTCTTGAATTCATGTCTCTCAGTGCAGTCTTTTACTCTCACTATTATGTCCTATGATAGGTGTGTAGCAATTTGCTTTCCACTGAGATACAATGAGATTGTGACAAATAAATCAATGCAGGGTGCTGTAGCTACCACATGGATTTTTTGTTTCTCAGTTAATGTCATTGTAGTGTATTTTATCAACAAACTGTCATTTTGTAAATCCGTTGTGATAAATAGCTTTTTCTGTGATCACGCACCCACATACAGTTTGGCGTGCAATGACAACACTCCAGATCGTGTTATTAATTGGACAAATCCTGTTTTTATTCTCTGGTTTCCAGTGCTGTTTATAATAGTTACATACGTTAGCATAGCCAGAGCATTATTTAAAATTGCAACAGCCTCTGAGCGGCTCAAAGCCATAAAAACCTGCACCTCTCATTTGGTCTTGGTGAGTGTGTTCTATTTTCCTTTGTTATTCACAATAGCACTGGACTCCTTCATTGACCAGAACACCCGAATTATTAACCTGTCCCTGGCAACCCTTTTGCCACCTATGCTAGACCCAATCATCTACTCACTGATGACAGAAGAATTCAGAGAATCTATCAAAAAGCTGTACAGAAGAAAGACAGATACACATCACTGATAGAGAACAAGGATTACATGCTCAAATGTCAAATGACTGACTGGCAACTTTAACCATGTTCGTTGTATTTTTGTTTCATCAACAGTAATCACAGCAAATTTGTGAAATGTAGTTCTTTATTTTTTAATGCTGAAAAATTTAGTAAAAGTTCAAAAAGATGAAAATGCATGAGTTCATGATAAATGGTTTGAGTAGAATTCTGTCTTGTCCATTTTGTTTGTATGTTTTAGGCACATAGGATCCCCAGTTCAATATTAAATAAAAAAATGATCTATGTGAATTTCACTGATCTACTCTATTTAGTTGAACATTTGACCCTACACCAGTGTTTCAACCCTATTTTTTCAACTGAGAGGTTAACAATTTTTTTGTTTTCAGGAAGAAAGATAAATGTTGAAAGAGATTGGATGCACAGGAATTGAACAATAGATAATCCATGTTTAGATGAGAACGTTGAAGTTTCACGAAGTCATTGGTCAGTATTCGCACAAATGCCCATTCATTTATTCCAGAGCTCCCAATGTAAGCTCAGTTTTTGACTGCATTAATTTTGAAAACTGTGCTTTGAAAAGTAACAAATTTGTCTTCATGACAATTATTATAGTATTTGCAACAAAATTTATTTCTTCAGAGAAAAAAACTACAGTGATGTATGTAACGACAATTAATTTCTTTCTTGGATTTTCAAGAGGAATTGAGAATTGTCAAGTAAGTCAGTCTATTAACTAAATATTTATATTGCATACAATAAACTTATCAGGTTCATCATTCAGTGTGCATCTACAATTCCTAGGTGTCCTCTGCTTTAAAAAAATCTTGAGTATAGTTCATTGCTGATTAGGTAAGTATTTTTGACAGTAATAGATAAAATAAGTGAGAAAGGCATAAGAGGAGTGGACTGTTCCAGTTTTGGACAGCTTTTATATGTTTCTTACTATTTCCCTGAGTACATGAATAAATTTTGATATTTATTTTTGGGTGGTTCAGTTTTGGATTACGTCTCAAGTTGAACAAAGGAGGTATTCTCCTAATTAAGGGCTGCAATTGCCACGAATACGAGAAATTGAAAAGGTTATTGTGGCACTTCTCTGATGTAGCTTATTTGTTCAACAGGATCATGCGAAAGAAAGTGTTTGATGGTTAGATTTTAAACATGAGAGAAAGGCACATCAATCAGGATTCTGGGTATCCAGTCCCTGAGGCTAATTTACCAAAAAATGTATCGATAGTAATGTGGGCACCCAAAGTAATGCAGCATTAAATGATCAATAGTAAGGTTTGCATTGTTCTTTTGAAATGAAACATACATACTTTGTGTTGAGTGCTGTGACTAAAGATTGATTTGGAAAAATTAAAAATTAGAATTGATAATATCTTCTTCAGTCGAACATCAGAATTCTTTGGACACACACACACACACACACACACACACACAATGAACAATATTTAAATTATGATCACACTTTATTTGAAGTGTTGCTCATAGAGGCTTTATACAGCATGTATAATGCCCTCATACATGAGACTTAATGTCTTCATAAATCATACATGAGCAAATGTCATGCTTTGTAAAGGGTGAAATAACATCCTTATTCAGCATGTGATGCCAGATGTGACAATATATATATATATATATATAACTGACAATATCTCTTAGCTAGTGGCTTAATGCTATAAAGAGTGACTTTGTCAGGTAAGTGACATTGTCATTGTCACATCTGGCATCACATGCTGAATAAGGATGTGTTATTTCACCCTTTACAAAGCATGACATTTGCTTATGTATGACTTATGAAGACATTATGTCTCATTTATGAAGGCATTATACATGCTGTATAAAGCCTTTAGGAGCCACACTTCATCTAAAGTGTGACCTAAATTATAAATCAGAAGTTGTGTAGTTTCAGTAATGCAATATATGACAAACTGCTCATTGTTAAATTTGTAATGTTGGATAAATTTACTAATATGAGACATTTCATTTATTTTTAGGTTCTAAAGGGCTGTTATTCTGGGAGCATGAAACAGTGAAGACCAATCAAACCTGCAATGAGCCCCTGAATTCAGCTGCCATGACAAACGCCACTATTATACATCCTGATTACTTTTATATAAGTGGGTTTTCTGGGATTCCCCACACAAAATATTACTATGCCTCGCTGTGCTTTGTTTATGCTCTGACAGTACTGGGAAACACTTTTATCATGCTGATGATTTGCATGAACAAGTGTCTTCACTCTCCAAAATACATTGTAGTTTTTAATTTGGCTCTGTCTGACTTGTGTGAAAGCACTGCACTTGTTCCACAGGTAATTGTCACTTTTCTGTTTAAATCAAATTTAATCTCCTATGCAAGCTGCTTGACAAACATGTTCTTCTTGAATTCATGTCTCTCAGTGCAGTCTTTTACTCTCACTATTATGTCCTATGATAGGTGTGTAGCAATTTGCTTTCCACTGAGATACAATGAGATTGTGACAAATAAATCAATGCAGGGTGCTGTAGCTACCACATGGATTTTTTGTTTCTCAGTTAATGTCATTGTAGTGTATTTTATCAACAAACTGTCATTTTGTAAATCCGTTGTGATAAATAGCTTTTTCTGTGATCACGCACCCACATACAGTTTGGCGTGCAATGACAACACTCCAGATCGTGTTATTAATTGGACAAATCCTGTTTTTATTCTCTGGTTTCCAGTGCTGTTTATAATAGTTACATACGTTAGCATAGCCAGAGCATTATTTAAAATTGCAACAGCCTCTGAGCGGCTCAAAGCCATAAAAACCTGCACCTCTCATTTGGTCTTGGTGAGTGTGTTCTATTTTCCTTTGTTATTCACAATAGCACTGGACTCCTTCATTGACCAGAACACCCGAATTATTAACCTGTCCCTGGCAACCCTTTTGCCACCTATGCTAGACCCAATCATCTACTCACTGATGACAGAAGAATTCAGAGAATCTATCAAAAAGCTGTACAGAAGAAAGACAGATACACATCACTGATAGAGAACAAGGATTACATGCTCAAATGTCAAATGACTGACTGGCAACTTTAACCATGTTCGTTGTATTTTGTTTCATCAACAGTAATCACAGCAAATTTGTGAAATGTAGTTCTTTATTTTTTAATGCTGAAAAATTTAGTAAAAGTTCAAAAAGATGAAATGCATGAGTTCATGATAAATGGTTTGAGTAGAATTCTGTCTTGTCCATTTTGTTTGTATGTTTTAGGCACATAGAATCCCCAGTTCAATATTAAATAAAAATGATCTATGTGAATTTCACTGATCTACTCTATTTAGTTGAACATTTGACCCTACACCAGTGTTTCAGCCCTATTTTTCAACTGAGAGGTTAACAATTTTTTGTTTTCAGGAAGAAAAGGATTGTTTTTTTTTCCCTACGGTTAAGAACTGAGGAGCAACCCTCAGCGAACCCGATGAATTCAATCATAGCCTCCCACAATAAAACCCTACTATGTATCCTGAGTTCATCCTCATAAGTTGTGTTTTTTGGTTTCCTGGCACAAAATGTTTCTGTCTTCTTGGGCTTTTGCTGTGTTTCAGATTGACAGGGAACCACTGAATACTGTCTTCTCAGTCCAAAGTGCACTGAAGTCTTCTATAAGGCCCTGAGATATTACCTTCACTGCATACTGGTGTTCAGTGGCGGCTCTAGAACTGGGAATTGGGGGGGCACAGACACGTCCCTTTTAGTCCTGGCAAGTTCTCAATCATTTTCCTTTATTGACGCGTTTTCCAATTATCGTAATTGGCAACTGAAGACACGGTTTCTCTCCATATGCGATCTAATAGCGATTAAATCATGGGCTAAATTCAGTACAGAAAAATAATTTACTTTTTAATAGGCCAATGCTTCGCGTTGATTGAACTGGTCCGTGTTATGCTGGTCCGTGTTAACTGGTCCAATGAAATATTGCCTTTCACTCTCGGTATTGCGTTGTTGATAAAAAAAAGTGGCACTCGGCAGTTAAATAGGCTATAAAAAGCCTGCGGCTCAAGCTATTTGCTTGATAATCGACAGGTATACAATTTTGAACAACGTTGATTTAAATACAGCAAATACGCGTCCAGATGAATGATTGTAGTCTTACCTAATTGGGGAGAACAAGCAGCACCTGTTAAGTGTGGAGTGCTCTCGGAGTGAACCTTCTGTTAATTATGAAAATGACTGAGAACAGGGCAGGACTAATAATTGTGCACCCAATTCTCAGTTCTGGCTTCGCCACTGTAGCCTCTTGAATTTAGCCCATGATTTCATCGCTGTTAGATCGCATATGGCGAGAAACCGTGTCTTCAGTTGCCAATTCCGATAATTGGAAAATACGTCAATAAAGGAAAATGATTGAGAACTTGCCAGGACTAAAAGGGACGTGTCTGTGCCCCGCCAATTCCCAGTTCTAGAGCCGCCACTGCTGGTGTTTTTTTTTTCTTTTTTAAGCCCGCCATCATTAATTAAAATGTCTTCATTAATCTCAAGAAACAATAAAAATAAAAATAGCCGCTCTGGCTTCAGTGAGTCGGTCTTCTTCCTCAAATATTTTGAGAGCGGGGCAGCGTTCCCCCTCTCAAAATGACCTTTTTTGTACTTTGCACGTCTTGCAACATATTAAATTCACAGTTGTGCAGTGGAGCAGCAAAAAGAAAAATAAAACAAGGAAACCGAGACAATGAACTGAGGGAAAAAATATCGGCTCTCCATCGATGGTTTGCGAGTAAAGATTATTCTGGCCAAGAAGATGATGGAAATACCACAGCAGCCGCCACTGCCCCAGCCTCTTCTTCTACTGAACACGTGTCCCCAACACCGATTCGCTCGGAGGAGACTCGGTGGCGGGTAGGTTACCAGTTTAGTTGCCCCACAACTTATGTATTACAACCCTGATTCTGAAATAGATGGGAAGAAGTGTAAATTGTGAATAAAATCAAAATGCAATGACTTCCAGATCACATGAGCCAATATTTTATTTACAATAGAACATAGATAACATTTCAAATGTTGAAACTGAGACATTTAACATTTTTATCCACAAAATGAGCTTATTTCCAATTTTCTGGCTGCAACAGGTCTCAAGAAAGTTGGGACACAGGCAAAAAAAGGCTGAAAAAGCAATTAATATATAAGAGAATCAGCTGAAAGAACATTTAGCAAGTAATTAAGTTAACTGGCATCAGGTGTGTAACATGATTGGATATAAAAGGGATGTCTTAGAGAGGCTGAGTCTCTCAGAAGTAAAGATGGCCAGAGGCTCTCCAACCTGTGAAGGCTTGCACAAAAAAATTGTGGAATACTTTAAAAACAATGTTCCTCAATGTCAATTTGCAAAGGCTTTGAAGGTCTCATCATCGACAATGCATAACATCATCAAAAGATTCAGAGAAACTGGAAAAATCTCTGTGCATAAGGGACAAGGCCGAAGACCTTTACTGGATGCCTGTGATCTTTGGGCCCTCAGATGCCACTGCATCACTCACCAGCATGATATTGTCATTGACATTACTAAATGGGCCCAGGAATACATCAAGAAACCACTGTCTGTAAGCACAGTCCACCGTGCCATCCACAGATGCCACCTAAAACTCTATCATGCAAAAAGGTAGCCATTGTTGAGCATGATCCAGAAGCGCCGCCGTGTTCTGTGGGCTAAGGCTCATTTAAAATGGACTGTAGCAAAGTGGCAAAGTGTCCTGTGGTCAGACGAGTCCAAATTTGACATTCTTGTTGAAAATCTTGGGCGTTGTGTCCTCCGGGCTAAAGAGGAGAAAGACTACCCCTCCTGTTATCAGAGTTCAATTCAAAAGCCAGCATCTCTGATGGTATGGGGATGCTTTAGTACATGTGGTGTGGGACACTTGCATGTTTTAAAAAGTACCATGAATGCTGAAAGGTATATAAAGGTTTTAGAGCAACATATGCTCCCCTTCAGATGACATCTATTCCAGGGAAGGCCTTGTGTATTTCAGCAGGACAATGCAAAACCACATACTGCAGCTATTACAACAGCATGGCTTCGTAGTAGAAGAGTCCGTGTGCTGAACTGGCCTGCCTGCAGTCCTGATCTTTCACCGATTGTGAACATTTTGCGCATAATTAAACGAAAAGTCCGTCAAAGGAGACCCAAAACTCTCCAACAGCTGGAAGCCCGTATTAAACAAGAGTGGGATCAAATTCCAATGGCTAAACTCAAGAAACTTGTCTCCTCAATGCCCAGCCTTCTCCACTTTGTGTAAAAAAGAAGAGGGGATGCTACACTATGGTGAACAGGCCCCTGTCCCAACTTTTTTGAGACCTGTAGCACCCATCAAATTTGAGATGAGCTCACTTTGTGGATAAAATTGTAAAATCTCTCAGTTTTAACATTTGCTATGTTATCTCTGTTCTATTGTGAATAAAATACTGGCTGCTGTGATTTGAAAGTCATTGCGTTTTGATTTTATTCACAATTTACACTTTGTCCCACCTATTTTGGAATTGGGGTTGTAGATGTCTACAATAAAATTAGCATTCATCAAGATACTAACAATTCATTCAAGAATAATTTAAGGTGCCTGTTAATAAGCCTATATTTACAGTATTTTATGGAATTCAGTGGTGTTAGTAAAAGCAGGAGTTTAGCCATCTTAATGGCTGTGGTTGGTTAAAGTTTGTGGAATTAATTTACGTGGTAAAAAGAGTGGGAGTTTAGCCATTTTAATGGTGTGGAGTAGTAAAAGGACAAAGTTGCAGAAGTGAGCAGAATAATTATTCCTAATGAAACCGAATAAAAGTCCCTATTTCTTGACTAAATAAATGTATGCCCCTCTTGTACGATCAGTAACTATAAACAGAATTGAACGTCACTTCCACAAATGTGGACAAGTGTTTCTAATGCTCTGACTTATTGAATTGCTTTGAGTAAAAAGTGAAGTGAGATTAAAATATAAGATTGAGAATAAAACAAAAATGCGCCATTTGATGCAAGAGAAAGCCCAATGTTTAAATGCTCCAATATTTGGCGGTAGTAATATACTCAGAGGCAATGAAAACGCAACACCAGTTTGGATTCAAATAATTTTGTGACTCAAATTTATTTTCTTATTTCAACAATTCAAATATGTTGGGTGGGTTGACTTTGATGAATTAAATGTGTTAATGGGCCGATTTGGGCAATAATAAACAGATGCATTAAACATAACGAGCACAAGTTGAAAATGAAAAATCACAACAAGACTGAACGGAACACACATTTAAAAATGAACTCAAAAGAACAGTCAGTATCGGGTGTGACCCCCACGAACATCCACACAGGCAGTACAACGTCTCCTCATGGACCTGACTAAGCGTCTTAGGTTGTCTCGGGGAAGTTGTCGCCACTCTGCCTGTAGTGCATTCTGGAGTTGCTGCCTGGTTTGAGGTCTGGGTACTCTTGATGAAAGACCTCGTCCCAGTTTGACGTACTACACCCAAAACGTACTGATGCTGGACGTACTACACCCAAAACGTACTGATCCACTTGCCGGGCACTTACTCCCGCCTCTAGCATACCCAGGGCCCTGTTCCGTTGTTCAGTCGACAGACGTGGCATTATGACACTTAAAAATGTTTTTTGTATGGCTTTTATCATGCCTTTATATAGGGAAGACAACCCCTCCTTCATTTCAACCACTGTACTTGCAGAACTCCTAATCCCATATGTTGTGCTCAATATGGATTGATGAGAGTCCAACTCTCACTGTTGAGTTACATGATGATCATTCATGTGTAACGAGGTACACATTGTGACCCCAATGGTCACTTAAGAACTCAAATTGGACTACTCAGGTTCTGAGCAAAAATAAATTAAAATTTAGAGTGTTGCGTTTTCATTGCCTTTGAGTATACATTGCAGAGAAAACCACTAGTAATATCCTCTATGAGCATGAAATAATCACACCATTTTAATTTGTTAAATATTTGTAAAATTCTAAAGAGCTAGATCTAAGCAGTTTTCTGTAAATAATTAGACTGTGTGAGATTAGTATGCTAGAAACATATCTCTGAAAAGAATATGACGGAAAAGTAAAAACAAGAAGAATAAAACAAAGGGTTCAAAATTTGCCAAAGTACTGTTAAACACTGTATACAGTAAGAGACTCTGTGCCAAATTTAATTGATACAGAGGGTTCTCTATCAAGTATTGAAAAATTTCAATTGCTATTTGAAGGTAAGAAATTATTGGGGTAAAGTGATCAGAAAAGTACCTGTAAATATAAAATATATTTTGAAATTTAATGGTACATGTTGGATTTATTAAAAAAAAAAAAAAAAAATCAAGTGAACTATTTTGGGATTGGAGACTGGATGGGTTTTTAAACAAAGATGTGCAGAGTCAAAACAATAAGGGAATGGAGCCTTGGGGACAAAAACAGAAAAGAAAAAACAGATAGGTGAAAGGTCGACACACAGAAATCAGAGAACACCAGTGAGGTCAAAGACTGCATGTGGAATTTTCAAACAAGAACAAGTTCTGCCCAGCAAATGAGTAATGTGAAGGATCAAATTTTATAACAAATGAGGCATTGTGATTGAACAAATGTGACTGAAAGCCTTCCTGACTAAAGAAATGCAATGAAAGATTTTTTTAAGGATTTTCCCTTTATTAGATAGTATTTAGTGGAGAGAGACAGGAAAGGTGGGATAAGAGTGGGCAAGACATGCGGCAAATGGCCCGAGCCGGAATCAAACCCAGGCCGCCGCAGGAAGGACTCAGCCTTATGTGGTGCGTGCACTTTAGCCGATGTGCCACCGGAGCACCCCTGCAATGAATGATTAATGAAGGATCTTTTCTCCATTTTGAACAGGAACTACAAGTCAACAAGTGTCTACATGAACTAATAACCTTTCCCCTGCTTATTTAACTTCTACAGGAAAGGATCCAGGCGAGTGGAGAAACGGCAAAATTATGTCGATAAAGTTTTTGTTCATTGTTGTATGCATCTAACTCATTCTCTTAAAACTTTTCCACAGAGTGCTCACTGCAGAAGAGAAGAGTTGAAAATAACCTTGAGTAAAAGTGATAAGCTGGCCAGCTAAGGAGTCAACTGTGGGTTTGCAACTTAAAAGTTTACCTTCTGAAATAGATTTGGGGAAATCCAATTCGGAGTATGAACTCAAGACTAAATTGAAAAGGTGGTGCCACCATATAATTGAAAAAGTCCACTAATAATGTGACCACATATTACTTTTCTTGCCATTTTAAATTTATTTTTGATTAGGCTGTCAATCAAATAAAAGGAACTGACTGAGTTGACCTTTATGTGCTGGGAGCCCAACAGAAAAACTCTTACGGTTGAATATTCAATGTGTACCCATTTTTGTGAATAAAAAATTTGCATATTGTAACATAGTCTAAAGCAACTCCACCCGGTTCTGCTGATGACGTGGGGAATTGTCACTATGGTTGGGGCTAATAAGCTCTGACTGTGCATCTCCTCCATGCTCTTAGCAGAACCCTAGACTGAGATGGATTGCTTAATCATAATTAATTGGAAAAAAAAAGGGTATTCATCATTGTTTAAAAGAAGTCTTGTACAGCACCTTAATCTGCACGGCCTGGACTCAAGGACGCCCCTCTATCAGACCCTGAGATTGAATACTTTGTTGATTATGGGAGGGGATTAGGACCCCCCGAACCTAGTCAACAGGCGGCGGCGGGACTGCAAAGTTCCGAGGGCACGTTAAAAAGGGGATATAGTGCTGGGGAGAGGACTGAAGGCCCCCGTGTCCAGTGAAGTATGAATTGACATACTGCCGTGGTACCGTCTAGTCGGCGTGTTTGTTGCATGTAAGTTGAGGGCAACACGTGGTACGTGGGCGACAGCCCACACCTAGCAGAGAGGCGTTGGAGATGACTTCTGTGAACAGGCAAGGCTGGTGAAAACGGTCAAAGTTTCTGTTCCCATAGCGAAGTGGGGTAGGGATCAGGCCGTCAGTTCCCACCTGGGTGGCTGGTAACCACTACGGGATTCGGGGATCGCTATCGACTGGGTCACTGGCTGGTCGGGTCGCAGAAGGCAGTAAGACCATGGGGTGGCCGCCGCGCTCAGCTCAATGTACAGTCAGGCCACCATAAGCCAAAAGCGAATGCGTCAGTAGGTGAGTGGTGCTTCTGTGATCAGTGGGCTTTGAAAAGAAGACACAGGGAAGCAGAAGGCAGAGTTCTCAACCTGGGGGAGCCCGGGCGAAGATGGAAAGGGATCTAGCCTGGAACTGTGCTCTGGGAAAGGGAGGTTCGAAGGATCCAAGTGGTTCGGCGTCACAAGATGAAGGGTAACCCATGTGTTGGATATGCTGTCTGTACTCATGATAGCTGTGTTGATAGTGGCCCTCTGCCACCTACTCACTCTACACATGCAGCACAGCTGATAGCTCATGTCAGCTGGCTAAAGGTCAGCGAGCAAACATACACACTGATTCCACTTGTCATGTTTTTGCCGGCCGTTGACGCAATCGGGGCATTATTCCTCCAACATGGAAACCCATAACTCATGCCCAGCTGATATTGCAGCTGACACAAACACTTGAATTAACTAAGGAATTAGCCTTTATCAAAGTGCAGGCTCATACCAAAAATGTTGACCCAATCAGTTTGGCTAACGCCTTTGCAGACAAAGAGACAAAGGCGGCAGCCAAACACACTCTTGTGGGGCTACTATTCCAATCTGAAGTGTCAATTTCACCTGCTGCGAGCGGAGCAAGATGCTGCTCCCCCACAAGCAAAACGTCAATTGACATCACATGCAGCGCAACACACTGATGACGGGTGGGTAGGACCCAATGGTAAGCCTATATCGCCGAAATTCCTCTTCCATATTGCTGCAGATTTAGTACATGGGCAGTGCCGTGTACCAAGAGGAGGGATCAGGGGGTTAATAGATCAAAGTTGCTATACCATTGGACTCATAACCTATCTTAAAAATTTTTTTCTAAGAAATGTCAAAGTTACAACACACAGGGAGGGATGGTAGTACAGAAGGGGGCAATCCCAACACGCCCTGAGCCATTCCATACATGGATGATGGATTTTATACATCTAACACCGTGAGAAGGGAAAAGGTATGTGTTTGCATTGGTATGCCTTTTCTCTAAATGGGTAGAAGCCTTTCCAGTCACATCTATAGATGCAATCACAGTAGCAAAAATCCCGATAGAGAAATTATTCCTAGGTGGGGGATTCCAAAGACATTGCATTGAAAGCAAACTGCGCAAAGCCATGGCAGAAACTAAATGGAATTGGGTAGCATGTCTGCCATTGGCACTAATTAGTATGAGAATAATACCACAGCGGGGATTGGGGTTGTCACCTTATGAAGTAGTACATGGGAAACCTTTTGAATTACCACATTTATTGCAGAGAACACAAATAGAAGAAGCAACTCTGGCAGAGTATATGAATAGAATGCTGACTAACAAGAGTGAGATTCGAAATGTGCTTCCTCCTAGATCAGTAGCGGTGCTGCCACCCGGAGAGATTAAGCCTGGAGATTGGATCCTGGTGCGAAGCGTCGGTAAAAAGCAGAAGTGGAGTGAACCAGCGTGGAAAGGTCCATATTAAGTGCTCCTGACCACACCGACTGCAGTGAGGATACAGGAGAGAGAAATGTAGATACATCAGTCACACTGCAAAGTAGTATTTCCTCCAGCTGGTGTGTAAGTGCATCTGAATAAGTCAGGATAGACTTGGAGGGAGTCCAGCTACAAAGGGGGGCGTGGCATATAGAGCTCGTCCGTCTCAACCTCGGTGAAGAACTTATTTACGCTCCAAGTCAGTAGAGACTCCAGACTGGTTCGTAAAATGGCTCACTTCTCCCTGTGTCTGTTGCTCCTAGGAACATGCATGGTAAGTGCAGGCTGGATGCCAACCTCGCCGAGGGCAAGAAGGTATGCAGGTATGGATAACCACCATCCTGAACTAGGAAATCCTACTCACATATATGCTACTAATTCATGGTGGAGATATGCAAATGGAACGGCACGTTCTGTTTACCGTACTGAATGTTATGTGTGCACACACCTACCAGCCTCCATATCTACACCCAGAGTAGAGGTGTTACAAGTCGCAGCGCCCACGATGAGTCTGAATAGTACGATCAAGTGCGCTATGGCAGTGTCTACTGCTCGTAGTGGATTAGCCTCAATGGACCCCAATGTACCCCTGCTCAACCCAATAATGAACTTTGGGTTAAAATACTGCTCCGACAAAGATGGATATCTGAAGTTGGGAAATGTGAGTTCTAATGTCTCATTCATGGTAGTCCATTATAGTTCGGGGCAGAAGTTTTGGCGATGTGTCAAAGGGAATGGCACATAATTTGTGGGAGTAACCCAGGGGTGTCAGGGGAAATTACTGATTTTTTGTGAATATCCAGAAATAACGGAAAGTCCTTTTTCACTGGTGGAGGAGACAGTCCAAATGGCACGATATGTACTCCGTCTGCACCGCACTGGAGGGGTGCATGCTTATGTACAATTAAATGATCACACGTACATTGTGAGCGTGGATAATAAAACCACACTACGGGGATGAGATGCAGCAGCACCATATGACCCGATTTGGGGATCTAATGTTCCAGCAGATGCAAAGTTGTGGTCAGTAGGGGGCAAGATTGCTTTCTCCCTGTTCCCACAGCTGGGAGTTGTACAGGTAATGTTGCGAATGGACACTGTGAACTATCGCCTAAGTGCACTTATAAATGTAACCCGTAATATCACTACGAGTTTACAGCAAGAATTAAGAGCCATATGAATGATGATGTTGCAAGGTCAAATGGTGCCCGATCTATTGATGGCAGCACAGGGGGAAGTGTGTCAGATAATAGGAACCTCATGTTGCACCTATATACCAGCAAATGATGAGGAGGGAGGAGTAATAGATCAAGGCTTGCAACGTTTAAAAGAACTATCAGATGCACAACAGAATGACTATGTACTTGATAGTACCTGGTGGCAGTGGCTCGTTTCTGGGGGGTGGAGAGCAGCAATAACATCTATGTTGAGCCTCATAGCAGCAGGATTCGCAGTACTGCTCTTTCGTAGTTGGTGTGGGATTCCAATGATTAAAAGTGTCATATCAAAAGTGTTCAATGCTGACCAACAGTTTCAGATGTTTATGTTACAGGACATCAATGAAGGACATGCTCTGCCTGAGGAGCTGGAGGAGCCATATAATGATGTGATGGAAAAAGAGACCCTGTTTGAACAGAAGTATTAAAAATGAAACATTTCCCATGAATGAAGCACATGCTGAAAATTGAGAGAAGTGGCATGTTAGCAGATAATCAATTATGAACAGGGGGGAAATGTGAGAGAATTTTGGTCATAAATTGGTTATTTAATTATATATTGCTTATAGTAATCTAGGTTGTGCGTAATTGCTAATTCTTGCAGTTTAGCTTGTTCCTATGTAGAAGTGTCATGAAGTGTGTTTACTGAACAGTGTGTTCGTTCTGCGTCTGGAGATCCTGCAAGACCTTGAGTGTATCTGTCTCTGATGTGTGTTCCTTACGCGCCTGAGATAATTACAAGGGGGGGGATCTCCTGTCCGCTGCGGACTGATGATGTGGTCAGGAACAGGCCTACGTGGAATACATGCACTCAGCCGTGGAATGCAGGGAAGAAACATACTGTTGTAATGAATCAGTCCTAAGGGGAGGGATTATGACTTTCTGCTCATATAAATATCTAAGCAAAGGAGGAATTTGGGGTCCTTGTTCTTGCATGTAACGGGGAACCTGTATGCATACAGTAAACTGGATCCATTATTTTTACTATCTCTGTCTCTGAGTGTTTTCTTACAGGAATACAAATTAAAATTCCCACGACACTCATTGCAGGTTATCACACTGCTTGATTGCAATTGTTGTCGCCGAGGGTGGCACAACCAGTTATTAGGTTTGGGAGGCAATTACTGTTTCACATAGGGCCAGGTAGGTTTGGATAACGTTTTTCCCTCAATAAATGAAATTATCATTTTAAACCTGCATTTTGTATTTACTTGGGTTATCTTTGTCTTATATTAAAATTTGTTTGATGATTTGTAACATTTTAGTGTGACATATATGCAAAAAAATAAGAAATCAGGCAGGGGGCAAATACTTTTTCACGGCATTGTAGGGGAGATGCAGGTGAGTTGAGCCACGAGGAGAGTTGTGCCACCCCCTCAAACTTGTATTTAGAGTTCAGAGGTTCAGTCACATGCGCCCTCTGCTGGTAGTGCTTAACATCACTGCCATTTTAGCATAAGCAGGCAGAGGTGGTCGGGCACAACAAAGACACAGGTCACAAAAATATCAAAAGACAGCAAAAAGTGAATAACAGTTTCAGGTAAGACCCTTTCTATTACTCACATAAGAGGAATTTATCAGGCAGCTATTTCTGTGTAATCTAGCTCATATATTGTTCTTTCATTCTGATCAATTTGATAGATGTTTGATTTACCGATATTGGTATGTGTAGGGAAATTTGAAAATGGCTGCCTTAAGGAGAGTTGGGCCATACTCTCCTCTGACTGCATTATTGTATTATTATCATATTGTTGTAACCAGTGTTGTGACTTGGAGATAGTAATTGGCGGGGGAAATCATAATTGATACAAAAATGACTTTGAAATAATCAGACTGTTCTTCCCTGTCCAAAACATATATGACTCCGCCCCTCTCTCAAGGATGGGTATTGCATTTGATAGAATGAGCTGAGTGTTTATATGTCATTATTGAAGATGTTGTTTTTACAAACTTTGTTGTAAATCTTTCAGCAAAGTCAGTCCTCAGTGTTGTTAATTGCCTATTAGGAGAGTGAAGGAAGGATTAAAAAAAATCATTTTAACATAACCCTGTGATAGTAGGTCCACTATTCGTAATCTAGCCTTTCAAATACTTTTGTTTTGAGATAACGATATTGAATTAAATTTGTTGAGACTCATGTTAAATTTCAACAGCCCGCCTGGTCTGAATGGTGGCACTGTTGACTGTGAAAATACCTGAATAAACTCTCCTCACAATTCAAATCCAACACAAATCCAAAAATTTTAAGATTTGAAAGAAAATTTCCTTTAAATTTCCCTCTGCCAAGACAGGGCGCATCAATAATAAGGAGTTTATTTGAATAAATTTCTACGTTGGTTTGACTGAGGAAATGTTCATAAAGTCCTCGTTTTCCACCTGCGGATGTACAAAACGGTATCACACCTTATTGGACATGAATGACTACTTTTTTGTTACAATGACACCAGAAAATAAAGTCCCTTTAAAATTACATGAAGCCAAACTGTATTGTAAGACAAGTTATTCTTGTGTGGTGCATCGATTAACTTGCGTGATGAAGTGTTTGCAATGAACTTCTTTCCAGGTACTTGAATGCTGAAATCAGTGTCTATTTTAATGACTAAGAGAAAGACAAGTCTATATTGATAGCTGTCATATATTTTCTTGCTGTAAGTTAGCCAATTTTTAATATTGTATATCTGTTTATAATGTGGCTCATCTCTCCAAGAAGTGGCACAACTCTCCTGAAGACATGGCTCAACTCGCCTCACACCATGGGAGTGTTCAGCCCCTTGGCATTTTTTTTCCAATGTAAAGTGTGAAAATATGCACTGATCTGGAATAAAATTTTCCTAGGTATAAAACAGCTAAATAGTTGTACTTCAACATGGTAACAAACAGTCCCTATAAATAGGGATTCATTAGGAAATATTGCCAAAAATATAAAACTTGGCTCAACTCTCCTGCATCTCCCCTACATGATAATATGTCAATAGTTCCACTATTGAAGGATGTGGACTTCTACCGGGTCAGCGGTGGTGGGGGTGACAGAGAAAGGCAGTTAAGGGACCTAAAAAAATCGGCTCGCTCAACCCATCAGCTAACTGCCTACAACCCGTCTTCACCGAGGTTACCCAACTCGGGGTCTCTGTGGTGCTATTAACAGACATTTTTGACATCTGACAAACGTCCATAACTGGCACCCCAAAAGTGAGCTAGATCAACAATTTTACTAACCGGATGAAAATTATTGCAAAATGTACGGTATGACCCATTATATACATAATCACAGCTGACAGAAATTTTCTGCGGTGGGGTACCCCCAACAGACACTCCCTACCCCCAAAAGTGAGCTAGATCAGCAGAACTGCTAACAAGTTGAAACCTACCGCAAACTTTCTAGTATAGTTCCCTATAGCCATGATTACACTTGACAGACATTTTCTGTGGTGGGGTACCCCCGACAGGCACCCCTTACCCCCACCCCAATATTAAGCTAGATCAACAGTTTTGCTAACCAAATGAAACTTACTGCAAAATATCCATGATAGTCCCCCATATCTGTAATTACAATACAGACATTTTCTGTGGTGGCGTACCCCCGACAGACACCCCTATTCACCCCCACCCATAAAATGAGCTAGATCAACAATTCTGCAGACTAAATGATACCTACTCCGCAATATCAATTGTAGTCCCCCATATCCTGGTGGAAGTAAGAGGTTTATTATGAATAGGATTACTAGTGAATAGTCAAATGAATTGACCATTACAGGGTTCAGCAGTAAACATTTTATCCAAACTAACCAATGAATACAGAAAACATAATTTTCAGGCAGTGTTTCAGCCAAGCCCCAGATTGTTAATTGATCATGTATATTTGCCTAGTTTGAACACAACACAGAACAACACACTTGATGGTTTGAGGAGGAGCTTGTATTCAGATTTTCCACATTAACTAGTGGAATGAGTCCTGGAAAACTGTGCAAGACATTCGTCATCCAAGTCAGAGTCGGAGTCTTCAGACCATGGTTCATCACCAGAATCATCTCAGCTCAACTTCAGATTGAGCTGCAAACTCATTCTCGGATTCTGCGTCCGACTCTACTTCTTCCCGTCAATCACGTCATTGCCCTCGTCTGAGTCTGCTCTTAATAAGGAATCTGGTAATGCTGGGCCTTTGAGCCAAACAGGTTGAAGGATGTCTTTCTTCTTGCACCATCTATTTTCCAGTGGGCTTAAACCATCAGCTGGGCAGGGTAAGGAAGCAGGGCTCCACATTATGGTAACATAATGGGCCTGAGGAGATGCATGTGAAGGCTTCTTCGTGATGGTGGCAAAAGTGCACAGTCCATCTTCTTCACATTTGTGAGAGGAGTGCTCTGAAAAAAGTACAAGTATACAGTGAGAAGAAAAAGCGATACTGTACATTACCAACATTTTTTACCCCACTAACTTACAACTTACCTGATCAATTTTGCCAGTCATCTGTATCAGTTTGTTGTCTCAAGCTTCATTGACATCTTTCCCCTTGGTCTGTCCATACAAGCTGCACACTAAATCTGAAGCCACATCTAGATCAGCACCATTGCCTGGATCAGCCATTCTAATGAACAGGCCCAGAAAACGTCCAGTCTTGCCTTTCTCAACAACTTCCAAGGCTTTTACTGTGCCTTTCCTGAAAGAATTTAAAAAGAGCAATTAGTACCGGTATTATTTTGAATTGAAAATTGCATTGCAGGGAAAATGAGCTAGACAAATCAACTAGGGTTTATGTAGTCCGTTCATATGTGTAGCATACATACCCTTTCCTGAAGAACGCTGGTGTAAAATCACACCCGGTTAAGGCATGGTATCCTACTAGTGCTGTTGCGAGGCCTGGCTTGCGTTGATCAAGTATGTCATCAATGTTGGATACGTTGATGTGTCTTCTCTTGTTTCCCTGCCCATAATCCAAAACAACTTTTGTCATGGTACGTACTTCCGCTCGGGTGAGATTTTACATCAGCGTTCATCAGGTAAGGGGATGCATGCTGATATGAATGTTTTTAACTAAGATTCCGACATGGAATAAAAGTATGAATGATTTTTTTGAGTGTCATTTAAAGACAAAACAGATCTAATGTTATCGATGACTTACAAGTAGCATGACTGAACAAGGTTCTTAACATGAAGCTCAAATTTTTGCTCCTTAAAACAATCATACATCGCCTCCATTTCTCTTGTGATCACACCAGTAGACAGAGTAACTGGAGAATTCCATTTCAGTCTTGAATGGAGCTATTAAGTCATGTTTCTAACACTGCAATTACAGCAGCATCAGAACTAGCTGTAAGGTGTTTGATTTTCTCAAGCTAGGGCAACAGGCTCCTTTGCATTAATTCAAAGCATGGGGACCATACTTTAAGAAAGGTATAGAGGCTCTAGAAAAGTTCAGAGAAGACCCACTAAGCTGATTCCAGGTATAAAATATGAAAGCTATGAGAAGAGGCTGAAGATCCTTAATCTCTTTAGTCTTAGGAAAGGTAGACTCGGGGTGATCTGATTGAGGTCTTTAAATATGTCAAAGGGATTTGTCGTCGTCGTCGTAGCATACTCTGGTCAGAGCATAGCCTCTCTTAGGGCAGTATGGTAAAAATGTCTGTTTTGAGCAGTCCTAGTTGCTTTTTCCATAGACCCGAAAGCCTCCTTCACTGTTCTGTCCCATCTACATCTTGGCCTTCCTCTACTTCGTTTTCCAGGAATGTGTGCCTCAAGCACGCGCTTCTCCATCCCATCATGCCTCACTATATGACCAAAGTATGCCAGCTTCTGTCTCCTTACATACTGTAGCAGCCAGTCACGAGTTACTTCCAGCTCATTCCTGATGTCTTCATTTGTGCGCCTTTCCGCCCAGGGGACTCTCAGAATCCTGCGGTAGCATTTATTTTCAAATGCTGTGATTTTATTCTCATCTGTCTTCCGCAGAACCCAAGCCTCACAGGCATCAGCAGCTATCGGGAAGATGCAGGTTCTGAGAACTCCGAGCTTTGTCTCCGTATCCTGTCCTTGCCTTCATTTCTTCATACCATTTCAAGGCTTTTAAACCCATGGCCAGTCTACTCTTTATTTCTGTGCTGACATCACCATCACTCTGGATTCTCGCACCGAGATACTTAAAACTATCAACCTCCTCCAGTATTGACCCATCAACACTAACTCTTTCAACATTTCCATCATCCTCTCTGACTACTGGCATGACATTTGTTTTAGAAGCATTCATTTTCAAACCATATTCTTTGCTCTTTTCATTTAGTGTGGTGACATATCTCTTCAGACCATGTAGCCTGTATCAGCCACATATAATGTATTTGTTTGATTGATAAAATATAAGGACAAATAACTGAGGTTATGATGATTTGAAATGTAGGCCTATTGAATTACTGTACGCAGTATTTATAATGTGTGTATAGGAAGCCTGGCCAGGCATTGCTGAAATTTCTCTTTTTCATTACTTGACATACATGGGTGTATATCACTGATTTCACAGCCATTCTTAGCCTAGACAGACGATAGGGTAAAGCACTGTCACTCACCTTCTCACTTTCTCACGCACACTCCTTCTGCCTGTCTGTCCTATGGCTGTGCTCTGGGTGGAATCACATGTTCTTTTTTTAAATTGAGACGTGGAAAACTGAGAGGAGCGTTGATGAGCCTGGAGGAAGAAATGGCCGACTGCAAATATTTCTGATATCCTCTTGATCGCCCGAAATGGAATTAAGGAGCAACTCCGCTGCTGTGTCCAAACTTCTCATAGGATTAAACTCTGCTAATCACGTCCGATGGTTAATATACGCGGACTATTAATTAACTTTTCAAGGTGAGATCGGCTCTATTTTCATTGTGCTTTTGCTGTGGCGTTTATTCAGAAAGACTGCCTTGCTGCCTGGCGTGGATTACCGTCATTGAATTATTATTTTTATTATTATTATTTGCTATTTTGCCACGTTGGAGTTTGTTGGAAGGATTTTCTTTTTCCTTGATGAACTTGAGCGCAAGGCTGCGCGTCTTGTTTATTGCTGCTGTGCTATTGGACTGAAAATATACATAGACTCTACAGCCTTTGGGTTCTTTATTTTGTTCACTCTACTCTATCTTCCCTCTCTCCTCACCTAAGCACTTGGGAAAAATAAATTTACACTTAAGAAATATTTTCTGTGTTGCGTGGTTTAAGCGACTCTCGACTTTTTCTTTGTTAACAACTCCAAACGAGTCGTTACAACCAGATCTTGACTTAGAAATCATAGCTGTGTCATCTGCATATCGAAGATGACCCATCTTTGAACCTCCTACATGGAGCAAATCAAACTGTTCTGTTTGACCATCTTCCAACACTTCCCTCATTATGTTCTCTGTGTAAATGTTGAAAAGCACCGGAGAGAGTATACATCCTTGTCGGACACCCTTCTTGATAGCAAACCAGTTTGTAGTGCCACACTCCAGCCTGACTGCTGACTGCTGATCCATATAAAGAGATTTTATCAGCTTTATCACATGTGGTGGAAAGGGATTAACAAAGTGAATTATGTAGGATTCCTTCGGCCAAGTTTTGTTAGTAGAACTCGGGGTCACAAATGGAAGTTGACCAACGGTAAATTTAGCACTGATATTAGGAAATATTTCTTCACCCAAAGAGTAATTTCAATGTGGAACAGCTTGCCTGACCATATTGTTGAGGCAGAAACCTTGGGAATTTTCAAGAGCAGGCTTAATTTAAAGCTAGATACCATTGAGTCCTTGAGTATCTGAAGTGATATATTCACGATAGTTAACAGAAACTGGCGAGCCTAGTTGGGCTGAACGGTCTGTTCTTGCCATTCATGTTATGTTATGTTATGTTAAATAAAGTGAAGTCCTCTCCAATTACATAAAACATCAAGATCATTCCCTAAAATGTTCATCTTTGTATGAGAAAGAAAACAAATAGTTTATAAATAAGGAAGACCTAAAACCTCTACAAAATTGTAAACAAAAACTAGATGAGCTGTTTATATATAAAGTGGAGGGGGCCCTTAGATTTACTGGTTGGACTTACTATGAGATGGGAAACAGGGCAAGCAAACTGTTGGCATTCCAGCGTCACAAAACAGTTGTCGGGTCGTTCATTCCTCGCTCACCGTCCAATCGTCACTGTCACTTTCTTTTTAAAGTGCTCTTCTTCTCGACTGCTGTCGATTGCGCACATACAGATGCTGTAGACCATCGCCCCCTGAGGTCACAAAATCTGATGGGTCACAGATTTCGGTGGAACAGCACACGTTCACAAGCAGAGACAACCGCCACTTTATGGCATTCTCTCACTTTATTGGAGGCAGTGGGTGACTCCAGAATTTTAGATACTGCATTACTGCAGAGGTCAGTGACTGAGAGACCTGTGTTATGAACTAGATACTCTAAATCAATGATCTCTGTCGGAATGTGGAGCTATTTTACACATTTGTTTTTTTTTAATCTCTTCAAGCAGCTTTAATGAAAGAATACAGTAATATATTTCACCACTTATTAATCCAGATCTGACAGGATTTATTCCTGAATGCCAAGGCATGAACAACATTTGAAGAACTCTGAATCTGCAATCAGTGGCTGGATCCAGAAAAGAACCCTCAGTGCTTATCAAGCCAAAGTCAAAGTCGATTTGCGATGAGCATAGAGCTATTAGTAGAGATGATTTGATCAAATCCCCAAACACAAGTCAAAGATTACCAAAAGGGTATTACACATTAAACTTTGTTACTCATGGACAAAATTTACTTCATGTAAATTCACCCCTAAGACTCAATTCTACTCATAACTAGAGGCACTCGTAGAGTGCAAACCTCCGCCAAGGCAGCACAATCCAAATGTGCATGAGTGGGAGCAAAGTTGAGTTATCGCGCGTGATAGGATTTCAAGATGGCTGCCGTGGCAGCCATATTGTTCCAGTGATCGCGGTCAAAACAATAGGGTCCATCCTTGATGTAATAGCAATCTACCCACAAAATTTCAGACAAATCCATGCACAACTTTTTGAGTTATCGCGTGTGATAGGATTTCAACATGGCTGCCGTGGCGTCCATATTATTTCACTGATCGCGGTGAAAATCAATAGGGTATATTCTTAATGTAATAGCAATCCACTCACAAAATTTCAGACAAATCTGTGCATTACTTTTTGAGTTATCACGTGTGATAGGATTTCAACATGGCTGCCGTGGCGGCCATATTGTTTCAGTGATCGTGATGAAAATCGATAGGGTCCATCCTTGATGTAATAGCAATCCACTCACAAAATTTCAGACAAATCCATGCATAACTTTTTGAGTTATCGCGTGTGATAGGATTTCAACATGGCTGCCGTGGCGGCCATATTGTTTCAGTGATCGCAGTGAAAATCGATAGGGTCCATCCTTGATGTAATAGCAATCCACTCACTAAATTTCAGACAAATCTGTGAGTTAATTTTTGAGTTATGTTGTTCATAAACAGACAAATAAACAAACAGGGGCGAAAACATAACCTCCGCCCCATCTTCGTTGGCGTAGGTAATGAATGATATTAGACATTATGGAGAGTTGTCAGGTTATATGATAAATGAGTAAGAAGTTGGCCACTTCATTTGAATAGTGTAGCACCCTTTCATTGGGCTAGTAAGGGATTTAGGTTTCTAAGAATCATTCTGACCCTCAAGACCAATCAGTTATTCCAATCTAATTATGAGAAGTTAATTATACAAATCATATCAAACATTGGTAGATGGGAAATTTTACCTCTCTCTCTTTTTTTCGACAAATGGAATGAATTTAATGAATGTCCAACCAAGATTTCATTATCTTTTTCAATCCGTACTCATACCAGTACCTGCAACCACCTTCAGGATGTTCAACAAACTTTTATCAAAATGTATCTGGCAGAAGAAAAGACCCAGGGTCTGACTCAAAACACTCCAATCTCTAAAACACAAAGGTGGCCTCGTCATGCTGGATTTTAAAAACTACAAGTACTATTGCGTAGCCCAACTACAGATACAGTATTGGTAATATTTTTGGACAAAGCACATGGGAAAAAATTATTATCAACACTTGGACACAAAATACACTGAATGTGTGGGAAAATGTCAGGAAGAAGGGGAGAGAAACAAGATTAATATCTCAGGCCATGCCAATCACAGGTCATATAGATTTTTGTCCATCTTTGTGTGATGGGGGAGGTGAGCTAGCTTGGGCCTGATTACAATTGATCAGTTAATGGAAGGCAATCAGATGATGTCATTTGCGCAGCTACAGCCATGCTTCAGGTTGTCTTTGAATCAGGCACGGTGCCAGGATTTCAGTTTGGGGTTGGCCAAACCAATTGTGGGTTGGCCTTAAATTCCAAAGATTATGTCACTTAAAAGAACTTAAAAAGGCTGTATCAGCGATATGATGTCACTATTGTTGACAGTTGAAACATTCTCAAAACACAGCAGAGCCGCTCGCCCCTCCCCTTCAGGAGCTTGGAACATGAACGCGCTTTTCTTTAAGTGAAACGTCTGAGTAATTATGGCTCACTCAGCTGGGTAAATGGCTGCGTACAGCTCGTTGTGATAAACGCCCGGTAGCAACAATGACGACCATTGCCAGACGATACATTTACATCATTAGAGCTAGTTACAACAAGGTATCTGAGAAGTTGTTTAGCTCGGCAATGTCGGCATTACAAAATGCAATGTCGGCATTACGTCACATAGATCACCACTTTTAGCTAAACTTGTCACGCGGTTATACATTCATCGACGAATTTCAACTCTGAGTACTAACCAGAGAAAAACAGTGCCAGGGCACTGTAGCTCACCTGGACATTCACTCAACCAAAGTTTTTCAGTCCTTTTGTTTAAGTCAACCATTAAATGGTATTATTTCAGTTGCCAATTAAACACAAACATGGTTTCACATGGTAATGAAAATATTTTTGAAATAAAAACTTACAGCGTACACTATTAGCTGGGCACAATTTTTAATTGATAAAAATGTTTTGGAAACAAAAAAAAAAAACCCAATTATAATGATTTTGAAAATATTTTCTGTTCCCAGATCCATATATCTAAATTAAAAAGAGTAAGTGATCATGTTTGTAGATCTATTTAAAATAACCTTCAATGCATTGGGAAAAAATATTTCCAATTCCAACAGGCATCCAACAGTTTACTTTTACAATTAATTAATTTTACAATACAATTAATTTTACAAGTACTTCATTGTACCACACCATATTCTTTCCTGAGGCTTCCCACAACAGCTGGCTTCATAGTGAATTTTAGTCTAGATAGCTCTATATTTTCCTGTAGCAATAATATACTTTTCATACAGTTGAACACTATCAGCATGATCAGTGAAAAAGTGCTTTTATTGGTATTTCCGATAAAAAGGTGTGGCCCAATGGTGAAATGAAGAGGTGAAATGAAGGTCAAAACGCATTTCACAGCAAAACCTGTAACGTGTTCAGCCTTGCAGCTTAGCATCTACAAAGGAAATTTCAATATGGCTGCCACTGTTGCTATATTTGAAATGGAATCAGAACACCTTGAACAAACTTTCCTCTCCCTAGCTACAGAAAGGTGTATACAAAGGTTTAGCTTGATCAGTCACACAGTTTCAGAGAAGAAGATTTTTAAAGATATTTCTGAAATCAAGGGGCGTGGCCCCATGACAGAGGTCAAATGAAGGTCAAAATGCCATGCACAGCGAAACCAGATTATATATGTTGAGTGTTGTTATTTGGCACATACACAGCAAATTTCAGCTGAATCGCACCAAAAGTGAGTGACTAATTAGCAAAAATAGCATTTTCAATATGGCTGCAAAAGCCGCCATATTTGAAGTTGGATCGGAACGCCTCGAACAAACTTGCATGCCAAGTTTCAGCTTCATTGGCCCAGTAGTTTTGGAGAAGAAGATGTTTACAGACGCTGACGCATGACGACGCCGACGCACGACGACGACGCATGATGACGGACAAGCAGGCCACGACATAACCTCATCTGGACTTCGTCCAGGTGAGCTAATAAAAAAAATGTTATTACACGGACACAAACTCTGGTTTGATCAGACAGAATTGGCAAAATCACTAGCTTGTCAACCGAGAGTTAGCAAACAAAGAGGAACTATCGATCTCTCTACCGTTTGATTCATTCTGACCAGCATAAGCTATGCAAGATAGCCTTACAAAAACAATAGACAAGCTTTCCTCAATTTTGCTTGAAATGACAATTTATAATTCACATCCAACCGAGTTAGCACTAGCTCTACTCACCTCAAGAAGAAACAAGGCAACCTGGGCGTCAGAATTAAAACCATTCAACTCCTGGAATTCTCTCCAACATTGGTATGCTTTCCCTATGTTTATTCGGGACTTTGCATAGCTGCGATCGCGTTCCTTTTTCCTCGACATGCACTCGTTCGAGCGTCTCTTTTTCGGTTTAGCTTCCGCCATGCTTCAAGCTGCAGCATCGGTAGTGCCACAGCCAGTTCGTTTCGTTGCCCGGCCTGCTCAGTCCCACCCACTTGTCGTGCACCAGCACGGAACAGGCGCAGAAGACCCACCCTTGCCCTCCGATTCGTTGGAACACTTTTGTTGATGTTTGGGGGAGCAGGTAGGTCCACACGAGTTTGTGTATCTTTCTCAGTGCCTACCTGGCTGTAGGTGGCCTACAGAGACCGGAGTTTTCACCGCCCACTCATGAGGGGAGCTGCTAACAGTTCGTGAGGAAAAATCTCCTGTACATGACAAATTATGTTTCTTAAACAAAGGTTGTTGCGCCATTGCATCCCACTGAACATAAAATTAAACATGCAGCAACTGATTCACCTCCATATCACTGGGTGCTAGCCTGTCCTGCAGCTGCTGATGAGCCAGCCTACCCCAAACCTGACGTGTGTCTTCAACTTGCGCAGATGAAGCGTCAACATAACCAACCTTTTAAATTCGTTTTTAAAATTAACTATTTTGAATCATTAATGAATTGAATCATGAAATGTATTTAAAACAATAAATATTATGTTTATTTATTTTTTCAAGAAAAGTTGTAGATGAGCGGGTGGGCCTAGGTCCACCTAAACCCACCCATAATGCCGTGCCAGCTTTGAACAGCCTCCTTCGATACTTTCAAATAAGGCATTATGTAATGGCTCACAGCGAGTAGGAAGCAATAAGCAGACCTCCAATGGGTATTGAACAGTACTTTATTATTACCATTGAAAATAATGGGGTTGGAACAAAATATATATCCAATTTTCACAAAATTTTGCAATTAGAGGATTCAGGGTATACCTCCTCAAGCAAATAAAAATGGAAGTTGGAAGCAGATGTTATGATTATGGATGATTAATGGGAGGAAATTCATCTAAGTAGCCATAAGATCACAAACACCCTTATGTGGAGGGAGTTAGACCGGAAAGTTAAGGTTTGGCTCCCCAGGACCTCTAAAGTGCTGCCTGAGTTTTCTGGAGGGTCCTCACCATTACGCTGGTGAGGCTGTGGAATGATTGGGGACCATACCCATATTTTGGGACTGTCCAAAGCTGCAGAGATTCCGGGAAAACATTAAGCCTGAGATTGCAGTCATTTTAGATGTTGTTTGCCTTGGAATCTGCAGTATTATATGTTGGGATGTTTTCCAAAAGGTGTACTCTATGGAAATAATCTGTACATTTTAAGGACGTTTTTGTTCATTGTAAGAAAAAAAGATAATTATTTCATCATTAGAAAATAATCCACCTTTAGCTGAACTATGGACTAAAAGATTGAGGGAGTTGTACATAGTGGAAGAACTAACTCCAAAACTGCAAATGAAAAAGGACATTTTTGTGCAAAGATGAACGCCTGTAACCAGGTATTGGGCTTAAAAGCATTTCTTAAAGATGTCTATCCCCTTATTTTTTAAACGTTTTCATTTTTAATTTTTGTTATTATTATTTTCTTTCTTTATGATCTTATTATTCATTTTGCTCGTGCTATTTTCTTTAATTTCTATTTATAATTTAAGAACTGCAGTTGGCATGTGAAAATGCTGGATGAACTTTATTCTCAAGGAACAATCAAGATTATACTTATACTAAATAAAATTAGTTTGGAAAAAAAAGAATATTTAGTCATCTGTACCTAACAATGATGTGAGTCTTAATTCTCCTGTACAGTTTCTTCATAGATTCTGTGAATTCTTCTGTAGTCAGTGAGTAGATGATTGGGTCCAGCATGGGTGGCAAGATGGTTGCCAGAGACAGGTTAATAATTCGGGTGTTCAGCTCAAAGGAGGAGTCCTGTGCCATTGTGATACATAAAGGAAAATAGAACACACTCACCAAGATCAAATGAGAGGTGCAGGTTTTCATGGCTTTGAGCTGCTCAGAGGCTTTTGCAATTTTAACTAATGCTCTGCCAATGCAAATGTATGTAACAAAAATAAAAAATGCAGGCAACCAAAGAATAATAACGGGATGTGTCCACATAATCACATAATTTGCAGTTTTGTGATTGCATGCCAAAGGGAATGTGGGTCCGTAATCACAGAAATAGCTTTTTATCTCAATTGATTTGCAAAATGACAGTTCATTGATAAAATGCACTACAATGACATTAGCTAAGAAACCAAAAATCCATGATATAGCTATAACACCCTGCATTGATTTATTTGTCACAATCTCATTGTATCTCAGTGGAAGGCAAATTGCAACACATCTATCATAAGACATAATAACGAGAGTAAGAGACTGTACTGTGAGACTTGTACAAAATAAGAACATGCTTGTCACGCAGCCTGCATAGGGGATTAAATTTGATTTAAACAGAAAGGTGTCAATCACCGGAGGAACAACTGCAGAGCTTACACACAAATCAGATAGAGCCAAATTAAAAACTACAATGTATTTTGGAGTGTGAAGACAGTGGTTCACAAAAATCATGAGCATAACAAAAGTGTTTCCCAGTACTGTCAGAGCGTAAACAAAGCAAAGGAAGGCATAGTAGTAATTTGTGTGTGGAATCCCGGCAAAACCACTTATATAAAAGAAATCAGGATGTACAAAAGTGGCATTAGAAACATCTGAATTCAGGGGGCTCATTGCAAGCTTTTTCGGTCTTCACTGTTTCTTGCACCCAGAATAACAGCCCATCAGGACCTAAAAATTAAAAGGATGTCTTATGTATTTTGGTAAATTTATCAAATAATACGATCTTAGCAATAGGTTGCTTATGTCTTGTTGCTTTTGATATTGCATTTGATAAACTACACAAACTCAGATTTATGGATCAAATGTTGTTCATTGTCATGTTAATAGTTCTTTCCAAAAAAACAAGATACAGAATTCAAATGTTTTACTCAATCCAGAGCTGAAACTGAAGAAGATTTTAAATTTTTCCTCAGCAGTGTTTGTGACAAGACAGAGCACACGTTTTATTAAAAATGAACAATTCAAATCTTTAAAATGGATTAATTCTCAGACATTATTTGTGATAAATTTGCTTCTTCAGCTGGACATCGAAAAGTTTTTTTTTTCTTTTACCTGATTGATGTGCCCTTTTCTCACTTTCAACACCAGACCCTCAAACAGTTTCTCCCACACTGCCTTGGAGAACAGATAAAGATTATATTACAGAAGTGCCACAATGACCTTTTTAATTTCTGGTTTTCATGGCAAATACTGTCCTTAATTACTAGATGAGCTCATTTTTGCCACCAGACAGTTATTTCTTGATAGAAACATAAACCAAGGACTGATCTTCCTTCTCCATTTGAAAGGGTTCCCCATGATGGCATCCAAAATTGAACAAATGTTGGCATAAACATCTGGACTGTTAATTTTTTACAGGGAAACTGGTAGAAATAAATCTCTGAATGCAAAGCTGTGCACATGAATCCAAGACTGGAACTGTCCTCTTCTGTACTCATCCCATCTTTTTCTGCTGCTGTTGAAAATACTAACCTTATCAACAATAAAATAAATAATAAATTGCACATTTTTTCAATTCAAAGGACACTTTGTTATTGTTATTGTTATTGGAATTGTTATTGCAGAGAGAAAAACGTGCATAATAGGTTGATTTTATGCAATCTAAATATATTTTTATAGAGTGAGTTCTTTAACGATTCCTATTTTCTCATGAATATCCTGGAAGGAAATTATTTGGAATAACACATATAACTGTGGTTAATTTTTCCCTTCTGAAGCAATATATTTTGTTCTGAGTACAATATTAATTTTTTAATGACACATTTGTTGCTTTTTAAAAGCAGAGTTAAATCATTTTAGGGTCAGCTTCCAACAACTAACAATTTTTATGTTTGTCAAAAAGCAGAAATTGGTTACTTTGGAATAAATGAATTGACATTGTATTAATTTATGCCTAATATTGACCAATAACTTAAATACTTGGAACATCCTAATTTGTTATCTAAACACTGTAAATCTATTGGTCTATTCTATTCATATTGAAATGCGTTCCAATATTACTCTTTCAGGAGGTGCATACCCTTGGCCTTGATGATAAATAAGTTGAAAATGGTGAAGATTCCCTCTTATATCTCAGGATGTTTGTTCTGAGCAGTGCATCAAGGGACAGGACAAAAAAAATAATGCTCACAAGAGTTAATTGGATCACAGGGAAGGAACTAGGCGCAGATAAACTGGAAGCCTCTTGGCAATTTTAATAATGTAATCTTCAGAGCCACAGGTGGTACAAACAGAAAATTAAGAACTGAAAAGGAACTTGGCAAGAGAATGGTCAGGGGCAGTTGAGGTCTGGCGATTGGTAAACAGGATTCTGGAGGAGCGGTCAAGCTGTAGTCAGCATATGGTCCAAGGTCTGCGCTGGGAAGGCAATCTGTGGGTAACAGGGCCTGACATCCAGGATGCAATCTACAGTGTAGGCGAGGCCGGCATTAATAAGCTGGGGGGAAGTGAGAGCATCGAAGACTCAGCCAGGAGGTCGCAAACAAACCCTGAACATTATTTAAGGAACTGCAGGCCTCACTTGGCTCAGTTAAAGTCAGTGTTCATGATTCAACAATAAGAGAGAGACTGGGCAAAAACTGCATCCATGGGAGAGTTCCAGGGCAAAAACCACTGCTGGTCTAAAAGAACACAAGGGCTCGTCTCACATTTGCCAAAAAACATCTTGATGGTCCCCAAGACTTTTGGGAAAATATTGTGTATTATATACATTATATATTATATATAATTGTGTATTATAATACACACACACACACACACACACACACAAACAACCCCCCGATCATGTAATCATCATGATTTAATTGTTAAACTACAAAACCCAAAACCAGTGAAGTTGGCACGTTATGTAAATCGTAGATAAAAACAGAATACAATGATTTGTAAATCCTTTTCAACTTATATTCAATTGAATACACTGCAAAGACAAGATGTTTAATGTTCAAACTGAGAAACTTTATTTTTTTTTTGCAAATAATCATTAACTTAGAATTTAAAGGCAGCAACACATTGCAAAAAAAAGTTGGCACAGGGCCTTTTTACCACTGTGTTACATCACCTTTCCTTTTAACGACACTCAGTAAACGTTTGGGAACTGAGGAGACCAATTTTGAAGCTTTTCAGGTGGAACTCTTTCCCATTCTTGCTTGATGTACAGCTTAAGTTGTTCAACAGTCCGGGGTCTCCGTTGTCGTATTTTTACGCTTCATAATGCGCCACACATTTTCAATGGGAGACAGGTCTGGACTACAGGCAGGCCAGTCTAGTACCCGCACTCTTTTACTACGGAGCCATGCTGTTGTAACACGTGCAGAATGTGGCTTGGCATTGTCTTGCTGAAATAAGCAGGGCGTCCATGAAAAAGACGTTGCTTGGATGGCAACATATGTTGCTCCAAAACCTGTATGTACCTTTCAGCATTAATGGTGCCTTCATATATATGTGTAAGTTGCCCATGCCTTGGGCACTAATACACCCCATACCATCACAGATGCTGGCTTTTGAACTTTGCGCCTATAACAGTCCGGATGGTTCTTTTCCTCGTTGGTCCGGAGGACACGACGCCCACAGTTTCAAAAACAATTTGAAATGTGGACTCGTCAGACCACAGAACACTTTTCCACTTTGCATCAGTCCATCTTAGATGAGCTTGGGCCCAGCGAAGCCGGGCGGCGTTTCTGGGTGCTGTTGATAAATGGCTTTCGCTTTGCATTGTAGAGTTTTAACTTGCACTTGCAGATGTAGCGACGAACTGTAGTTACTGACAGTGGTTTTCTGAAGTGTTCCTGAGCCCATGTGGTGATGTCCTTTACACACTGATGTCGGTTTTTGATGCAGTACCGCCTGAGGGATTGAAGGTCACGGGCATTCAATGTTGGTTTTGGCCTTGTAAACTTACGTGCAGTGATTTCTCCAGATTCTCTGAACCTTTTGATGATATTACGGACCGTAGATGATGAAATCCTAAATTTCTTGCAATAGCTCATTGAGGAATGTTGTTTTTAAACTATTCGACAATCAGCTCACATTTGTTCACTAAGTGGTGACCCTCGCCCCATCCTTGTTTGTGAATGACTGAGCATTTCAGAGAAGCTGCTTTTATACCCAATCATGGCACCCACCTGTTCCCAATTAGCCAGTTCACCTGTGGGATGTTCCAAATAAGTGTTTGATGAGCATTCCTCAACTCTCTCAGTCTTTTTTTGCCACTTGTGCCAGCTTTTTTTGAAACATGTTGCAGGCATCAAATTCCAAATGAGCTAATATTTGCAAAAAATTACAAAGTTTACCTGTTCGAACATTAAGTAACTTGTCTTTGCAGTGTATTCAATTGAATATAGGTTGAAAAGGATTTGCAAATCATTGTATTCTTTTTTTTTTTATTTACAACGATGCCAACTTCACTGGTTTTGGGTTTTGTAAACTAGACTAAACTATCCTTTGGTTTGGGGTTTTGCCAAATGAGAACTAGACTAAACAGGCCTTTTAAACATGAGACGTACGCCCAGGAATGCAGCAAGCAGAATATATGTCTGCCTGTCATGTCTGTCTAACCATCTTAGGCAGCGAGACACTGAAGAGGAACCCATGGATTGTGGACTGGTTCCTGCTGAGACTGACTCAGGTGTGATCACAGGCCTTTATAATACATGAGACGTTACGCAGGAATGCAGTTTCCTTTGTTTACAGCAGAATATATGTCTGCCTGTCTCTGTCTGTCTAACCATCTGTAGGCAGCGTAGACACTGAAGAAGAACCCATGGATTGTGGGCTGGTTCCTGCTGAGACTGACTCAGGTAAAAAAATCAAACATGGGTGCACTTCCAAAGCACATTAAAAGTTCTATTAAAACATTCTCATAACAGACAATGTTGTTGATATGATGTGACCTGTCAGGTGACTTATTGAGGCTTAGTCGTCTTACCAGTAAATCACGTGACACTTCTGAAGAAGACAGCAGGAAGACACTATCAAAACATGTCAAGCCAAGGTACAATTCTACCTCACTTGTCTGTTATATGAACGTTTCAATAGAATGTGCAGATAGAATTAACCTTTTCAGACTACATTAAAAGCAGGTCATCACTGCGGATTTATAGTAACACTGTAAATCCCTCCCTGTCTCCCTCCAACCGAAAAATCATTGTTTTGTCAACCTTCATGTCTGTCCTTGATTATGGGGACATCTTGTACTGTCACGCTGCCCCATCAACTCTTCATCAGTTAAACCCTGTGTATCACAGTGCATTATGCTTCATCACTAACGACAATTTTCACACTCATCATTGTACTCTGTATCAAAAGCTTCATTACAGTCAAGAAGAAATATCCCTCTCATGATTTTCATCTATAAAGCTCTACTGCTGAGGCTTCCTAATTACCTCACATCACTTCTCTCATTTAAATCCAGTAACTACAGAACACGATCCAGTAACGATCTAATCTTAAATATTCTATACACACACACTGATGCTGGCAGAACTGCCTTCAGCTACGATGCTCCCTTTAAATGGAATGAACTACAATCTGGCCTTAAACCTGACACACTCACTCATCTTGGAGATTTTAAATCTCTGTTGTCTGATGTTTACTCTGATCGTTGTGACTGTTTTTAGTAATTCCCTATATATCTTGTTGTTTTTTTTGTTTGTTTGTTGTGTGTGTGTTGTTTTGTCCTTGTTCTCAGGTCTCTCTTGTAAAAGAGATCTTGATCTCAATGGCCCTCATTTATCAAACTTGCGTAGGATCTGGTGTAGATTCTGGTGTAAATATCAGCGTTCGCCAGGTGTCACGTGTGATTTACTAAAATTGTGTACGGCGCTGATTACGGTGTAGAACTGGCCTGGCGTTGATAAATCTGGCGGCTGGAACCATCGTAATTTACATGACACGTCCCTATAAATTCATGATCCGGGGGGCATAGTCCTGCCCACTTTATGATATTAACTCTCGAAAGACGGCAAAGAAGAAAGAACTTCACTGAGGAGGAAATATAAATTATCACGTCCGAGGTGGAGAAAAACAAAATTATTTTATTTGGAAGCCTTAAGAGTGGCATAAAGGGAGCCCAGAAGGCTGCAGTTTGGAAAACTATTGCTGCTGCGGTAAACACCGTTGGGGTGGAAAACCGGAGTGCAGCAGATGTTTGATTTAATTCATTAATAAATCGAAGCGACTATTCGCACTTATTTAAGTGCGTCCAAGCACAAAAATTGATTGAAATTCTCGGTAGATGCACTTATAAGTGTGGCCAAGATGCACATTTCTCCATTGCCCACACTTATTTTAAGTGTGTCCAAAGCTAAACATTTTTTCTTGGTCAAACTTATTTTAAGCGGTACTTTCTATAAGCGGCACTGGAATGGTCATCAACTGGCGCACCTATAAGTGTGGCCAAGAAAAAAAAAATCAGCATTGGCCACACATATGTGCGAACAACATCGGCCTTAATAAATTCAATTTATAGATCCATGATATTTCATGTTATATAGCCTACATAATTGACAATCCAAATGCTTTACATGTAGGTTAAAAAAGTGGTCCGATTTTAAGATCGCCACCAAAAAAAGGGTTGCGGCGCTCAGGCGCATCAGCGCATGGACCGGTGGAGGCCAACCAGACTCGAATCTCCAGCTGTCCCCGTTCGAGGATCGCGTGGCAGCACTGATGGGCTCCCCCTCAATCGTGGGAATGCGAGGCGGTGGGGGCACGGATGAGTCCCCATCGCCTCGATCGGAGCTGCATGAGGGTAATTGTTAAAATACAGTCTGCAGAGATCTCTCTTCATTGTACTTTTATTAGTATTACTCCATGACATTTTATTGGGTGCCACACAAAACGAGCAGCCACTCGTCACTTTCCCGGAGGAGATCTTCCCTGTGCCGAAAGTTTCTCCCACGTCGGACGTAAGCTTATTCCTCTAACAATAGAAGATCTACCATTGTCAAAATGTGATCACGGTCAAAGTGTCCGTAGGCATATATATACTGAGCAACAAAAGAAACACAAGTTAGCTAGTTAGTTAATGTACTCTTATGGTTACTCAGTCAAAGTGGCCGCAAGATAAAAAATAAAAATTAAAAAATTGATGAAACGAGTGTAAATGTGCACGCGCTAGTAATAATTTTATAATTATTTATTATTTTTTAAATTATTTTATAATTATTATAATTATAATTTTATAATAAAATAATTATGGGCAAACTTATTTTCCAGTCTGCATTTAATTAGCTTCCGTTTTTTTTCTTGTTCAGTATATATCTGACTGGATGAGCATCTGACATACCACACTGCATATCTGCCAAGCCACGCATTGCGCTTAATCAGATTGATTTTAATTGTCAGCCGCCTGGCCTGACAAGCAGGGTGTCTCAAAATATAAGTTTAAATAATTTCTCAACACAGGCGTTTTATTTATTTATATATTTAGCGTATTTATTCATTTTACTAATAGCAACAACAGTATGACGTCCGCATCGCTGCATATGGTTTATTACTCATTTTGACAGCTGCACTCGTTCCTGCATGTTGTTCACTGGTTTCAAATCTGCGTACGCCTGGTCAGACCTTGCGTGAGATTTTTGCGGACCGTTTGCTCACGTTCACATTGATAAATGCCGATCCTTGCGGAAGATTTGGCGTACACCCATTTTTTTGGTGTACGCACGTTTGATAAATGAGGGCCAATGAGACTGCCTGATAAAATAAAGATTAAAAAATAAACAAACACCATGTACTGTAAACACCTTGATGTCATTCCTCAAAATTAAAAACAAATTAATTAAATAAATAAAAAAATTAAAAACAGACATTTCATTGCAGTCGGCTCTGGCAACCTTCAGTAAGGGCCCAGGTATCTAGACGAGCCAATACCAAAGACCGAAGGGATACCTTCAAACGACAACCCAAATTGGGGTCCAGCCCACAGCTGTAGCCTGCAGAGAGGTGGCACTGGGTGGGAGAAGGGCTTTAATATCAGGGTGGCCCACAAAGGCCTCGGCGGGGGAGCACCTCTTTCATAAGACAGGGGGAAAGAGGAGGGCTCCTCATGGTTTGGCCCACTGTGGGAGAAGGGCTTTAATATCAGGGCAGCCCACAAAGGCCTCGGTGGAGGAGCACCCCTATCATAAGACAGGGGGGAAAGAGGAGGGCTCCTCATGGCTTGGCCCACTGTGGGAGAAGGGCTTTAATATCAGGGCAGCCTACAAAGGCCTCGGTGGAGGAGCACCCCTATCATAAGACAGGGGGAAAGAGGAGGGCTCCTCATGGTTTGGCCCACTGTGTAGAAGTAAACATGACCCTCAGTGGAACACGCTAGTCTCAGCTGCCAGGACCGTATTGTTCTGGGCTCTTCTTTCGGTTCTTTGGGTTACCTACCTTGTTATTTACCATAAAATATTTGTTTAAATTGTAAAACAAATAGTGGCCCAACTAGGTTACTTAAAACCTTGTTTAAAAATAGCCAAATTGATGAAGTGTATAAATAGTATTAGTTAAAATATAGCGAATTTTGCTTTATTAAAATGCAAAGTAAAAATATTTATGTATAAAAATAAGAGTATTTCTGTTCAAAAATGGTTATGTTAAAATCTACAGTAAAATCGGTTTAAAATGCTTGATTTCATTTAAGTTAAAAAAAAATGAGTATTTAGTTAAAATTGTGAAAGAAATACATGTCACGTCTAAAGTCTGTATGAAATATAAATCTGTATAAAATAATTTAGGTTAAAACATAAGGCAAAAACGGGTTAACTTAAAAGTAAATGGTTCTAAAAGTAGAACTAGGTTTCTGTTTATTCAATGCCTAATTTACACAGTACTTACCTGGGTTGATATTTAGTGAAATAATGGTTGATGTATGTTTAAAATATACTTACCTTTACCTAATTAAATGCACTTAACTCAAAATGCGTTTAAATGTACTTACCTTGTTTGATGGAAAATGCTGAATTTTATTTACACTGGTTTTATTCTTGTGTGTTTAATGGTTTTTCACCCTCCTTGTTTACTGGTCAAATAAACTGAAGAACGAGTGAAATCCTGTGTCTGGTCAAGTCCTTCCTTGTTCAAGTGTGGGAAGCCATGACGTTTTGAATACACTTGACATTATCATTGTTAACAGAGTTCATGATGATATGTGACCCCGGATCACAAAACCAGTCGTAAGTCGCACGAGCCCATTTTGCGCTACAGCCGTCTAATACATTTTACATTAAAATTATCGATTTTTCGATTTGTGCATTAAACGTTAGAAAAATAACTTAAGACACCATTCCAAGAGAGTATTTCGCAAAAATCCTGCCATAGGTGCCTCCAAACTTGATTTAGGAGAAGTGGGTGGTGAAAATCTTTGTGTAATTAGCCCAAAAACAATGAAAAATGAGGCGACAAAAATCGCTTCCAGCGCAGCGCCAGTTGGGGATACCCCAACATTGTTGGGATCATTGCAAAGCGGGGAATTCCCTCTATTTGATTATTAATGAGAAGACTACGTAGGTTCGAACGTGACCCAATAGGAGACGTCAGAACAAACCGCACTTGGCATAAACAAAGACAGGCCTTCCCTAGAAACACAGTTTTTTTTTTTTTTTTTTTCCGGGACTTTTACTCTACTACACTGAAAAGATAAAAAGTATACTTTTACTTTGTTACTTTGACACTGGCCACTTCATTACTCGCTACAAATTAAAATATGAATGTAATTCATCATTTAAGATTATTATCTCTTGCTACAGGATGAGCCGTGTAATAGAAGTTCAGCGGTGAGTAAATTCAGTTCCAGAACAACATTCTAATGCTAAACTTTTTCAAATTTAAAGATTGTCTTTATTCGCTCCATGTGTCATATTTATGATGAAATGATTGGTGATTTAGTTCCTACAGAACATATGGTGCAGTTTGAAATGTCAGAATTTTTCCACTTTGGAAGTAATCTCTCGTTCAAATGTCAGGAGTCACCGCCATTCGGGACTGAACTAGCAACAGTTCCAGAACGCGAACATTTCGTCCCTCTCTGCTAGCGTGAGTAAATTCCGCATTTTGTGTTTAAAAAGCTCCATAAAAATGTGTGTTGATTTAGTTCCGCAACATATGGACAGAAAATGCCCAGAGTTAGGGTCAGAACTACCCGGGAGAAGAGGAAGTTGACCCAGAGGTTTACGCATTTTGTGGCCATAAAAATTTTTGATGTCCGAAGAGAGTTATAGTATAAGGAGGGCAGAAGAGGTGCATGGCGTTTGTCATGTCACCCTGTTCAGGTACTGCAAGAGGAGGGCAGAGGCAAGAGAGCAGCAGACCAGGGCCCTGGGATACAGGCTCACAACAAAGTCTTCACAGAAGAACTGGAGAAGAGACTGCAGGCATATATTAAGAGAACAGCCAATATATATTTTGGCCTGAGTCCTAAAGAGGTGCGAGTAACACCGCAGACAGAGCTACACCACTACCGCCATATAGCAAGCACCTCCGCTCCGGATCTGCCACGGCTCTGAGCCGGATCAGCTGGAGCTGGGGAGATCCGGAGCGGAGGTGCTTGCTATCTGGGATTAACCTCTTTTTTATGCTTTTTTAGGTGCGAAAGTTTGCATATGAGCTGGCTGAAAATATTGGCCTCAAAACTCCATATTCATGGAAGAAAAACCAGATGGCAGGGAAGGATTGGCTCACCTCCTTCCTCGAGCGCAACAGAACCCTGTCCATCTGTCGACCTCAAGCCACCAGCATGTCCCGTTCCACCAGCTTCAACAAGACCAACGTGACTGCGTTTTTTTAACAACCTAAAGACTGTCCTCACCCGCTATAATTTTGAGGCAAATGACATCTGGAACATGGATGAAACAGGTAAAAATTTATATTTGGATGATAAATTTAAAAGCACCAGTGATTTGCACCAGCAATAATTCATTTCACTGATTATTTCAGGTACCACAACGGTTCAAGTGCCAGACAAAGTCATTGCCACCAAGGGCCAGCGCCAGGTCGGTGCTGTGACCTCCGGGAAAGAGGGACATTGGTGACCGTTGCCTTTGCTGCCAACGCACAAGGCAACTTTGTTCCCTACTTTATCTTCCCAAGGAAGAAGTTCCATGACCACTTCATCCGGGATGGTCCCCTGGCTCCACTGGTTCTGCCAATGGATCGGGGTGGATGGAGGAGACAGATTTTCTGGCCTTTTTACAGCATTTTGCAAGACACACCCGCGTGACCCTGGAGTCAAAGTTGCTGCTATTCTTAGACAATCATGCATCACACCTCTCCGTGGTAGCTATTGACTTTTGCAAGTCACAGGGCATTGTACTCCTGTCATTTCCACCCCACTGCTCCCACCGTCTTCAGCCACTAGACCGAAGCGTTTTTGGCCCTCTGAAGCACTACATTAACAGTGCAGCAGACAATTGGATGCGAATGAACCCTGGAAGAACTTTGACCATCTACAACATCCCGAGTCTTGTGGCTAAAGCTCTGCCTCAAGCTGCGACACCAAGCAGCATTTCGTCTGGGTTCGAGTGTACCGGTATCTGGCCCTTGAATCCAGATATTTTCAGTGAGGAAGACTTTGCTCCAGCTTACGTGACCGACCGTCCTGCACCAGCACCAGCTCCATCCCCAGTGCCAGGGCCAGCTCCATCACCAGCCCATACCATCTATCCAGGTATGCTAGTGGTTCCAGGAACATCTAGTGGCACGCCAGTACAGAGGTTCAGCCCAGAAAAGCTTTGCCCATATCCAAAGGCTGGCTCGAGGAAAGAAAGTAAAAGGAGAGGCCGAAAGAGGTGGGCATAGTGTAATTTTTAACTAGTCTTGGTTCTCTTGCTTGTATGAAAACAAGCTGATTCTGACTATTATCTCATTGAATGTTGCAGGTCAACAGCAATACTGACCGACACCCCGGTGAAAGCTGCTTTGGAGGAGGAGACTCGGCAGAGGGGCCAGAGAAAACAGTCCTCTTCAAAACGCCCAAAGAAAACGAGCCTTAGTGGACACACTGCAACCACAGTTTCTCGGGGCAAGGATGAGGAATGTCTTGTTTGTGGGGAGACATTTTCCTCATCTTTGCCTGGAGAAGTGTGGGTGTGGTGCATCTTTTTTGTCTGCTGTGGTCGCATGATGAGGCATGCACTGAGGGTGCCACTCATTATATCTGTCAGAACTGTGATGAGTAATTTCATCCCAGATAGCAAGCTCCTCCGCTCCAGATCTGCCCCGGCTCTGAGCCGGATCAGCTGGAGTCGGCACAGAGCCGGGCAGATCCGGAGCGGAGGTGCTTGCTCACTGGGATAATTTTTATAAATAGACCTTGCACATTAAACATGTTCACGGTCACTTTTGGAACATTTGAAGCCAATTAAAATGTTTAAAACAAATGCCTGGCTGTTTTTCCTTCTGTTTTAACGAGAAATTTAAAAAGATTCCAGTAAATTTGATCACGTTACTTTTGCCCTGCCCGTGCATTACTTTCATCCCGGCTGGATGGGTCGAAAAGAAGCAATCCGCAACTTCCGTTCGACGTCAAACTATGCGAAGTCAATATATATGGTCATGATTTAGCACCTGATATTGACAGAGCACACATGAAAGTAGTTAATCGCTCCGAAATTTTGTTTCGGTCTGTAACGTTATCTTTTAAAATGACGTCCATGTGAAAAATGTAACTTTCATACCAGCTCTCCCCTACTCCTCTGTCCCGCCTCGGTCCCTCCTGCCGGCGCAAGTGGCAAAGAGGGAGGAGAGAAGGCGTGTTTGGGTATAACACAGCCGAGTCAAATCTTCACCAATCAAATGAGCTCCTCTCCTCACCTTTAATGTGTTGGAATAAAGAAGCCTCTGTCCTATATCTGCATGATGCGTTAATGTTGCATTTTACTTTTGCTGCTTCAGGCATGTTTTCTGCACCGCTTACGTCTATATAAGCATTACGAATATGAGTTAGCTGGCTAGCTAGGGCATTCGCGAATTATCTCCATTAGCGAACTTGAATGGAATTTCAAAAACGAAACTCGTCAGATCATTCAAACTTATGAAGTTGGAATGAAAACGACGGTTGTTCATTTATTTCTTCTGCCTGCATCATTGGGAAGAGAAACCATGGATAGCGTGTTCCTATTATTACACCCTGCTGCTGCTTAAAATTTTGGGATTAACATGCATGGACAACAATGCAAGATACGTTACACATTTATTTTCAGTATGTGATCTTAACTTAGTACGAGATCATAGCAATCAGGCTGTATTTCTTTCCCCCACTAAAAACGATAAAACCTAAGTGACAATAAATAGTAGCCTAGTATTAAGCCGCTTGCACACTGGACGCTAAACGAATTTTTTCAAGACGACAGATTGCGTTGAACGCAGTGTCTACGTGTCGAAAAGTCTGACAGGGTTTTAATATATCTCCGTGTCCGACAGTCGGATGGTTTCAATAGAACTCCGTGTCCGACAGTCGATTATTGTTTTTAATTTCTTCAAATCTACTGAATGTTTTAGATATTAAACATGAATGTTTTGATAAGAGGGCTCAGTTCTTCAAGATGAGTACCGAGAATTTCAATCAATGTTTCTGTTTAAGCTCTGCTCAATAAAGTGAGTCGACATTGGCGCGGGACAATGTACAATGCCTGTCGGACATAAAATGCAAAATACTCCGTGTCTGACAGCCAAAAAAAAAAAAAAAAAAAAGAGGACGATTAGAGCAGATTGATAACGAAATAAAGAATAAAAAGAAACATTTTAACAACAAACAGAACATCCAATGAACACTGCGATTTATTTATTTGCGGGCCATCTATTTTGGATGCTCTGTTTGTTGGTGATATATTTTTATTCTTTATTTCGTTATAAATCTGTTCTCATACCAATACTCTTACTTTTTTTTTTTTTTTTTGCTGGCTGCCGGACATGGAGTATTTTGCATTTCGCCTCGGACAGTCTTGATTGTGCATGCGATAATTTATTCACACTGTCAATGGTCATGGAATTGATTTGCTCACTGACTACAAGCACTATTTTATCTCTGGTGTGGAAATAAAGCGTGAATCTGTTCGATTCATCTGACTAATTTTCAAAAGAGAGACCGAATAAAGACTGTTGTCTATCTTCAACGGAAGAAAACACACGAATAAAAAGACCAAGAAAAGTCGATAGCTATCAATTTGCATTTTGTGAAGGTCGAACACAAACATGGCCAAGTTTGCACGTCTAATAATTCCTGGAATACTCGAAAAATTAGAACTTTTATGACTTTCGGACATGGAGATATATTAAAACCCTGTCCGACTTTTGCGTCTTTGCATTGACTTTGACTGTAATCAGTCGTGCAAAAAATTCGTTTCGCGTCCAGTGTGCAAGCGGCTTTACTGAGCATAGAACGCAAGCATATATATATATATATATATATATATATATATATATATATATATATATAGGCAGTTTGTGGTTGGCTGAGAAAGATGTGAAGTCGTCAGTTTGCATCACAGATTCAGCTGCGTTGATTAAGCCAGGTGGAGTTTCCATTACGCCTGCCAACCGCCTTTAATCTGACATCAGGACAATCTATATAGATACTATAATTTATGTGCTGATTTAGATAGTTACATTAAATAGTAGTTGCTGTAATTATTTATTGCATTGAAATGTGCCTGACATTCTGGAAACCTGCCTGTGAGGTTTCGGTGACGTCTGCGCACTGTGCGCCGGTCAGCCAAATTACCACTGCACAGAAAGTAAACCAGGTTGGAGCTGGCGAGCTTTCTGCGCAACTTCAGCGAAGACTTTTCTCTGAAATTGTCACTGCGTCTTGATGAATATGTGACACCTCCCCCTACTACGCCGTCACACCCATCTCGGTGCACGTCCGTCTACCAAATTGCCAAAGTGGCTGCGCAAAGTGTTGCAACGCACGAAATTACCACTGCGCGGGCTGTGTTACAACTCATAATGTAAAAACGACGCATAATGTGAAAAGAATTTTAGTTAACGCATTATGTAAAAACTTTTGACGCATAATGTGAAAAATCAACTCATAATGTTAAAAACGACGCATAATGTTAAATTTTTTTCTAACGCATAATGTAAAACATTTGAACGCATAATGTAAAAACATTTTCTAACACATAATGTAAGAACTTATCAACGCATAATGTTAAAGGTATTTACTAGTATTTCACATACATTGTGCTATCCAACAGAATTGTTTCCTTTTCTTTAGGTTTCATTAATGTTTCACAGAAGACGTCCTCTTTAATCATTGTTGGTTATTGCGTTCAAATTTAGATCTATTCCTCATGTATAAGACAAGTGACCCTTTAAACCTTTGAATCTTTGAAACTTTATTTTTGAACACGGTTCCTGGCACGTCCTTGACGTCCTATGTCTAGCTACTTCTACTAGTCGACATAACTGAATTTGAACTTTGAAAGATGGAGAATTGAATGTGAACTACTTGAACTTTGATCTTACAATGTTGCCAATTAGGGGGAATTGCTGGATCTTGCATTGTCCACGACCCTGCTTAAGGGCTAAAGTTTTGCGGTTTTACCTATTTTTTCCAAGGGTATAAATTCTGGTTTGTCGGGCTTAGTTACGATATCCGGGATCTATTATTAATAGTATTAATTTACAGACCACCACTTTTGAACGAAGATCTAACCAGCTATAAAAAGATGATCCAACTATAAAACGAAGACACAACTAGCAAAAAAAAAAACGATGACCCTGGTAAATTGATTGGCTACAGCACGGTCAGTTAATTAGGAGGTAAACTTACAGTTTTTTTTTCGAACACGAGGTATTTATCGTAGGATAGATACCTGGAAATTTCATTTGAAACCGAGCGCTTGCGCGAAACTTCTATGTATCTAGCCTACGATAAATACCGAGTGCTTGAAAAAAAGGCAGTTGCTACGGGTATGGCAGTTTTCCAATGCATTTCAATGTAGAGAGGTACGGCAGTCCCAATTTCAAACCCTGCCCTAACCTAACCCCGACCCTAACTCTAACTCTAACCCTAACCCTTAACCTAACCATTATCCCTAATCCTTATCCTAATCCCGTCAAATCGACAGCCGTACCCATAAAACTGCCGTATCTCTAGACACAGCGCGAAAAAACGGTAGGTTTATCTCCATTGTACCATAACTCTTGTCAACACCTCTACGAAAATATACTACTCAAAATTTGATAGGGATCATAGGAATTTTTTTGTGAAATGACATGCAAATTTGGTAACTGCCACTGATGAACAATATATTGGATAAATGACATGCAGTCAGACACAAAACACATTTGCACGTGCAATTCATGGCATTAAATGAGCGTGCAGCCTCACATTTTGGCTTTGACTAACACTTCACCATTTCAACTCAGACGTGTGTGTTGCTTGTTGGTGAAAATTTGGAAGTTCCCAAATTTTTTGCATGACATTTAGCAATAACAATGTCTCCTCAACGTCTTAGACGTTGATTGACTTCAGAGCAATTGGGAAGATGCATCGGAATGCTTGACTCCGGCTTCTCACAACGTCACGTTGCTAATGCACTTAACGTCAGCCAAAGCGTTAGAACAGAGCGAGAACCGGCATCAAACGTTTGGTACAGCAGCACACCATCATGGGGGTGGTCGTCAGAGATCGACTACACAACGACAAGACCACTTTTTCACACTTCAGGCACGACGTCATCCTTTCTGGACAGCCACCACCCTACGAAATGACCTTCATAACACCTCGGGGGTCAGGGTATCCACTCAGACGATATGGAATCGTCTTCATACTGCCGGCCTCAACTCAAGAAGGCCATGTGTTCGAATCCCACTGACCGTGCGTCATAGGCGTGACCGTTTGGATTGGGCTCACGATCATGTCACATGGACACACAACGATTGGGCTCCAGTTCTTTTTACTGATGAGTCCCGATATTGCTTGGACTTTACTGACAGGAGGCAACGGGTGTGACGAAGACAACGTGAGCGATTTAATGATGCCTACATCAACGAACACAACCGTTATGGTGGCGGATCAATTATGGTCTGGGGAGGAATAAGCAGGAATAAATGGACCTGCATGTCATGGGGAGAGGGACGATGACAGGGGTACGGTACAGGGATGAGATCCTCAATGTGTACGTAAGACCATACGCTGGTGCTGTTGGCCCTGATTTCATCTTGATGGATGATAATGCCCGTCCCCATCGTGCTAGGGTGGTGAATCAATTCCTAGAGCAGGAGACAATTGTCATGGACTGGCCCAGCGTTTCGCGGACCTAAACCCTATCGAGCATGTGTGGAACATGCTGCAGGTCGCCATCTCCGGTCGTAGGGCACAACTCACAACTCTAGAAGAGCTCGGAAATGCCCTTGTTGAAGAATGGAACAACATTCCAATTGCAAGCATCCGGGTTCTGATTGACAGTATGACCCGACGTTGTCAAGCCGTCATTCAAGCTAGGGGAGGCCATACCCGTTATTGACATTAACTGTGGTAATGAAACATCAAACGAACACTGTTTTCACTTTACATGTCAGAGGTGAAACCATGAAGTGTTCGTGAAAAATAAAAGTGTGAGGCTGCACGCTCATTTAATGTCATTAAATGCACTTGCAAATGTGTTTTGTGTCTGACTGCATGTCATTTATCCAATATATTGTTCATCAGAGGCAGTTACCAAATTTGCATGACATTTCACAAAAAAATTCCTATGATCCCTATCAAATTTTGAGTAGTATATTTTTTATAGCAAAGTTGGGATCAACCACTGGGGGGAGTTTGGAGGTTGCCTGACGAAGAAAGAGCAGAGTGGATTGCATAACAGAATGATTTTCACTTTTATTTCTTATTTGCGTTCAAAATAGATGCATATCACAGTACAATACAATGTGAAATATTTCCTCTAAAGTTCCGAAGTCTAAGTTTGAAGTGGGAATGTCAGACGCCATAGCGGTCGCCTTTTTTGGACACGAAAATTAATAGCCTACGTTTTCTATTGAAGCGGCTCGATAATCAAGCGAGAGCTCTTCACGCAGCGCGAGGTCCGGCCACCGTAGAATAGACACCTGGTGTTAACCAATCAAAATACAGAATTCGCTGAAATGAATGGTAAAATAATATATATGACCGTGGTACCCCCGTAGCCCCTTAGCACAAAAAAGTGCCAAGAACAGTGTCAGGACCTGATTTCATTGGTCGAAATTTGTCCTGGACGGGAGGCTGAATTCTAACCTACGGGAAAGAGCGCCCTGGAAATATTCCGTGTGTTTAACATTATGCGTTGGTAAGTTCTTACATTATGCGTTAGAAAATGCTTTTACATTATGCGTTAAAATGTTTTACATTATGCGTTAGAAAAAAAATTAACATTACGCGTCGTTTTTAACATTATGAGTTGATTTTTCACATTATGCGTCAAAAGTTTTTACATTATGCGTTAACAAAAATTCTTTTCACATTATGAGTCACATTATGCGTCGTTTTTACATTATGAGTTGTAACAACGCCTTGCTATCTCCAACTGCTGTTCAGCAGTATTGAACGTGAATTTCTAAGAGGAAATCGAAGCTTTTTTAAACAAGGTGAAATCTTGCTTTGCTGTCGGCTGTGCCCATCGATATTCATGGAATAGTAATGTGTCTTTTCATAAGTATGTTTTGTATGTAATTAACACTAAATTGTATTAATTTTCTTCATTTCAATATCACCCCACGAAGTTAAAGACAAGGTCAAATGACTGACTTATGGTTGCAGTGCAAGGAATTATGAAAGATGGTGTCACCATGGATGTATATTTGCCACTGGTCCAACAGGGAACATCAGAGAGTGCATGCTTGAGATACTTGAAGCTGTGTATGTTCTTGAATCAGCACGTCATTACATTCTGCAAAATAAAACAGCACTGTGTTTAAAATTAATTTGACAAGAAATCTGGTATTATTTGCATGCATTTTTATATTGGTGTGGTATTTACACATCATTTATTCAAAGCATACGTCAACCATGTGAAAAAATTATCGCCACCCCCCCAAAAAAAAATCTGATAGGCAGTGAGTCTTAAACATCACTGAAGAGAAATTCTGGCCCTCTCCTCTTCGCAGAATTCTTTTCATTCAGCCACGTTGGAGGGTCTTCGAGCCTGAACTGCATTTCTAAGGCCATGCTACAGCATCTCAATTTGATTTAAGTCAGAACTATAACTGGGACGCTCCAGGACATCTCTTTTGAGCCATCCAGAGGTAGATTTGCACGTGTGCTTCAGATTTTTGTCCTGCTGCATATCCCAACTGTAAATGAGCTTTAGGTCACAAAGTGATGGGTGCATTTCCCTCAGGGTTTTCTAGTGGAGAGCAGAATTCATGGTTCCATCCATGATCGCAAGTTGCCTCGGTCCTGAAGCAGCGCAGCAGTCCCTGGCCATCACACTACCACCACCATGTTTGACTGGTGGTGCAATTATCTTATTTTGGAAAGCTTTACCCCAGATGTAACAGGTTCCATGTCTTCCAAAAGTTCCACTTTTGACTCATTAATCTACAGAATATTATCCCAAAAGTCTTGGGGGTCATCGAGATGTTTTTTTTTTTTTGCAAATGTGAGGCAAGTCTTTGTGTTCTTTATGATCAGCAGTGGTTTTTGTCTTGCCACACTCTGATCGATTCCATTTTTTCCAAGTCTCTTTCTCATTGTGGAACCGTCAACACTGAGGCCTGCAGTTCTTTAGATATTAGCCTGGGATCTAGTTGCCTCCTGGATGAGCTGTCAAAGAGCTCTAGGAAGAATTATACAAATCTGGCTACTCCTGGGAAGGTTCACTACTGTTCTGAGTTTCCTTGAATCATGGATAATGGCCCTCACCATGGTTCCCTAGAGTCTCAGAGCCTTAGAAATAGCTTTGTTAGCCTCTCCAGACAGATAGATGTCAACAACTTTGTTCCTGATCTGTTCTTGAATTTCTTTAAATCATGGCATCATGTGCCTCTTTTTGCCTGATTTACATTGCGAGACACGGTCTATTTAAGTGCTGTTTAGATTCAACAGGGCTGACAATAATCATGCTTGGGAGTATCTATTGAAATTGAACCTAATTATCAATTAAATTTGTTTAATCCTTTGAGCACTGAATAGATTTCAAAGGAATTAAAAATGTCATTATCCTGAGCTGTTGAAAAACCTAGCTCCCTGCAGGAGCTCTTTTAAACAAGTTGCCACATGAAAGGTTATCAACAGCATCTGATTTTGATATCTTGCATCATTGGGCCACTATAGTTGCCTATAGCGCTGAAAGGGTTAATGGGCTGATTTTGTGACGAAGAGGCAACTGCATTTTCCCATCCTCTGGCTCAATTACTACATAGCCTACTATATACAGTGGGGTCAAAAATTACTGGCACCCCTGACTGGCAATGCACAAATAATATTTAAAAAATTCTAAAACATATTTTTTATGGAGAAACTAATGTTCCAATGGAACCAACCAAAATCATTCACTGCTTTAAGTAAGGAGTAATTTCCTTAAAATTAAGGTTTCACAATTAATGGCACCCATAAAAATTATTGTAAATAACATCTAACAAAATTAAACCAGGTATTAAATTCCACATATTTAAGTTTTATTTAAGTGTTAAGGAACTATATTTAGCCATTACTTCACTTCCTGTTTCCCTAAGGAATAAAAATGAGCTAATGCTAATGCAACACCATGAAGAAAACAAAAAAACTGTCAGTTCAAGGGAGGCAGATGGTCATTGACTTTCATAAATATGGTCATGGCTGCAAGAAGATTCACAAACGATTGAAAATGCCACTCCGCACTGTCAGGGCAATTACTAAAAAATAGGACCAAGGGTCCTGTAGCTTACCGGCAAGCAATCTTATAGTGATGATCAAGTGATGAAAATTTCATGTGAAATTTGACCTTCGAATCATTGAAGGTCAATGTCAAGGTAACTAAATAAAAGTTCACATACATTTATAAGACCACCTGTAATACTTTGTACAATCCTAAGCTCTCACGCAGTTTTGGTGATAGAAGTCATTGAAAATTCAATATGTCTATTGAGAACTTTAGAGGTCACAGAAGGTCAAGTTGAGGCGAGCGAATGGACTTCATATATGACTTCCTATAAGTCTCGAATACAAACCTAGATTCCATCTGTGACCGTTTTGGCAATACAAGTCATTGCATTATGTCAAGTTTGATCTTCAAAGGTCACCAACAGTCAAGTTGAATGTCACCAAATGAAAGATCATTTGTGGCTTCCTTTCAGTCTGTGATACAAACTTAGGCTCTATCTGTGACCTTTTCAGTGATAGAAGTAATTGAATTTTCACTAGGACAAGTTTGACCTTCAAAGGTCAATATGAAGGTCACCAAATGAAAGTTCATATATGCCTTCCTATACGTCTCCAATACAAACCCATACTCTATTACGATTTTACTGCTATAAGTCATTGAAATTTCATTGTGAAGTTTGGCCATTAAAGGTCACTGATGGTCAAGTTCAAGGTCGCCAAATGAAACTTAGTACATGACTTCCTATATGCCTGTCTGTAATAGTTTTGGTGATAGAAGTCATTGAAATTTCACCATGTGAAGTCTGACCTTTGAAGGTCACCGAAGGTCAAGTTCAAGGCCACCAAATGAAAGTTCATATATGACTTCCTATAAGTCTTCAATACATAAATGCTCCCAATCTTCTATATTTTCAAGCCTAGAAGCCTTTGAAAATTGTAACATTTTGCTTGATGTCAAGTTTGAACTTTCAGGGTCATCTGAGGCCAACTTTAATACAGCCAAAATACAGGTCGTATATGACTTCCTATATGTCTATAATACAAAGTTAATCTCTATCTGCAACCATTTGGCCTCCACAGGCCATCTTGCATTTTCATAAAGTACAGCGCCCCCACTAGATCCACTTCCGTTGATTCAATCAAAATGGCACTCGCACTGCACATTGACGGTACCAAGGAAAGTTGATTGCCCGATTTAGAAAAAAAAATTTTCCGCACAGTTTTTGATAAATAATTTTTTAAAATTTCTCAATTCTATCTTTAACATTGGGGCCAAAATTTCAAGGGCCCATACAACGGACAAAAATGATTAAATCAAAAATCCAAAAAAACATCTGGAGATATGGTATAGTATTTTGTTATGGCAAATTTACTCGAAAATTCATCAGGCCAAAAAAAAAGATTAAAAAATGTTCCAGACGACGGACGCCACACCATGACAATAGCTTATCTTAAGCTAAAAATTCCAAAGATACGGAACTGTTGAAAACCTCAAGGATACAGCACACAACTGCATTTTGTCCTCCAGGATACTGAGGAGGATGGTGAGAGAAACTACAAAATCCCCAAAAATAACTGAAGGAATTGCAGGCCTTGGTGGCATCTTGGGGTCACTAGGTTTCAAAAAGCACCATCAGGCGTAACTTCCACGACCACAGACTCTTTGGAAGGGTTGCCAGAAGAAAGCCTTTTCTGACCAGAAGACACAGAAGCAAGCACTTGGAGCTTGCCAAACACAATTTAAATTATTACTGGAACAAGGTGCTTTGGTCAGATGATGTTTTGGTCAGATACAGCAACGGCATGTTTGGCAACGAAGCAGGGATGCATACAAGGAGAAGCACCTCATATCCACAGTGAAATATGATGGTGGGTCAGTAATGATTTGGGTCTGTTTTATTCAAGAGGTCCAGTGGCACTGGTTAAGATTAATGGCACAATGAATTCAACTAAGTATCAGGACATTTTCACTCACAACCTGGTTGCCTCCGCCTGAAGGCTGGGACTTGACTGTTGGTGAACTTTCCAACAAGATAATAACCCAAAGCATACCTCAAGATCCACACAGAAATGGCTCTGTGACAACAAAATCAACATTCTGTAGTGGCCATCTCAGTCGCCAGACCTCAATCCAAGTGAATTATTGAGTTTCTAAAGGGCCCAATTCCCATGAATTTGAGGTTTGCATATCTTATAACAAAAAAAACCAATACTGCACAGTTGGCACTTTATGATTGATGGTGTGTGTCTGTATGGCATTCTGCTATGTTAGTTAATTTATTATATCTGGTTTTTAATCTTAATTTTATTTATATTTTTTAACTTACTTTACTGACTTTTTAATGCACTGTCTGTCACAGATGAGAACCATTTTTTCGTTTTTCTCTGTGTATGCAGGTACTCAGTGAAAATGACAATAAAATTGAATTGCATTGAATTGAACTGAAAAGAGGAACTTTCTTGTAATTTCAGCAAAACGTATCCCATTGACACTCTCTTGTAAAGAAATACACTAAATAAATATATATATATATAGGCCATAACGTGGGCAAGAAAAAAAATCAATTTTCTTTTCTTAAAAAAGTGTTCCTTGAAGCTGGGCCCTTTGGAAACTCAAGGATTCAATAGAAACCCTGTTAGCGGATTTAAAGAGGGCAGTTCGCAACCTTAGATCTACAGGGTTCTAACTGACAGTTTGGTCAAAATTGAGTTATTGCACATAATTGCGAATAAATAGTTCTAGCTAATGATTAAGCGTGGGTACTCAATTCATTTTTTAAATTAGGTTCAGATCAGAATTACTACATTCCAGTTTCCTAAGTGTGCACTGAGTGGCCAAACCTTGCAAGCAAATTCCTCAAAACTTTGTAAATGTTAGTTAGAACCCTGTAACTCTAAGGTCTCCAGTTGATAAACACAAACCCAAGAATGTGAAGGATCTTGAAAGGATCTGCTTTGGGGAATGGTCCAAAACACCCACAAATGCATGCCTTAACCTCACCAAAAATTACAGGAAAAGACTCCATGCTTGCTATCAATGCCCATGGTGGTTGCCCAAAGTACTTAATGAAGGGTGCCAATTATTACGAAACCACGATTTTGTTGAAATGTATTAAATTATGATCTTGGTTGTTTCCATCTAAACATTATGAAAGTATTTCACAGAAGTTGGTATATTTTGTTTCTGTGAATCACTTGGATTGTTTGTTGTGTTTATATGGTGCAGATTGCCAGGTCATTGTTGTTTTCAGCGTGTCTCACAAGGAGGGATTTATTTATTTTTTTTTATTTTATTGTCATCATTCAGACAGACAGATACACAGACCATTTAGGATGAAAAACAAGTGCATACGATGTCCAATGTGTCCGCAATAAGAAATTTAAACCTTTCCAAAGAAACCAGAGTTTTAAGCTGGATTTTCTCTTGTAGCTTCTTCCAAGCTGAAGGAGCAGCATAGCTAAAAGCCTTTTCACCAAAAGCAGTACGCGTTTTAGGAACATTAAATAAAATAAGTTCATGTGATCTCAGTGCATAAGCATTTGTGGTGGTCCGCTCAAGCATGGAACATAAATAGGATGGAAGGTGACCCACTACAGTTTTATAGATCATTGTCCACCAATGAAATTGTCGGCGGGCTAACAGGGAGGGCAGTCCAGCTTTCTAGTACAGGGTACAGTGATGTGTCTGATAATTAGAGTCCGTCATGAACCTTAGAGCTGCATGGTAAACTGTCCAACATGTGCAAGCAGGACTTACTTGCATGCATATAGATTATATCTCCATAATCAATCACAGAAAGAAATGTAGCCATTACAAGCTGTTTTCTGGCATGCAATGAAAAACATGTTTTGTTTCAATAAAAGAAACCTAATTTAATTTTCAGTTTTTGAACAAGCTTTTCAACATGACCTGTAAAGGACAATGTACCATCCAAAATAAATCCAAAGTACTTATAAGTGCTTACCTGCTCTGTTGGCTTATTTTGCTGAGAAACAATGTTTTGCTTCAATAACTGCATTTTGACTCTATTAAAAACCATTAGCTTGGTCTTGTCGCCATTCAGAACTAGTTTTAAGTTGCTCAAATCATCCTGAATGATATTAAAAGCAGTTTGAAGCTCGTCTAGGGAGGCTGCACAAGTATATACAACGGTATTGTCAGCATAGAAATGAAGGTGTGTATTTGACACTCTCTTGCCCAATTCATTAACACAAATAGAAAAAAGAATAGGGCCGAGAATAGACCCCTGAGGAACTCCATTGCATGTGGCCATAAAATCAGATCTGTAATTATCCATTTTGACACATTGGCTTCTGTCAGACAGATAATTTTCGAACCAACTGACTAGTTGTAGTGATAGACCAATATTGATCAGTTTGTCCTTCAATACCGCATAGTCCACCGTATCAAAAGCCTTGGACAAGTCTAAAAATAAAGCTAAGCAGTGCTGTTTCTTATCCAAGGCTTGAGTTATGTCATTTAAACCTTTAAGACTGCGGTGATTGTACTATGTACTATTATGGTGTAGTCTGATCCAAATCTGGATAAACAAAGAGAAAATACCCAAAAGCTACCATGAAGGCTACATTTAATGTGAATCAATAACAAAGGAAACTAACAGCTTATAAAATCATAGAAATGGGCGAGCAAGCACTGAAGAAATGAAACAGGGAACACGAAAAAGAAAAAAACGACAAGAACAGGGAAAATGAACAAGTGCCTGTCAGAATTCGTGAAGTATTAAAGGAGGACTATCATGGCTGGGAAAGTTGGGTGTTATTATTTCAATATATCATGAAAAAAGCTCTAACGACTTTGTTTTCTTTATTTTGCGATTTCTTTAATTTTTATGAGCGATTTTACAAAACTAGTGGACCGCGCCATTTTCACCACAGTGGACGAAAATTCACCCTCGATCCGCTCGGGGCGCCCCTAATCGTGACGTCAGTGTGGCTGTCAGCGCCATGAATTTTCATTGTCCTGCGGTCCTGCATTGAGATTGTTATGACCGAGATATTCCCGCTTCCTCTATGGGGCAGACACAAGAGCTTGATTATTACCTTTTTCTATCCAGCACAACTTTAATTTAGAGGTGAACTAACGTCAGAGGCCATTTGAAATGCTTCCAGAAAGAAAAGTGCGATTTGAAGTCTGCTAATTACCAGCGAGGCTGGACAGCTGCCGTCACCTTGGCATAATTAGCTCACCTTAAATCAATTCCCGTGTACTTTGCCTAACTTGTAATCAAGCCATTTATTCAGCCAACTGACCAATCAAAACCAAAATCAAGCCAATAATGATTTAGGAGAGATAATGAGAAGCAGACAAACCGAACCAGGCTACCGTGCTAAATTGAAATAATGTCAGTCATCTGAATAAATAGCAGTTCTCTGAATTTCACCTCTCGTCAGAAAACTTTCACGTATTATTAAAAAAGATTTCTTAAAAATACAATCATGTTTTGATGGCCCTGGTTGTGAAGCGTCTAAAAATATACGCGAAGTAGAAAACATTGTGTGAAGCGCATCAAACGTGAAAGTGAGAGAGAAATTACTTTTGCATTGCAAGCAATGGACAAATGCACCGAAGACAGGGCAAGCACGTTCAGGCAAATCTGTGCCGCAAATTTTACACATTTTTTGTTTAATAATTGAACAAGATTTGCACACAATGGCTAAATGTAATAATCAAGCAAACACATTCAGGCGAACTGCATGCTGAACTCAGCAAAGTTAAGGTCTTCAAAATCATCCTCCTCTACTCGACAATTGCTTTCACCCCCTTCCCATTTACTTGGCTCAATTTGCAATCAAACACTTGATTCACTCAATGAACAATTTTAAATTGGTTGGTAGTCTAATTTATTTAGATATCCATGTTTTCAGACATTCTGACATCGCATGCATCATGCACATGAATGCATGTGGCAGCCACAGTGACGTTATGATCTCGCAACTTCTCATGCCACTTGTGGCGTTAATGGCGGCCTCCTGGAAACAGCAATTCCGGCTAATTAATGGTCATTTAAAAGAACAGGGAGTATGTATGGACAAAAAATCAACCGTGGATATTATGTTGGAGTTAATTACTATAAGATTAAGTCAAAACGTGTAGGCCAGTATAGTCCTCCTTTAAGCAGTGGAGGGTTTAAGCCAGCTCCTCTTCGCCCTCCTCCTCAAACTCGCCCTCCTCTCCCGCGGTGGCATCCTGGTACTGCTGGTACTCAGACACCAGGTCATTCATGTTGCTCTCTGCCTCAGTGAACTCCATCTCATCCATGCCCTCTCCAGTGTACCAGTGAAGGAAGGCCTTGCGCCTGAACATGGCAGTGAACTGCTCGGAGATGCGCTTGAACAGCTCCTGGATGGCCGTGCTGTTGCCGATGAAGGTGCCGGCCATCTTGAGGCCACGAGGTGGGATGTCACACACGGCGGTCTTGACGTTGTTGGGGATCCACTCCACAAAGTAGCTGCTGTTCTTGTTCTGCACATTCAACATCTGCTCATCCACTTCCTTCATGGACATGCGCCCACGGAAGACGACAGCTACCGTGAGGTATCGGCCGTGCCGGGGGTCACAAGCAGCCATCATGTTCTTGGCATCAAACATCTGCTGGGTGAGCTCTGAAACAGTGAGGGCTCTGTACTGTTGGCACCCCCTGCTGGTCAGAGGTGCAAACCCAGGTATGAAGAAATGGAGACGAGGGAATGGAACCATGTTGACGGCAAGCTTGCGCAGATCTGCGTTGAGCTGACCAGGAAAACGCAGGCAGGTCGTGACCCCGCTCATAGTGGCAGAGACCAAATGGTTGAGGTCTCCATAGGTGGGTGTTGTAAGCTTGAGTGTGCGGAAGCAGATGTCATACAGAGCTTCATTGTCAATGCAGAATGTCTCATCTGTGTTTTCTACCAGCTGGTGCACAGACAGGGTGGCATTGTAGGGCTCAACCACAGTGTCGGAGACTTTGGGAGAGGGCACCACGCTGAACGTATTCATGATGCGGTCAGGGTACTCCTCTCGGATTTTGCTGATCAGCAGGGCACCCATTCCAGACCCCGTACCCCCACCCAGGGAGTGGGTGAGCTGGAAGCCCTGCAGGCAGTTGCAGCTCTCAGCCTCCTTCCGTACCACATCCAGGACTGAGTCCACCAGCTCGGCCCCTTCAGTGTAGTGGCCCTTTGCCCAGTTGTTTCCAGCACCACTCTGGCCTGTGAACAGTTAGGGACATAAGCATTTCAACCCAAGTGCACATTTTTCTGTGGCATAAACAACAATCCTCTCTAAATGTGCTGTAGAAGTTAATCCATGGCTCCGCCTTACCCGTAGGCGGGCAGACGAACACTTTACCCATAGACGGACACGCCCCCTAACATTAAGTTGATGCCAGTCACAGGGAACCCAAAGACCACAGCAGAAAAATAAAAAGGGCCATCAGGAGACGGCAGATCCCCCCACATCAGGTCATGATTAATGTGCACACCAAGTTTTGTTAGGAAATATTCAAGGCTTTTCAAGTTATGCTCCGGAACGAAATGTTCACAGACGGACGGACAGACAACCGCACCCATGACCAGGGCTTTCAAAAGTTTTTGGAGTAGGCGGCTGGCAGAGTAGAGTAGGCGGCTGTGGCTGGCGGTGGAGGTGTCGAGAATCCAAGCATTGAGGGCGCACAGCCCTCCAGGGGGCGTTCTACCAGGAGAAATGTAAAAATTTGAAGCTCTATGATGCATTCTGGTGCCTTCCATCGCCTGATTTCCTTGTCATTTGGTGATGTAAATTTAAAATTTTTTTAGTTTTAGCATATATATTTTTGAGGATGCTTGTCATTATTTGCTTATTATGCATTACTGTATGCATGTATTGTCACTGATTATCAGTCATTAGAATTAGATACATGCAACAAACCCCTTTGTGCAGAAGCCAAATCAGAAAATGTATGCGTTTCCCTGTTTAAGGCTTTAGAATTCAAGATTTGAGCTTCACAGCGAAGGGGAAAATGGCTCCAGTGAAATCAGAAACTTGAAGCATTTAGAATACCATCGTATTTCAGTTTATTTTCAAAATAAAATTTTTGGACATTTCATGAAATGGCTGGCGTCAAATAGGGCTGCACGATTAACGAAATCGCGGTTATCGCAAGCGCAATAAAAGTAACTGCCACTACGAGGCAGACAGACGTGCTTGTTTATTACCTTTTCTATGACACATACCTAATGCGGTCATTTGAAATGCTTCTGGGAATAAAATTGCATTTTGAAGTCGGCTAATTACCAGCGAGGTTGGACAGCCTCCTTCACCTTGGCATAATTAGCTTACCTTAAATCAATTCCCGTGTACTTTGCCTAACTTGCGATCAAGCCGTTTATTCAGCCAACTGACTGATCAAAACCAAAATATGGCCAATAATGATTAAGAAGAGGTAATGAGAAGCAGACAGACCTAACCAGGCTGCTGTGTTAGATTGAAAGAATGTCAATAATCTGAATAGACAACAGACCTCTGAATTCCACCTCTCGTAGAATTTTTACATATCATTAAACAGATTTCTCAAAAATAAATCATTTTAAGATGGCCTTGGTTTTTAAGCGTTTCAAAATATATATGAAGTGGAAAAATTTTGTAAAGCATATCGAACGTGAAAGTGAGAGAAATTATTTTCGCATTGCACGCAATAGACAAATGCAACGAAGACTTGCCAAAAACATTCAGGCAAACGCAAATTTAGAGCATTTTTTATTTGATAATCGAACAAGATTTCAAATAAAGTAATTAATGGCTGTTTATTTTGGTTGCTTTTGAGCGTCTAAATAGCCTACAGTGAAGGTGGAAAACATTTTGTTTAAGCGTATCGAACGTGACTTGTAGAAATTGTAACTGCATTAGCACGCAGCGCGACCAAACGTAAAACCAGAAATTGTCCCGCAAACACATTCAGGTAAATTACGTGCTGAACAAAGCAAAGTTAAGGTCTGCAAAATCATCATCCTCTACCCGACAATTGCTCTCACCCCCTTCCCACTTGCTTTGCTCAATTTCCAATCAAACAGTTGATTCACTCAATTAAGGATTTAAATGGGTAGACAGTCTGATTTATTTGAATATGTCATGTTTATTACATTTTGAAATTTAAATGACCATGAGACATGACAGATTTGCCTGAATTTGTTTGCTAGATTATTTCTAGTTTTACATTCGACTGCGCTGCGTGCAAATGCATTAACAATTTACATGTGACGTTCGATACGCTTTAACAAAATGTTTCACTGTTGGCTATTAGACGCTCAAAAGTCACCAAAATCAAGAGCTATGAATTATTTTATTTTAAATTAATCTTGTTCAATTATCATATAAAAAATGCAAGAAATTTGCGGCACAGATTCGCCTGAACTTGTTTGCCAAGTCTGTGCTGTATTTGTCTATTGCGTGCAATGCAAAAATAATTTATCTCTTTCACGCTGGAGATGCTTCACAAAATGCTATCCACTTTGTGTATGTTTTGAAATGCTTAAAAACCAAGGCCATCTTGAAATGGTTTATTCTTAAGAAATCTTTTTAATAATATGTAAAAATTCTATGAGAGGTGGAATTTAGAGGTGTGCTATTTATTCAGATTATTAACATTCTTTCAATCTAACATGGCAGCCTGGTTAGGTCCGTCTGCTTCTCATTATTTCTTCTTAATCATTATAGGCCATATTTTGGTTTTGATCAGTCAGTTGGCTGCATAAATGGCTTGATTGCAAGTTAGGCAAAGTACACGGGAATTGATTTAAGGTAAGATAATTATGCCAAGGTGAAGGAAGCGGTCGAACCTCGCTGGTAATTAGCGGACTTCAAATCACAGTTCTCTTCCCGGAAGCATTTCAAGTGACCGCATTAGGTATGTGTCATAGAAAAGGTAATAAGCAACACGTCTGTCTGCCTCATAGTGGCAGTTACTTTTATTGCGCTTGCGATAACCGCGATTCCGTTTATCGTGCAGCCCTAGCGTCAAACTTAAGTCATTTCATGAAATGACTAAAAAAAATTAATCATTTCAAGAAATGACTGGTTTCATGATCTGACTGAAACATATTACACAATGTAACAAAATTTTAGCTTTTTCCTGTTCCTGGGCAGAAAGTGTTATTTCCCAATTGCTTATACCTAAAGTAAAAGGAGACGAGCTATCAAACTTTGCTTTTGTGACTTGGGTAATTAATTTTTCAAATGGTATCCATTTTCTAGGACATTACAGGTAGATATAGAGCTGGTTTGCTAACAGAGAATTTTCTTGAGCTTACAAGCATTTAAGAACTTTCTAGAATGTTACAACTTCCAAGAAGTTTCAAGAATTTTTCTAGGATGTTGTAGAACTTACAAGTATTTCAAGAACCTTTTAAAATTTTCTAGATCTTCAATATCTATACAGCAGCTCACCACTCAGTTTAGTTCTAGCTGCCCAAGTAAACATGTAGATATATCAGAATTTTTCAGAGTTGGCATCAAAAAGCTGCAAAGCATTCTCTAGATGCATTCTGCAATGTATGTGACCAATTTATCAAAATAAGCACAAAAAAGTACTCTGTGAGGGCAACTGTTAAAATGTATGATGAAGCCAACAAGGTATATTTTGGCATGCCCGTCGAGGATCAACACAAACTCTGGGCACCTCATTTTACCTAAGACCACTGCAAAAAAACTCAAGAAGGTAAGACTAAAAATTTTTGCTTGTTTAAATAGGAAGATTTGATATTATACAAATTAAATAAAATTTGATTTATGTTTTGTTTTATTAATACCTTATGTAGATGAAAATGTGCAAATTTCCAATTTTTACACAGAAAATAGGCGAATTCCTAAATGTCATTATCTTGGACACAAAAGCAAAGTTTGAAGGAAATAATGGGCACCGTCTATTCTTTTCACAACATAAGCAATAAAGAAATAACACACACAAACCAGGAAAAAAAAATTGTGTCACATAGTATTATTGAAGTAACTTGTATTAACATGTTAACGTAGTTGTCCTGAGTGGGACGCCGTTTGGTAACCATTCCCTGAGTGAGACACTTGCGGCCTGACCCACTTCCCAGCCATTTAACGGGCATATAAATGCATGATCCGGGGTACGTTTCCCTAAAGCGTAGGTTAGCAACTTATATAGTTTGTTCATTGACAGTGAATGGTTCCAACCATGCAAGTTAGCCTCTGTGATTTCGGGAAAAGCACCCCAGAACGAAGCGCGAGTTTGAGTAATTTAAACAGGCTTAAGAGTCTATTTGTCAAATTTCAGATGTATGTATATGAAAGTGACCTGGACCAGACAGCGGCGTGAACGATTAAATCACAGTTTGGCGACGCTCTTTCAGACTTAAAGAGTGTGTATTTTCACTGACTGTACTGCTTTATAGCTAGTTTTACATTGTTTTTATACTGCTTTGTCCAGCCACCGAAAATATTGACTATTGTGTGACATAAAGGGACGAGAGAAGCAGAAATGTCGGATGTCTGGGTGGGTCACCGCCGCGGGGAAGAATCATGGAGAAAATGCAGCTGTTTTTTCTGATTCCTGAAACATGACCTTACACATAAAGATGTCACGCTAAACTATTTCCAAATAACTATTCAAATACCTTGGCTAAGCGAAAGCCAATTTAGATGCTGATTTTGCCAACTCAGGATCAACCTTTATCAACATTCCAGAAAACGAGTTTGCAATGAGGAGCTAACGTAATGAGTGTTCCACTCAGGGAATAGCGCACAGCTAAATTACAGGTGTTGGCATACTTTTTCCAACTCGTGCAAAGACAAAGCTCCAGTAAATGATTAAAACGATATCTGGTAATGTAGGTAAGACATTACACTTTACTTTAACACCATTACATTGACTAATAACTTAACACCATCATTTTATATTTGTAGTTAAAGGGAAATTTCACCTGAATGCCTGCAATAAAGTTTCCCATGCAGGAAACAGTTCCGTATACTGTCGGTAATCAAAACGTTCCATATGAAATGATGGTTCTATTTAGATATGTTAGCAAGACATAGTACATCTGTACCTTTCTTGTTAAAGAAGGACAATATTGTTGAGGTTTTTAGTATTTTACTTAAGGGTTCAGCCATCTCGTATCCTCTGTAAAACGGCGATACGAATTTTTGAATGCAGGCGATTCCGTAATTTTCTGCCTGCGCAAGCACCTCAAGTCTTCATCAAAACTGTTTGAACGTAGCATACGGAGGCTGCGCCAGGCTCGTTCATGTGCGATGAAGGAAACCATGATGGCTTACTAAAGCAAGGGAATAACGCAATGACTCCATCTTTTATTCGAAAATATGGCTAAACTCTGGGTTAAAGAAACAAGGAAGGTGACAAAAAGAATTTCATGATATGGAGAATCAGAGTTGCAAGTAGCTGGTCGTCATGTCCCGAGTAGACGGCAATTATCGCCGGTTGCCGGCTACTTTTGAAAGCCCTGCATGACTACATCCCCCGCAATATATGTCGGGGGATAAGCAGTTGTCACAAACGAAACTGGCAGGGGACAAAAAAAGGCCAGAAAATATACCATGCAAAGGTTCAGTGATTCAAGCATATTTGAGCAACTACAGATAATTTTGGCAAACATGCATGATTCAACTCAGTAAAAAGTTGCTTAATTCACACTGGGCGACAATGTTCATTCTCTCACATTCCACTTATGCTTCAGCAAGCGAAACGGTCACCATCTTACAAAAAATAAGATGGGAAAAAGACCAATGTGATGTAATTTGCCTAAGGAAAGTGTCAAGGGACAAAATATCTTCATTCACCCCAATGAAGTTAGTTCATAGCAAAGATGACGAAAACGCGTCTTGAATGAAGAGAACGGTGGTTTCCAACTGCGATCCGACACATTGACAAGATGTAATAACTCAGGGTTCATACAGCCCAGAGCCTACAAAATTCAAGGACCCCCTCAAGTGCTCTCAAGCACTTTCCTTACACGTAAATTATACGCCAAATCATGAGATACCAACTTAATTTGTTTATTATCATTTCAGTGCATCCATTGCCGCCATGTATTGTAACATTAGTTTGTTTGCTAGTGAGGTAACGTTAGCCATCTACTCAGTAGACCAGAGGTATTCAACATTGTTCCTGAGGGCCCACTGTATATGCTGGTTTTTGTTCCTACCAAAATTATAATCGCAATATTTTAACAAGTTGTTAATAAGTCTTAATTAGGTGTATTTCATGTGTAAAGCATTTCATTACTCTCTTTAGCCAAATTTTTACAGAAACATCCATACATGCCATGAAGAATAAAATATTCTTGAAGATAGTGTGTTTATTTCTATATTGCTCACAATTTCAAGTAATATAACATTTTATACAGATCAAACTAGACACCGAGAAAATCAGTAAACCCCAAATTAGGTTGCTAGACAAGTATTTTAAGTTCTTTCAAAAAACTTTGTGAACTTTATTAGATTAACATAACACAAAACTGGATAGACTCTTTATGATTTGCTTGTTGAATAAATTTGTCAAAAAGTGCCAAAACTTTTTACCAGTTAGGAGCCCACTACTTCTTTGATTTGATTGGTTACTTTGTTTTCCTCTCATTTTATGTAGTTTTTTCCCCAATACAATGCAATGTGGGCATGTTTTTTTTATTCTTGATGGCATACATAGATATTTCTGTTAACATGGGTTAAGAGGGCAAATTAACTGCTCTAACCATTAAATGCACTAAATGAATACAAATGAACAGCTTGTTAAAATCCTGCGATAACAATTGTTGGGGCAGGAACAAAAACCAGGGTCACACTTTACATGAAGTGTTGCTCATTAAGGCTTTATAGAGCATGTATAATGCCTTCATAAATGACACAATGTCTTCATAAATCATGTATAAGCAAATGTCATGCTTAGTAAAGGGTGAAATAACACATCCTTATTCAGCATGTGAAGCCAGATGTGATACAACTTAGCTAGTGGCTAACTGCTTTAAAGGGTGACATTGTCAGCAAAGTGACGTTGTAATTGTCACATCTGGCCTCACATGCTGAATAAGGATGTGTTATTTCACCCTTTACAAAGCAGAACATTTGCTTTGTGTGATTTATGAAGACATTATGTCTCATTTATGTAGGCATTATACATGCTGTATAAAGCCTTTATGAGCAACACTTCATCTAAAGTGACCAAAACCAGTATACACAGTGGGTCCCCAGGAATGACGCTGAATAACACTGCAGTAGACTGAATTTAAAAACCATGGTTAGCTCAAACACGACTGTCCGTGACTCTGGGACTGATGGACTATCAGTGATAGAGTTAACTCCGTGCTAACATAATGGGAAATAGCATTAAGGCGCAACTTGGAGTTACGTTTATTTTCCAATAAATTACGCGATTCAATTGTGCTCACCAAAGCTTGCAAGAAAAAAAATCCCAAGGGGCTCTTGAAAATCATCCCTTTTACTCAACTCATTTTATAACTTTAATGACACACCCCTAATTCGTGTAAGCTCCTCTATATCTTAAGACTGATCCGAAAAACAACTGAATTTAAAGGTTATTAGATATGTCAGGCATAAATAAAAATCTGAACTTTTTACCAAAACCAGTATGTGCAGTTGAACAATTGGATATTACCAGCGTGGCAATTAAAAAAATCGACAAAAACACATTTCATTATGAGAAAATAATTTATCAATTTATACTGCACTCCATGCTGAAATGAGAAAAAACTTCATCTTGCAGCTTGAGACTGTTACAGTGATGATTTTAGAAAATTTCAAAAGTGGGCCAACTCCCCGAAGAAAAAAAAATGGGCCAATGGTTATAAAAAAACCCACTGGGCCAACTGGGTATACCTGGTAAAATGCCATTTATATCAAGTTTTTAAACAGTACCTTGACTGGCTCACTTATTTATATGTACAAACATTCAGTTTTTACACCTTATTGACAAAACTAAGACATGAATGACAGTTTGAGTTAAAGTCTTAATAGGAAACCTTCACAGTCTCTGCCAATCATAACAATTATAAAGTCAATGACAAAAATAGCGATAAAAAAAATAATAGTTCCTAACGCCTCATTTGATGAAAATAATTTAAAGCCCGCCTCCAAACAAATAAGTCCTACTGCTAGAGTTGTAAGTTATGGATAGTTTCACCAGGCAGTGAAGCCATTTCCTCATAGGTGCGTTGAGCATCAGAGACTTTCGAAAAATTTTACCTACATTTCGCATTTTATTCATTCAAAGTAAAGTTCTGAGCCATGTATCGAAAATTTTTTAAAACCTATTAGCAAGCCTTGTGCTGGATTCAATGGAAGCGACACACAGATGCCGACTGTTCAAGCACCAATACCCCGGGCAAATGAGGAGTCTGCTCAGTACAAACTTCTTAGTGGCATTCACGACCTGTTCCTCATGCGTAGTAATTATTCAATCAATGAAAGCGCAAGCCATAAACACCGGCGCGTGCATTTGGTTATGTGCCTTGACCTCTGACGAAGTACAAATGAACTGTCCTGACATGCGCGCTCGGAACCATGAGTTCGCTTCACGGTCCCCATTATGCCATCAGGTGCACAGCTAATTAGCCATTATGAGCCAGGTCAAAGTCTCCCCTACCTGACATCACAAGGGGGAGTAACCACCCAGAATATTGAAATCTGATTGACTGCTTGGCTGAAGGTGGTCAGTTCTTCTTGTTTTGGTTGGTTACTTCCCCATATAATGTCAAGAGGGAAAAGATTTTGAAATGGCTTGTATTAACTAATTAGCAGCGCACCTGGTGACATAATAAGCTTCTGGGACCTTTAAGCTTCCCAGTCATCCCGGGTTCGAATTTCAATCAGTATGAAACAAAATATCATTTTAAAACACTAAAACTTTCTCAATTTTGCAAGTTTCAGAAATAAAAATTAAGTACATTTTTCATATTTCAAGTACTTATTTTAAATTTCCAGCACTATTCAAGGACTTTTTGATGCTTTTTCAAATTCAAGGAGTTTTCCAGTATAACATGTAAAATTCAAGGACTTTTCAAGGCTGTGCGAACCCTGTTAACTGCATACCATTAAGTTATTCCATTTTCATGCACTCTGAGCAAATATTTTATCTCGACATTATATTTGTTTTTCAGCAGTTCAAAGCGCATGTTCTTGAAGAGATAGTTCAGTTCCCTTCGCGCATTTTAAGATCCTTGAGAAAAGTAGTACACTGTCCACCAGATGGCAGTGACGAGTCAAAAAAAAACCCCAAGGAGACCATTTTAAGATCCTTGAGAGAAGCCTTGAGTTTTAGTCAAGGAGACCATTTTCCTTCAATTAGGTTATTACCCCGCCCCACCCGAAGGGTGAGGGCAAGGGGTATTGTTTTTGGTTTGGTTTGTTTCTGTGTTTGTTTGTGCGTTTGTTTCTGTGTTTGTTTGTTTGATTGATAACACTGTAGCAGCAAAACTAATGGCCAGATTCACCCCAAATTCGGTATAGGGATTGCCACTGACCCAGAATAAATCCCTATTGAATTTCGTACAAGTAGGTGAAAGTATGTGCGGGGCAGGGTTTGTTGTGCCTGGCACCACTTGTTAAACAAAGGTTTTTAAATCCCAAACATTTTGGGCGTCCGTGTGTGGATGAGTTAGCATGTTGCGAGGCTAACTGGTTTCATAGGAGGATAAAATAACTTGTTACATTGATCCTTTGGTTCATTAACTTTTGTGTTCGTGACATGTTTTTCTAGGTTTTTATACCAGTTTATTTTCGGGTACTGAGCTAATAATACAGGAACATGACTTTTCAAGTAAACGACTTAAGTGTCCGTCAAGTGTCTGTCTACGGGCACATTGGCACCAATTAGAGCATCCTCCACCAAACAGGTCAAGTCTCCGCTTACCAAAGACGAAGTTATCGGGCCTGAAGACCTGCCCAAATGGTCCGGACCGCACAGAGTCCATCGTGCCAGGCTCCAGATCCACCAGGACAGCGCGCGGCACATATTTGCCAGCTGTTAAAATGATTTAGAAGTAGTGAAGCTGGACATTTGAAGGAGCCCATTAACAGGAATGCAGATATGGGGATCTCACACACCTGCGGCCTCGTTGTAGTACACATTGATCCTCTCCAGCTGGAGGTCACTGTCACCATGGTAAGTACCAGTGGGATCAATGCCATGTTCATCACTGATCACCTCCCAGAACTACAAACCAACAGAAATGGGCATTAGTGACATATGGCTACCAGGTAACACAGCACCAGTTCAAGCCTATCCAGTTTCCTCTGTGGGGGAGGGGGGTTACAGAAATGTAGGGTAATGAAACACCTTAGTACCATAAGTATCAGTTACAAAATGTTAGTCTCATAGCATAATTGCCCAAGTCATTTTTGCCAAATTGAGATATTGGCTGCTAGCCCTTTCATGTTGGCAAAGAAATGCTTTTTTCCTTTCTCAAAACCTTGCAAATACAAAATCCATTCTTTTAAATAAATAATAATTAAAAAAAAAATGGAGATGGACAATGATGCCATGAGGCTAACAAAAAGCAAGTCTGTACTGTAGAAATTCCAGAATAATATGTACTCTGCAGCAAAGAAGTCCTGAGGGGTCTTCAGTGTAAAAAAAAAAAAAAAAAAACCCAGCAGCAGTAGTATGTGATAACCAATATGGAGCTGTGCATAACAGACCCCTTTTACAGCCACTAAGGGAAAGTGTGCCTTAAGGCTGTTCATGTTCTCCCACACATTATGCCTTACCACCCTCAAATTTTCCAAGTTTGAGTTTTATTTTAGGAGCGGTCACAGCCTTATCCAAAGCTTGCGAGAGGAAATGGTTTTGCCGTTTACTTCAGTGGAAACAAGAATGTACAGGCTCTACTCAGTAATGTTTGGGTAACACCATCTGTAAGTTTTCACAGTGGACAACAAACCAGAGGTTTATTTCTGCAGCCTACTGTGTACACATTTCATGCTCTAATGAGCCATTCCAGCTCAAATGGACCAGGGGGGTGACACCACCCCATCACAGATTTATTTCATTTTTGCTCCAATAGTTGCTATATGTACATGGACAAGAATGCCAAAATTTTGGCTGCCAACTCCAAATGGTTACAAAATCCAGTTGGAGTTGGCAGCCAAAATTTTGGGATTTTTGTCCATGTACATATAGCAACTGCTGGTGGAAAAATCAGGACAATCTGAGAGATGGTGGTTACAAATGCCCAGGCTACTGGTCCATTTGAGATGGAATGGCCCAAATGTTGTAACTTAAAGAGCTTAGGACATCAAATTCAGCTCTGTTTTTTATGTGATAAAATGCTACAAAGTACCTATCTTGAACAAATAGTGATGGTTTTACTATTGTGTACTTTACGCAATGTTTAAAAAAACCGCATTTTATCTGCTAAATGATCCACTTGAGGGAACGCCCCCTTTGCCTCAATCGAGAACATTTGCGCTGGGCCAGCTCAGCCACGTGACGTCATAAGTTGTACACGGATTGTGTCTAGGTGGTTAGCCGTAGTTCACGACTCTGGTCTGGACGGAGAATATCTTAAAGAATGGACCAACAAAAATCACCGAGAGTGAACGGAAAGCGATGTGTAGTGTGGAGATGCAGTGCAACGCATGCATATGGCTCATGGAATGTTTCTGTGGCCGAAAGATGCAGAGATATCAAGAATATGGACAAAACAAGTCCAATGTTCTAGTGCCAACTTTGCTGGCCCGGGCAAGCCCGGGTCACTGAAGCCTACGATATGCGGCCAACATTTCGAGTATTCATGTTTTTACATATCATTATTATTATTATTATTATTATTTGTGGAACCAAAATCGTTTCTCTGCACAGCCTGTTCAATAGCCAGCCAACTCGCTGTTCAGTGTGATCTAGCCAGCTAAGTAGTGAAATGATACTATTCACGGCGCTCTATTTATTTCTGTGCACTGTGTGCTTGCTAGCTTACTACCTAATAATAGCAAGCTGCAAGATATGGTTTACACATGTTGTGATATCATTCACGACTCCATATTTCTGCGCACTGCATGTTCGCTCGCTAACTAGTTAATAATAGCAAGCTGCGAGCAGGCCTGGCGCTAGAACAGGGAATTGGGGGGGGCACAGACACGTCCCTTTATGACAATTAGGATAGTCCTGGCTAGTTCTCAATTATTTTCCTTTATTGACGCGTTTTCCAATTATCGTAATTGGCAACTGAAGACACTGTTTCTCTCCATATGCGATCTAACAGCGATGAAATCATGGGGTAAATTCAGTAGAACTGAGAATTGGGGTGGACAAAACATTCGTTTTAAACAATTATTAGTCCTGACCTGTTCTTAGTCATTTTCATGATTAACAAATGGTTCGCTCCGCACCCGGTGGCTCATCGGTCTAAGCGCGCGCACCATAAAGGTTGTGTCCTTCCCATGGTGACCCGGGTTTGATTCCGACTCAGGTCATTTGCGGCATGTCTTCCCCCACTTTTCTCCCCAACTTTCCTGTCTCCATCCGCTGTCTATCAAATAAAGGAAAAATTCTCAAAAAAATAATCTAAAAAACAAACAAACAAGAAAAAAAAGGTTCGCTCCGAGAGCACTCCACACTTAACAGGTGTTGCTTGTTCTCCCCGATTAGGTCGGACGACAATAATTCATCTGGACGCATATTTGCTGAATTTAAATCAACGTTATTCAAATTTGCATATCTGCGCATTGTGAGCAAATAGCTTGAGCTGCATGCTTTTTATAGCCTATTTCACTGGCTAGTGCCACTTTTTTTCTCTCAATACCGAGAGTAATTTTGGAATGGTGGGGCCTATTGACCCAGACGCCGCCGGGTCAATAACAGGTAGAGGCTGAGTAATACAGCCGGCATCCGGTTCAATTGTCTCAAATGTCCAGTTATTGAGCTGGACGAAGTGGGGGCGCTCGTCCTAGATTAGAAGTAATGTCCAGGTCCATAACAGGAAAAGGCTTGAATAATAGAGCCGGCGTCCAGGCAATAGCCACTACGTTTTCAAATAGGAAGTGTCTAGAGACACGGCAGTTTTAATTGGTACGGCAGTCGATTTTAAGGGATTAGGATAAGGATTCGGGATTATGGTTAGGGGAAGGGTTAGGGGTTGGGGTTAGGGGAAGGGTTAGGGTTAGGTTAGGGCAGGGCTTGAAATGGGGACTGCCGTACCTCTCCCCATTGAAATGCATTGAAAATCTGCTGTACTCATCGCAACTGCCTTTTGAATAACTTTGATTTAAATTAAGCAAATACGCGTTCAGATGAATGATTGTCGTCTTACCTAATCGGGGAGAACAAACAACACCTGTTAAGTGTGGAGTGCTCTCGGAGTGAACCTTTTGTTAATCATGAAAATGACTGAGAACAGGTCAGGACTGATAATTGTTTAAAACGGATGTTTTGTCCACTTCTCAGTTATGCTGAATTTACCCCATGATTTCATCGCTGTTAGATCACATATGGAGAGAAACCGTGTCTTCAGTTGCTAATTTCAATAATTGGAAAAGGCGTCAATAAAGAAAAATGATTGAGAACTAGCCAGGACTATCCTTGTCATAAAGGGACATGTCTGTGCCCCCCCAATTCCCTGTTCTAGCACCGGGCCTGGCTGCAAGGTACGGCTTACACACATTGTTTTGAGAGCTCATGAAGCACAGTGCACAGAAATGAATAGAGCCACGAACATTATCATTTCACAACTGGCTAGATCAGGGGTGAGTTCAACCACCAATAACGCTATTCTTAACCTAATATATTATATATGGTCTTGTTAGGTAAGGTAACCAATCGTCAGGTCTATTGAACTCACTTAAGGTTGAAAAGTGAGTAGGCTGGTTATCCAACACGCAGTGCACAGAAACAATTGTAGAACTGGAATAATAATCATTCCGCTACTTGGCTGGTAAGTGTTGTACAGTTCGGGACAGGCGGAGACACTGACAATTAGCTGTCTTCATTGCTCCAGTACTCAGGCTGGAATCTGTATGGTTCTGAATCCCGTGTTAAACTGCTTTCACACCGGACGCAAAACGAATTTTTTCACATGACAGATTACATTCAAAATCAATGCAAAGACGCGAATGCAGGCGAAATGTATTAGCGTCTTTGCATTGACTTTGAATATAATCTGTCGAGCGAAAAAATTTGTTTCCTGTCCGGTGTGAAAGCAGCTTTATGTTGAGTTTCCTCATCTTCCATAAAAAATACTCTTCTTCATCAAAATGGACAGATTCAATTGAAAATTCTGAGGAACTATCGGAATCTGACTCGGATGCCATCGTTGTTGGACGCACAATCGCCCACCGTGTACAACTTATGACGTGACCACACAGGGGAGTGCCAGAATCGCTTTTCTGTGTTGCTCAGAATGTTTGTTAATGAGGGGAGCGGGGCAAGTAACAAAAAATAGCGATTTTTGTTAAAAAATTTTTTCTACCTTTTTTTTTAGGCAGACGATGGGAATTCTTTTAATTGTACCCTTTTATATTCATAAACTTGCTCAGTTCATGTCCTAAGCTCTTTAAACCAAGAACAAGCTGCGTTCGTGGAACACTGATGCCCCTGGCGGCAGGTTACAGTATTGCAGGTTAAAGTTTTTTTTTTTTTTTTTTTTTGCTGCAGACAGACAGACAGACAGACGGACAGGTGCAAAACAATATGTTCCTGAATCTTCGATTCCGGGGGAATAATAATAATAATAAATAAACCCAGTCCTAAACCCCAACTCTCAGTCATGGACAGACTTCTCAGTAACTGGCCACCTCAAAATTCTAAAATGCACTGCATTTGTAGTTCCATGTACCACCTGATCTTTTCAACCCGTTTTTGGTTTCCCTAGTGCAGTTTATTACCATGGCAATAAAAGCTTGAAAACTTCCAACTATCCATATTTTAGTCCCCACATTCTGGTCCCCCCCCCAGTCTCCACTGTGCCCAGCGCTTTCCTCACTTTTGTCTTTTCTACCCTCATGCCACTCGTAGCTTCCGCACACATTATTCTGTGCACGAGCCCGTCCCACCTCACTCAAATTTCCTCTTTTCACACCGCTTTACTCTCACATTGTAATTACTCTGGCAAAAAAAAAAACCTGCTCTTTCAATGACTCGCTTATTTTCTGCACACCCATACATCCACACTGCCTCTTACTTCACGCCTATGGCCTTCACACCAATAGCACCATAAGCAGCTCCATAATAAAACACCACCGTGTCTGATAACTCTTTAAGTTATTATACAGATATCTCTAACCTTCCCGTACAAATAACTTCCAGTGCGAGGCCCCGAATATACCCTCCAAATGAGTCAGTTTTCACATGCTCACTGCAGTGTCCTATTCACTCATTGGTGAAGGTTGTGTGCGCGCCCAAGAATTCTCATTTTTACTGCCTTGTCCCTCCATTTCCTCATCTTACATTCTTAAGTCACTATTCCACTTTGCATAATTTAATTGCGTTTACATCCCCAATTTCTTGGGAAAATCGCAACATAATTTCTGCCACTATAGTTTGCTTCCCAACTAGCTCCAACCAGTCATGATTACAAATACCCCTTAAATCCATTTTCAATCCCACCAATTTCTTTTCCCCCATCCATACTCCATTTTAATCAATTCATTCGTAATTGAAAATTCTATTCTGAAAATGCCCAATTCAAGGTCCAATGCGTCAACTCAACATTCTCGCCTCTCCAAAATTGCTTCCAGTCGACAATCGCTCACTAGCCAGCGAGCAGGCTCTTGTTTGCAATGGGAGGCACGAGTAGAGAGGCGGTGAGAGGATTGGGGAGAGGGAGGGAAAAGAGAGCCTGCACGAAAGCCAGGGGCATAAGCGGAGCAACCGCGGGGACCAAGGGGGCGGCCGCCCCAGGGCCCACGGCCAGTGGGGGCCCCCCCGCGGAGCCCCTGCAGCCTCACTGAGCTACATTCTCATTACCGTCAAATAGAAAAAAAACCACCATCTTAACCTTTGAAAATTCCCCGCGCTGTCTCCTCAAGCAAGTATTTACAGCTGTGATGTTCTTTAAATAAACCTCCATTTTGTTAATCTAATCTCTATCATGTTTTTTTTTTTGAACAATCATTCATAACTATTATATTAAGTTATCGTGCTTAATATACCCTCGTTTTAAAGACTATTACTGAAATCAACTATTTTCTTATATTATTTGATATTTTTCTTTCATACTGATTTGCAAATTGTCAAGATGATTGCTGGGTAATGTGTTGCCCAATGTCATGTCTGTATTTGATTTGATCATGTGACCACGTTAATGTCTGTAACGTCTGATAGTTCAATCGCAAAATCTGAACATCATCAAATTTGCAAACTCAGGAGCAGTCATTCCATTCAAACATAAAAGCAGTGGGCTAGTCAAATAGAAAAGAAAAGAAAGAACTGGAGGAGAGGGTAGCAAAGCTACCAACACTAAGTTCATTTGGCTTCAAGCAGTTGCCGCACCACGGACGACCCTTCCTCAAGCAGCAATGCAGCCAACAGGTAACAGATCAAGCTAAGCTAACGTTTGACCTGAACAGTGATAACGTCCACGGCTATTATATAAATTTCAAGACAAGACGATGATGTTGCTCAGCACAAAGTTTGACGAATGCCATTCAAATACGTGAGTAGGCCTACACGTGACTTTTTTTTTAGTCCAGTGTCGATTGTTATATATTTAAGATCTATGGCAGAAATAAGGCAGTTAGTGTGCAGTAAACTGGTAATTTTATGGGATTTATGCAGACGCTGTTTTCTTGGGTAATTTAGGGGACATGGTGGCATTGTTTTAAATATATTTAAATATTGTTAAATATTGCAACTTTCGTGACGCCAGATAAGGTAATTGCACAGAAATGCAGATGCTTTTTCAAGTCACTTACGTCCTGCCTTTATGTCAGATATTGCTCTCCTGAGGTAATTGCACAGAAATGCAAGTTTTCGGACGTTTTAATTGACCCAATTATCGCTGTAAGGAATTCTTTCCAAGCTAATTGCCAATTTCATTTTCTTCCCATAAATTTTACGTTCGCTTGTACCTCTATGAAATATTACTGGCGCTGGCGGTATTAACTGCTGACTGGTATTTGTACAATGTTTTTCTCAGTAACCCTGTTACTGACCGTGCTGCCGCACACTAGTATTTATGCATGTGCACGTGACATGTTTTTGTTGTGGTGCGCACCGAGAAATGGGGCTCCCCGAAAGCCTATCCATGGGTTCACGGCCGCTTTGTCAGAGTGCCCATACCTAAAGATCAACGTTATTATCTCACTCTTTGCACTCTCTTTCTCTTTTTTTGCTCATGTATACGCTAGTGGTCGTTGTCTTAGCAGGGTAGCAAGCTTTGATATTTACATATCTTACCCAAATCTAAATTTACAGCCCTTAACTGCAGTTCTTAACAAAATTTCAGCAGTTTCAGTGATCTCCTCAGTTTTCTTTACCTCATGCAGGCCAATAATTTGACCCTTCTGAAACAGTACAACAACACCATTTCCATGGCCACAGGATGTGATCTGACATCGTTGCTTAAAAATGAGGAGCTACTAACTGCATCAGTTAGGGTTAAATAACTTGTTACCAGCTGAAACATATTAATCACTGCCGTAATTATCCAATGGAAGGCTCTTACCTTTTTGTTTAGTTAAATCAAGAGGAGGCTTTTTTGGCCGGGCAGTGTACGAACTCAAGACATGAAATAATCTGCTTCATTTAAGCTGTTAGTGTTTTTTATTTATTTAAATTTCTTTTTTATTTGTATAAAGTGTTTTAATCAAGTTTGTACCTGTGCAATTAAATTTCACATGATATTCCATTCTTTTTCAGTCGGGCTTGTTAAATCTCCTGAGGGCTAGTGACTTTTTTCTCTCACATGCCCGACCGGCTGGTGGCAAAAAATGGGAAGATCCAGCTTTGCTGACAAATAAAATTGATGAAACTCGTGTAGTAATTCTCACTTTTACCTCGTCAAAGGCTCGGAATAAATGAAAATGACTACTTTTGTCCTCGCCAAAGGCTCGGAATAAATGAAAATGACTATTCTCGTTTAACAGATGTCTGGCAGCCATACCCTATATGCTTTTTCTGCCAAAGCACTGGCAACTTTTTTTTTCTTCTCCCCTTTCCCTCGTAACAATTTTACTGAGAAAGAGGCTTCACTGTATTTTTTTTCTGAAACATAAGTTTGCTTGGCTCAATAAGAGACGATTTGTGTTGGTTAGGATAGAATATGGTACAGACCTATCCATTATTTTACAGTTGACTGCAATGACTATCTGAGGGGCCCCTTGAAAATGCGTCGCCTCCTCTGGGATGAGAGCCTAGCTCCGCCCCTGGCCTGGGGTTTTTGAATTCTGCCCTTAACAAGCTGTCAACGTGGTTTAGACTAATTAGGTCTATGCACTGGCACTCTGCAACGGTATTTTCTTTTTCCAGCGAGAGCGGCATTACAGAACTCATTTACGAATGAAGGTAATTTCGGCGACAAGTATGTACACCTGTTTTGCTGCACGGTCACGCAACTTGCTGTAGAAAATAGACAGCTGTCCGATTGGAAAATGTAAACGGACGAAACCACGTACTAGTCACCAAAATTACCTTCATTCGCTGAAGAGTTCTGAAATGCCGTCGCCGAGTGCCAGTGCATAGACCTAATTATAATTAAATTATTTTTTCAGTACTGAATGTAGCCCACTATTTTGTCGCTGTTAGATCGCATGGGGGAGAGAAGCCGTGTCTTCAATTGCCACTTGATTATTCTTGAATTGGAAAACGTGTTAATAAAGGAAAACCATCTGGAATTAGCCAGGACTAATTGTTGTCTTTTCAGGTCTAGCGCCGGCCCTGCAAGTGTTCCAACTCTCAAATTCGACCAATCAGAATGCTGCGTTCGTGGACGAACGCGGGGAATTCAAAAACCCCTGGCTTTCGTGCAGGCTCTTTTCCCTCCCTCTCTCCAATCCTCTCGCCGCCTCTCTACTCGCGTCTCCCATCGCAAACAGGAGAGCTGATCGCTGGCTAATCGCTCGCGAGCTTCGAGTAACTTCGAGAAGCCGAGAGCAGGAGGCTCGAGGACGTGAGCGCCCCGCTTGTTTCGAACGCAACCGGTTAACTAAATCGCGACCGTTATACAGATTTTAAAAAATCAGCCGCATTCTAGCAAAATTATCCAGTTATTTTTTCGGACTCAATCATTCTCTCACTAACGCAAGATGCCGTATGTAAGCTAACGTAGCGACGCTTCTGATTTGGCAAAACATCTAATGAGAGCCAATGTTGGCCAGATGGCGAACTAAACACCGATGAGCCGCCGGGGTATGACTTGGCAGGATAACGTTAGCTTGCCAGCCACTATAAAGAGCATCGCGCATGTCGGACAAGAAAGAACTTTACGCATATTCGCGCAATTTAGCTAGCTACCTACCGGTACTCAAAAATTGGCCAACAGTAGCGAACAACTTTGGCCAAATAT